>CM040927.1:26970128-27570128 GCA_023029165.1 Gobiocypris rarus | reverse complement strand
ATTAAAGTTCAAGTTAAAGGTAGACGTCCCAACTTTTTTGCAGCAATAGTGTACATACCATTCAAATGTTTGAGGTTAGTAAGTTTCTTGAGAATGATTTCTGAAGGATTGTGTTACACTGAAGACTGGAGTAGCGGCTGCTACTAAGATTCAGCTTTGCCATCACAGGAGTAAATTACAATTTAAAATAGAATAGAAAACCAGGGGATAAAAACAATGTGTGCCATGATTTAAGAGTGTATGACAGTGTATATTTCAACTCCAAGAAACTTTGACTAACAACATAAGACTAAACCATGAATAGTGTGTGACATGATTTAAGGATGTATGACATCCCCTTTAAGAATACTTATGATCTAAATACCCATTATATCTGGTTGTTGGTTTTGTAATTTATTTGGAGAATAGTGAGTGCCAGGATGAGGACGGACTGCACTGGAGCTGCCTTCACAACAGGCGTTTACCGTTTCTCTGAGATGTGTGTTTGCATGTATTTGTCTAGAATCATGCCCAGGTCTGTGCTAGGCAATGCCAGGCTATAATCTTTCCTGGCTCTTGTGTCTGTAATTAATGGGTCTATTCTGGTGTGTGGAATGATAAGGACACATCCTGGTAAGCATCAATGTGATGCTCTGAGTCTAAATTGCTCCTGAGTAAATGCACGCAGCCATTACATGAGGTCAAAGGTCATCCAAACTCTTCCCCCTTTGTGCTTCACCTCTCTGTTTCTCTGTCTTTATATATGCTGCGTATCAGAGAACATCTCGATTTTTCTTTGTGTTCTTAATTAGGGGAATTAAGACTTGGAAATCTTCTGGTGCACTTGCAAAATCCACTTGGCAGGCTGTAGCTCAGCTGTGGTTATTTTAAAACCCATAATTTATCTTAAAGCTTAATCATTCCTCTCTACTTGTTAAAAACAATTTAGATTTACATGATTCTCGATTTATGCTTAAATGTTCTACTGTGACATAGATGATTAGGGAGAAATAGTCTCTCTTGGTTAGTGCTTATAAGCAGGTGTGTGAGGACAATACACACATACCCCGCAGAAAAACAGAGACCACCTGCTTTCGTTTAGATCCCATGAGCCCAATCTGTGCCTGTCTGACATTTTAAGAACACATTGAATTGAACAACCCTCTTCTAATCTCCTTTAGAGTTGCTTTGGCACTTTTTTTTTCCCAATGTCTTTTTCCCCTCTCAGGGATTGTGAAGATTGGAGCCATACAAGACCGCGCCTGCAATGCATCAGACAGCGCTTTTGTTGAAAGCTTTTTGGTTAGCTGATGCAGTGTGCTGAGCTGTTGCTGCTGACACTGTGCAGATGCATAAAGTGTTTGAAATGTGGAGTAGGTGATGGAGCATTCACAGGCCTGGGAAGAAATGTGTCTTTCTGCACAACACTACTCCTGACACGGTGCCTGGAAAGAAGAGCAAACCTGCAAGTTTTAACAGGTCAAAAAAGCCCAAGGAAGCAATCGTCCATTGACACCATTGACCTGTAGATGATGGAAAGGGTGGCCGATGCAGGGAAGTGAAGTGTTATCTAAATGTTATACATTCCTTACGCTGATAAGCTGGAGTGCGTTTAGTCATGGGTTTCCCCTTCTGGTTGTAAATATGTAGATTAGATGACAACATTGTCAAACACTTTCATCAGTTCAAAATCTGAAGTGTAAAAGTTAATATACACACACATGTGCACACACACACCTGTTCAAAAGTTTGGGTCAGTTAGAGTTTTTTAAAGAAATACTTAATACTTTTATCATGTTGTATTGTATAGAGAAAATAGCATATAATTTTAAATTGACTTAATATTTCACAATAGTGCTGTTTTACTGTACTTTTGACTAAATAAATGAGCATAAGAGACTACCTTTAAAAATATCCCAAACTTTTGAATTCTAGTGTATGTCATCTAAATTAATTTTCTTTTCTTAAAAATGAAGCACTTGTGTTAATGTGTTGATACCTGTATTTGCAAATACTGACTTAAATCTATTGACATTTGACGGTTTAATTTCATCATTTTAATGCTGTTTATTTATTTGTTGCCTAAAATGGTTCAAGAAGTTCAAGAGGCTGTGTATCATAGAAAAGCCTACATTTTGGTATATCTGACCTTAATGTGGTATGTCTAGAAAACTAGTTAGAGCAAAAGAGTAGCCTTCTTTAATGTGCGTAGTGTATTCCCTCTCACAATAAAGCCAATTTGATGTTATGAGAGATCGCTACAGAGGGACTGGACACATATGACCTGGCACATGGCATTGTGGGATATCTGCCCTGAGTAATTGAGATAAGCTTATAGCTTACAGCTTTAATGAGGCAAAAATGGAAACAAATGGAGTGTGTGTTCCCATTACTCTCCAGTGTGTCCAGGGAGACAGAGGGAAAAAAGAACAGAAGAGGTGCACTGGAGAGGTAAAGAGCGCAAGAGAGACTGTACACAAATGAATTAAATGTCTCTTAATCTGTTTGTGTTCCACCTGAGCTCAGATACATCAGCTCCAACTTAAAAAAACAACAACAACTGATGGGAAGGAGAAAGGATAATGGGAAAACAAAGAAGAAGAGAGTCCATGTTTACATGGATGACATGGATACTAAACTTAAGGGTAAAAATTTTGATAAATGTGATAATTGTCTTTATGTGGGACACCACAATGTGCCACATGAAGTAAGATTTCTCAAATGTAAAGAAATTTAGATAGCAGAGCATCACATGGTTTATGTATTCAGATTAAAATCACCATAAATACCAGCACAGACACTATAACAAGCATATTATTCACACATCTCCTCTGACAAAACAGTGAATTTAGACTTTCCTAAAAACTAAAAACACAAAAGTGTCATTATTGTTTTTACAGCATTGATTAACACAGAATGTTGGGTCTTTAGTTTCTATGCGTTTACACAGTGTGTGGAATATTGCTTCCTGAATAAACTGTGAGTTTTTTCAAAATACTTATTACAAATTATAGTTAAAATGTGTAAAATGTTAAAGGTTTTATAGCAAACTTAGGTTGTTGAAAGACAACATTCGTAAACATTTGACTTTATGACCCGGTTTCACAGATAGGGCTTAGCTTAAGCCAGGATTAGGCCTTAGTTCAATTAGGACATTTAAGTAACATTCAAAAATATTCCTTAGAAAAAAACTTTACTGGTGCACATCTTGAGACAAAACAATGGCACTGACTTAATTTAAGATATGTCAGTGCATGTTGTTGTCAGTTAAAACAATTCAAACATGCAGTTTAGTCTGGGACAGTTTGAATCGTTTGTAATTTTTAAATAAAGATGTTAATCATTTTGATAGTCATTTAGTAATTAATCACTGATTTATTAACCATGTCAACCTGCCAATCACTGAAAAGAACTCAAACGCTACCACATGACTTCAGTAGACATGGAATAAAGCCCACTGCTCATATGGTTGATGTTTATGAGACTTTGATGGTGCTTTTGCATGTACTGTATGGAAAAGAGCAATCAATACATTATCAGAATTTCTCCCTTTAATTTTAAGAGTTCTGTCATCCACTGTTGGCTAATGCTGAGAGTTACTTATGATTGGAAAATTCGGAAGTGGAGCCGTGACCTAACTTAATTGGTATTAGCTACAATAGGCTACAGCTCACGATTTATTACGCCTGGATTACTTTGTTTTTGCTTTGTGGAATAAATGTTCAACTTTGTTTACGGATTTGCTGATTCGTGCATTTGGATGACAACAAGCTGGAACTATGCCACTGTTGTTAATGCATCTGTGAGAACATTTACGTAATGTTAGCAGGGGCTTAGAAAAGTGGGTTGTGCCATTACATATCTATAATGTTGTATCAGTAGAAAGCAAAAGCCAGGAGATTTTCTCTCTTCTAAGTCACAAACACACATACACATATACAATGATTCACCCCATAAACAGGGATGAGGGTTTGGGGGAGAGTTGCATAATGTCCAAGGATTTATGAGGATGTGCAGCATTTTGTTGCCATAGTAACTCGCAATAAAAGGTATTCTAAAATGCCCTATTCATTTTGAAATTTCACCAAACATCTCCAAGGCAAGTGATTATAATACATTATAAATCTAATCTCTTTTCCCCCTCACAAAACCATATTTGAAAATGCATTACATGAGTCAACCCACACATTTATATTAAAATATATTACAGCAAAACCTTTGCTGGGAAAACTATGATGCCTCAAATATGGTGTCTGTTGGAAAGAGGTCGTCGAAATGCAATCAATTTAAGTTTAGGAAATCTATACGTATGTTGCATGCAGAGTTCAAATGTAATTTACTTATAAATACAATCTCTGATGAATTATAATCTCGCCAATTGAAATTGTTTTTCAATTTGTAGCTGTAAATCCATTCCATCTGTCTGTCCGGTCCTGTTTATTAGTGTAAATACATGGTTAAACCGACATATTAAGCCAAATCCCTACCCTACTATGTACCCATTTAATTCCTCACCAAAATCTGTACATGCTATTAATCTGATTTGTGAACAGTGGAGAGAATGAGAAAATGTATTCTTCATTATCTCTCAAAGTACACTAACTTTCGCCACTGTTCATTATTTATTTATATAATCAGTTTTCTCCTCACTACATAAATGCATGCAGTCTAAAAACATCTTTCTTTTTTGCATGTGAATCCATGTAATTATCATAATAAAACACCAATCTGAATAGTTTAAGTTTCATGGTTTAAAATAGCAAATACAAGTTCCAGAACCTGTATTTCATTATCATTCTCAGGACAGCCAAAGCTATAACAATAGCACTGTTTCAAGCAAAGCGTTCATTGTCATTTCTATTTGTTTAATGATAGGCAGAGAGAGAAAGACAATAAATGAATTCGCTTTTAACTGCTCCTGATGTGCACAATGACTAAATGTGCATAGATTGTAAAAGGAGGCACACATTAATTAAGCGCACAAAATCCACAGATAATGGGAGGCTTTCATTGGCCTCCAAAACTAATGAAGAGTGAGTTCATTGCTTTGTTTGAACCTGATGTCAGATTTCCTTTCATTTACTCATCCTTTGTTGTTTCAACTTGCTGCTTTTCTAGGAAAACAGACTACATTATTTACCGTTTAGCCACACTAAAAGACTGACACTCATACAAAGTTCAAGTACAGGATAATGTATAGAAAGAAATTATAACAAATCCAGACGGGCTGACCAGGACACTGACATGAAAGGAAAAATAGGCTCCTATCACACACCTGGCACAATGCGATGCCAGGCAAGTGTTTTTTGCTAGCTTCAGCCTGACACAGTTATAATTTTCACGTCCAGCGCCACGTTGTGTAAATAGCAAATGCACTCGCGCCCATCTGTTCGCCCATGGCCGTGCTGGTCTTAAAATGAGGTGTGTTCAGGCAAATTGTTGACGTGTTGCTATTTTGAGGCAAACGAAAACCTGATCTAAAGTCAATAGCGCTGTATTTCTGGTGTTATTTAAAGGGCGTGTTAGTAATATGCGCATATAGACGGGTGCACAATTTGCGTACACTCTGCTTAATACACACACACAGCACACAAACCTTTTTAAATATTACAAATAAAAGGATTCCTCTCTGGAAAAGCGTTCAGTCTTTTCGCTAGCAAATTCTGCCATGAAAGTAGCAAATCCGCCATGGTGTAAGCTAAGGGCAACTGGCTTTTCCAAAGGGAATGTGATAATGACTGGTTTATTGCACGTTACGCCCATGGTTCATTAAAGGAACA
Source organism: Gobiocypris rarus (assembly GCA_023029165.1). Classification (NCBI taxonomy): domain Eukaryota; kingdom Metazoa; phylum Chordata; class Actinopteri; order Cypriniformes; family Gobionidae; genus Gobiocypris; species Gobiocypris rarus. Next base: position 27,564,369 of record CM040927.1, on the reverse strand, counting down.
CTCCACCGTTTTTAGAAATAGGGCTTATTCAACTTCTTTCCTACATTTAGATTTGTGGGCAAATGCATTTTTGTCCCCGCTAGCTTAGCTTAGCATAATGAATGGAATCCCATGTTGTCAGCTAGCATGTCCTGAGTAAAAGTGATTACCCCCCCCCCCACCACCACCTAATTACTTCTTGTGGCCTGCGTTTTCACAACGAGCACAAATAGTGATGCACATTAAGACTGGGTGATTAGGCATATATTGATTTGGGACTATGTTGTGCACAGACATTTTTTTCTGTTGTTAAACTAGCATTCAAAATCAGACAGACAGACAGACAGACAGACAGATAGACAGACAGACAGACAGACAGACAGACAGACAGACAGACAGACAGATAGATAGATAGATAGATAGATAGATAGATAGATAGATAGATAGATAGATAGATAGATAGATAGATAGATAGATAGATAGATAGATAGATAGATAGATAGATAGATAGATAGATAGATAGATAGATAGATAGATAGATAGATAGATAGATAGATAGATAGATAGATAGATAGAGGGCACAAGTAAGGTTTGGTCTAGTTATAAAAGATTTGATTTCGATTGAGTGGGCCTGGGAACACATAATTAATCCCTTATGTACCCCCCTCACCCCCACAAAGTACCATCACTCTCAGCTCCAGAGTTTCTGTCTCTCTCAGAGTTTCTGCTCTATGAGAAACATCTTTTCCACACACTCTCAGAAAAAAGAATGTACTAATATGTACATTTAAGGTACTATTATGTACTACTAGTACTACATATGTAGCATTTAGGAGTAAATAAGATACAAAAATGTCCCTTTTCCCTTAAGTACGTTAGGGTACTGCCCCAATGACAGCTTTGTACATTTTTTCTGTGTGCAACCATTCATAGTGACCATTTTTGTCAAGCCATTTTTAGTGATCAAAAACCACAACACATGGTATCCACAGGACTCAAGACGCTATATTCTAAGTGTTATAAAGGTTTATATTTGAATTGTTCAGTCCATTTTCTGAACCTGATCAGCTGGTTCACTGAAAATAACTGATTTAAAAGAACGATAAATTAACTGATCCTGATCTCAAGTTTAACTCACTGACTCAGTAACCCATTTGCAACAGTTCCCAAGTTAAATTTCAGCCTGTTCCTCACACAAAGTTTATGTATGGTTGTCTAGAGAATAATGATTACATGATTATTATTTAAATTATTTATTTTTTGTTCCATAGAAAAAAATAAATCACGTTTGAAGCAACATGAGAATGAGTAAATTATGGAAGGATTAGAATTTTTGGGTAAACTATCCTGTTGTTAAGTCAAAAATAAAAGCTTGCACACTTTATTTTTCCTCTCTTTATAACAGACACTATAAACTGTAGTTCTATGGCCTGTTTCTCCAGGCAAAACAATGCCCTCATATGACGTGTAAGGTTTACAATATGTCATTCAACTAGAATAATTCAGAACAGTTGTAGATTATTTATCAATACACTTGTGGACCACAAGTATAAACAAGCCCTGACTCACTGTACCAGAGTGGGTCTATAACTAAATTAAAATTGCTTGATGCCACAGTGAACTGTAAATAGAGCAAAACAGTTTTATTTAACCATTGCAAACGACTGTCGATTGACCTTGACGTGCCAATCTAGTCTCATTCTGTCACTCACACTGCATGATGCCCTTCATTGAAGCATTCAGCCTCGCTTGCCAATTTCAACAACTCAAAAAAGACAGTAGCCCTCGGGTTGTTTACGGTTTAGCCTCAGAGTCTGGGATAATATAGAGGCTAATTGGGGGAGAAGTTCATCTATAGACTGCTAAAATAGTGGCGAAGGGAGCAAAAAAATTTGACACAAAAAGAGAAAATGAAAAGTAAAGACCGCAGTGCAAGAGAAGAGACAGAAGAAATGAAAAGGACTAGATGTGCACATTAATTAAAAATGGGGATTAAAAAGAAACATGAAAAAGTGAATGAGTAAGTACTGTATGTAAAAAAAGAATGACAATTATGTATCTTATGCATGTGTAAGTGAATGTGTGCAACCCAGTCTTTCTGTTAAGCTGATAACGGCATCGCCATGTGCATTTTAAATTCATAGTGCTTAATGTTACGAGACCTCTTAATCCGCAGAAAATCAATGCCTAATAACCTATGAAAATGTACATTTGCTATTTTACTATCGCCAGAGGCCCAGTCACACACCCCGGGGGCCCTTCTTTCAATTCCCCCGCATTAGCAGTAAAAACCATAAACCACCATTAACGACGGAGGATTTGTGTAAAGCAGCGAGGGGCTGGTCTGTGCTCATGCCATTTGGGACAGAGATCAGCTCCAGGAATGATGTTTGCATGATAAAGACAGACAGGGACCATCTTGCACTGGTCTCATGGATATTTCAAATCAAGATGAGAGGAGCTGGAAGAAAGTGGGTTTGGCAAACGTTCCAGAGAGAAGTAATTTCACCGGTTGTTCAAGTTGAAATTCTAATTAATATATATATAGAATTGATTCTGAACTGCCTGAAATGAGGCACCAGTAATTCCAGTCTTACTTCCTGTAGAAATGTTTGTAACAAATTTGAATAATGCCAGCCTGTGGTTTACATTGGCCGCCTAAAAAAAGTCTACTTTGACTACACTGTAGTTGCAGCTGAGACCTGGAAGAGTATCAAGAAGATGCTGTTTTCTGCGCTGCAACAGAAAATCCACTTTGCATGCACTTCTAAACAATGAAGACTCAACTCGAATTGATATAGTAAATCCAATGCCTTCATCAATGTTTTTATCGCTGTGAATACAAGTGCTAAAGAAGCCTCTAGAGCAAAAAATGAAAGAGGAAGGGTTTAGAGATAACGAATATCCTTGATCGAACTGTTTCAGACAGTGTGAAAAAAGAGGTGATGCTGCAAATGTATATTATGGAGAAAAAAAATGTTTTTTGACCATGGTTGCACGTAATTCGATTGTAGGAGACATCCAAAACAAAAGGAACCTTTAAAATAGTGTCCAAACTTGTTTTAGGAAACACAGTATGTTCTATCAGCCTGTGTCTGTTGAGGGCTTTTTTTAATCAAATTTGGAGTGCTGGCTTGTTTGTTGGTGTGCTTGCGTGACCGTAAATGTGTTTTTGAATAAGCCTGTGTGTATGAGCTTGTGTAATTGTGTTGTCTCAGACTGTCAGCTCCACTAAGCCCAAAACCCCCTATACCCACCCCCTAGCACACGGCTGACCTGTTTCCATATAAACACAGGATGCTGGAGGCAGAATGCTGAACGGCAGGGCTAAAGCTTAGGCATCCTGAGGATGGACGCCTCCGAGGCTTAGGGTCCCTCATCTCCCAGCGACAGAGCTACCAGACCTAGCCGGCCATCCTCCCTGCCACCCGACTATAATTACCCGACAGAAATGCATGTACGTGCTTACCGCCTGCAGGGCTGATCTCCAGCTGCCGTGATATTAACTCCATCAGGTCTTGTGCTGAAAAGAGCTTTATCCCTCAGCTCTCAGGAGAAGCTCGGCACAGCCATCCCCTTAATAACATACATAACTTCTCTCAAGCACAACTTCTTCTCCATGTCCCTGACAACTGAAATACTGCTCATAGGAGAAAGAAATCAATGTCCCTATCTTCTACTGCCTGTGTATAAAGCATGGAGAGGTTATTAAGAATGTGTGGAAGTAGTAAAAGAATATATGAAAGAAAGAGATGGAAACTATTGCACTGCATTTTTATTCGCCAGTATTTTTTCTTTTCTTCAAAAAAAAAAAAAGTCTAAACATCCTTTAAACAAGATACATTTACTTGCCAAACAAACATGTTTAAGATATTAAGATGTGTATTTTTGAATTAAGCCTGTTTTAAGCTCATAACCTTTACTACATGTTGTTAGATTTGAGCTTAAAAGAAGGGGTATTTGCCAACGAGGTAAAAAATAACAACAAAACAAGCCTAATTCTCAGCATATTCACACAAAAACAAGTATTAATATCTTATGCAGTATTGTTTTACGGACTTTTGTCTTGTTTTAAGGATATTTGGATATTCTTATTGTAGATGGATAGAGGTATAGATAAACAACAGGAGGTTAAACCAAACTGCATCTTTGTCAAATTTTTAAACATTAAAAAATATATATAGTTTACTTACAAAAATTGTATTCAAAATGATGGGGGTGGGGGTTGCGGTTGCGTGGGGGAGACGACACACCAAGCCCTCAATGTGACCTACACACATAACATCTTTAAATGATTGATGAATGAGCCGTCATATAATGACTTGGCTATGAAGACTCCTATTTCTGGTTAACAACATGTTATTAATCTTCCCCCCTGCTGAGCAGATATCACAAGGTTATTAGCGGAGTGCCCTTTCCTGGACAACACCCCAAAAGGTGTTGCAGATGCACAATAACAGTTGTGACAGACCCTAGTCGCTTCAGTTGGGCACATTTAACATCATACAACATTACCTGAACATTTCTACTTATATAATAATATGGAAATAAAATCAAAGGCATAATTCCACCAGCATTGGTAAATGTATGAAATTAGTGTGTCTTGGGATGTATCACAATATCCACACATGCAATACTCTCTTCTTTATTGTGTGTGTGTGTTTGTGTGTGTGTGTGTGTGTTTGTGTTACGCTCCTTTAAAGTTTAACATCTTCAATGCTGTGTTCTGTTTTCTGCATTGTGGCTGATTTGTGGATTTTGTATTCTTCTATTTCCCATGCATCCCGGTATCTTTTTTTTTTACCATAAAGGTCACTATTGTTCTTTCAACAATTTAGCCTTTTCGAATCATGTCCATGATTTGTGTATGTGTGTACCTGGTAATTTATTAGTATTTATTTATTTATTTGGAAAATGTAAAAGTGCAACGTTTTCTGTGACAGGTAGGTTTAGATTTAGGGGATAGAATATACAGCTTGAACAGTATCAAAATCATTATGTCTATGGAAAGTCCCCATACAATATGGAAACCCAACTTGTGTGTGTTTGTGTGTGTGTGTGCAACACTGGGCATCAAAAGTCTATAATTCTGCATCTGTTGCTTGTGTAAAGCTCTCATTAAAGCTATGCCTGTTGGGAGATCAATCTTTCTTGCCCTATTGATCGGCTTCTAGATGCAAGGCGGCTGAATCGCAGTGAGGGATTTCTGTGACTTACAAACCTTATGATGTGCAAAGTGTGAGTGCATGTTTGTGAGAGAGAGAGAGAGGGCAGGACAGAATGCAAACTGATTGGATGAAACATTGCCGTGAACAGATTACACACCACGGAATGATTCGACTGACTAAACACCCACAGTTAAAGTCGTTCTCTCAACAACTCATCCTCTTCTAATTTCTAACAACAAACCTCTCAGCAAACCCATAGTTATCAGTCCCTACAGACTTAATGCTCACCTCAAAACTGATTTCTCTCACTGTCTCACAGCTGCTAACAGGCTCTCAATGTCCATCTCACCACCTAACTCAGCAAGAGAAAAATACCCAGACAACATTTTCCCACCAGTTAGCCCCCATGTTTTCGCAATAGTCCTAAATTGTTCCTCCAAATATGCAGGTGGGTTGTGATGTTGCTGGAGTCTCGAGTGGAATTCTCAAGTCTTTTAGTTGCAGCAACATACAAAAAAGGCACAGAAACAACCAGATTATACACATTTGTAGTCAGAAGACTTTTTATGCTTTTGAAAGAAGTCTCTTATGGCTCCCAGGTCTGCATTCATTTGATCAAAAATAAAGTAAAAACAGTAATATTAAGTAATATAAAGAATAAAATAGAATTTCTAGCAGCCATTGCTCCAGTATTCAGTGTCACATGATCCTTCAGAAAGCATTCTAATATGCTGATTTGGTGCTTAAAAACATTTCTTATCAATGTTGAAAACAGTTGTGCTGCTAAATATATATATATTTTTTAAGATTCTTTGATTTAATAAAAAACTAAAATAGTATTTAAATAAAATATAAATATTTTGTAACATTATAAATGATTTTACTGTTGCGTTGGATCAATTTAGTTAATCCTTGTTGAATAAAAGTATGCCCTTATGTAATCAAGTATATTTCATGGACAATGCAGGTTATGAACTTCCATATTCTGTAAAACAGGTTGCATCGCTTCCGGTTCAGGTCTTTTGTATGTGCTTTGTTAAATATAGAGCTGTTTTACTTAAGATACCTTCAAAGGAGTGAGCAAAGATGAGCATAACTGATGTCCATTGCATATGCAGATTGGTATCAAAGTTTTTTTTTTAATTATTATTATTATTCTCCTCACTAACATTTGAATATTAAAATTTTATAAAACAGCTAGAATAAAAAGAACTGGTTAATTACCTTAAAAGTGAATAAGATATATATCGCTGTCATGCTATTACCATTTTCTCTGAAAAGCGGATGCAATGATACCTGTTTTCTTGTCTATTATATTCATGTAGTCTGACGCTTGATAAGCCTTATTGATTTTCTAGGTCATACTTATACTTCGCTTAAACTGCGCTCATGTCATTTTTGTGCGCAGCATGAATCAGACAGTCAGTGACTGTGGGTGATACCTGGGCACACTGTGTGACACTGATTAAAATTATATACATTCACAATCAAATTTTAGACAGTTCAGGAAACAGTTCAATAAAGCATTTCATTATACTATTTTGTAGTTATACATTATACAGATGGTGAACGGACACATGACCCACCATCCTCATTCAACCAGCACTGGTTCAGGGGGAAGAACAGGTGCGTCGTCTGATACAGTCCCCCCTGAAACTTGAACTCGTACTTTCATTCCCCCTCTCACATTCACATGGCCTGTCTGCTGCTATGCTTCACGGCAGACTTTTCCAATTAGTCTCACCCGTGAAACCCCACTGGTGTCACATGAGACGGCATATGGGCCATTGTACTTATACAACTTAATCTGAAATAAGACACTGCATTCAATCAGATCTCACTTGTGGCAAAAATCATTTAAGCCCTGAATTTATGGAACAATGACACAAGCATGGCTGAACATGGGAATGTGTCAATCAATTAGTGACCAATTAATTCCAGTTATTAGTCACTTCTCTGACATGCAACTCCAACATGGTCTTTAATAGTGTTTTTAATGCTGTAGATGTGCTTCAGAGGTTGTAAAGCTTGTCTGGATTTTTCACTTCTGTGACCTCCCAAACATCATACATGTTCAAAGCCACATCAATACAAACATGTAAGGACCCTCACAAAAAGTTTTACTCTTTGATCACACCGGTGTGATCAGTCTAGGCTGGTCCCTGGAGCATAGGTCACGTTATATTTAAAATGTTCAGATACAATTCTCTGAATTGTGGTGGAAACTATCATGGTGGCACCCATTGCATGTTATATAGATCAGCTAACATCATCATTAGAAAGGCTTTTAAATGACAAAACATTCACTTACATGTATTTGAGAATCTAATATCAGGTATAGTTAATGGCATATAGCTAGCATATTTGTGAATATTTTGAATAAAAAAGGAAAAACTAAATAAAAGCGATACATCAGTCATACACATAATGATATTATTTTGATCTGTCCATTAATCCTATAATTCGTTAACATTAATAATAAGAAGAAATGTGTCTAGAGCACTAAATCAGAATATAAGAATGACTTCTAAATAATCATGTGACATTCATATTACATTTTAAAGTATATTAAAATGGAAAAACGGTGGATACCAAACCTGTGCAGTCACATTAGGCCTTAAAACAGCTTAAAACTTCTGCACCTAAATTGTCAAATTATAATTTTAATCATATTAGTATCAGTAATAGTATTATAAAAGTTTATATAATATTAGCTAGGAGGACTGTTACACATGGACACTTTCAAAAACTTTCAAAGAAATTACCATGCAAAACAACAGAACATCCATAGAGATGTTCTCATAAAAGGGAAGCGAGGAGTAAAATCAGTAATAACAACAGAGTTATTAAGCCACCAGGCTGGCATTTCCCATTATGGATATTAAACTGTGCCTCTGCTGCACTTAACCTGCTGGGGCATTTCTAAGTCATCACTACTTTTTCAGACCGGCTTTTTCCTGTGCACTCCATTCTTTGTATGTAAATCTGAAACTCAAGCACAGAGTCGGATGCGTCTCTCTCATAAGCAGCCCAGTAAATCCCTCCTCATCACACTGTGGGGATTTGGCCTGTAATACAGCTGCTGTGACTCACCTACCGCAAGGAGGGAAGGGGAATTAAAGGAGGAACCCAACCAAAACCATGCTTTCAAGTTTGTTCTTTCCTTTGCTCCCTGCTCCAGCCTTGTTGATGGGTCAACAGTGACTTTTCAGGTGGTCAAAAGAAGGGTGAGTGGACTCAGGTATGGGGCTGATGTGCAAATACTACAGTACAAGCCTAAAGCTGCTGCCTGAGGCCAATCATTGCCCACAGGGATCTGTTTGAGGAAAATTGTTCTGCCCCTCATTTAATCAGCAGAGCGGCACAGTGGAAAGGTAAGCACGCAGTCTATTCAACCCCGATGTATGGGGCTATAGAAAATGCAAGCAGCTGCACAAGCAGCTTTAGAACCCAAAGAGCACAGAGTACATATAGAGTACATGTACAAGAGCACATACCTTCCGCCCCAATGAGCATACTTTCCATTTGAATTAGTATTAGATATTAAAATAAAAGTGTCCCAAAGCATAATAATGCTGAAGTATGGATCCTTGCATTTCAATGGCTAATATTTCCCAAAACACAGTGTGATTTGGATGAGGATTCGGCCCAAAACTACAAACATGGCAGATGTTTGTGAGAGCAGCGGTTAAGTAGAGGAACACTGAAACGGGTTTGACCGATTAATAAAAACAACCCAGGCTCATTGGAAATACATGACTCTGCCTATATTTTTGCAAACCCTGAAATATGTACCTCCAGGTACGTTTCCCTGCACTTTTCGGGTGAAATGTCCACTAGAGGCGCTAAGTGGTATCAGTTTTTCTCAACCCCTTCCCTAAACCTAACTATTTGTTTATTATAAAAAAACTGGATATAACAGGCAGCTACGACTGCAGGCACAATTTATTTAAAAAGTACAAATATTCCAAGTGTTTAGAGGCCAAACGATTGATTTTTGTGAAGAAAATCCCCAAAAGTGATCAGTGTTGAGTCCACCCACCGAATATCATATTTGAAAATTGCTGCCGTTACGTCAGCTTCGACAGCATTGGCTGTCGTATGTCTCGTGACCAATAGCGTCATTACGTCAGCTTTGATTGTAAAATGCCATTGGCTCTTGTGTGTCTCGTGACCGACCGTGTCACGCTTGTGTATTGTTTGAATGAAATATGAACGAGTGGTGGGTGTTCACACGGATCGGAGGATTGGATCATCATTTTTCAGCGATTAAAACATTCAGATCAACTCATGCAGGTATCGTATGACTTCAGAAGACTTGAAATGCAACATGAGTTCATACTTTTACACTGTTTTGGTCAGTTTTTGCAATAAATACCTGTGACTGTACTACTAAATTATGTCTACTTTTACAAATGCAAAGAATTAAATGTATTTCAATAGGAATTTAAATTTGTGCTTACACCACGTTTTTCTTGAATTGTGCAGGGAAACGTACCTGGAGGTATATATTTCAGGGTTTGCAAAAATGTAGGCAGAGTCACGTATTTCCAATGAGCCTGGGTTGTTTTTATTAATCGGTCAAACCCGTTTCAGTGTTCCTCTACTTAACCGCTGCTCTCACAAACATCTGCCATGTTTGTAGTTTTGGGCCGAATCCTCATCCAAATCACACTGGGTTTTGGGAAATATTAGCCATTGAAATGCAAGGATCCATACTTCAGCATTATTATGCTTTGGGACACTTTTATTTTAATATCTAATACTAATTCAAATGGAAAGTATGCTCATTGGGGCGGAAGGTATGTGCTCTTGTACATGTACTCTATATGTACTCTGTGCTCTTTGGGTTCTAAATTCATACATGAATAAAAATGTATGAAATATTTTTTTTTTTGTTATCTGTGTTATACTTCATATGAAACAACATTGTAAACAACTAACTGCAAAAAACACGAAATGAGTTGTCTGCAGGAAAGACCCTGGAATATGAATGACGTGCAATTGCTTTTGCGGTAAAACTTTACAATAAGGGTGCACTAATGTGCATTAATTCATGCTTAACTAATGCACAGATAATAATGTGTTACTAATGGTGAACTAACCCATTTATTAATGATTACTACATCAGCAACTAATGAAGATTATACATGATTAATAGATTAAGTAATAATTCAATTGTTATTAGTTAAATGTGTCATAATGTATTAATTCCTTAATAACATATTATATTAACTAATAATGTAAATTAATGTGTTAATTACCACAATGGGTCAAAGCCATGCATTCAACTTCCAGTTGTCTGCTTTAATTAATCATTAGCAAATGATTTACAAAGGTATCATTATGTTATGACTATGGGGCACATGACTATTAACTAATTGATTAAGTAATATGTAATTGTGGTTATGGGTTTTGAATTAATTTTTAATTAGTTAATAGTCATGTGCCCCAACAAGTAAAGTCATAACATAATGATATCTTTGTAAATCATTAGCTAATGATAAATTAAAGCAGACAACTAGAAGTTGAATGCATGGCTTTGACACGTTGTGGTAATTAACACATTAATTTACATTATTAGTTCATATATTATGTTATTAAGGAATTAATACATTATGACACATTTAACTAATAACAATTGAATTATTACTTAATCTATTAATCATGTAGAATCTTCATTAGTTGCTGATGTAGTAATCATTAATAAATGGATTAGTTAACCATTACATATTAACTCATGATTATCTGTGCATTAGTTAAGCATGAATTAATGCATATTAGTGCACCCTTATTGTAAAGTGTTACCGCTTTTGCTAACTGAAATAAAGCTGGAATAAAATAAAATAATAATTAGATGAAAAACTAGAACAACTAACTGAAAAAAGTTTGAGTACTACAATAACTAAAACAGAGCAATTCCAAGAAGGACCTCTCAACATCAGTACTCAGGCTCTAAACATTATTAAAAAACTGAAAATATTAAAACAAAAGTACTACAAATACTGCATAAGTATATAAATAACACTAAAACACTTTTCTTTTCTATTAGATATGATAGTGTGTCAAGTAGCGTTAATGAAATGAAATGTGGAATGTGTACATGAGGATGTTAACTGTGACAAGACTCTTTGATAGGCCAGTTTACAGTGCCATGATGCATGTAACTATACGACAAAACAGTCCGTGGTTTTAAGATGCAATTGTACGCATGACGTAGTACTACATCCCAAGCTTGCCAAAAGTATGTACTTTATCTTCACAAACAGAGGGCAAAGTTAACCCAAAAAAGGATATGTTCTGTAGCCTGTCCTAAACCACATTGAACCCCAATGAATTTCATTGTATGAAAAAGCTGAAACGATCTTCAAAATGTATATATATTTTGTGTTCCACAGAAGAAGGAACATGAGCAACATTAAATAAAGTAATATTATTTTATTTTATTTTTGCAGGGGACTATATTTTTAAGCCTAACATTGCCTAACACCTGCCACGTCTCAGATATACTTCACTCACATAAATTCACACACCGCAAGCTTTCTATATACATGCTTACCGTGAAGAAACACACACACACACACAACCAAATGTACAGATGTACCACAGACAGGTCTTATTACCTCCCACTTCCTCTATACATACTCTATCACTTTTCCTTGTTCTTTCGTTACCTCTCTCATGCGCCTGATTTCTCAGGTTTCAGTGAATCAGACCTGGTGAATAATGTATAAGGTACAAGCTGTGAAAACCTGGACAGCACTGTAGGCAGCAGGCAGCGAATAAATGAAAGTTTAGAGCATACAGACAGACGGTATTCACTAGTGCTGTGGCGTATCCACCCACAGACACCGGTATCTTCATCAGCTCTGCTTTGCTTAAAGGGGCCCGTCAAAAAAAAAAAAAATTTAAATAGTGAAATGGATTGAGTGAAATGAACGAATGCATATGGCAGATGCTCATAACAAGTAGTTTTGATTGTTCAGTTTGTCACAAACGAGATTTGTGCAGTTTGGTGAGACTCAGAATATTGTCCTTTTTTTTTTGAGGTCTATGAAACTAGACATTGTAGACAATGTTACATAACATATAGAAACATATAGTAGACAATGTTGAGTGTAAAAGCCATGTATACTCAACAGCTGGTTACTAAGAAATAATGCACTGTGAGCGTTATGCCGAATGAATAGACCATTTGGGAGCAGACGTCACATTTTCATCACTAACAGTGGAGGAAAATGGGCAAAATCCATGGAAAGATAAAACCAATAAGAGAAAAAATGTCTTGTGCTTTTGAATGTCTCAGAATAAAAAAAAGATCGTCGTTGTTGAAGAAGCCCTTTGATGCTAAATGCAGACATTTATGGTTGCAAGCTACAGACTGGACTAATGAAACCTGCGATGATTAGTCTATGCTAATGGATTTGCAAGGATTTGATGTAAACAATAAATCTACAAAATATTTGCATGTGCAGTTCATAGTGGACATGTATTAGCCATAATTAGCAATAATATTTAAACCTATCATTTTATATAGATAACATGACATTTTTCTCACAATTGCAAGTTTTTATCTCCCAATTCTGACAAAATCTGATTTGTTATAAATCAACTTGGAATTGCAAGAAAAAAAGTCAGAATTGTGAGATATAAACTTCCATAGACTGCTACTGCAGAACTGTCATTTTTTTGCAGTCTGGTAGACTATGCCCACAAAAACATCATCGCTGTTTGCAAACACTCAAATGGTCTATTCTTGTGTCTCACTAGAAGTGCCCTTCTGATGTCTGAAGTAGCTCACTCGTTTTTATTCACTTGTTCAAGTGGACTATATTTGTGGAATAAAGTAGGGAACAGTGAATGAGGATATAGGAGGTGATTTCAGATACAACTATTGATTCCTTATGTGAAGAGGGCGTATTCATTCATTTAGTTAAACTGCTTCTTCACAGCTCGCACTTATTCTGGTTTGTGCTTTAGTCAGTTTTTGAAGGCAGTAAAGCAGTTGAGTGCTTCAAAAGTGAGACACTTGACTGAATGAATGAACAAATGAAGTGACGTGCATGCGAGAATGATTTGTTTAGTTAAAAGATTTGTTCAAAAACAGTACTAATATCAAATCTGCTTCCCCACAACAACATATGAAAATCAATCAATATCTGTGTATTAGAATCTTAAGTTATTAAATATAAGCAACATTTAACAACACATTTTCTGTGACTACCTCCCTATGAACTTTATCCAGACAATGCTCATTTTAAGAGAATTGGCTTTTATTCAGACCCACAGTCTTGGCGGGTAAACACAATTATTTAACTTGAAAGAAAATATATTAATTGATAACTGACAAAAAGCATCTAGAAAAAAAGAGAATTATACTAAGCTGGTAATTAAATTTTCGTCAAAAAAACTGGCACTTTGTAACGAGCGGCGGTGAGAGTGCTCTCTAAAGCTCGCGCCGTACTTTCATTACCCCTCGTCTATTCCCCTGTAGGCCAGCTGCCATGCCAGCTTGGATCCAGTTAATGCTCTAAAACTGGAAAATAATTTCAAGGTCTCCGGGAATAGCCTGCGCTTTCCGGCCTTTTTATATTTATTTATTTTTTCCAGAGTCACCTGTCGAGTGGCTGTGATTATGCATGCATGACTGGGCCCGGGCCATGCAAATCCTCCGGGCTCTTTCGCAGAGGGCTCGCTGACCTGCTTCCTGCTTTCATCCCGCCTCTAAGTACTGATCGCAAACGGCCAGGAACTGAATCAACAGCACATGAAAGGCGCCGAGCGTGGAGGAGAGGGGCCACATGGCTAAACAATCCCCTCCCCAGTCCATCGTAAACAGCTTGGAATGTTCACGCAGAGCTGAGCACATTCACCAATGCCTCAACAGCACTGTCTGTTATGCAAATGAGCTGGATTAATTTCTATTCCACTGTTCTCAATAAAATTATTAATATTACACGGTCTGTGTGTTTACTTGGCCCATGTCTGGAGGCTCTGAATGCTAATATATTTAGCTATACATTTAAAATATTGATATACAGTGTTAGCGCACTTCAGTGAGCATTATACAGCTGTCTGAGGAAATATACTTAAAAAGCAGAAAGGAAAGAAAGGAATAAAAGATCAATAGTGATGATGCTTAAAAATACGGAGAATATTTTCAATTAAGATTTCAAAATCAACTAGTCGGTGGGTTGCCTCAACTACTAGTCGGCTAGTTCGTCTTAAACTTAAGAGGAATTAATTTTTTTCTCATTAAAAAAGTAAATAAATAATACTTTTGAAAAATAAAAACAATTTATAATAAATTATTCAATTAACACTTTAAAATGAAATCACCTGATTATCCAAATCCTATTTGCTTTACCTCGGTAATCCTTTCATAATCAGACATTAACAGAATAAAAAAAATCATGACAATGGTTACTGAAACATTTTAAAGGGGTCATATGATGCAATTTCTTGTTTACCTTTCTCTTTAGTGTGTTATGTAGCTGTCTGTGTATGTACGAGATCTACAAGTCTCAAACCCAAAGAGATATTTGTAAAAGTTAAGGCTGAGCCACACCTTCAACACTTAGTTCAAACACACCCCCACATCTCTACGTCAGTATGTGGGGGCACAGTTTCATAACACCACCCAAATTTATACGCAAAGAAAGAAGGTGCAACTTTTATTACTTTTAATGCATGAGTGTGATTTGCTTCAGTTATTTGCATGTTAAAACCCTCTCCGAGACATTGGGCCCTATTTGAATGATTTTAGTGCTTTTAGTACATACTGTAGTATTGTTGCCGCCATGTCGTGGAGAAGCTGTGTTTTCCGTTGCGAAAGCCAAGGCCTTCCAAAAGAACAATTAAGAAACAGTGGTTAAGCTTTATTTACAACACTGTTCCAGAACTGTACAACCCAAATATTTGACTGTGTGCTGCAACAGAAACAGAGGACTGTTTCTAGCACCTGGGAGAGCACAGATCGTTTCTACGTCTTTGTCGTTTATATGATAACAAATTAAAACTTACCAATCTGATGTAAAAATATGTGTATTTCAGAAAGGAGGGGCATAGAGCAGCAATATTAATGAACAGTATTTGTAAAACAATGTATTTTTTATAACCTAAAACCACGTAAACACATTGCATTAAACCAAATACACAAAATAATGCTCTTTTTAGAACCATCATATGACCCCTTTAATATTCAACACCATTCAAATGCAAGACACTCAGAAAACTTTTCACAATACAATGGCCAATGACAGTTATTGTATAGCTGTATCAGTGTTTTTACACACATTGCTGGCACGAAACAAGTGTTTTTTGCTAGTTTCAGCCCAACGCATTTTCACATCTAGCGACACGTTGTTTTAATAGCAAATGCACTTACCCCCATCTGTTTGCCCCTGGGCATGCTGGTCTTAAAATGAGGCATGCTCATGTGCTTTGTTAGTGTTTTGCTATTTTGAGGCAACTGAAATCGACTGCACCATTGACCAACAAAAACCTGGTCCAAAGTCAATAGCACAGTATTTCTGGTGTTATTTTAAGAGCACATTAGTAATATGGTGCACAACGCGTACACTCTGCTTATTACACACACAAGGATGCGCAGCAGCACACAAACATTTTTTAATATTAAAAATGAAAGGATTCCTCTCTGGAGAAGCGTTCAGTCTTTCAGCTTGCAAATTCCACCATTAAATACAGAATCCGCCATGGTGCAAGTGGCTTTTAAAGGGAATGGGAGATGAGACTATGATTGGTTTATTGCACCTTACGCCTAAAACAAACCCATGACTCATTAAGATGCTAGGTACAACCCTTTTGGACCATGAGCCTGGTGCACCGACCATTTTTTTTTAACTAGCAAAAGTGGATTTGGACATGATTGATATACATGTGTGCGTGTGTATTCTGGTACACATCCATGTTTCCCTGAGGTGTTTCCTGTTGCATACTAATTTAAGTCTTCCATTCATATTCATTGTACAGAAAAATGCTATTCCAGACATAATCTGAATAATGCTTCCATATTCAAGTTCTCTTGTCACTGTTCTGTTGGTTTAATATCGAGCCCATGACTTTCCATTTACATATTTTCTGTTTTATAACCTTTTGAGCTCACAGCATGCCAATAACACTCCCACATCTCTAGATTTTGAAAAGAGATCATGCGATTTAAATCGGGACTTGAGTTTTCCATTTGCTTTGAGTCAACAGGTAAAAGGCAGTCAAAGCCTATACAGATAACATTTATCTGTCATATTTGTTAGAATAACGACAGTGATGGTACGAATCAGTCCACTGCGGCACTCAGAAAGCAGCGTCTGAGGCCCAGGGAATGAGCGCCACTTGTTCAGCAGTACAAGAGGGAAATTGTCCCCCTCTGCAGCACACACAATATTGCAGGAGCTTAAATTATTCATCCTGTACGAATGCTGGGGTCTCACTCAGAGCCAAAACTCCAGCATTTTAATCTGTACTTTATATTCCATTTTATATTTTACAGCTTTGTTTACTCCGAAAAGGAAGATAAAAAGCTTTTCTTTACGAAGACGTCTAGCTTTGTTCTTACTGTTGACAACAAAGAAAACAGTTCTGTGCAATTTTCATATATCACTATGGAACATTTTCTGTCAGTTGCCTTCACCTTGCTGGCAAATTTGGTTTTTGAGTGATTGTGGAACAAAAGAATGCCAAATGAATGAATTACCCATGGCCTGCACAGCTACCCTTTTTTAATAGTTAATTAGTCATCTAGAAAACGAATTGACTGGTGTGAGAGGAGATGGAGAATGTCAGAGCAAATGATCATATCTTCATTGTTGGAATTGAAAATAAAATTAATATATAGTTAAACAAGTAATGTACCTCTTGCATATAGTTTCTGTGAATGTTTAGGCAACATTTGACTTGGTTCAAGGCAGTTCACACACATTTTGTCTTGTATGTGAACACACCAAATGAAGGCCATCTAACCTTTGGCATATTTTATGAAAGCAAAATAAAGGGGGGGTTCATTTACATTCAACTTTTATGTGAAATGGCCAAATTCACTGGTGCACAAACTCTTAGACTCTTATTCAGAGTGAATTACAAAAGTGCTTTAGTGCTAAAGTGCAACAGATGGAACTTGGAACGCTTTGGTTGAATGAGTTTATGGATACCCTGTTGTAACCCACTCTTTCCTTGGTACATCTGTTTGTTGTCAATGATCAGGTTCATTAGAATATTAACTTAATGTTTTAATGCTATTTTTAAAATTCTGTTAAAAAAATGTTAAATAGATAAATAGTTAAATTCTATAAATAGAATCTATTGCTAATTTCCTTTATGCCGAGTTCACACTGCACGATTTGACAAGTCTGATCACTGTTCTTTTCACACTGCACGACTTTCTGTGGTTAAATTCAGTTACTGCTGTGTACACATTACACAATGGATCAACAACAGGGGGTTCCACATTGCATGATTTTAGAATAGGAAGAATCGGCGACAACGCTGTCTGGTCCGCAAACTAAGTTCCACAACCAAACACACACGAGAAGTGATAAGGAAATAATGCAAGATAAACAATATAAATAAACAATTTTGAAATGTGCTGCTGTTGCGGCTGGTCGAGCAAATGTTGGTGTTTTGTTTCTGTTTGATATAATTGTAAAGTATGATATTCAATGATTCAATGACATTGTATCAATGATATTCTGTTCTATAACTCCTCCCCAAACTCCTCCCTCCCCTGTATGTTATTTTCAGTCAGTACATTTCACACAGCAGGATTTTGAGTCGCAGAAAGGTCCAGATATTTAGCATGTCAAATATCTCACGGGCATCGGCGACACATCAGCAATTGTCTTCGATCGCAACTTTGATAATTCACACTGCCTGACTGTCACTCGCGTGAATGAGCACCGATTTCCCTTTGATTACTCCATTTGTCTGCGATTTCGGAAAACCTGTCGGCAAGTGAAAATCGGGGCTAAAATCATGCAGTTTGAACTCTGCATTAGTGTAAATAAGATATTGCTTGGAAAATGCTGCTATGTTCAATTTGTGTAAATAGAATCTATTGCAAATAGCAGCTTCCAAAAGAACAAATACAAAACATTGGCAATAACTAAAAAAGTACATTGTGTCTGTTTCTATACTTTCAAAATGGAAAAAAAAAATTATTGTCTCAGTTCAACAATAACTTTTCTTTAAATCCATTCATCTTCTATTTCTATTCCCTCAGCCACCTAGAGCAAAGTGAGAACACAAACTCTTCTGAATGCAAATCCCACACCATATGTAGGCTAATGACATTACAAACCAATGTCACCATATAGTCATCATGGCACACAATGGAAAATGTTAACTTTGTTAATGGCATGCACACTTATCTACTTACTCCAATCTTTTTCAGCGTGTATTAGTGACGTATTTACCCAGAATTGCCCAGTTTGGGTGTGCCCTTCTGTTTCTACTGGGGTCTTGAGGCTCAAGTGGTCTTGACCTGCCCTGGGACCCTCTCCCTGGGGCCACGGTGACAGGGCTGCTCCAGGGACCGCCACCAGTCCCTCCCTCTGCAAAGAGACTCACTGTACTGAGTAACTTCCACTTAATTAAGTGAAAGTTATTTTGAAAAGACGCCAACTAAGAAGTCCATATTGCGGGCTGTATTAATTGGTTCTGTTTAACAGAGTAAGAATAAACTAGTTGTTTTTCCAGATCTTCAGATGCTACTGTGACACAGATGATCTTGTTTGTGGAATATTTTTACTATCATATTAATTAAAATAATATTTGCATTCAAAGTCACTCAATCACATTGCAGAGCAATTAACAGCACATCTGAAACAGACAACGCTCAGCTAAACACAAAGACGAAGAGCTGTACATTGGGGAGGTGAGGAGACAAAAACAAGATTAAAACCATGTAGTACAAAGCTGGAAAGAGCACAAAAAGATCTGACAACCAGGAACACTCAACAAATAGAACAAGGGAGCTAGTGAG
Organism: Gobiocypris rarus; assembly: GCA_023029165.1. Taxonomy (NCBI): domain Eukaryota; kingdom Metazoa; phylum Chordata; class Actinopteri; order Cypriniformes; family Gobionidae; genus Gobiocypris; species Gobiocypris rarus. Next base: position 27,545,226 of record CM040927.1, on the reverse strand, counting down.
ACCCAAAAATGGTGTATGAAGAATCCACAAACAAAGAAAAGGAGATGGCAAGGTTAAAACAGAGGGAATCAGCATAAAGCAGAGGTGAGACAAAAGAGAATTATGGGAGTATAGTTCTAAACAAAACAAGCGCAAGAAACCCAGCATCTGAACATGTGTACTTCCCTAGTTAAGTATATAGCATGTCAGATCAAAAGTACTAAACCCAATTATGCAGTATTCATGAAGTAGTCAGAAAGAAAGTTGGACACTTTATGATCCCATGAGGCCATGGGAGAGGAGTAAGACTATTCGTCAACAGCGCAGAACAGGGATGTGGCTGACGTTATAGGTCACATGACAACGATAACATAGTGGATCTATTAAGCTGGGGAAAAATTGGTAAAAATGTAATTCCTAATGTAGTATGTAAATTAATTGATTTCATTCAAGCTGTTCAAGTATTTTAAAAATCAACCTAAAAACAAAAATATACGTTTGAAGGGATAAACATTCAAAAGATTAGGATGTATGCTTTTCACAGTCTCTTATGCTTACCAAGGCTGTGTTTGTTTGATCAAAAACATTAATATTGTGAAATTTTATTACAAGTTAAAATAACTTTTTCTCTCTTTTTTTTTTGGAGCCATTACTCCAGCCTTCAGTGCCACATGATCATTCAAAAATCACTCTAATATGCTGATTTGGTGATAGAAGTTTTAAACGACCAACAGAAATAATCAGTTTGCAAAGACTGTATCAATCAAAGCTCAGCTTTGGGATATACAGGTCAAGATAAGGAGTCTGAGAGAAGAAAGAGAGAATGTGATGAAGATGAGATACTGTGCCCAGGAAGGAACAATATTACAATGTATTACTATTTAACACAGACATATGTTCTACAGTGGAAACTATATATATGCGACATGTTTCTTTAAACATAACCATTAATTGAACAAATTAGTCCAAAAACATTAATTCAGGAAAGAAACAATTTGGTGAAACTGATCTTTGATCTTTCATATGCCTCTGGACACAGAAGGATTGCATTGGTTTGAAATGTAACATCTATGCAAAATAATCCTAAAACATTTTTCATTTAAGGCAATTCCTGTTTGGGTCATGTGATTGAATATTGTTTACAATAAGCATAAACATTCTGCATTTCCATTTTGTAGTGTGGAGGTCCCAAAAGTCAAAATCCCATTTGGGACCTCTGTATTTATAAACCCTGCATACGGCTGCCCCGTATGCAGTGCGAGATATCCTACAGGTACTCTTGGACACAGATTCAAGGTAGTTGTGAGACGAGAAGTGCAAAATTAAAACCAATTATACAAATATAAACTATTAAAAAAACAAACATGACAAATATTTGAAAAGTATCAAATGTATTTCCTATGAATAACTATTTAACAGAGAGAGTTTATTTACGCAGCAGTCTATGAAATATTGTGTCTTGGATTGATGATGGATTAATGATGTTGCTGTATCCATGGGAGGCCTTACTTGACTTTATATTTCTAGCATAAAAAGGAGTGAAATGAGAACACAACTGAGGATTTGAGTGAGGGGGGTTGACAATTTGTAAGACTGGAACAAAGCCAGGAACAGCTGGATACCAGGGCAGTTGTTTTTTCTTCAATTATTTCATTTATTTATTTATTTTATTTTTTTGTAAGTCCTGAATATTTGTGGAGAGCAGCTGTGATTAGATGAACAGAGAGAATAAAACAGAGGGATGCTCTGAGAGGAAGAGCGACACGTCTAGTCTGGTCCAATTGTAGGTCATGAAGCAAAGGCATGATTAGAAGAGTCGGAGGCATGCTGAGATGAAAATCATGTATTAATGCCTTTTCCCTGGCTTTCAAAGTTCATTCATTTACAACCTTTATCTTCCTTTCTATCTCTTGTTCTTTCATGCCCTGCCAGCCTGTCTTTTCCCTTCCCACCAAGCACTCGCCAAATTCTTGGTGAACCAGAGGTCTTGTTCGAGCCGATTCCTCATTATATTGAAAGGCTTTAAACTCTGAGCGACAGACAAAATTTGTAAGAGCTTTCTCTGGACAACACCACCAACAATAAGGTCCAAAAGTATGAGATTTAATATAGTATAATCAGTCTTACTTTCTGGTATCAAATTAGACCAATGTTTTATGTAACTGACTAAAAAAAAAAAAGTTGACTAACTTGACAGACAAGTCTTAGCAGTTTATGAAACCGGCCCCAGGTTTACACTTTAACTCATATTGCTATTCTGTATATATATATATATATATATATATATATATATATATATATATATATATATATATATATTCTGTATATATATATATATATATATATATATATATATATATATACACACATACACACACAATATATTAATTTTTTATTTTAAAAATCAGTTTCGACAAAGTCGTATAGAAGCCACTTATAAATCCTTGTAGAGTGATTAACAGGATTAGTTTCTCTAAATCCTGTCATACTAAAAGTCCATTTATTACCGTCTCCGGTGTGCATTCCTCCCACCTGTTTTAAAAAAGAGTAATTATGTGGTTGCCCCATCTACCTGCTTCCTCACTGGCACTTGTTGCCTTTGTAATTGTGTAAATTTTGCATGAATCTGTGGTGACTGGCCGAGGCTGGAGCTGGCACAGACATCGCCCCTACTGATTCCAGCTGTCAGCAGTGTCTATTAACAATGATAAATCACTCCCCCACTTCTCAATCCAATCATAGAGACCACAGCAGGCCTTAGATCTGGTCACCTCTGACTAAATGATTTTTGGACAGCGTGGGGCAGCATGCCAGAGCACCGGTCGGCGCTTTGTGTTAGATTACGCTATTAGCCTGCAGGCTTCTGAGCATTACATCCTCCAGCCTGCCCTTGTAACTGTGGTACAAGTTACTCAAATAACAAAGCAAGATACACAAGCAAAACATGTAGAGCTATTTTTTGCAGCTCTTTGCATTTATACTGTCATGCACAGACCAAACACAGCAACCTCACATGTTGTCCGAACTCAGTTATTACCCTGATTTTGGCTCAGATTAAGAGGGGAAAAATCTACCAAAATAACTAATAACTTTTTTTTTTTTTAATCAGTTTCAGTATTGGTGCAATTATGGCGTTTTGCCTAAAGTCCCTGTAAAGTCAAAATTAAACATGCGTTCTGAGTTTCTCACACCACAGATAAATGTGTTATTAACCAACTAGCCAAATTTGAATCATAAAAAAATCTGCTAAGTACATAAAATATCTTATACTTTTTTATATTTTAAAAATAAGCAGCATTCTCTGCTCTCAAACGCTGGGGGCGTGTCCGTTGATCGGCGCCGAAACCAGGCCCACTCGCGGGAAAGCGGCCATAAACACACAAGACAACAACAACACTCGCGTACAGCTCACAAGTCATGACGGCACCAGATGTCGGCGGGACGTGAGGATGAAGGTCGGGGCGGGAGATAGTCGGTTTGGCCCCATTCTGCAGTGGATTATCAGTGAATCCCAGTTGTTGCAAATGAAAGTTTGTAAAACTATCCGGTGTAAAGACACTGCAGAGGCAGGTGTTGGTGGTGATTCTCAGCACTCCATAAAGGTAGCTGTTCACAAAATTTATCCACCTCTTCTTGAGATCGTCTTTTTTGTTTGTTTTGTAGGCTGTTTTGTAAGTTGTAGGCTGTAGTAACTAACGGTACTGACTGTAACTCGCAATCTAGCGGGTGAACTGATGCGAAATTGCGAATGTGCTCTAGTTATGGGGGAGGGGCCACATGCCAAGCTGCTCCAGTGCGTCATGGAGCCACCATTTTAGCCCCGCCCAAAAAATCCGGAACACAACAATGGTGAAAAACTTCTTAATGGTCTAACTTCTGAATTCAGTACTACATAGTTCACAGTCTTTGTAATGTGTTTCAACAATACATTTCTAACATTTCTAATGTGTTTAGAAACAAATCTCAGAATTGCCTTTACAGGGACTTTAAAAGTTTACTAAAATTACTAAAACAAATTTTTTTTAAACATAAATGAAAGTTAAATATAGAAATATATGTATATATATATATATATATATATATATATATATATATATATATATATATATATATATATATATATATATATATATATAAATAAATGAAAGTTAAATATAGAAATATATATATATATATATATATATATATATATATATATATATATATATATATATATATATATTCCGCTGAAAAACAACAAAAACTGTGTTGCGCGCCTTCTTAAAAAATGACATCACTATGAATGATCACGTCGCAAATTATAGGGAAACCCACACAGCAATGATCAACTTCTCCTCCATTTTGCTTAGAAACTAATGTGGTCGGAACCAAAGTTTACAGGACTGCGTTCTCTGAAATTCTCTCAAGCGGTGCACTTCTACATTCCACTTGGTTGCCGCCGAACCTCGTCATAGCCCATTACCATAAAATTGAGCTGATTTCTACTCTCCTCAATGACCAAATCGTCCACAACGTGACGCGTAGCTCTCGCCGGAGCTCGCACATGTGAAAGCACAGTAATGCTGCCCCTAAACCCACCCATCACAGAAAACATTCTGCATTTTTTTATTTTTCAAAACCAACATCACATAGTATGACTTGTAAGCTGTTTTCCTCATGGAGACCAAAAAAATGTCCCCACAAGGACAAGGATTTTAGATATCACCATCTTGATTCACCAATTCTTGGTCCCATAATGTAGGGTTTACTTGAAACACACACAGACACACACACACACACACACACGTTTTTTTTTTGTGAAATGTGGGGACATTCCATAGGCGTAATGCATTTTATACTGTACAAACAAAGATTTTCTATCCCCCTACACTGCCCCTGCCCCTAAACCTACCCATCACAGGAGACTGTGCAGTTTACTTTCTGTGAAAAAAACCTCATCCTGTGTGATTTATAAGCATTTTGAAAAGTGAGGACATGGGGAACGTCCTCATATTTCACCCTCTTTTCCGAATACCTATGTCATACCCATGTCATTATACACATTTGTGTCCTGATATTTCACAAAAACATGCCCACACACACAAACATAACATTCAAAGGAAAACATTTACAATTAAGTGAAATTAGTTTTTCATGCTGTTATCAGCGAGATTGTTTGATTTCCTACTCTGAGCCTCAGAGGAGTGCAAAACAACAGAATGAATAAATGAGGAACGCGAACAGTGGCAGCCATAAAAGTAAAAAGTTCAACAAACTGCAAATCTGCAAAAACTTGGTAGCACAGCAGAATGTGCTACCACAGCCATTACATTTGCTAAGACAGACATACAGAGTTTTAGATATTGGCTTTGCACGACTTTTGAAAGTCTAAAAAAACAACTGAAAAGATGTTTCACCATCATTCTGCATTATGAAGTAGATATGCTATAATCTCTTTGGTGTCCCTTTTCATTGGTGTGGTCCTGCAGGTTAGAAGTCAAGGTCAATGGGTATCAATCACTTTCCTCAGCTTTCTGCTTTTCTCTCACCATCTCCCCAGCGGCTGTGAGAATGTTTGACCTCCAGAAAGCAGAAAGACAGATGGTGGACTGGATGTGATTGGGGTATGTGATGAGCTCTATGCCACATAAAATCTAGTTGACATCATGCTGTACAGTCAGTCTGTTAACATTTCCCTCAAGAGCTCCTCAGTCCTCCATCAAAGCCCTAAATGTACTCTGCACATCTCTACACTTCATCATTGGCATATAGCCAATAGCAAGTGTTGACAGGGGTGAGCTGATCTCTTAAAGGGGAACACTGTTAATAGAGATCAGTGGCTCTCTACTAGTTTTTGGAGATCAGTTTGTTTCTTTTTTTTTTTTACTACCAAGACCAAAAACCCAAAAAAGTAAATAAATAAATAAGTAAAAAGTGAAAAATGTATATTACCATGTACTGCCCAGAAATAAGCCAAATTATTAACAAATTTATGAATAAATGTATTTTGTTGTGTTGTTGTAAGTGTTGTAGATTAATTTTGAACTGGAAAAACAATTATTAAAAAGTAACAAAAAGCTATAATGAATTACATTATTATTGGTTGACAACAAAAGTGAATTATTTTTAGATTTGACTGATGTAGATTACATTTAAATTGTAAAAAATGAAAATGCATTATTGACAAAAATGACAACTTTCTGACAGCTTTCAGTTTTTCTTTAAAAATTGGTTTAGTCAATTATGTTTATTATGTAAAAATCTAAAATATTAACTAAAAGACCTAACTAAAATGTCTATACTGTAGTGCAATTGTATACCTCAATATTAGCAACAGACAGATATTCCTCTGATCCATCTAAACGGAAGAGCTAAGGTGAAAGGAATAAGAGAGAAACAAAGAAATCAATGGTTTCTTGTACTCACAGCTTCAGGTTTCTATTTTAACATGGCCTGCTATTGATTAGCTTTCGTATCTGAAGTCTCTCTGAGCAGCAGCTCGCTCAGGAGGATAGAAGAGAGTTTAGCAGAACAAAACCCACAAAATAGAGAGAAGGGAGCTGGGAAAGGATAGCCTGATGCTTCCTTGGCCTGCTTGATCTGCACTAACAGTTCCTGCTTAAGCATGGTTAGTGTACAGTTGCCAATATGAAGGGCTTTTGTATTGCGTGATGGACTTTCCCAGAACAGCACCGCAGCGTACAGAGCTTTTATAGTGGGGAATGAAGGCTGACTTCGAAGGGTGAATCATTTAAGGAGCGCTTGCCAAGTGCTGTGCTCCCACTCCCGCTGAAATGAAAGGAGTTCCGGTGCTTTGTGTCAAGAGAGGCATCAAATACCTGTGCAATGGAGAGAAATGCTGGGAAGGCAGTATTTGGAAACAGCAGAACTGTAAGTGGCATGCGAATGTCAACATTAAATTCTTGCTAATTAAAAACCTGGAGAACATTATGCTGCATTACTGATGTGGTACTATAATCTTACACAAATTATGTCCATGTTCTGCTGTCATGGTTAGTTTACAGCGCACTCCATGAAACAACGTGTTTTCTGTCTGGAACTTATTAACCGACTCTAGCTAGGTGTCGACAGCTTCACAGCATCATGTCAATATAGGGATTTCCAGAAGTGTTAAATGGCTAGCCTGGAAGGTAATACAACTCACACTGCCTAAAGTTGACACCAAAAGGAAAGGGAATGCTATAACCTTCTGCAGACCCCAAAATCACATCAAAATTACAACGAAAAACAAAACTTTGATTAGCCGAGATACATGCTAAACATTAAACGTAACAACATGTACTAGCTATACAAACTTAATTTTGTGTGTTGCATTTTGTTTGTTACTTTGTTACTTTGTTTGTTACTTTTGCAAAGTTGTGCGTCACTAAGAATGAATTGAGAATATTTTAAACTCCTGATTTGTAACTAAGAACTAAGCTGCAAACAGGATGCATAATTATTCTACAATAATGGCAATCACGCCAATCATTAAAATGCACCATCTTGCTCCTGTATTTACCATAAAATAAAGAACTTCAGTATTAAAGTCAGCTTTAAACGTAAGTTGCAATAGTCTTTTCTTTTCTATTCTCCACATATATATGGGTAAAACAGCTTCTCACACAAATAAAACAACAACAAAATACTGTAGAGCAGGACTGCTCATTTGAGTAGCTACGTTCACATATAGACCTTTTGTTTCAGTTTAGAATGAATTAATTTCCAAAACTTATGTTTACATAATCGTTAAATAAAGTGTTACGATGATGCATACGATGAGTGGAAGGAGAATTTTAGAATGGCTCGTGCGTCATACGTCATTACACCATTTCTCCATTTTTGCACATGGGCAGTACTTTCTGGTTTCTGTGTTCATTCCGATCAAGTGTTCATTACGATTTACGTAGTTACATGTCTTTCAGACTTTTTTATTCAGACTTTGCATTTAGACTTTAAATGTTCCTGTACATTATCCCTTTGAACTTGTTTGTTCATCTAAGCTGGGAACTGTTTTTCTTTGCAGAAGCTTTGCGTTTTATGAGCTAATAAAATATTTCAACTCAAATCAACATTTCATGTCTAATTGTTTACTTATGTGGCAAGTAACTGTGTAATAAGCTTATTACATGGCTACATTAACTGTATTGATGCACATTATCCCTTACATAAACTAAAGCAAAGTTAGACAAAACAAAGTTTAGTAGATTTTGATATAACAAACACTTGTTATAACAAAAAAAAGCACCCCAGAGAGGCAGAGAAACAACAAATTTATACAGCTACTCATCCTTATTTATACTGTAGCCGTGCTGAAATTGTTTGATGTCCTGTTCTTTTTCTCATGGCTACCCCATCATTTAGGCAATTTCATCCCAGCCAACTCAAGCAGCATAGCTGGCTATTACACTTTGTGTCACCCCACCACAACCCAGTCCAATTTGTTTCACAAGGGCCACTGAACACTAAATAGCAATTGCCAAGGACTTTATCAACAAACTCCAAATTTGACATCACGCATTTCTCCATGACAATAACAGCTTTTGTTTTCCAACCTTGTGCATCTTTATTTCCCCTGACAAGATTAAATTACTACTGCAGAGGCCAGGTTCAGATATTCTGTTCTGTTGAAACAGATACTGAGATACAAAACAAAAGTGTTTCAGCATAGGAGAGTAAAGGATTCTCTGAGAGTTCAGTCGCTTAGTTTATCTGTTCTCCTCCTGCATAAAGCCTAATGTTGTGGAGGTAATGCAAAGTCAACTCACATCAGAGGACGAGAGAGAGTGCCAAATAAGTTTAAATAAACTAGCTGTGAAAAGTGGTAGTTTCCTCACTCCTTTAAGCATACTGCCTCCTACTTACTAATTCTGTATGTTTACATCTAGTTCTGTTTTATAGTGAGAGAACCCCACCCAATTAGGAGTCATTTTGGTAAGTTTATGTATCTTCGCACCTATAACATGCTACTGCTTTTGAAAAGACCAGCATACAAGATGTATTTTGGATGCCAGTGTTCTGGTGTTTCCACCAGGCTTCTTAAAGGGATAATCCATCCAAAAATAAAAACTCTGAGGTAAATAGTTTTGAATTGACTTGAATTGAGGTTTACCCAACACTCTTCAAATCATCCTCTTCAATATTCCACAAAAGAACAGAAGTTTGGAACGAAATTATGACATTTTTAGACTATCCCTTTAACCCCGCAAAACTTGGAAAAAACCTTCAGAAAAAATTCAGGCCAGGTGAAATGGATCTCTCAAACAGTTTACATTTCCCTGTCCTCACCTATTTGTTGACATTTCAGGCCATTCTGAAGCAAGACATCTGCATTTATGAGCAGAGGGAGATGTACCTGCAAACCCAATCTATCTGCAGCAGCTCTGCTATTGAAAATATAGAAACTTTGACCCCTTCATCACCCTGTCTTTGTCTTTGTTTTATTGACATTGAGGCATACGAGGGCACTTCAGGCAAATAAGGGGCAATAGTCCCAAGAGAGAGGAAGCCCTGCAGCATTCAATAAGCCATTTAATCGAGTGGAGAGCAGACATCAATACAGGTAAAACCCAGCAGGATACTCAGCAGGAAAACGGACAGAGGAGAGGTATAGTTTTCATGAGGACTTAGTATGTTTCACACAGGGAACACATAACCACGCTCTACACCCCAATAGAGCACAGCTGCGTTTTATAAAGGCAGACCGTTGCATGAAAAAACGTTTTTGTGACCCCTGGCTGTTTCAGATTTAATTTGATAAATATACTCTTAGTGATGCTGTGAAGAATATATTTTACGACTTTAAAGTGTGGGATTTCAAAAACATGAAAATTCAAAATTCCAGGATGGTGTGCTAAGGCAAGTTGGACCTAAACTGCAGAACAAGTTTGGACATCCCTTTGGACATTAATTATGCAACGCGCAGCAGATCCAACTAATCCAAATTCTCACCTCCTAAACTATAAATGTAAAGTATTAATCATTATTTATGCATTATAATTAAGATTCAACAGTCCTCTAAGTTTCATTACTGACCAGACAAACTAAAGATGTAGTTGATGGTTCTGTGCGGGGCAGAAATAATAAAAGAATCATAAGCATAACTATATTGTGGAGACATTTCCTTTATTGTTAACATATCTCCACCACATTAAAAACAAACATATGTAAATAATTAGACTAAGTTAGCCTAGACAAATAATACATGCAAATCTTTATTATCTTTGTTATCTTTAATGGGCTGAACATTTCCGGTAAATTTCTAGAAATTTTGGAACGTTTCTTGAAACTTTGCAACCCTAATCTTTAATATAATCCGGCTGTTGAGCAGAAAGTGTTAATAAAACTGCGACCTACTACAGAATGCAGCCTGCCTTGTCTCAGTGTCTGTCATAAATCCCCATGTAGATGGGGAACTGATTCCCCGCGTGGCCTGTTTCCTAGCCATAGAACTCATCCGTCAATCAATGCAAAAAGCTTTCCAATAGGGAATAAGGAGCACCCTCAAATTTAGAGCACTCTGCCGTAACTCTCTCTGCTCTCGCAACCACAGAGTGAGAGAGTAAAAGTGAGGGAAAAGTAGCAAGCATGTTATTTTAATTACTGTGGTGTTTACCACCTAATTCTGGATCCCTGAGGGAAGCTCTAACCAGGATTTGAAATTCTTCGCTTTCGTTAGTTTGACATGACTTACCAGTGACATTGAATTTTGGAAGGTTTAAGTTTTCTTTCAAATTACAAATCTACAAAACTAACAAATGCTTTAAAATTAGTTAATTCAATTAAGTGTCCCCCTCATTCACACTCTCTCATGTTGAGGAAGTCAATTGCTTCAGAAGACTAAAACATTAATTCTGACTTCATCTGGTGCTCTTAAACCTTTGCTGTCACCATCTGTTGTGCACACCTTTGACAGTGCATCTCTGCTCTTTTTATTAGGGCCCTTCTCGTGGTGAAGTAGGGAACAACATTGCCACCTAGAGGACTATCCAAGTTAGCATACAGCATCTCAGGCCAGATTCACACAACCTGATACCGTCACAAACATTTTTCCTCTGTAACCCAAGGCACATTTAAAAAGTCATTTCATTGCAACCCCTCCCCCAAATAAAACACACTTAACTGCTACTACAGTCACATCAGCAGCACATCGCATAGGCCGCATCCCCGAACCAAGCGATTTGCATTGCCCATAGAGTTTGGTGAAGTGTAAAGCATTTATTATGGTTCACTGAGCACTAACCATGAACATTCAGAACTATATCTCCCCATGCAATATCCAGAGGATCAGAGACCGGAAGATCGCATGCATCCACAAGGGCAGAGGAAAAAGAGGGAGGAAAACAAGTAGGATATGAGAGAAAATACCAACCCCACTGGTTGACCTACACCATTTTTTTCAAATAGCATCTTTATTTTATCCACTTGTTGTTAACAAATGAAGCAGATTAAATGAGCACATCCTACCTGAATAGATGGGGGCCAGTCGAAATATATCTGAAAGTCGGCTGTTCGAAGGCTCATATGGAGAATCCTCAAGCAAATCATTCCCTGTAATATTAACCAATAATTAAATGCTATATTAGTTATTTAATCCATCTTAAGTGCACTATTAATATCATTAATAAAATACAAAACTGTCATTTATACTTGTTACTATTTGGGTCATTGATTCATGGGACTGGTTTACATTCCCGGAGCTAGTTTCTGGTTGATTAGCTACACTGGTCAGTTAAACTGAGAAAGCCCCCCTCAACAAACACACACACACACACACACACACACACACACACACACACAAACAAACATAAAGCATCAGATGACCTCACACTCCATAAACTTTAATGGACACACTTCAGAGAGGCATTTGAAGACTTTACAGTGACCCTATCTGATAACAGGACCAAGAAAAGCAACTATTGGATTAAGTATTAAAAATAAACTCTTAAAACTGCAATCTCCAAGCTAAATATGGTCACAGCTTTATGATGAGCGATTATAGTGCATGAGGTCCACGCACCCTGTAAATGTTGATAGATCCCCCAGTAGATGCGCAGGCAGTTCTTTTCTTTCTTCATGCCTCTTTTACAGCGGCAGTTATACAAAGGGCTTTGCTTTAAAGCGTCCAAGGCAAGCCGACATTCATCCTTCGCCTCCATTCCAGTCACCATACTGAAGTTGGTCTCCCTCCCCGCCACGCACTGCCTCATAGTTCGATACTTTGTGCTGCATCCCGGCTCCTTCAAACACAGCTCGTTCGCCTTCACACAGTCCAGCCGGTTTGAACTAGTAAAGTAAGACTCCTCGGCAGATAACAGCACATCTATGGAGGACGACAACAGAAATAATCATATCACGAACATGATAGCGTTTTATTTGAATGCCAAGAACTAGCAAGAATCGACAACCACAACCGCCATTAATAAATGTAGCCTATATTCGTATAAATGAGTAGGATATTATTTTATTTTTGCTGCATTGTTTAGTGTATGGTAACATTTGCAAGTTAATATTGTTCAAGAATATAAATGTATTTAATAAACTTTAGGTGCTTTAGAGATTAAAATTGCCTATTAACAAGAAGATTTAAGAATACTTCAGTGGAAATTAGTATGACAGAGCTGATTCTCAAGCTAAAATATGCCCTAGTTATGAAACAATGGTAAGTCAAGTGCATAGGCTAGAATATAGTTATAGCCTAGACTTTACTGGATCAAAAAGAGCACAATGTAAAAAATAGCCTATTTGAGTTTTAAACGTAACTATAGCCATATAGCGCGTCTATGAATTGCTTTAGAATTTACCAATCAATCACTGAATATGTAAAACCGCATTCTAACTCACCCAACAGTGGTAAAATGATGTAAATCGCGGAGATGATCATTGCGCCGTGGGTAAATTGCTTCAAACACGCAATATATAGTTTTGACGATGAAAAGAATAATCCTTCTCATTCAGGTCCATTGAAACATCGTTGGTCACAATGTACATCCAGAGTAGGCTACATAAGAAAAAAAATCCTTAACCTGGTCCAAAACTGTCACTAACCGATGGTTAAATGTTTATTATATTAAGGCAACAAACAAGCAGAAAATGAGTCGCAAGGAAGCAGAATAAAACTCCAGCTCTCAAGATATGCTCGTGCGACTGAGCGCGCGACAGCACTGTGGCATTCAGTTGCTCTGTAACCCAAACCAAAAACCACACGCGACTCAGTGCACGCTCAGCGTTTCTGCGTAAAACACGGCAACAGGACAAAGACGTCTCGTCTTGCCACTCCACAATGTATGATGTTTACTGCTCTATGTTTCTATAAAAAATGTATATAAGATAAGTAATGCCCGTTCTTTCTTTCTTTCACATCACTTATTGAGTGGGTCTTATAGTAAGTAGTGCACGTTGCTTCATCCTTTCCTCGTCAATTGATCTGAGTAGGCTGTCTTAGAAATTGCATTGCAGACGCTGAAATCGCTTTTGTTTGTCTGACTTGTTAGGTGTTAGTTGGACACTAGACTTAATAGAACTGGGAAGACTCCATAACCAGTGAATTCAAGTAAATTATTTACGAATATTAAACTGTTCCGTGTATCAAAGTCTTATTACATGAAATAAAAAAATGTTTTGTACTTGAACAGAATTTAAATATATTGAATAGTTGTAATGGCTTTCCTTGAGGATAAACAGCCTGAAGTTTTGTTGCGATCTCGTTCATCGCCTACTGAACTAAAGACTGGTGGAGGTCGCCATCTGTTGGTACATAGGCTATATGCATAGCTAACGAATGACTACGGTTCTCGTCCTTTGTAACTTTGGGTCTTCTATTGTCAAAGTCAATATAAGATGGACATCTAAACATGCTATGATTTTTATGCACTTTTGTACTTCTGTTGAAAGATCTTTTTTTCAAACCTTTTTATTAACACAAATCAGTGTTAACTGACTAAAAATGAAGCTAAACCCATTTTAAATAAAACTGAAATAAAATTGCAAATTAATTTATTTCAGGTAAAACTGAAATAAAAATCAATAAAAACTACCGACATAAAATAGCCTATATAAAAAATAAGAAAAAGTACAAGAACATCAGAACTGCTAAAACCTGAAGAAAAAATATAAAAACTAATTCAAAATATTAATAAAAAAAATTAAATAAAAAAAAAATTAAAAAAAATAAACTACAATAGGAATGTCAATAAATTGAAGTGATAATGATTAAGTTTATTTGTTTATTAACTCTAGAAATTCTCCAGATGCAGAATGTGGAAATTCTTTGTAACACCCTACTCAACTAGCATGGGCACCCTGACTGGTCTGCGGCTATGCAGCCCCATACCCAAAAAAAACTGTGATACACTGTGTATTCTGACACCTCTCTATCAGAACCACCATTAACCTCTTAAGCAATTTGAGCTACAGCTCGTTTGTTTGATCGGACCACACGGGCCAGCCTTCGCTCCCTACGTGCATCAGTGAGCCTTGGCTGCCCATGACCCTGTCACCGGTTTACCACTGTTCCTTCCTTAGACCACTTTTGATAGATACTGACCACTGTCTGCAGGCCAGGAACACCCCACAAGAGCTGCAGTTTTGGAGATGCTCTGACCCAGTCATCTAGCCTTCACAGTTTGGCGGTTGTCAAACTCGCTCAAATCCTTGCCCATTTTTCCTGCTTCTAACACAACAACAAAATGTTCAGATATATGTTTGTGTGTGTTTTAAAATGAGTGTTTTGAATTATTTATATATCATTTGTTTAAAATATTTTAAGACGTCACTCCCCAGTTAAGAACCACTGGGATATCCTATTCTAAAGACACAGACTGGTGGATTACATGTTCCTTATTCTGTCTTGTTAATGCATTTTATAATTTAATGGCTTTATAGTTAACTTGGTGAAACATAGATCAATTTCCCTTTATCAATGAGATTAATTTTTACATGAAAAAAAAAAAGTTTAAGGATCAATTATTTTGACCAAATCTATTGAAAACTGTTTAATAAACATAAGTGGAGATCTGGGTTTACAGGCCATTGTGACAAGCAGGGTTCAAAATAATTAAATCTCTCTCTCTCTCTCTCTCTCTCTCTCTCTCTCTCTCTCTCTCTCTCTCTCTCTCTCTCTCTCTCTCTCTCTCTCTCTCTCTCTCTCTCTCTCTCTCTCTCTCTCTCTCTCTCTCTCTCTCTCTCTCTCTCTCTCTCTCTCTCTCTCTCTCTCTCTCTCTCTGGGGTGGTGTTGGTAGCCTGGGTGGAACAAGGCCTGATCGGCACTGTATCATAGAGTAAATGAAACAGCAAAACCTTTAGACCCATCTCGGTTCTGTGTTAAGGTTTGATTCTTGAAGAAAAAGTCTGAAAAACATAAAAAACTTAAATCAATATGGACTATTCATTTTGCAAATTAATGTCAAAATGATATAGACACGGTCATATAAACTAGAACACTTTAATGTGCTGCATGGCACAAGATCAAAACCATCCTTTCCAGCGGTCCCTGGAAACTGGATAAAGTAAAGAATGACATGACAAACAATGCAGGACCAAATGGCACCAAATTAAACTTATTGATTGCTGACTGTGCTTACAAACGCCAAACAATACAGAGACTGGCAGGTTAAATTGCACTTCAAAGTAAGCTGGTGATGAATGAAACTGTTAGTTGAAGAGGCTAAACGACTGAGCTATCCCATGTGCTTACACATTTCTCAGATGTGGTGCATGGTACACCTCTGCCAGAGTATCATCGGTTTGTAAGGTTACCGCGAGGCTATTTATCAGACAGCATGCCTGGAAGTTGATGCCACAGTTTGTATCCACTCCAGGAAGTACTAAGAACAGATTCCTCGTTTTTGCCATCTTCACTCTTGAAAGGCAGCACAGAAAGTGCATCTGATGATGAGGGATATATGAAAAGATGCATTTAAACTAACTGTTTAATGCTGCACACAGAAAAAATGCTGTAAAATGTGCTTTAATTATCTTTGTTTTATTAAGGCCTACAAATTAACTACACTGTAGATAGATAGAATTAGAACGCCTGGATAGTTTTGGACAAAAAAAGTAAATAATGACAGAATTCAAATTTTTAGAACGTTCTTTAATCTACCTTTACTACTTCTGATCTACCATAAGAATATTTTCTTGTCCTCATTTACAATGGGGATGAGAAAAAATCACTTTCTTTGTTGTTGCGCATGCATTTGCGCAGGGACAATTGGTAGGATCGCGCATGCGCACATCGCGCGAACACTCTGAGAGGGTTTTTTTCCACCCCGCTAAAACACTGGCTTTATTCCCCGAAACAAACTAGCTAACAAGCTTTCTTCATCTTCTGGCCGCTACTAAACTAATTTAGACAGTTTCCTTCATTTTGGTATTTGATGATAAAAAATGAGCCTAGAATCTCTTTTCGAGCAAATTTTATTGACAGAGCAGCAGGTGTCGGAAAATATCAAGCAGCTTCATGAAGGTAACGTTAACGCTGTGTAACTGTTAGGCCTAAATTGCGTGTGCAGATTAGTAACGGTTCATTTAATAAATTATATATATATATATATATATATATATATATATATATATATATATATATATATATATATATATATATATATATATATATATATATATATATATATATATTATAGTTATTTTAAACTAAAAATGAAAATATTTTGTAAAAAAAAAAAGAAACAAAAAAGTTGAGTAAGAAAAAGTTAATAATGTTCGGTTCTTTGCTCATTCAGTTAAAGCTGCCATCAAGACTGTACAAGACAATATAACCTCCTCTCGTGAAAAACTGGAGAAAGCACATCACGACCTGGACACTAAGGTTTGGACAATTATTACCCAGTGTTTTAAACACAGGCACACACACTGGCAGATTAGAATATATTTATTTCCCATGTCATTTTTTCTTAAGTGTTATCTGAATATGTAGGCCTACCTCAGATAGAAATATTGCCACACAGCAGAGAACATCCACGGTCACTCAGTTTAAAGTTTATCTGTGCAGAAAGCTGATATGCAGTATTAATATCCTTTGGCGCTGTGAAAAGACATTCTGTTTCATGATTAAAACACTTCATCTAATGGACAGGATACATTAAAACGGAGTGGATCAATTCAAAGCGGCACTGCAAAATCAATCGTTTCTTTCAGATTACATTAGTATTATTGTTGAAAAACCTTTAAAAATACAATTATCCTTGCAAACATATGGCACACAGTTTGTTCGATACCAGTGTTAGACATAGTTAGTCAATCAACAATTGAATCATTTGATTAAAGAGGTCACTCATTTCATGAATACTTAGGTCAATTGATACTGAGGCAGTCTATAGGATTTTAAATGCAGATTACCTCAGATGTCACCCATTCACATAAACTGATCATCAAGTAGTACATTTTATTTTGCTTTTTCAAAGATTTTCAATTCATCCTTTCAGCATTGTGGCAATTTTAGAACATTTAATACAGACTCCTTGAATGACCTCAGTGATCCACCAGAGGTAGTGAATGTCGTGAAAGTCGTGTCTAATTTTCTGCCTAATATAATGTTTGGTCAGACCAACATCTCCTTTGTAATTATGGAGCATAATTTGCTTGCATTTTTTGAAGCCAGGTAGAGAGTAATTACCTGAAGGATCCTTGATGTCTTTCACAGTTGACTGAGCTGGTAAAAGGAGAGAAGCAGGGACTTGAATTCAAAAGGCAATGCTATGCCAATTACAGAATGACCTACAAATAAATGACATAGGCTTACCTTAACAAACAGCATGGAAGCCACTGATCCGTCAGATGAGCAACATGCTGTGCTGCTGCAATGTTTTTGTGCAGCCAGTTATAAAACGTCACTGCTGTGAATGAAAAGTTCATCTGAGGGACACTTTTCGAGAAACCATCTGAATAAGACACTGGTCCAATTCATGATTCATTTGTGACCACAGGCTCAGCTCCTGTCTGAAAAAACTACAGCTTGTTTTGATGACAAAGCGACAAGATCAACTGAAAAGGCAGAGAGATGAAGTCCTGGACCTGCAGAGACATCTCAAAGAAACCCTGGTACGTACTTCCACATTGAAGAATATTGAAGTTATTTGTATTCCTTTTTTTTTTTGGAAAGGCTATTGTCTCTTCATCACACACCCCATTAAAACACAAGTTAGGCCTAAGACTGAAACAATATTACAATTATGTAGCTAGTTACCATCGTGTGGACTGAGAAAAAAGACACCATTGAAGATATCAGAGCTGTGCATTATCCATCATCTAATACAATGCACATGCTGAAGTGTTAAAAGTGCTTTTGTACACTGTAATCAGCATAACAGTCTTTCCATTGTTTTAAAATTCAGGACAGAATGAAAAGAGAATACTGTGAGGAAAGGGAGAAATTCTTGAAGGAGATGATAAATTTCAACAATAAATTCAACTTAATCAGCAACAGAAATGCTGTTTTTCACACCCAAACCCGCTCCAAGATCCAGAGTCTGGAGATGGAAGCTGACTCTCTACACAAAGGTAAGTGTTTATTGTTGAAAATCAGACAAATGTATTTTATTCACTGCATTAGAAACAAACTACTGTGCATTAGTCGAATCCGATCTAAATCCAATAATGGTTGGTAAATTTTTTATGTTTTGGAAGTCTCACCAAGGTGACATCCATTTGATCAAAAATGCAGTAAAAATGTTGAGTGATGAAACGTTTCTCAAAAAGGTTTTCATATATTTTTTTTCTTCCTTTTTTTTTTTTTTAAATGAATACACGTTTATAAAGCTATACATTGTGTTTCATTATATTGACAGTAAGTGACAAAAGATAAATTAACGCTGCTGCGAGGGTGGTTCTAATACATTGGCTGAGGGAGTGATGGCAAATTTGATATCTTTCTCTCGTTTGAATGCTGTAATAAATGCCTCTATATTTTTCCCTCTTTTGGAAAGTTGTGGAAATAATAATGCAGATTTTTTTTATTTATAGCAAATATTTATTGCAAATGCAAATACAAAAATTATATTTGCTGTCATCTCCCAATCACCGCCACTGAAGTTTACCCAACTATGACGACATCTGCTTCTGAGAACCCCGGAAATATGAAAAGGGTCCATATGGCGATTTGGTTTTCAAGAAACATTTCTTTTGTTGAAAAAGTGCTGCTTAATATTTTTGCGGAAATCGTGATATATTTATTTTTAAGGATTCTTTGATGAATAGAATATTCAAAAGAATCACATTAATTTGAAATAGAAGCCTTTTCTGACATTATAAATGTTTTTAGTGTTACTTCTGATTTAAGAAAAAAATCTTATTGACCCCAATCTTTTGAACTCAACATCATGCCAGTCCAGTCTCTGAAGCACATTTTATTGGTCTCTGCTGGTTTTATGTTCTTGAGCATTTAGTCAAAATAGATAGGTTTTTATTAATTAAACATTTTATTGTATTTTAAAGTTCTGATAACATGCTTTACATTGTTAAATCACTAACCATCACATCACTTACCACAAGATTTAGCAAACTATTTGAGCCATAATTAGTGTTAATGATCACTGAAGGACTATCAAGCTTTTGCCAACATGCTGTAATTTGCCAAATAGGCCTGTAACGTTAGGTTGCTGAAAATGCACCATTTTGTTTCTCAGGTTTCGATGAAAACAAGCTTTGTATTTCAGAAGGCATCCACAAAGTTATCATTGAAGTGGTTTTTCGTTTTTCAAAGGTTGTTGTAGTTCTGTCCACCTGCCAGCAGGTAACTTAAGTTGTCACCTTTGCTGTTTCTCAGAGATGGACTTGCTGAAGCAAAAGAACACTTTGCTGAGCTCCATGGAGGAAAACAAGAGATCACTAGAAGCTCAGCTCCAGGATGAACAATCCAAGCTTACAGGTGAAACAAGGCTCTGGTCACTTCAGAACTTTCTCTGACATAGTTTAGAAGTATCCATGTGTCAAACAGGCCTCACCCCCTAGTTTTCTGTTCTTCTGCAGATATAGAGAGAGATCTGAAGGAAGCAGTGGCTTTGACAGAGAATTTGGAGACTGAGAGACTCATTGTCCGTCAGAAACCCATCACAGACAGCACCTGTATCAGGTAAGAAAGTTAAGACCTATCGTAATGATCCATGAGGAGCGTGAGCTAAGAATGCTGAATTTTCCTTCATCTATCTTTCCATCGTCCTCCTCCTGTCACTTCACCATGTGTAAATAATGCAGCATTAGATCCATCCTATTAATTAGGTCTTTGATATGTAGCTTACTATGTCCGGTCCAGAGTTAGATAAACACAACCCCTCAGATCAACGCCCCACTAGGAAGCGATGATGGAAAGGGGATCGATAGCTGTCCTGTCTCAGGAAGAAAGCACCTCCACTGGGGTCTGTAAATCACATGTGGGGGTAGTGTGGAGCAAATCTTCCTCGTTAATAGAAAAGACCGTATAAGCCCCTCAGGATGTGCTGAGGACGAGGCTTTTGGTACAGCGCTGCTAAGCTCAGGATATGTTCATTCCTTTCCTATGTAGTCATGAATCACTCTTAAACTCATGCCCCCATCGTGCAATTCCCCTGTATTGATCATCTAACATTGAACGCATGTCAGGTGAAATTAATAGTGTCTATTTAAGTGGAAGTTATGAGAGACTCCATCAGCATCCCAGACTTTACTACATGGCAGGGTTAAAATAGTTTATTTTGCACATAAAGAAGTTTCTGTTTTTGGTGTTTTATCAGCCACTTTCCTCAGTAGGTTTCCATTAGTATTTAGTGAGTCAACAAATTTTCTTGTACAGGTCCTTCTAGAAAAATTAGCATATTGTGATAAAAGTTCATTATTTTCCATAATGTAATGATAAAAATGAAACTTTCATATATTTTAGATTCATTGCATACCAACTTAAATATTTCTGGTCTTTTATTGTTTTAATACTGATGATTTTGGCATACAGCTCATGAAAACCCAAAATTGCAAAAAATTAGCATATTTCATTCGACCAATAAAAGAAAAGTGTTTTTAATACAAAAAAAAGTCAACCTTCAAATAATTATGTTCAGTTATGCACTCAATACTTGGTCGGGAATCCTTTTGCAGAAATGACTGCTTCAATGCGGCGTGGCATGGAGGCAATCAGCCTGTGACACTGCTGAGGTGTTATGGAGGCCCAGGATGCTTCGATAGCGGCCTTAAGCTCATCCAGAGTGTTGGGTCTTGCGTCTCTCAACTTTCTTTTCACAATATCCTACAGATTCTCTATGGGGTTCAGGTCTGGAGACTGGCTAGGCCACGCCAGAACCTTGATATGCTTCTTACAGAGCCACTCCTTGGTAATCCTGGTTGTGTGCTTCAGGTCATTGTTATGTTGGAAGACCCAGCCTCGACCCATCTTTAATGCTCTAACTGAGGGCAACGCTCTAATCTCTCCTCAGTGCAGTCGCCTGTCCCATGCAGAAAAACCCCAGTCCGAGGGAGAATGACAGTCATGTTTAGCTTCTTCCACCTTAGCCCTATCCTTAGCCCTAGTTAAAAAATCATACATTGTGATTTCTGGATTTTTTTTATTTTTTTAGATTATGTCTCTCACAGTGGACATGCACCTACAATTACAATTTCAGACCGCTCCATGATTTCTAAGTGGGAGAACTTGCAAAATAGCAGGGTGTTCAAATGCTTATTTTTAGGGATGCACCGAATATTCGGCCACAGAAAAATTTTCAGCCGAAAATGGCCCAATAGGGCATTTTCGGTTTTAGGCCGAAAGACTTTTATCACAGAAACAATACGGCTGAAATGGTGTGATGACAAACAGAAACCGTGACCAGCAAGTGCTTATCTAAACCGAGGTTTAAACTAAACAAGCAACATGTCTAAGGTGTGGACGTATGTGGTTCATCTCACATCTGATGACGCATCTATGGGTTGTAACTTGAAAATAATGCTTTGTTTATGTTTCTGTTGATGGATACAAGTGCTGGCTCCTCAGCGATACACTACAAGAACAGCGATCATAAAAGAAACACGTGGGCAATACGGTCTCTCTTTGTAAACTTTGTTCATTGAATGCGAGTGCTGCCGTATGTTCAAATATGAGCATTCGTTTTTGCGTCATCTCCGGGTCTAGAGCCAGAAGACGCGAATGAGAACTCATGCACTGAGAGAAGATCTGTCTCTGTGCACTCGTCTCACAGCGCTCACTCGTCTCACAGCGCGCAAAAATTTAGTTCTCTTTCAAGTCTTGCGATTAAACGGACAAACTCACACAAAAAGTATGTCAACATGTCCATCTTGATGAGTCTCCTTGCAGACACAGTCTGTATATGCCTTAAGTGAACTTTATACAGTGAGAAAGAACGCATATCCCTGCATTAGTTCTTAAAGGGGCAGTAACCTTTACTGCGGTCTGTTTAATCTCAAACAAAAGACAAGAACATCATTCACTGCTCTTGATTGAATAGCTTTTGTAAGTTTAATAAGGATTAATCTTTAATTTAAACAGTTAAATATGCAGTTATTTTATGTTTGATTACTTTATTAAATGTCTGTACCTTTCTGCAGGCCAGTAGGCTTGTACATTATTATTTAATGTACACATGAGTGAGGTCAAGTTAAACATTTTTTTTTATACTGTGCATTGTTGCAATGTGCTAAATAAATATTTGCATAATTTGTAATTGATTTATTATTTGAAACTTTAATATTAATTTATGCAATTGCAGTGCCTTGATTTTTAGTAAAGCTGCACAGTCAGAGTGCAATGGTACTAATAATTGGCATAATTTCTTTCGGTGTTTCGGTTTTCGGCTTTCGGCCTTGGTTTCCTCTTTTTCGGTTTCGGCCAAGAATTTTGATTTTGGTTAGCAAAAACCAGCCTGACCACACGCACGCGGAGGGTGCAAAAATCCCGCCCACGACCACTGGCTGAGTCGCTGGCTGGACGACTTTGTAACAAGAGGAGGCTGAGCTAGGGATCACACAACACACTGATTTTAAGCATTTAAAAACAGGCCCGGGGCAGAAACCTTTCCATTTGGGAACGCCCCCATCCCATAGCAAACTGCCTAGGCCAACCGGTGCGGCGCCCTAAAAACAGGCCAGCATGCACTAGATCTAACAAGACTTGGGGAAATATACAGAGCCCCGAAGTCAGTCCCACAAAGCCCTGTAGGGCTGGGCAAAGATCTCGCTGAAGTTCACACAACAGCCCCACACACCTATCAAAAACTTCCACAGGGAGGGAGCCACTGTTTTACCTGGCGGTGGCTACCGGCACTCAGCTTCAGCTAGGAGAACACTCACCCAAGGACGCTACATCCCATGGGACTGTAAGCGGCATAATTATTATTATTTTATTTTTATTTTTTTGCGGTTATGCTCTCCCGCGGAGCTAACAGCCCAAAACCAAACTGCAGTACACAAGATCGTTCTAGCCACCGCCGGGGAACTACAGGAAATACGAGAGCCCCCGCATTATGAAAACAATTCCCTCTCAAAGGGGACTCACCAGCTCGCCTCCGGTGCTTCTTGATACTCCATTAGCATGCATAGGTGCGCCACAAACCTGAGGGGGGCGCTCTCACCAACCAGGCCAAGCGGGCCGTCAGAGTCTCACATCCGCTCATCGTGGACCCCGCCCGGCCCGATGTTTGGCGCTGAGAGAAAGGTGGGAGGAAGGGAAGCTCACCTTCTACCTGCGCGCCCTGGGGGGCGGAGTCTTGTTGCCCCACCAGCGCTGGTTCTGGTTCTGGTTCAACCGTCGCCGCTCAGCCTCGGCATGAGCAGGACCACCCCCAGTCGCCGGCCCTTCTTCCCTCGAGAAGAGGGCCAGACGAGAGCGGAGCTTTTTCAATGGAAAACACTCACAGTTTGCACAGGAGGCTCCCACGAGAACCTCCCGTGCGTGCTCCTCTCCCAGGCAGAACACACAGAGAGTGTGCGTGTCCTCAGGTGTGAGAAACCTGGGACACGGATCTGGCGACCTTACGGAAGTTGCGCTTCTTCTCTGTGCACTTGGATGATGCCATTCTTAGCCAACTCAAGACAAACAGTCCCTGAAGACGAAGAGGATAGTGTTGTGTTTGCATGCTGCCCTTATATACTTCCTGGTCGCACGGTGATGACATCAGAGGCTGTCGCCGGTCAATAGGATTGATGTGATTGGATAGCGATTGAGACACCGGTCACGCCGAGGCGTTTCCCCGTAGCGTCTTTCCGACGCAGCACGAGTTCCCTTTCGAAAGGGAACTCACTTGGCCAGCATGTTCCTTCCCTGCTTTTTGACCATTCCCTCGTCTTATTGCAATAATAATTACATGCCAGTTTTAACATCCTTACAGAGATCACATTATCAGTCATGTTGACATTCACTAACCTTTCACTATTCTGAACAGGTTGGGATCACCAAAATCTTATTTCATAATTTAATCGTAATTTTTTATTTTTTAATGTAATTTTATAATTACAATATAGATATGTATTTTTTATTTTATCTTAAAAAAAAGCAAAAATGCTAATTACAAACAATATGACAAACAGTGCTTTATTTTTCAGCTACAGTCTATTTAACAGTAGCAATCAAGATATAAATTAAATAATCAAAACAAAACAAAAGACAGCTTATTCTATTAATTAATTGTATACAGATTCCTAATACATATATTAAAGTTATTCAGTCAATCATGTGGAGATTTTCTATTTGTATTTTGTTGTATGATTAACATTAATCACAAAGAATATTAGGTCCGGCCCTTTAAGAGCTGCACGAACCAAATTAATTAGAACACCTCCGATTTCCTACTCAACTCTGTATACGTTCATCCGTAAAGACATACCCAACTGTTTACCTGAATACTCTTCAGGACTCTTTGTGCATTTATTTGATAATTCACATCCAATAATCCGTGAACTGAATCGCGATCGCATGCTGTCTCAGTGAAAGGCGTGTGCTTTGCGCGCGCTTCAGGTCAAAGTCTGGCAGCTCGAGCACATCCCACAAATAACTGCTGTCCCTTTAAGACCTAACCATAGACTGTATAAAAATGACCTAACGCACGCATGGATCCTAAACACTGTTCCTGTGTTACTCATTCTTCCTGAACTGTTTACGTTAAATACTCTTCAAGATGTGCACTCATGGAGAATTTTTTTTGTGTATTTGACCAATAATAAGCTGGAAAAAGAAGCAAATGTTTGCATTTGTATTTCAGAGTGTGTGTGCGCGCTTCAGATGTGAGTGCAAAATCAGCGGGGATTAGTAGAATTACGTGCAATCCCGTGCAAAATTCATACCGATTACACACTAACACTAACACACTGCCATGAGGAAAAATCCAGCAGAACGCGCGCTTTCAGTGAAGTTGCAGCACTGGCCGTTGCAGTTCCGTCATCTGGCCCGAGTGTCTTTCACGCTGGCCCCGGGCCATCGGGCACTCCTTATTGTCGAGCCCTGGTGTATATGCCCTCTACTGCTGAGTGGCTAAAAGTGTGTTTTGGTGCTCATTTTACATAGTATTACATGATTAATATAATTATCTTTTGAATACTTTTTTTTTTTTTTTAAATAAAAGCATAACTAGGTATGCTGTGTATAAAATACTATAATATCAACAAGAAAATAATAATAATAAAAAAAAAACCTAATAAATAAATTAGTAAGTGAACAGACAAAGATAGCAGCTATATGCTGCAATATAAGAGAGTGAATTGGGGGTGGGAATAAATAAGTTCTACTTCTTTCCACTCCCTTTCGAGCGAGTATAGGTGTGTATGTATGTATTTATGTATGTATGTATATTTTTAAAATATTTGTATTTAATATTTTACTTTTGTTTTGCTCGAAATAAACTTTTCAAATGCGTTTTTCAAAAATTCCTTACAGAACCTTTTAAGGCTTGTTTTTCCCTTAACGTTTTAGCTGTAGCCTGATAAAGGAAGAGCAAAGTTGCGTACCATTAATGTAATTTACTGTTGTGAATTATATTCCGTACTCAGTGGATATGTGCTTATTCAAGGCAAGCAAATCCATTGTGTGCACATCAGCTGAATTTTCTGCTGAAAATTTCCTGAAATAATTTCTTTGACAGTGTCTTGATTATATGAATATATTAATCATTTATATATATTCACATGATCAACCAGTATTTTTATTTACAACATTTTCATTATGTCTTAAATGAATTTTTTAAAAATAGTTTTCAAACCAATAAATATAAAATAGCTTTCAGAAAGTACACAGACTACAGTATTGGTTCTGTGCTTGAGATGGTCGATAGTTGTTGGTACAACTCTTTTGGGGCATGTGACGTTCGTTAAACTAGCAAAAGTGGATTCTGACATGCCCTAAGTGCACCTGTGCCATGCTCTTCAGACCATGCTCTCAGATTGTTAAAATAGGGCCCCAAGACTCCCATGCTGTATTCATATAATCATAAAACAAGGCAACTTCGAATTGAACATGTTTGTTTTTTTGCAATTAGTTAGTGGGGTAGAAAGTTGTGCTTCATTCATTCATTCATTCATTCCATGGTTCTGCAGTTTCAGCAGCAGCCCTTTTTAATTTCGGTGGAAAACACAATTTTACATCTTTCAGTGCATTCAAGAGCATTTTCTGTTCTTTTATCTCTTCTAACAATACAGAATAAAGTACTAACTTGCTTGAATGATTGAACAGGATTAAATATTTGAAGATTATTACATTAAATTAACCACATTTTTAAATTAAATGAAAGATTTGAAGATTACAGAGACATTAAAATTGCTAGTCATTTTAAAATTGAATTATTTCGCTTTGGGCATCATGAACGATGCATGAATGTTTCTGTGTGTGCCATTCAGACTCAAGAAAGAGCTGGAGTTATATAAAGAAGAAGAGCTTGAGCTTCTGCGAGAGACTCTCAGCTCTGAGATTCACTCCCTGCGACTGGTAACTATGTACTTTACAAACACAATGACAGAAGAAATGGTCTTTCTTATTGACACTGCTACTGTAATCTCATTATATACCCAAAGCTAAGGCACCAAGGAAGTATTTTAAGCGCTTTAATCTGAAAAATGGATGAAAAGCGCTATTGAGCTTTCTACGCATACTGGCATATAATAGGAATGTGCTCTACAATGAAGATAACTTTTTTTCTTTGCAGAAGTTATCACAGAAGGGCATTTTGTGTTGAGGCTGGGTGCTTCAGTTGACTTCAACGTACACTTCAAAAACCCTCTGTGTTTTGTAGGCTTATGTTTTGCGGCATTTTGATTGTAGTTTTTTATAGTGACAGTTTATGGTGCCTGGAAATTATTTAATTTTGTTGGACACAGGCTTAATATACAGTATAACCAACATTGTAACAACTTTAGATGATGTGACTTATAGTTTTGAGCTTGCTCATTTGTACTGTTAGAAAAGCTTGAATAAAGCCAAGGTGTTGAACTAAACTAACTCTTTCTAGATTAGAAATGTTCTTTTTCTTTAGATGTCTTCATCTCACATAAGGCACCGTTCTGTTGTATTTACTTTTAAAATGCTGACAACACTGTCATCTAGTGGCCCTATTGCAATAATACATCCAAATAGTATAGTGGCTGCATACAGACTGAACTGGATTCATATAAATCCTAAAAATAGGCTGCTTGTTTGTAATGAAATGCCTAAATACACATTTTGGACAGACTCTGAAGAATTTCACACAATTTATATCACACATGCAGCATTTGTGTATGAAATAAACAGGGGCAGATTCATTAGCCTCAGGCTATTATTGGTGAGGTTGGATGTGCACATCTGCCATTAAGCTGATCTGTCTTATTTTGTCTCCTTAGACCACAATGGGCAGATCATTCCAGCCGCAGAAATTAAATCATCTAAAACCCCCTTTGGCTGCTTTATTTTCCCATTATCTGAGGGTGATTAATTGTATATACTGTAAAATTGCTTAGAAAAACATGACTAATGTCTGAAGACTCCCCAGCCCAACAATTAGAGCTAGAAAAGATCTATTCTTTGTAAATGATGCTGCCTGTGCCAGTTTGCGCCTTATGTTTTATCCTTGTCATATACTGTGGTATTTCTATACTGGGCCTTGTCATTATTAAAAAAAATTAAATAATTGTTTTTATTTTTATTAATTTATTAATTTCATTAAGTGTTATATTTTCTTCACTTCACTTCACTTCTATGCAAAAAAAAAAAACTAAACAAAAACAAAAATACATCCTGGTTTCTTTCTAATTTTATATCCAGCACAAAGTATCCACTAAGTCAGCTCTGAACACTTCTTAGATCTCCTTCTTTGATCTAGTTTATGTTCTAGCCACAGAAAAGCCTGGAAGAGTGAAATGATTCTCTGATGCCTGCCATAGCCAGCTCTGATTGGAAGATTTTTGTTATATTCTCCATTAGTTGTTCATGGCTCTTTATTTTGTGACAGTCATGGACCTCAGGGAAGTAGGCAGAGGGAGCTCCTGCTACCGCAATGTGGGACTCTTCAGAGAAATAAAAGAAAACACCTTATTCAGTATACATAATCATGCAGTACTAGAGTATTCAGAATTTACATTAAAGAATGTGACCTGTGAACCTCACAGATTCCTTCATTTATAAATATCACATTTGACAAATGTGCCAAACTTACTGCTGCATATAGCCAGCCTGTTTCCACCAATGAACTGTGTTGTCCATTTGTGTTTTGTGGCAGCACTACATTCCTCGAACAACCTTGATCTTCTTATAAAGCTGAAATCATAACCCTGTTTGCATGGAAAAATTAAATATCGAAAAATAATGTTATGACACTTGAATCCTATTGGCCTAGATTTTGGTTTTAAGCTTTTTGTCAATATCTTGGGTTGTCCACTGGGAGGTGCTGATGAATCATTGGGTTCTGTCTATTTCAGTCTGTTAAACACATAACATGTTTACTTCACACACTTGCAAATACAACTATTTGGGCCTGTCCCAATACCCACACTTCGAGTCTTTGCACTGTTGTTATAAAAATACAAGTAAAGTTTTTACATAGCTTTATTTATACATTTAGATTTTCAATACTTTGCACTTTAACCTCCTGGGTGCCACTGTCCACGTACGAGGTAATTATATTTGAGTGAATTTCTCTGACACCATACATGTCACAGTTTGTCCTGTAAAGAGCACATTCAGGGCTTTTCAGAAATACCATTTATTTTGAGGTTTCACCAGGACAACAAATGGTCTTTAAAAATGAATGATGAATGAATTATCAAAATTAGCACTCTTATGGAAATATATATAGTTTTTTTTTTGTAGTTATAATTTAACTCTGACTAATTTTCAACTTGTTTGTTATAAATCAACATCTCAGGAAAATGTTATGGGGTTTCTAATCAAAATATGACTTTCTGTTACAGAACAGGGCATTGATTTCATACATGTCCACTAAAGAGAACACCGGGACTTGGATCACTTTATCAGGCACTTTAGGAGACACAACAAGTGAATAGGAAAATAAACTGCATATCAATATTCCTATAAAATATTAGATATTATTATGGAAATGTTGCCAACTATAACTCCCATTATTACACTTCTTTTTTTCATTACATGTTGCTCCAAAACACATTAATATGCAAATTACAGAAAGTGTACATTGCATTGAATGGGAAAACTCATTTATGGCCATTTTACCCACATATTGCATAAAGTAAAATTGTATATCAATTTATTCCGTTATATATATTGTTATAAACAATGTTTTGTAAAAAAAATCCTGAAACCCAAAAATTGATATATAGCATAACATATCAATAAAATAAAATTTTTCAAATTGTTCTCATGCTCTAAAGTCTAAACAATGTAAAAATACTACATTAATACATAATTAATCAGAATAAAATAAACAATGTCTCCAAGGTAGTCTTGTATGGAGAAGATGCTGCCTCTAAGTAATTACAAAAAAGCAGTTTGTAAAATTTAAAGTCATAAAAAATATGAAATATTTTAAATTTTATTAGTAAAGCCTGCATTTCAAGAGGTCTTAATTCTTATTTACACTGCAGAGTTAAAGCTGCTCAGTGCCTGCTCAAAATTCTGTGTAAAGACATGCTGCATAAAAGCCAGACCAAATTATGGCTTCTCTGACCTACCTCAGTCCCTAGAGTCAAAGTATAAAATTGAAATTGCTGTATAAATGCATCTATGCCACCTCTGAGCAGGAACCTTTGCAGTGTAAATTTGGGGGCGGAATGCTATATTTCTGTGTTGGATCAAATCCAATGGGTGATGGATCCAATGTGAGGACGGCTTACATGCAGTGTTTTAATTGTTAACTGGAGGAACGATAAGAAGCTAATGTGCATTAAAAAAAATCATACAATAATAACTAGAATATTAGTTTATATATATATATATATATATATATATATATATTAATTTATATATATATATATATATATATATATATATATATATATATATATATATAAATAAATAATGTAATTAAAAACAATAATTAACTGTTATATATATATATATTATGTTATATATATATAAATTATGTAATTATTCTTATATGATTAATGATTATATAGAATAATATATCCATATGTATATTTAAATTAAAATATAAAAAAGGAAAAATATGCAAATATTTCATATACAGTACTGTGCTTAAATTTGTCATTTTAAGCATTCAATTTAGTTAGCATACTATAATATATATGTGTATATGTATGTCTGCCTTCTACTGTACATACCGCCTTGCACATAGGCTTACAGTAGACCTTATTCGTCACAGATGCACACAGCAAGCCTCCGTCCTCGGGCACTACTGGAGCTGTACAGTTTTTAGGCAGAAACCTCACTAAATCTGCAAAGAAGAAAAGCTATTTTTATTACTTTTATAGACATAAATATTAGCTGCGTTTAATATGTTGTTTCTGAACTATATTTGAAAGAAATATCATATATGATACACATCTGATAACTGGATGCTGTGCTATATTTGTGATTTTTAAAACATATTAGGATAATTGATATACTACACTGTATTTAGGAAAAACAGCATAGCATGCAGTGTATGCTAAATATTAAAGCTGAAGTTATGGGTAATATGTTGTTTGGAACTTTTGTTTTTGGAAGGACAGTTGCAGACAAAATTACCTTTGTTTTGTTGCTTCTGAATGATATCAGTCAGCATGTGTAGTTGATTATACATTTTTGCGTTTTGATATGGTGTTCATTTATCAGATACACTTTCCAAACAATCTTTAATTCCCTACATAAAAAGTTAGTATAAAAATCACATTTTAATTTTGATATTAGATGTGCCTGAAATAGTCAACAACCATTATTTTATTACAATAATATACTTTGTGTAAACAGATACTGTTTACAAAGTGTTTTAGCTGTAGCTAAAAAGAGTCTATACCTTAAGTTTTTGGTCGAGTGTCTGAAACGAGAATTCAGAGGAAGAGCAGGACGGATTCTGTCCTTGAGCTCCAGTGAAGAGAAATGCTGTAGAAGAACCACAAATACGTCCTTACATCTTAGAGATTTGAATCAAATCATTCAAGATTAAGCATGTATACTGTGAGGTAACCGAAACAATGCTTACCAAAAAGCAAGCAAAGCATCTCCCATGTTCTGCTTGTAGATTTCATGTTGTTAGTGCTGTTGGGAAAAGGCGCTATGCGATGGTTTCTTTTTTAGTCTTTTTATTATTACATCATAGGTTAATGTACGCTCATCTTGTTGACCAAATTACAACACACCTGCCTTGAGTAAACATAATTTGTTTTGAAAGAGTCAGTTTCCATTCTTTTTAGTTCAATTATTTTTATATCTTTTCTTTTAAGGTTTTTCTAAAATAATTGTTTTGCTTATTAGTATAGTTGAATTGGATAATTTAAGATCAGCAGCAAAGACATTGATTGAAGGGATAGTTCACTCAAAAAATGAAAATTCTGTTCTCATCAAAAATCGTTTACTCACCCTCAACACAAAAGAAGATATTTTAAAGAATGTTGATAACCAGACAGTTGACGGTAGCCATTGACTTCCGTAGTATTTTATCCTACTATGGAAGTCAATGGGGGTCCATCAACTGTTTGATTACCAACATTCTGTAAAATATTTTCTTTTGTGTTCAACAGATGAAAGAAAATTATCCAAAATTTGGAACAACTTGAGGGTGAGTAAATGATGATAGAATTTTCATTTTTGGGTGAACTTTCCCTTTAATAAAGTGAGATTGAATACATTAAGTATATTTGTGTCATTTAATATATGTAATTATTGCAGGTTTGCGTAATACTCTGAGTTTGCATTTCACAGATTTTATTCATTTGAGGAATACTAAATCACTTTTGATTTATTATGATGAGTAAATGTTCACATTTAGTCTAGAACTACAATAACCATCATGTTCACACACAACGCCTCTGCATTTACTCCTGATTTCTCCCAACATGGGGACAGGAGAGCTGTCAGTCAATAACTGCGAAGACATAGTAACTTGCATTACTTATTTGAAAAAGTAATGCGTTACTAAAGTAATCTGATTACGTTACTCAAGTTACTTGTAATGAGTTACCTCCAACACTGATCATAAGAGACTTCTTACAGACCTTAACCTTTTGAACAATAGTGTATGTCAAGTCAACGTTAAATTTAATTTACAAATGTAATTTTTATTGACAGATCACCTGTTGCCTTTTTCTTGATCACTTGTGCATTAACCTTTATTGACTGCAAGTTCCACTTAAAATTCATCTGTAGGCTACTGTATTAGTGTTTCAGGCTGTAAGACTGTTGTCAAACAATTCACTAGAGGGAGCACTACTTTTGGGGCTAATGAATATTCACTCTGCAAGAATACCTAGACATTAAATCATGCTTCAAAGGACTGCTCGCTCAAACAAATTAAATCATAATAATTACTTTCTCCTCTAATTGCTCGTTTGTTTAATTTAAGGATTAATTACTGCAGTACACAGCGATGACAAAGGCTTTAACTAAACTCATTTCACTTGATTGTAGAGCCTTTTAAGTTCATTGTGTCTTTTAGGGAGAATGCTGTTTTAATGAGACCTCTCCTGTTGTGGCTTAAGAGGTTTGGAAGGGATGATTGTGATGTCCTAACCTATTCTTTAAGAATCTCCACATAAAAGCGGCTTAAACCCAGCTTTACATTATTAAATGTTTAATGCCCAGCCACTGGCCTGCAAGCAAAAAAGAGTGTCTCTTTTCTGTCTTGTGTAGCATACGCACATCCACGTTGATCATTTGTTGAGTACTTAATGCTACTTATTGCAGTGTAATTCTTTTCAGCCAAATAATGGGGTTATGTTCATTTTGTATTTTAGAAATGACTTTCAAAATAAAGGATTTTTGTCTAGTAATATAAGAGGAAATTAAAATGTAGCTGCTCAAACTTGAGAACTTGGAAAAAATATTACATTTTTCTGATTTTAATTACTGAGCATAAATCATGGTTCTTTATTTATTTTCAGTCTGAGGCAATTAACTGCATGAGCCTGGCAGAGAGACAAATGTAAATGCTTTTCATCTGTTGTGTTAGGACAACGCTGCCTAAACAGTTTTATACACAAATTAGCAGATAATGTTTCTGAAACAATGTGTACATCAGTGTGCTTGGCTGGTTTTGTTTGACTCTCATTTCAGTGACATATTTAAATTAAATGGAAGATTGTAATACAAAGAAACCACTGTGAGAAAGATCAGGAGAGATTTGAGGTGTTGTTTGTGCTCGGGCGCTTTGTGAATCATAAAATATGTTCTGAATTTGGAGTCGCATATGAAACCACAGCTGTACTCACTAATATCTCAAAGAGATTGTTGATGCTAATGGGTGTCTATAGGACATTTACAGATTAATATTTAAAAAGGTGTTTTTTTTGGGGGTGTTTTTTTTTTTAATACAATCTCAAAAAGGTTTTTTCTTGTAATGTTGCTGAAGGATTTCATCAGCCCCCCAAAGTCTTGCTTGAAGGGACATGACACAACAAACACAAATGGGCTCTTATTGTTACCTTTTTAAAAAATGTATTGGAAAAGTAGACACAACCTGTCACATGTACAAAGGGAAATACATTTTTCCCTTATAGCTGTTTTTGCAGTTTTGCAATAGTAAAAGATTAATTTAATATTTACTAAGTTTTAAAAGTGAAGACCGAACATGCATCAGAGGAGCTTTGACATTGCATGTGTAGGCCAACATCTATATTAATATCCTCCATATGACATCCTACCCCTGAGTTATAGTTTTAACTTTACACAGCTGTATATACAGAACTATTTGAATAAACCATAACAATGGTTTAATTATACTCATATTAGATTCATATTAGATTCTCTTCTCTTTTTGTGGGGTCTTATCTCACAGTTCAGATATTTTTTTAGTTGTTGCATGAATTCTGACTTATTTTTTTCTCCAAATTATGATATAAACTCACAATTGCAAGTTATAAAGTCTGAAATTTGAGAAAAACATCAGGATTGTGAGATATAGGGCCAGATTTATTAACAGCTTGCACCAGCGCAAACCCTATTTTGGCATTAAAAACTGTCCGAATGTACTAAAACAAGCAGTGAAAAATTTGTTATTGTTGTGGTTGATCTGTGGACAGATCAATTTTTTTATAGACCTCAAAACCAGAGCAACAATAATTGCCATTATAAAGCTTGGATTAGCCAGGACTTTTTTCATATAACGCTGTCTGAAAAAAGGATGTCATATAGGTGGCTTGAGGGTGAGTAAATCATGGGCTAATTGTTATTTTTTGGTGAACTATCCCTTCAAAGCAGGATTAATTCTGATTGGCTGTCGATGTTTTTGTCATTCATCAGCTGGATTTTATTTTTTTCTGAAAGTGATTCCAACTATATATTTTCAGAACTATACTGTATCTTTATCATTATCACCGTAGTTATTGTCCTTATGGTGCGTTCACACCGGACGCGATAGACGCGATTTGCGCGAGTGATTTACATGTTAAGTCAATGCAGAGACACGAATAGCCATTCTGCGGCCCGAATAGCTCGGCGCGAAACAAGCGAATCATTCAAGTTGAAAAATCTGAACTTTGGCGGATATTAACCACTAATGTTAACCAATCAGGAGCTTGCTCTAGTAGTGACAACAATGAGGAGAAAATAGTATTAATCATATATTAATATCTGGTTCAGACAAGTGTGCATATGACTATTACTGTGATAATATTAAATGACATGAACCACAAGCAGTCTCTTTTTGTCAAATGCCAGTTTATGCATAATCAATAATACAAAAGTATAATCTTAAAATGTATAAGCTATAAAAAAGCAAACAATTCAGTCAAACATTTAAAGTCAGTGCTAGTACGCTACAACAGTAAATTAAAGTTAAAAAGCCTAAAAATAAAAAAGTTATGAAACTTAACTTTGCGTTTAGCATAAACGATTTGCCAGGGAACAAATTATGAGACCAAAGATCGCCCGTTACATATACACAAGACGAATTATAGCTGGAGACACCACAGAGACATCAGAGCCAGCGGCAAATGTGGGAAGGACTGGCCGAGGAAAGGCTGCTCTCGCCGGGGTTAACGAGCACGGCCGCCGCTGATCCACTGCAGCTCACAACTCCGACAACAGAAGATAAAAGTTCAAATAGGCACTCTTTTTATAAATAAACCACATATTTGAGCTTTAAACAACTATATTATTGCCTGAAAAAGTATTCAAACTACGTTTTGTCACACATTAACAGCAGTATTTTTTTACAAAAAAAGACCTCAAGTGACCGAGTGAAGTGGCTGGTAGAAGCCCCTCCCATGACGCGAATTCGCATCTGTTGTGTAGTGAATGGCACCCGCGACTGAAGCGAGTAAACTGATCAAAATGTTCAAGCGTCCACCTTCGCACGGATAATTCGCGTCAATCGCGTCCGGTGTGAACGCCCCATTAGTGTGAACAGGCCTTAAATCAGCAAACCCTCATTGCTGAAGTGTTCAGTCTTACGTCATTGTCATCAATTTAAAATGGTTTGTGTGTGCCACCAGAATGGAGCTGACATGGTAATGCATTGAATGGTTCATGTGCAGGTGTGTTGAGAAAAGTATAAAAGAGACTAAAGTAGACTTAAAATGGAGTAAAAGGAAAGAGGTTGGTTTGGTTATAGCATGCCTTAAGCAGTATACTCAACAGAGAAATTTGAGTAGCTGGGAATTTGGCATGGACCAAGTGTTGGCCAATCATTGTTATAGAGGGTCTCAGGCAGTAATCTATCCAATATGCCCCCACAGCTGGAAACTTTCTCTGATGTATGCTTAGATAGAGGAGCTCAAGGGCAAAATCTGATGCAAGGCCTCCACAAGGGCCATGGTATTTATAGACTTGGCATAAAAAATAAAAAAGTGAGGGTTCATGATCCCTTAACACAGGCTAGCTTACTCAAGGGAAGGGATTGAGAAAGACAATGAGTTTTCTTTCTTTTCTCTCTTCTCACCCTTTTCAGTCAAAGAGTAACTGTGTCTTCAGACCTTGAGCGTAGTCTTTAAACATTTTAATTAAATATTAATTGCTTTTCTGTGTTGAGCTTCCAGAAATCAGACATGGATGCCTTTTTGAAATGTAACAATACAGTACCTGTCAAACATAATTTTTTTATGTTTTTGAAACAAGACTCTTATGCTTTTCAAGGCTGCATCTATTTAAAGGATTAGTTCACTTTTTAAAAAACTTTTGCTGATAATTTACTCGCCCCCATGTCATCCAAGATGTCCATGTCTTTCTTTCTTCAGTTGAAAATAAATTAAGGTTTTTGATGCAAACATTTCTCCTTATAATGGAGGCAATGGACCCCAAACGGTTAAAGGTCCGAATGATAGTTTTAGTGCAGCTTCAGAGGGCTTTAAACCATACCAGACGATGAATAAGGGTCTTTTCTAATGAAACGATCGGTCATTAAAAAAAAAAAAATCAAAAGTTTTATAAGCACAAATGTCTGCCTTGCTCTCGTCTGTGATATGTGTATGCGTGGCGTCACGTGTCGCGATTACGTTGAAAAGGTCACACTTGCCGTAGGCGGAAATACAGAGTCAGTGTTTTCAAATGAGCGGAAGGAGAATTCAAAATCGTCCGACATCGTTGTTTTACCTTTTAACTCCCTTTTTTTGTAAACTCCGTTTGACTGAGTATGTGCACGTTCAACACTGACTCGGTATTTCCGCCTACGGCAAGCGTGACCTTTTCAATGTAATTGCGTATTACGTGACGTCACACACATTTTGAAGTATTACAATGTAAAATCATAAAAAATGCCATTTATGTCGGCAAAGTTTAATTTTCAGCACCATTCGTCCAGTCTTCAGTGTCACATGATCCTTCAAAAATCATTCTAATATGCTGATTTGATGCTCAAGAAACTTTAATTTTCAACATTGATAATAAAAAGAAATGTGTTTGACCTTTGATGCATGTAAAGCTGTTGTAGGATATCTCCAAAACAAATTTAGGAACCTTTAAAATAGCATAATACATTCTGGGGACACCTGAGACTTATATTAAACCTTGTAAAAAGGGGCATAATTGGTCCCCTTTAAAATGAAAGAAGAGGTAGAGACTGTTTTTGACTGTTCCAGGTAAGATTCAGTCCTTTGGGATTAACTTATGAGTCAAATCCACCCTTGGGCATTCTAAGCATCTAGCATTTTCTGCTCTATGAGTGGTGCAAAGCAGTAAAGAACCAGGAAAACGGCTATGTCACAGCTGCTTTGGCTCAAAGTTGTGAACATGGAGGAAAAGGGAAAAAAACCCTCCTGGCATTTCAACACCAGAACAACCTTAGCTAATGCTTGGCTAAACATCCTCCTCCAGTGCTTTCCTAACTCTAAATGTCACCAATGTCCTTGATGCTTTTACACCCTTTCCATCAGAAATGCAATTTCTTTGGGTTATGGCTTCATTGGCTTCTCATTTCATATCCCATAATCATTTTTAGCTTTGGGTTTCTAGATTGGTCTGCTGAAGATCATCATTGGCACAATCAAACATCCTTTACATTCAGAGTTTTTTTTTTAGGTTTCTTTGAATAAAATGTTTAAAAGAACATTTATTTAAAAAGATTTTTTGTAAAAAGTCTTCACTGTCATTTTTGGTTGATTTAATGCATCCTTGCTGAATGACAGTATTACTTTCTTTCAAAACTTTAAAATTATAGATGCAACACACTGCAAATTGAACTGTCAAACAGTTATGGTCTTAGTTTTGTGTTGTTGCTGGTTGTTAAAAAATAAGATTTTATAATATATTTGTGTAGAATTGCAACAGATGTTAGCAGACAAAGTGTTTTATGCCTTGTGGTTATGTTAATTTAGACTAGGTCATTCAGTCTCTGCATCTACTTTTTGTCCAAAACACACAACTAGATCATTTTTAAAGGCAATATTTTGTTAAATGTAAATGTGGCGTGAGTGGCTTTAATGCATGCACTTTGTAACATGTAAACCCTCATCCCAAACATAGCATCATCCATAAAGTGCAGCCTGTGTGCGTGACAACTGCAAACCAACAGTGCCCAAAGAGCTGTGTAATGAAGCATTAGTGACCCAGTTTACTCTACCCTAGTGTTGTCACGATACCAAAATTATGACTTTGATATGATAGCAGAGTAAAATACCTCGATACCGATACTAAATCGATTCCACTGTCAAAATATCACCCATTAAAAGTTATTGAATTATATGACAACATAACTTATTAATCATAGTCTTATTTAATTTTTTAACTAAAAACTCACTTGGCCAGCATGTTCCTGCCCTGGTTTTTGGTTTTCTAATTGCAATTTTTTATTTCATCTTTGTTTTTAAAAATAAGCTAAAAATGCAAATTACAAACAATATGACAAAAACAGTGCTTTATTTTTCAGCTATAGGTCTTTTTAACAGTATAGCAAGTCAAGAAAGAAATAAAAAAAAATGCTTAGTCTTCACTTAATAAATTAACTATACACTGATACTTAATGAATATATTAAAATTATTTAGCCAGTCATGGGGTGGTTTTCTTTTTTTCATTGTTGTTTGATTAACATTAATCACACAGAATATTAGATCCAGCTTAACACCGATCCAATTACCTCAACTGTACACGTTCACTAAAGACACCCCCGACTGTGTTTACCTGAATACTCACAGGATGTGCATTTTTACATATTTTTGACCATTTGAAATCCATAATTCGAAAGAACTGAATCGCGATCGCATGTTGTCTGAAAGGCGTGTGCTCGCGCTTCAGATCAAAGTCCGGCAGCGCGAGCACATCCCGCACCCGCACCGCGCTATATTTTCTCATGCGCGCATGTTTCTGTTGCTTTCTTTGTCATGCGCTGCGTGTGTTTATTTAACTCTTCTGCGTCCAATGTTTAGTGAACGGTGGAAGCAGAGCTCTGCACACACATCCTGACTCCTGCTGTCACTCATCGACACAAATAAATACAGCTCTTATTAATGCGTGTTCCTTCTTAAAGTACCGGTACTAATAAGATTCCATATTGTACCATTTGTAATAGCAGGGTATCGCAATACTTTTCTAGTACCGGTATATCGTGCAACACTACTCTACCCAAAGATTCAATTTTAGCTAGTTACATCTAGTTACCTAATCACCCACCCCCCCCAAAGCTTTTATTCCCCCTGCCATTATTTGTGTGACGTGGAAAGAAAAAAAAAACTCTTATTAAAAAATAAACTTATTTCCAGTAGTGTAGGCAAGTTGATTGAACACTATTATTTTTAAGTAAGAGTAATTCACTGTAAAATGCAATTCCCTGATTCTGTAAATTAAGTATGTGCAAGATAACATAAAACACTAGCCTTTAGAACCTAAGCTTCTAAGAATGCCATGACTCATTCCTCTGGAATGCTGATTGGCTGATGGCACCACAAGAACATGCAAAATCCCCCAAGCCTTGCAGACAGGGAGAAAATGAGACCATTTAACACTGAAAAACACCAAAAGTAAACAAACACTGGACAAACAGAATTGTAGTGGCAAAAATTATGTTGGGTTTTTCCTATAACCCCCTGTTATTGTTTCCAACCACTATTGTAGAATTTTATTGCAAATAAATATAAAGTACAAAACAAAAAATGTCTTTAAACATTCCTTTGTAGTGCTTGGAGTTCAGCTTTCTCATACAGGCCAAGCTCCAGTAACGCAGGTCCAGGCCGAGTTCAAAGACTTCTCCTTCTGTTCTCTACTTCTGCACTTCATGCTTCAACTTATAGGATAGCGCCCTCTCTGGCTGTGGAAGGTGTACCACGCAAATGCAATAGAAAAGACAATTATAAGTAAATTATGAAACCAACAAATAAACTCAAATGTGGCTCCTACAGAATAAATCCACCCTTCAATATGGTGTTATAGCAGATATTCAACAAGTAAACATACCTAAAGGTATAGCTCACCCAAAAAATGTAATTGTCAACACTTAGGCTACTCACGCCTATTTCATTTTACTAGTTCACACTTACATATAATTTATAGAGTAAATTTTATTGCGTATTTGGTGTGCTGTCTGGGGGGAGGGCTTCGAGCTCGGACTTTGGCCCAAACCCAGAGTACCCCCCCGTATGTAAGTGGTTTAGAACTTAAAAAGGAAAAAAAGAGCAAAATGTGGAGAAGGGGTGGTGGAGGGATGCTGGAAAAACTGTCAACAAAATGGAGGTAAGACGGCTTCGTATATA
Source organism: Gobiocypris rarus (assembly GCA_023029165.1). Taxonomy (NCBI): domain Eukaryota; kingdom Metazoa; phylum Chordata; class Actinopteri; order Cypriniformes; family Gobionidae; genus Gobiocypris; species Gobiocypris rarus. Next base: position 27,504,572 of record CM040927.1, on the reverse strand, counting down.
TACCTCTTTTGTTGATTGGCTGAGTACTCTCCACCTGTGTCAATTATCTGACATGTTCCTCCTGAACCTCGTTTAGTAAAACAGCATTTACAAACTTTACACATTTTGTTCCTCTGTCAAACACAAAAGAAGATATTTTGAAACCGTACAATGACTTCCATTGTACACTCTCAGAAGAAAAGGTTCAAAAGCTGTCACTGGGGTGGTACCCTTTCCACTTCTGAGAGCCCTATCATCTTTGAGTGTATACAAAATGAGCCAATGCACATTGGCATGCAGGATTTGCACCTCGAGCCACGCAGTGCAAATATTAATGCATAAGTAGATACAGCAGTTTTCCACTGAGGAGCCGAGCTAGTGACTCAGCCGCACAGCGGTGGCACAGCAACTGTGGTGACGGGACGTATGTCTCCATTCCCTCCTTCAAGGAATGAGGGTTACATACGTAACCTAGACGTTCCCTTTCAGTCGGTCACATTCAACGTACATCAGATGTCACAGACAAATTGGTATCCCTATGGAAAACATCGCAGTTGCTGCCTCTTCCAGTGCCCTGCGCAAGAGCTCTCAGGCCCCCCAAATAAGGAAGAAGAAAAGAATGCTGCGGAGACAACAACAATGGAACCAACCTAACACAGGTTCCACCAATGCATGAGTGTTAGGCCTGGTGTCAGACACTCCGCCATGTCTGACTGTTGTGGGTTGTGGAGGAGCTCAACAGGGTTCGGCAATCTGGGGAACTCTATTCGAGAATATAAACGGACATATCCGGTCCATGAGGAGGGGAATGCCACAGCAAAGCAACACTTAGAATGGACAATTTGGTGTTACTGGCTGGTTGAAGCGAGCACATGGGAAGAAACCGGCTCTACACGGAGGCTATAGAATCTAGCGAATGTGTTAGGTGTCACCCAGCCCGCATACATATAATACAACCCAGCCTCTACATATATCTGCCAGCAAGGCGCTATGTGCCAGCGACCATGAAGAGGCATCACTCTTAGTGGAGTGAGCTCTCAACCCGAGCGGGCAAGGCACACCTTGGGTTTGGTACGCCAAGACAATAGCATCAACTCTCCAGTGGGCCATCCTCTGCTTGGAGACAGCCTTTCCCTTCTGCTGGCCTCCGTAACAGATGAAGAGCAGGTCTTGAAGCTTTGCGTTCTGTCCATGTATAACCACAGAGCACGGATGGGACAGAGAAAAGCCAGGGCTGGGTCTGCCTCCTCCAAGGGCAGCACTTGCAGTTTCACCACCTGATCCTTTGAAGGGAGTGGTGGGAACCTTAGGCACAGGATGCTTCTGACTTCAAAGAAGGAGATTTTGAGCGAGTTGTGACATACAACGTGAGCGTAGACCACCCTGTTTGGTGATGTACGCAGTGGCCGCAGTGCTGTCCGTTTGGACCAGTACGTGCTTGACTCAGAGTGGCCCTTTGAGGCGGCCCAGCGCAAGACGTACTGCCAACAACTCGAGGCAATTGATGTGCCAATGCAGTTAAGGCCCCACCCACAGGGGTGCACTGAAAATTTGTCAGTTGAGCCACTGTTTTGCGTCTGAACGAATTCAAGCAGTTCAACGCTGACTAAACGCGCTCCTCTGTGAGGCACGATGTCAGGTTGACAGGGACAGCCCGAAGTACTGATGAAGTACCCTGTACTGATATGCCCGTCCCTTGAACGCAAGGCGTAGAAATGGTCTGTGTCGAGGGAGAATCAAGATCCAGTAAAGTATGCATCCTTCAGGTTGATCACCTGCAAACCAATCCTGGGGATGGATGCACTTGAAGATGCATTTCTGTGTCAACATCTTGAACGGCAGCCTGTGCAGGGACTGTTTCAAAACTTGCTGGTCCAGGATTGACCGTAACCCACCGCCTTTCTTGGGTACAATGAAGTATGGGCTGTAGAAGCCTTCTTCAGCACTTAGGTTAAGTGGATGCCCCTGAACTTGGGTGGCCGGTAGGCAAACTGAATCGCATAGCCGAGTCTGATGGGACGGGTGAACCAGCAAAAATGGGCTGGGAAGCACTAGTCAGGCTTCCAGCAACCGAGCAAGTGGGACCAGTGGCACCACAGACGTACCCGCAGTGAGGCAAAAAGCAGGGACCCGACTCGGACAGCGTAGTAGCCCGAAGTGGAGTCTGGGTGTGTGGTGCAACACTTACCTGCTTCCGCTGGAGGATCATCGTGATCCTCAGATCACTGGCCAGCAGGCAAAGGACTAGATCGGGGTATGGGTAAGGGGACTCCACCTTCTCAGAGGTATGTGAGTCTCGATGGGAGTCTCTGAGCGTGCAACACATGAGACATCAATTGTGACCGTCATCTGTAGACAGGGAACGACCGCATCCTGATGGAAAGACATTGTGAAAAAGACGTTTCAAACCTGTGCCACTCTTTTAGGGAAATAACTCTCTTTGTAAGTGCTGAAGCACCCAGGGCTGGCCAGGGTGCACAGCAGGAAATGGTGCAGCCTGCTGGCACACTCAATGGAGCGCCCCACTTCCAGCCACAAAGCAGCACTCTTTGTAGCCGCTCCCTCTGTGCTGTGAAAACAGCAGTTTAGGCAATACATGCCGCAACAAATTCTGAATGTGCCATCACTCCAATACTTCAACACCAGCTTTAAAACACTCAAAGTCATACAGTTTTGGAATGACATGAGGTAAGTAAATGATGACATAATTTTCATTTTTGGGTGAACTATCCCTTTAAAATGCAACTATCATAGAGACCTTTTAGATTCTCTATAATAATGGGAACATTGCTCACAGCAGGTGATTTGAAGTCTCTCGCTGCTAATTTGATTGGATTTGTTTGTTTAGTACCATATTTTCTGTTCCGGACATGCCCTTTGCCATTATCATTGTGGGGAATTGCTTTTGTGTTCTTATTAGAAGCACAGCAGGCCTCAGTTGAGATCCACCTCCATCGGTTGCATCTGTCAGTCTGGTGTGCTGGGGATGATTGTTACAGTAAATGGCGTATGTGAAATCTAGATAGGTATGAGGTCAACTTCTTATTTTGTTAACCAAGGGCAAGCTTTTACCATCATCTATACAGGGATGAGTAGTTCATTTCTGAGAATGTGTGTGCTCAAGCATACCATACCAACTATGCAGAAATATAGCTTCTTCTGAACCATTCTGACCCTATTAGACTACAGCAGGATATATGTTGCTTGAGGTTTGGATTTAAAAGAAATCTTGCCTAATGGAGGAATCTAGGTTTCCTTGAATTGGTGGGGCCACAGTTTCCCATACTACAGTTTTATAGCGACTACACATACTGAAAGTTTAATTGAACATTTTTAACTTCTAAAAGAGAATATCTCCTCTCTGAAGTTTCCTTTGGATGTGATTTGAATGGGATCACATTTGTTGGCTTGTGGCACGCTTCACTATTTTCTTTAATTGGATTCTTCATTAGAGCGCAGAGCAGAGAGGAAATGCAAGGATGATGGGAAATGTGACAGCTGTGAGATGTGCATTGTCCCTAACATCATTGTAAGCCTAACTCGTTTGTTATAGCTGTCACAAATCTTTAAGAAACATGTTTTTGTAACCTGCCACATACCTATATTTTTGCAAAGCTACAAATGTATATGCACAATTCACTGCAGTTTCTATTTGAAAAGAACACTAGTTGAAGAAGTAAAACCTTTTCTTTTCCTTGTCACTACTGGGCATATTATTGATTAATAAAGAAATATTTTAAATATATTTTTAACACTGTTTTCTGACCTTTAAACACTTTTACTATAGTGCATTATGACCCTGGCATCACATAATCAGCTCTATATCTGTTTTTTTGATGTAGTAAACTTGCTCGGTTGTTCAATTGATTAAGCATTGCACATATGATATGGATCCATGAGGCACAAGTTGCATGAAACAGAAAGTATAAAAGAGAAGCAATCTAAAATGTCATGGTTGTTTCAAAAAATGAAGCATTTTTCTCTCACGTACATGTATGTTATTTTTAAACATGATAGAAGAGTGCTACTTATCGGACATTATGTATTGTACAATGACTAATGAGATAAAGCATGGTCATATTCACATGAATCTGTTTTGGATAAAACTGAACTCACTTTTTGTGCCAATCACTGGACATTTCTCTTGGGAAATATCACAAAACATGCAAGAAGCAACAGTATCTTTTTCGCAGAAATGTTGCCACAGGCAATGATCCCGGGTTGTCTTTTTGAGACATATTCAGTCTTAGGCCCGGGACACACAAAGCCCTCGACTGGCCACCGGGCCGTTTTTGAGTGTCGGCCACGTCGTTTTTTCAGGGTTTTTTGGGCCGAATTCAATAAGTCTTTCTGGTGTTTAGCCATCTAACCCTATTTGCTTTACCATTTTTACCCATGTTAAATGAAGGTATCTGTCAGAAACATATGGACAGAATAAGCACAGATGGCATTTTGAGGCCTAACTTCTCTCTGGTACTTCTCTCTCTCCTAGATAAGCCTCACACTCTATCTCAGCCCCAGATGAGAATTGCTCCTTAGGGATTCCTCATATTTTAAGACACACTGGAATTGTTCTTATCAGTAAAAGCCTCTTATTCCCATACTCAGCCTTTAATATGAAGTATCATTTCCAATATTCCCAGGATTTCCCTTTATCGATTTACTGAACACAGCTCTTATCGCAGTGTGGTTGTGTGTTTATGCATGTGAGTCGCTCATGCTTACACAATGTGCACATCATGTTCGGGGTCATAGAGATAAGGAGGAAAACAGACAGGAGACGCCATACTGTGTGGGAACAGAGAATACTTCCCATGAATAGAGAAGTATGGTGGTTTTAGACCTAGCAGGGGTCTGTGAATGTAACACTCTAATGATAATCTGAGATAAAAACAGCTTTCCTCACTTAGTATAAAGTATAGGTTCATTTTTTTTGTACTTTTATTTGATATTGGAAATTACAGAGAGGTAATTAACTCTTGTAAGTGTGGTTGTTTTGCTTTTAAACAATTGCATATATAAAATGTGACTCTGTTGGTGATTGAGGATGTAAGTGTTGTGAAAATATACAGAGGTCTGATTTTAACCGCAAAAATGCTTGATATTTTAGCCATGCAAATGGAATTCAAATATAAGCTGGTGGCAGTGTGGTTATTAAAAGGATAGTTTGCATGAAGAATGAAGACAAAAAATGAAGACAGTCATCATTTACTCACCCTCATTTTAGTTCTTGTGGGAACACAAAATTCTTCTTCTTACAGTGGTTAACTGTTACAGGTGCATTTAGGAAATACTGGAAATTGTGGCTGCCTTTTCCAAGTCGTTATGAGAACAAATGAATTAAGACACCATGGAGTGTTTGTGTCTGTACCAAGCCTGCAGCACTCCTCTCAGAAACTGAAGCCTTCACTGCAAAACATACTCTTTTTATTTAGTATTTTTTTTCGTTTCCAGTCCAAATATCGAAACATTCTTAAATCAAGATTTATTCCCTAGATAAGTAAGATGATATAAGATATTTTTTTCTTGTCTTCTTATAAAACAAAATCAAAATTGAGTTTTTGCTTAAACCAAGCAAAATTATCTGCCAATCGGGTGAGAAAAATAATCTTGTTTCTGATTGTAATCTTGTTCCCTTTCGAGGGAACTCCCACTGTGTTGGAACGACTAATTTGGGGATGCTCCCTTAGCATCAGCGAATCTGAAGTCTGAATGAACACTAGTCCAATCCGATTGGCGTGCGTGATGACGTCACTGTGACGGCATACCCGAAAGTATAAAAGGGGAGCCGGCGCATAAATGAAGGCAGTTATTGCTCTTCAGCATAGCACTCTCTGTCTATTTACTGTTGTATGTCCAGTTGTGAAAGTGTGTGAGTGATGGAGAAAGCAAGAGAGTTTAAGCAGTGTCTGCATCCGTGTCCCCGCTACATTTCAGGCTCGGATACACACCTGCTTTGTGTGCAGTGTCTGGGTGTTCAGCATGCTCGGGCGGCTCTCGAGGGAGCCGCTTGTGAGCATTGTGAGAGGCTGACACTCAGGCTACTCCGCTCTCGGCTGGCCGTTTTAGATGAGGCCGGCCAGCCTTGTGAGCCCCATGGTTCTGGACCCGCGGTCGCTGAGGCGGCTCGGCATCGCAGATCATGGGGTTCACAGCGGGACTTGTCAGAGAGTTTTGGGACTGCTGCGGCACTTTCCCAATCCTCCTCTGACAGTTCTGAGGATCTTCCTCCCCGTGTGGAACCCGGCATGCATCTTCCCCGGGTTGGAGGGTCCGATGCTCATTCTCTCCGGTTCCGAGGAGCCGGAGGAGATGGGCATCGAGGGGGTGAAGCAGGAGTGTAATCCAAAATTAAAGATTGATTGGCTCATTGATTTAGTCCCACTGTCCACTGTGGTTTTCCCTAACGCATCCAGCCTCGCTGGGGTTGGATGCCATGGTTCAGACGTGGCCGAGGCTGTGTCTGTACGCATTTCCCCTGATTGCTCTGTCCTGGAGAGGGTCTGTCGACAGGGGGTCAGCCTACTTCTGTTAGCATCCCGTTGGCCGACTCGAGTTTGGTTCTCGGATATCATAGCTCTGCTGGCAGGTCATCCGTGGCAGATTCCTCTGAGGAGGGATCTCCTGTCTCAGGCGGCAGGCACAATATTTCACCCCCGGCCAGAGATTTGGAACCTTTGAGTCTGGCCCCTGAGGGGGCCAGGTACCTAGAGGCTGGCCTGTCTGCAGAGGTGGTAGAGACCTCACTTAGTTACAGGGATCCATCTACGAGGAGACTGTATAGCCTCAAGTGCAATGTATTTTCCACTTGGTGCAGGGAGCGTGAGGTGGACCCAGTTAACTGCCCAGTGGCTTCAGTGCTGGAGTTCCTCCAAGATCACTTCTCTGCGGGTCTAACCCCATCCACACTCAAGGTGTACGTGGCTGCCATTGCGGCTTTCCACACTCCTATGGGTGATGGGCCTTTGGGTAGGCACCAGCTGGTTGTACAGTTCCTCCGTGGGGTTCAGAGGATGAGGCCTGCGGCTCGGTCCAGAGTTCCAACCTGGGATCTGGCAGATGTTCTCGGAGGGCTGGCTGAGGCCCCCTTCAAGCCATTGGAGTCGGCTGAACTAAAGAACCTGCCCCTTAAGGTGGCTTTTCTCCTCACCATTACCTCTCTTAGGAGAGTGGGAGATCTCCAGGCCTTGGCGGTAACGCCAACTTGCCTGGAGTTTGCCCCGGGTGGAGTAAAGGCCATCTTACACCCTAGGCCAGGCTACGTGCCTAAGGTCCCATTAAGGGTGGTCAGGTCTTCTGCAGTTCTGCAGGCGTTTAATCCTCCACCTCACATGACGGCGGAAGAAGGGAGACTTCACCTGCTCTGCCCGGTTAGGGCGCTTAGAGTATATTTGGCGAAGTCTGCACAGTGGAGGAGATCTCAACAGCTTTTGGTGTGTTTCGGCTCACCCAAGAAAGGGTTGCCTGCGTCTACTCAGACAATCAGTACCTGGATTGGACCAATCACGCCTTTTGCTTCATGCTCTCTACTTCACAACTCCGGTCCCGAGATCACTACTGCGCAGACTCTGTCCCAAATCTGCGCAAGATGTCAGCGCCGTGTGCGACCTCTGAAAGCTTAAACTATCGTCAGGGGAAGCCAATGAAGTTGCGTTGTTAATATTTTTTTACAGTCTATGATCTGTAGATACTAGGGTCAGGGGTTCAAAGTTTTATAAATTGTGAGCCAACCAGAGTACCAATTTTGATGATACACTGGGGCTCTAATTAAAACCAAAGTTTCCTCTTTTATACTACGCATAGCAGTTCTGCCCTTGAGCATCAAAAACTTTTGCAAATTGCTCCAGGGTTGCTACAATAGAGCTTTGTGTTCTCTTTATAATGTATAGAGAGTAATATAGGCGATGTAAGCAGCACACATTTCAGTATTGACACTTTCTCTTCAATAAATCTGACTGAATCCAGACAATTGTTTAGTTTTTTTATCTACAGTTTGTAGGACCATATTGTACTGAAAAAAAAGTTTTTTGATGTTGAATGTCAAGGTTATGTTTCATCTTGTTTTATTGAAGGATTTATGCCTATTCCTGTTCAGCCAGCATTCTAGTCTTGCATCTTTGGATACTAAGACTGGCATTCATCAAGCTGCCACTTCAAAACTCTTCAATACCAGTCACCTTTGATGTACAAAAAAAAAAAAAAAAAAATAATATATATATATAATATATATATATATATATATATATATATATATATATATATATATATATATATATATATATATATATATATATATATATATATATATATATATATATATATATACATATATATATATATATATATACATATATATATATATATATATATATATATATATATATATATATATATATATATATATATATTATACATTGAGGAAAATAAGTATTTGAACACCCTGCTATTTTGCAAGTTCTCGCACTTAGAAATCATGGAGGAGTCTGAAATTGTCATCGTAGGTGCACGTCCACTGTGAGAGACATAATCTTTAAAAAAAAATCCAGAAATCACAATGTATGATTTTTTAAAAACTATTTATTTGTATGATACAGCTGCAAATAAGTATTTGAACACCTGAGAAAATCAATGTTAAAATTTGGTACGGTAGCCTTTGTTTGCAATTACAGAGGTCAAACTTTTCTTGTAGTTTCTCACCAGGTTTGCACACTGCAGGAGGGATTTTGGCCCACTCCTCCACACAGATCTTCTCTAGATCAGTCAGGTTTCTGTCCTGTTGCTGAGAAACACGGAGTTCGAGCTTCCTCCTAAGATTCTCTATTGGGTTTAGGTCTGGAGACTGGCTAGGCCACGCGAGAACATTGATATACTTTTTACAGAGCCACTCCTTGGTTATCCTGGCTGTGCGCTTCGGGTCATTGTCATGTTGGAAGACCCAGCCTCGACCCATCTTCAATGCTCTAACTGAGGGAAGGAGGTTGTTCCCCAAAATCTTGCAATACATGGCCCTTGTCATCCTCTCCTTAATACAGTGCAGTCATCCTGTCCCATGTGCAGAAAAACACCCCCAAAGCATGATGCTACCACCCCCATGCTTCACAGTAGGGATGGTACTCATCATTCTTCTTCCTCCAAACACGTTTAGTGGAATTATGACCAAAAAGTTATATTTTTGTCTCATCTGACCACATGACTTTCTTCCATGACTCCTCTGGATCATCCAAATGGTCATTACGAATTTAAGACGGGCCTGGACATGTGCTGGTTTAAGCAGGGAACCTTCCGTGCCATGCATGATTTCAAACCATGACGTCTTAGTGTATTACCAACAGTAACATTGGAAACGGTGGTCCCAGCTCTTTTCAGGTAATTGACCAGCTCCTCCCGTGTAGTTCTGGGCTGATTTCTCACCTTTCTTAGGATCATTGAGACCCCACAAGGTGAGATCTTGCATGGAGCCGCAGTCCGAGGGAGATTGACAGTCATGTTTAGTTTCTTCCATTTTCTAATGATTGCTCCAACAGTGGACCTTTTTTCACCAAGCTGCTTGGCAATTTCCCCGTAGCCCTTTCCAGCCTTGTGGAATTTTGTCTGTAGTGTGTTTGGACAGCTCTTTGGTCTTGGCCATGTTAGTAGTTGGATTCTTACTGATTGTATGGGGTGGACAGTTGTCTTTATGCGGCTAACGACCTCAAACAGGTGCATCTAATTTAGGATAATAAATGTAGTGGAGGTGGACATTTTCAAGGCAGACTAAGAGGTCTTTGAGGGTCAGAATTCTAGATGATAGACAGGTGTTAAAATACTTATTTGCAGCTGTATCATATAAATAAATAGTAAAAAAAATAATATATTGTGATTTCTGAATTTTTGTTTTTAGATTATGTCTCACAGTGGACATGCACCTACAATGGCAATTTCAGACCCCTCCATGATTTCCAAGTGGGAGAACTTGCAAAATAGCAGGGTGTTCAAATACTTAATTTCCTCAATGTATATACAGGTCCTTCTAAAAAAATTAGCATATTGTGATAAAAGTTCATTATTTTCCATAATGTAATGATAAAATTAAAATTTCATATATTTTAGATTCATTGCACACCAACTGAAATATTTCAGGTCTTTTTTGTTTTAATACTGATGATTTTGGCATACAGCTCATGAAAACCCAAAATTCATATCTCAAAAAATTTGCATATTTCATCCGACCAATAAAAGAAAAGTGTTTTTAATACAAAAAAAGTCAACCTTCAAATAATTATGTTCAGTTATGCACTCAATACTTGGTCGGGAAGCCTTTTGCAGAAATGACTGCTTCAATGCGCCGTGGCATGGAGGCAATCAGACTGTGGCACTGCTGAGGTGTTATGGAGGCCCAGGATGCTTCGATAGCGGCCTTAAGCTCATCCAGAGTGTTGGGTCTTGTGTCTCTCAACTTTCTCTTCACAATATCCCACAGATTCTCTATGGGGTTCAGGTCAGGAGAGTTGGCAGGCCAATTGAGCACAGTAATACCATGGTCAGTAAACCATTTACCAGTGGTTTTGGCACTGTGAGCAGGTGCCAGGTCGTGCTGAAAACCGAAATCTTCATCTCCATAAAGCTTTTCAGCAGATGGAAGCATGAAGTGCTCCAAAATCTCCTGATAGCTAGCTGCATTGACCCTGCCCTTGGTAAAACACAGTGGACCAACACCAGCAGCTGACATGGCACCCCAGACCATCACTGACTGTGGGTACTTGACACTGGAATTCAGGCATTTTGGCATTTCCTTCTCCCCAGTCTTCCTCCAGACTCTGGCACCTTGATTTCGAATGACATGCAAAATTTGAGCGACAGTCCAGTGCTGCTTCTCGGTAGCCCAGGTCAGGCGCTTCTGCCGCTGTTTCTGGTTCAAAAGTGGCTTGACCTGGGGAATGCGGCACCTGTAGCCCATTTCCTGCACACGCCTGTGCATGGTGGCTCTGGATGTTTCTACTCCAGACTCAGTCCACTGCTTCCGCAGGTCCCCCATCGGTCCTTCTCCACAATCTTCCTCAGGGTCTGGTCACCTCTTCTCGTTGTGCAGCGTTTTTTGCCACACTTTTTCCTTCCCACAGACTTCCCACTGAGGTGCCTTGATACAGCACTCTGGGAACAGCCTATTCATACAGAAATTTCTTTCTCTGTCTTACCCTCTCGCTTGAGGGTGTCAATGATGGCCTTCTGGACAGCAGTCAGGTCGGCAGTCTTACCCATGATTGCGGTTTTGAGTAATAAACCAGGCTGTGAGTTTTTAAAAGCCTCAGAAATCTTTTGGAGGTGTTTAGAGTTAATTAGTTGATTCAGATGATTAGGTTAATAGCTCGTTTAGAGAACCTTTTCATGATATGCTAATTTTTTGAGATAGGAATTTTGGGTTTTCATGAGCTGTATGGCATAACAGGCATAACAAGGGATGAAAAGGTATGGAAATGTCACATCATGATTATAGTGACCCAAATTATCACGGTTATCAATATAATCACACACTGCACACACTGAAAAAATGTCAAGTTTTATATTTGAAAATCAAATAAATCAAGCAGCTCTATGCACTTCAAGCAAGATTCTATTCTGTGGAATTTCCTTCCTTATATTGGCTGTCGTCAATAGCACCACATAATGCATAAATAATAATCATTTGGTGTAAATATAATCTCTAATATTATCTCTGTAAATAAATTCTCAAGCAATATTCTCATCAGTGTTCTATCAGCTATGACGCATTTAAATCTAGCATATTTTATGTACGAGCCCAAACAGTATCCTAGTGAAAGAATGCATATCCATATTTTCATATGATTTGACAGTTTATTTGATTAAATGTCAAAAATCCAAAAGGTGTGCATCATACCTGACACCTAGAGGAACACTTTACAGTCAGTTAAGACATTCTCTTCAAACGCTATTGAAGTTAGAAATGCGCACACCAATGTTGTATGTAACTTTTGAGACGGTCCCTAAATCTCGAATCTCGAACGTCAAGCCAACTTTATGCCAGTTATATCAGATGCGCTATATGGTTCTGCAGTGTTTGTTCGAAACTATTTTTGCTGCTGAAATAGAACAAAAACATTAAACCACTGTATGCTGAATGAATCTCCTGCGTACATCGCACGTTCATCTCTGCTTTGAGTGCAGATTTCAGTGAGAGCACGCTCTGAACAAAACTCTGGATCTGAATATTAGACAGCTCAAGCTTCACGTTATTTTCCAGATGTAGTTTTGGCATTTCGGTCAAAGTCCACTTGCCGTGCGTTCGCAAATCTTTGCAGATTTTCCCCCTATTACAGCGACTTTCTTCTGGCATGTTCTGCAGACATGGTGACCAGAGCATCTTCGATTAATTTTCCCACAGGACTTTTGTTTAGAAGGCTGGAAATTCTGCCGCTGTCACTGACTTATGATTCATATCTCTTATCATTCAGAAAACAGCGTTGCGCGCTGCGCCCGTGTTGACGGATTCTGACTGTACAGGATTTACAACGAGTTTTCAAAATCGTGATAATCACACGGTTTTAATGATAATTACATTTTAAACGGTATTACTGACCGTCAGTACATTTTATCGTCGTTTATTGTGACACCGGTAATCGTTTCATCCCTAATATATATATATATATATATATATATATATATATATATATATATATATATATATATATATATATATATATATATATATATATATATATATATATATATATATATATATATATATATATATATATATATATATATATATATATATATATATATATATATATATATATATATAATATATATATATATATATATATATAGGTCCCACTATCTTAGGTGGCCTTAACAATGTAGGCTACTACTTACTGTGTTCATATTGTATTGAATTCATATTGTATTGCTGATATTGAGTTGGGATATGGGTAAGGTTAGGGACAGGTGTGGTGGTATGGGTAGGTTTAAGGGTAGAGTTAGGTGTAAGTGTCAACAGTGTAATAAAAAAAAATTAATTGCAGAAATATATTACAGATGTAAATTACATGCAGGTATTTTTTTAAATGTAAGTACAATGTAAAAAATATGTGTGCAATAAGTGCGCGCGTGTGTGTGTGTGTGTGTGTGTGTGTATATATATATATATATATGTATATATGTATATATGTATATATATATATATATATATATATATATATATATATATATATATATATATATATATATATATATATATAAATACACACACTCACCTAAAAGATTATTAGAACACCTGTTCAATTTCTCATTAATGAATTTGTCTAATCAACCAATCACATGACAGTTGCTTCAATGCATTTAGGGGTGTGGTCCTAGTCAAGACAATCTCCTGAACTCCATGTCAGAACTGAATGTCAGAATGTGAAAATAAGATGATTTAAGCAACTTTGAGCGCGGCATGGTTGTTGGTGCCAGACGGGCCGGTCTGAGTATTTCACAATCTGCTCAGTTACTGGGATTTTCATGCACAACAATTTCTAGTCTGGTCTCTGGTCTGATGAGTCTCAATTTCTATTGAGAAATTTAGATGATAGAGTCAGAATTTGTCGTAAACAGAATGAGAACATGGATCCATCATGCCTTGTTACCACTGTGCAGGCTGGTGGTGGTGTAATGGTGTGGGGGATATTTTCTTGGCACACTTTAGGCCCCTTAGTGTCAATTGGGCATCGTTTAAATGCCACAGCTTACCTGAGCATTGTTTCTGACCATGTCCATCCCTTTATGACCACCATGTACCCATCCTCTGATGGCTACTTCCAGCAGGATTATGCACCATACTAAAATGGCCCCCGCAGTCACCAATAGAGCATCTTTGGGATGTGGTGGAACGGGAGCTTCGTGCCCTGGATGTGCATCCCACAAATCTCCATCAACTGCAAGATGCTATCCTATCAATATGGGCCAACATTTCTAAAGAATGCTTTCATCATTGAAACAAAAAGCCACGTAGAATTAAGGCAGTTCTGAAGGCGAAAGTGGGTCAAACACAGTATTAGTATGGTGTTCCTAATAATCCTTTAGTTGAGTGTGTATATCTATGTATAACATATCAGGCATAACATTGAAGTGAATAACACTGATTATCTCTCTTCATCACAGCACTTGTTGTGGGTGGGATATATTAGGCAGCAAGTAAACATATTGTCCTCCAAGTTGATGTGTTAGAAGCAAGAAAAATGGGCAAGCGTAAAGATTTGAGCGAGTTTGGCAAGGGTCAAATTGTGAAGGCTAGACGACTGGGTCAGATCATCTCCAAAATTGCAGCTTTTGTATGTGGCTGTATAGCCGCAGACCAGTCAGGGTGCCCATGCTGACCCCTCTCCACCGCCAAAAGCGGCAATGTGAGCATCAGAACTGAACCATGGAGCAATGGAAGAAGGTGGCCTGGTCTGATGAATCACGTTTTCTTTTACATGACGTGGATGGCTGGGTGTGTGTTTGTCACTTACCTGGGGACCACATGGCACCAGGATGCACTATGGGTAGAAGTGTGATGCTTTGGGAAATGTTCTGCTGGGAAACTTTGGGTCCTGCCATTCATGCGGATGTTACTTTGACATGTACCAACTACCTAAAGCATTGTCGCAGACCATGTACACCCTTTCATAGAAATGGTATTCCCTGGTGCACCCTGCCACAAAGCATAAATGGTTAATGAATGGTTTGAGGAGCACAACATTGAATTTGAGGTGTTGGCTTGGCCTCCAAATTCCCCAGATCTCAATCCAATAGAGCTTATGTGGGATGTGCTAAAACAAACCAGTCCAATCCATGGATGCCCTACCTCGCAACTTGCAGGACTTAAAGGATCTGCTGCTATTAGAATAGTGTTATGCTTGATCGTTGTATATCTGTGTAAAGCAACAACATGCTAATGCAAATCTACTTAATCAATCAATGGTATGAATACACAACTCTACAAACACAAAAAATTGGGATACATGTAAACAAACACCTAGAAACCTAAACAAAACCCCTAGAATTATTGTTTGCCTTCTTCTCCTATCTATCTATCTTTCTGTTTGTGATTTTTGAAGCTTTGAATAACTGTAATCAATAAATCAACGGGTTGAAAGCCATTACTTAGAATTATAGGTAAGCCACCATCTCTGGGAATAAGCTGACACAATCATGAAAGCAGCCTTCATTACAGCCTATTGACTAAACTGCCAAGGAGTTAAGCTGGCGAAAAACTCACTAGAAAAACACTGCACTGAAAGAGAAAGAGGGAGGAAAAGCAATACAGATAGTTGTGATTTAAAGCGAAATATATCCTCAGCTAATAGGATTAGAGCAACAACAGGATGTTATTAAAAACTGGACACTGGAAGAGACAGTGAAAGAAAAGTTGAACTGATGCGATTTCAGTGTTTGTTTGTTTTTGTTTTCAAAAGTACTGCAATGTTTTTCTTAAGCAGTCTTTCAAGAGTGGGATTTTGTAACCTCAAGGTTTGCAGGTGAAACTGACACATGCTAAATGACGTATTCTCAGACTGTCCTCTGGGTGGCAGTGTGGTACAGCACTTCACGCCAGGTTTCATCCATGCGGCTCTGGCATCTGTGATCCTGGCATTACCGCCTTCCCTAAATACACATCTTTTCCTGTTTCTCCGCCACATCACAATTGTGAGAGAAATTAATCATTGAAATGCATTGTAAAACCTATGATTGGGCAAAATGGCTCACCAACCCAATGTTATTGTGGTTCTACTCCTATCTTTCATTTTCTTTAGTACAACACTCTCTGAAGTGACGATCCAAGAATCCTCTCTTGAGTCCAGAATCTCTTACACCTTCCTCTGCCATAATACAATGCAGTGTCTGTAGTCCGAACGAGCCTTTTGGACAAAGCAAGGGCCAGGAACTGCCAAAAACACACAATTTCTGTCTTTTTTTCTGTGTCCTTCTCACTTCCTCTCTCCATCCATTTCTCCCTCTCACACATGCACTCATTCACCCACACACATTAAAGCAGGTCATTAGTATGCTTGTTGGTCACCTCTCTTCATCAGAAGTGTAACCAAGCTTTATTGAAAAACAAGCCAATCAGCAAGGATGTTGTCATTTGGAATTAGGTATTTCTGGACATGACTTTCAGCTCACCTGTATCTTGTAGGCTGATACTTGATCAAGTCCCTCTTTATGTGAATGATAGAAAGGAGAAGAATATAATTTGCGTGCATTTGCAGTGTTCGTTTTGTACAAGGCTTGCATAACAAAATGTATAATATCTGACAGCGATTCATAAGCATTGCTGTCTGAATAATGGTTGCTGCTATTTCTCTGTCCATAAAATTTCACTAATGTGACCACACCTTAAAGTCCCCTGTAGTCAATAATTGTATCCATTAAAACTCCATTTATCCATATTTATCCATTTAAAATGACATTTTAAAGCTGTAGTCTCTATTTTTTCCTCTTTGTTGCCATCTCTGTTCGAAATCTGCATTTGCAGTTATTAGCGGAATTAACTAAGTGAATTGTGCCTCGGCACGGCACAGCGCGGATGAATCCAATGTTTTGAGGAGAATGAGCAGCTGTTTGTCACTGCGCATGTGTTGATACTATCATTCAGAATAACAGATTCTACTGTTTGAACGAACGACCAACATAATAATGTCATCTGAACAAGTAAGTAGCTAAAATCCACTTTTGTTCTGACCAACTAAGGGAAAAAAGCTTTGCAATAAATCGCGATGATTGAATCTAATGATCGCTTATCATATCACATTAAAGCGTGCAAATTATATTTGTTTTCAAATTGTTAATGTTAACATCAGCATTGCGTGACATTTAATGTGTATTAGGGCTACTTGTAGTTTAGTTTCCATTTCTGTGTTGTCTAATTTCTTACTGTCATACTATGGAATGTCAGGGCTGCCAATATTAAAAATAAATAAATATACAAAGAAATGTAAAAAGCAAAAATAAATAAATATATATAAATAAATAAATAAATATATAAATAAATATACATAGAAAAGCAAAAATAAAACAAATATATATATATATATATATATATATATATATATATATATATATATATATATATATATATATATATATATTAGACATTTTTTAACAATCAATAATTTATTTCGATCTTTGAATATGCTAGTAGCCTACATAACTTTTTATTATTATTAATTTATTATTATTATTATTATTATTATTATTATTATTATTATTAGGCAATTTACAAATCACACCCAGGCTTTATAGGGCACAACAACGGTGTTAAATCATACAACATGAAGTTCTTAATAGGCTACATCTTTATTTCTCTCTTTCTCTCTCTCTCTCTCTCTCTCTCTCTCTCTCTCTCTCTCTCTCTCTCACCTTATTATTAATATTATTATTAGGATATTGATATTATTAAAATTAAATTAAATAGAAATGATATATGCATATAAAGTTAAATTCCTTCTTTTTGCTAAGAGAAATATATTTATTCAAGTTACTAGTCAATGGCTGGATTTACCGAAACCTTCTTAACACTACGTCATTCTTAAGTTGTAGGGTGTAGCTATAGCCCACCGTAACGTACGCTACACGTTTCCCGGAACGTTCTTAAGTATGCTTTCTGTAAGTCATTCGTTCGTAAGGTTGGTTTGGACCACTCTTAGCTATTATCACTGCTGACAGTGACAGTTCATTCCGACAGTGGCCACCACTGTTTCTTTACATCTCAGTCTATGAATATAATTTTGCTATTTAAGTGTTTTCATGCAAAGACTACCACCGTTTAATAGAACAATTTTTTTCTGTTGCTGTCAGTATTGTTTTTGGAAGTTACTTTAAAATGCAATGGTCTGGTATCAGCGTCAGTAGGTTGTATTTTATTGTGTTTCGCCACACCACAAGGTGTCACTGTGGCCTCAACGCTTCACCCTCGCCTACTCTGAGCTCGATTGCTATGTCTGAGGTAAACCCCGCCCTCCTCATTACCCTACGCACGAATAAATGTTGGAAGAAATAAATACATAAATAAATAAATTAATAAATAAATAAATATAGAAATAAATAAATGCATAAATAAATATAGAAAAAATAAATGTAAAAGGAATAAACATGGAAATAAATAAAAATAGAAATAAATAAATGTATAAATAAATAAAAGAATAAATAAATATATATGGAAATAAATAAATACATAAATATGGAAATAAATGTATAAATAATTATTCATTTTTGTTTTTGCTTTTCTATATATATATATATATATATATATATATATATATATATATATATATATATATATATATAGATATATATATTTATTTATATATATATATATTTATATATATATATATATATATATATATATATATATATATATATATATATATATATATATATATATATATATATATATATATATATATATATATATATATATATATATATATATATATATATATATATATATATTTATTTTGCTTTTTTACATTTCTTTGTTTATTTATTTATATATTTATTTATTTTTAATATTGGCAGCCCTGACATTCCATATCATATAAGTTACACTGTTAGAAATTACCAGCATTTCACAATAATTAACAGTATTATTTTACAGTAACTTGTTGTAATTAAGTTTCCCTGTAATATCCCAATGATTACCTGTAAAAACTACAGTATCCTTGGATTTTACAGCATTTAACTCTTATTTTACAGTAAAATCTTGTAATCTAAAACCTGCTGTTATATCACAACAAGGTCTGTAATATCACAGTAACACAGTGAAAAAAATATGGATTTCACAGCATTAAACAGTATTATTACAGTGAAATATTGTATTGAAATATGCTCTGGGCAGTCACATGACAACCGAACTGTTTTGAACTGAAGGCGCCATCGTCGTCGTGTCCCTCTTCCGGGCGGGCTGAATGGAGAAGGTGAGCAGCATGCATGTTTGCAGCACTTACACCCATGTTATTTTAATATAATTATAATATTTACTTTCAAATGTTTATCGCATGACACAGGTCACATTTTGTTAGCAAGTGCCCGGAATTGTTAAAAGTTCTCTCACAGCATTTGCTAATAGTAATATGACGAGTTTCGCTATAATTTTGCATGTCACTATCACCGTTTAAACAAATCTGGTGTTTGTAAAGATTATAAAACCAATGATGGGACCAACATTACTATTTATGTGCACATTTCTGTAATTAGTCAAGGTTATCATAGATTAGCAGGGCTAACCGTTAGCTGTTTAACTTTGATTATTTATTCAAACGGTCCATGAGAAAATATTTTTTTCCAGCGGATATCCTAGTTACAACATGACTGAGCTAACGTTAACTGAAGTAAGTTAAGTTAGTCTCATGTCTTGTTCGACAACGGAGGGTTTAAACACTAGGGTTCCCACTTGTCCTGATATGAATTAATAATAATTGTAAAAGTTGTAAATGCACTTTACATTGAGTGAGCAATCTTAAAGTGCTACAGAAAAAATTATATATATATATATATATATATATATATATATATATATATATATATATATATATATATATATCACTATCATTTTGACATACTAAAAATTAAATTACAGTGATCATAATCTGCATTCAAACTGAAATTCTAATTGTTGGTTGCCTTTGTGTAATTTATCCTTTTTCTTTCCCTTTCTTTTCTTTCCATCATCAGAGGGCGAGGCTAACCATCCTGTTCAGTGTCCAGGCTAAGAGTGAGGAGAAATAGATTAGGTTGGTGACTAGTTAAAATGCACCACAATGTTCAACTGTAAATTCGTTGGCTGTGAGCATGTGTCTGAGAATGTGTGTAACTATGTTCAGCACACAAAACTGCACAGCAATGCCCCCAATTATCGCTACCAGTGTGGGGTGCCTGACTGCTCGGAGGTACAGAAAACACACAGGACTGCAAATTCCTATGTATAGGCAGCATAGGTCCTACCTGCAGCCGGCTGGGCCTATACTGCCTGGCACATCAGCTCTACCACCTGACACACCCTTGAAATGTCTGCTTGAGGCTTGTGTGTTTAAGTGTGACACTTTGGCCTCTCTTATTAAGCATTTGAAGACGCACATAAGGGAAGGAATGGTAACTAGATGTCCATTTAGAGGAGTGATTGCACATTCACACACGTGATGACTTTTGCTTTCAATGTCCTTCAGAAGCTACAGGAGGTGATTAGTCAAGAGGACAGACCATCCTGGATTACTGTGCAACACAAGATCTGTGATGTTCTGGCCTGCTATGATCTTGACTCTGACAAGGCTGCCTGCATCCTGCTGCTTATGTTGTACTTCAAAGAGCGGAAAGAGAGTTTGATGCCGATGTTTGATGCAGAAGTTGATGTAAGATTTTTTATTCATTTATTGAAAATTCTAAATGAGTGATTACATTATCAACATTTACCTTGCATGATTTACTACCTCTGACCAATGACAATATTTATCCTTTATCCTAAATCCATGCTATTGTGTGTTAACTATGTTACAGCCATGTGCCACTGCTGTGTACGTCAATACTGCATAACTCCACGCACCCCCAGCGTGATCATTCAAGGTAATGTTACTTTGATTTAGTATCGACATTTCTAACTCATTATTTTGTTTTCATTCTAGAAATCTACATGACCACAATAAATAATAAGAATTATAATAAGAATTACATTTTTATAGCCCTTTGTATCTTTAAGCAAATCGCAAAGTGCTCATAACACATACTGTTGCATCTGTTAATTTCAGGTGACATGATGAAGCCCTCTGGAAGGCTTATATCCATTGAGGGACATGTCGTGATGGGCCCACACCCTTTCTTTTTACACGGAGTAGCTGCTTTCTTCAGCAGCTATTACGTATTCAACCTTGAGTATCTTCGACGCTGGAGTTCATTCAAAGGTATTTTATAAAGATCACATCCTCATCTCGCAAGCTCATTCAATTTCGCTCTGCAGATCAGTCTGGGTTTCTTACGGTGGCCCAGTAGTGCAGCCGTACTAAATTAAACCACAATACAACGAAATCACCACAACTAAACGGACTTAAACCACAACACAAAGTAATCGCCACAACACAACTGAAACGAGCCACAACACAACAGAAATGCTCCGACCACGAGGGGCTCTCGGAGTGCAATAAAGTTAGTTTTCCTTGCCATTATTCTATAGATTGGCCAGTCATACAAAGATAAAAACAGTACGATCAGTTTTAAGTGTGTAACCATTGTATATTGACATGAAATATCAATTCAAAATCACTTTATAGTTGTAGGTGTCGCTGTCACGGCGCTTGATGCCAAAGGAACGTCTGCCAATTCCGCCATGCAGTATAATGTTATGAATTAAAATGACTTTTGTTTTGTTTAAATGTTCAAATTCTAATGTTGTGCATTATTGAGTCAGTTTTTTTAGAAAACAACAAAGCTGTGGAATTTTAACATGTCTGTTTTTAAATGTTAAAAGTTATTTTAATTCATACAAATTATATGTTTCACCTGCATGATGGAATTGGCAGGCGTTCCCTTGGGCATCAAGCGCCGTGTTAAAGCGTTTTCGAATATAAATATGCAGCTATAATGCATGTAGGTGATTTTGAATTGATATTTCATGTCGATATACAATAGTTACACACTTAAAACTGATCGTAGTCTTTATATCTTTGTACGACTGGCCAATCTATAGAACAGGAGCGTTTCCATTGTGTTGTGGCTCGTTTCCGTTGTGTTGTGGTGATTTATTTGTGTTGTGGTTTAATTCCGTTTAGTTGTGGCGATTTTGTTGTGGTTTAATTTAGTACGGTTGCACTACTGGGCCACCGTAGTTTCTACACATGTTATGCTGACAAATACCTGCCGGTCCAATCACAGCTATTTATTTTGTTTTGGGGCAGGTTATGTGATGATGATATCAAACCGTGTATTGCGAAATGCGAATGTATTGAATGAAGTAGATTACATTTTCTTTAAAAGCAGAACAAAATGCTCTCAGGCCCTTCATTGAAAAGGATATGTCTGTCATACTTTCAACAGGGTTTGGTCAATGGCCAATTGCGTGAAGTACGTTGATATGGCCTCTCATAGTAGAAAATCAACCACTTTGCCTCATGTAAACCTAACTTGAGGCACCTTGGCTAAAATGGCAAAAAAATTATGGTGATAAAGATCTAACAAGTTTGGATTATAAATCTATTAGGGTTTGACGTGGGAAAAAGCACAGCAAAAGCAAACCTTGATAAATGCTATCTGAAATACATACTGTAAGTCTATTTAAAACTGAAATTATATTTGCTTATTAACAGGTGCTTCCTGGGCATTCAATCCTAAAAGAGGTTCAAAGACCAAGAAGTGGACAACAATGAACCCTCATGTGAGCACCCTTTTGAGGAAACTTATTGACTTTGAGTGGGCATCATAGGTTTTTTTGCAGCGTAGTTGTCAGGCTCAGTTTGTTCTTTTGTAATTTTTCAAGACAACTTTGTACAACAAGATTTTTACACAATGCTGTTGTGTCTGGACTCATTATAATGTTTGAGACTGAGAGGAGCGCCTGACCCCTTTTCGACATTCCTTCATCGCTCTCTCCCTTGCTCTTATCTCGCCATGAAGGCCTCATTCCCATCCTGTCTATTACTGTTATTGTGACACAGCTAGTTGAACAGTTTAATTTTGAGACCGGCAGTTGAATTGCAAGTTTGCACAATTTCTCTGCATTTTCTGCATTTTAAGATGGCTTTATGACTAGAAGGTTGAATTTCTTGAACTCTTGAAGTTCTTGGCATCTGCTGTACATTGAAAAATATTTATTTGTTAATAAATATGCCATTGTGCTAATGTTGACTTTACCTCAGAGTTGTTTGTTGGGGGGAGGGGTTAATTGTACAATGTAAATTCACAGTAAATGGAAGCTTCATCTGCATTACTTTTACAGAAAATTATTGGACAATTTTAGCATGACTTCCACAGTATACATTGTAAATTCACAGTAAATGATTGTCAACTTGTACTTTACTTTCACAGTACACACTGCAAAAGTACAGGGCCTTGTTGTAATGACGCACAGCAAAAGATTGTAATTCCCAGTAACGTACTGTAATATCACAGTAATTGCTTTGTCATTTAAGCTGTGAAGTTACAGTATACAGTTGTGCTTTTTACAACAATGCATTGTAATATCACAGATATAAAATTACAGTAAATTGCTGTGAGTATATTTCACAGTATATTGCTGTAATCCTTACTGTGAAAGTCATGCAAAATTTATCCAATTATTTATTGTAAATTTACAACGAAAATTTTTGCAGTGTACCAACAAATTAATGTGAAGTAGAGTTGAATTGCTCCCTCTCAAAGCTAGCACAACATAATTGATATTTACCATAATGCACATAACAAAACGAGAAAGGCAAAACAAATAAAACTGTTGTGTGTGAAAAATGTAACTGTATGAATTAAGTGAACAAGTGTGCTACTGTTACATAATTGAACCATTGAAAGGTCTTAAGTGTCCAGCAGAAAAAAAACTGTTTTTGCATCCGTTTTGAACCCCTTCAAAACACGGAGTTCACACCACCTTTCAAAAGCCCTTTTTATCCTTGTTTTCACATCAGCACGGTTGCAGTCTTTTTTTTTTTCGGACTCTGAAAGTCCAAAGTCTCTTTCAATTTAAATCTCCAGTTGTCACCCGTGATTGTAGTTCGAACCTTTCTGGATCCACCATCAAATTGATAAGTTTAATTATATCAAGTGCTGTGAGAAAAGGCTATAAATCTCCACCTCCAACATCCTCACACGCAATATAGCCTACTAGCCAGGACACCTTTATGTGTACAGATGTGACGTAATGACGCAAAGATGTGCTTGAATTTCCCGCGGAAATCCACCAGTACCACTGGAAATATTACAAGCTTACCATTGTAAATCAAACTAAGGTAAGCAGATTTGGACACTGGCTGGTTATGTACTTGCTCAAACATTTATTTTGGATAATTTTTAACCCAACAAAATTATGGACTGTTTGTTTTTTTTCTGTGAAGAAAATGTCTTCATGTCTTAAAATAGCTTGAATGTTACTCTACCCTTGCTTAATTTAGTATATGCAGAACCATGAATATGCAAACTAGCCCTGTCTCCACTCACTCAGCTCAGAGACACTCGCTCAACTTTAGTCAAGTTACTGTAGTAAACACTGCACAATTGGATCGCTCTTTACAACATCGGACTTTTAACTAATAAGATTAGCCTTTTGCTTTACTACATTAGCGATCATTATTGTGTTGCTAATGTAAAACAAACCATGTTCCCATTCCGTCTGCCTTCTAAAAATCAGTATCCTTAGAAACAATTTGAACATCATAGACAGACAGTGGAGAGAGCCATAGTTCATCATGACATCATAATATATATCATATACATATTTCACCTGCTATATTGCTAAATATACAAAAATGTTCATATCAACAGAAAAATACCGGGATAACCTGGCTTCTCTTGAAACTCCCCTGCTTCACAGCATAATGATATGCTAAATCCCGCAGGTTGACGTGATTGGTTACAAGGTTCACTGGATTTTCACTGGAGTTGCGTTTCTCGTACAACAGCGTTACTCAA
Source organism: Gobiocypris rarus (assembly GCA_023029165.1). Classification (NCBI taxonomy): domain Eukaryota; kingdom Metazoa; phylum Chordata; class Actinopteri; order Cypriniformes; family Gobionidae; genus Gobiocypris; species Gobiocypris rarus. Next base: position 27,479,975 of record CM040927.1, on the reverse strand, counting down.
TGCTTAAAGCTGCAGTTCGTAACTTTCTGCGCTCTAGCGGTTAATAAACAGAACTGCATGCGTCTTGCGGAAGAACATTGCACCTGGAGCTACTTCTCTCTGTTTATGTCTATGGCGAGCCACGCTCCTCCGCAGCGGTTCCTACCAGACCTCTCTGATATAGTCCCAATATAAACACTTATTATAAGTGTACCAAAATGATTCAGGGTTAGACAAAAACATAGTTTGGAAAATGGATTCATGTTGTAATTTCTCATTATATCATTTTTGTAAATCTTGAATACAAAAAAAGTTACGGACAGCAGCTTACTACCATCGTTGAAGAGAGTCATGACCACAAATTTGACACTGATGTCACGAAGTTGTTGGAGTAAGAACTTTTTAATGAATCCGTTTGAGTTCAGATTAATGCCAGTTTCTTCATCCTTCCTCTGTACTGGAATCTGCACGCATATACACACTCTTCAAAAACGGCCCTTTAAACTTTTGAAAAACTGTAATTAAGAATAAATATAATTAGTAAATATTTGAAGTGAAAGATATAAATTGTACTGAATTTCAGCTTGTGTATTTTGCTCTAGATAAGGATTTATTAAGTCCACCTCATCTAAAAAAAGAAACTATGCTTCTAACCACAGGTCGAGAGCTGTCTTAGCAACCACACAACTTTTCATTGTTGTTTGCGGATGTTAGTAGGAACTATGGCATCGAGAAAAATAGACTCGTCCAACTATGTTGATAACGATGAAACTTGAAACCATAGTTGCAAAGAAAAACAGTTGCAAAACTTAGCAAATACATCTACATATTTAAAAAAAAAAAAAAAGAAAATAACAATATTATAAATAAACAACACAGGAGAATTCTGTGTTCAAATACTTTTGTAATAATGGCAGTCAGTATGCCTTACTAAAGCTAACTGCAGGTTTATACGTCTATATGTGTTTATAGCTGTCAAGTATTATTATATAATTCACCTGGTGTGCAGGTCACAAGTAGTGAAGGGTTAGGAAGGTTGACTAGTCAAATGCCAACCATATAATTAATTTAAATGGGAAGAATTTAGTGATGCAGCTTCTTCAGCAGGGTTTTAGCATGCTGAGAGTGTGTTTTGCTTTAACATGCTGTTACACTGTCAGAGAAGTTTTACCTCTAAATTCATCCCCTTTAAAGTGCCGCCACTACAGCCATCAAAACACCGCTTGTGTAACAAATTTGCCGCACTCAGTAATAAATTTCAAGACAGTTACTGTCAGTCTTCAGATCACCCGCTGTGAGCAATGTTCCCGTTTTCATGCATAATACATTGGTCTCCATTTTTTGTGAGAACTCTGATAGTTTTATGCAATAAAGGGTTATAGGCATTTATCCAGTTTATTTGTTGAATACCTGCCAGAGCCATGGGGTCTGCCTTGTGTTTGTTGCTTGATGCACACATTCAGACAAATTTTGTGATTGCACTTTTAGTACACACACTTACATTGTCACGGCTGTTTAAAAAAAAAGAAATGTATCACTACTTAAGTTGCACCCTCACCTTCAGTGTTTGTCCAGATCTGCCTGTTCCTGAGAGATATAATTAAAGTTCTCAGCCTATTCTTGAGTACACCACACTGTATCATACATGTACTTACAGTGTACAGGTCCTTCTAAAAAAATTAGCATATTGTGATAAAAGTTCATTATTTTCCATAATGTAATGATAACAATTTAACTTTCATATATTTTAGATTCATTGCACACCAACTGAAATATTTCAGGCCTTTTATTGTTTTAATACTGACAATTTTGGCATACAGCTCATGAAAACCCAAAATTTTCAAAAAATTAGCATATCATGAAAAGGTTCTCTAAACGAGCTATTAACTTAATCATCTGAATCAACTAATTAACTCTAAACACCTGCAAAAGATTCCTGAGGCTTTTAAAAACTCCCAGCCTGGTTCATTACGCAAAACCACAATCATGGGTAAGACTGCCGACCTGACTGCTGTCCAGAAGGCCATCATTGACACCCTCAAGCGAGAGGGTCAGACACAGAAAGAAATTTCTGAACGAATAGGCTGTTCCCAGAGTGCTGTATCAAGGCACCTCAGTGGGAAGTCTGTGGGAAGGAAAAGTGTGGCAAAAACGCTGCACAACGAGAAGAGGTGACCGGACCCTGAGGAAGATTGTGGAGAAGGACCGATTCCAGACCTTGGGGGACCTGCGGAAGCAGTGGACTGAGTCTGGAGTAGAAACATCCAGAGCCACCGTGCACAGGTGTGTGCAGGAAATGGGCTACAGGTGCCGCATTCCCGGGTCAAGCCTGACCTGGGCTACCGAGAAGCAGCACTGGACTGTTGCTCAGTGGTCCAAAGTACTTTTTTCGGATGAAAGCAAATTTTGCATGTCATTCGGAAATCAAGGTGCCAGAGTCTGGAGGAAGACTGGGGAGAAGGAAATGCCAAAATGCCTGAAGTCCAGTGTCAAGTACCCACAGTCAGTGATGGTCTGGGGTGCCATGTCAGCTGCTGGTGTTGGTCCACTGTGTTTTACCAAGGGCAGGGTCAATGCAGCTAGCTATCAGGAGATTTTGGAGCACTTCATGCTTCCATCTGCTGAAAAGCTTTATGGAGATGAAGATTTCGTTTTTCAGCACGACCTGACACCTGCTCACAGTGCCAAAACCACTGGTAAATGGTTTACTGACCATGGTATTACTGTGCTCAATTGGCCTGCCAACTCTCTTTGGCTTTTCATGAGCTGTATGCCAAAATCATCAGTATTAAAACAATAAAAGACCTGAAATATTTCAGTTGGTGTGCAATGAATCTAAAATATATGACATTTTTATATATTTAATTTTTATCATTACATTATGGAAAATAATTAACTTTTATCACAATATGCTAATTTTTTGAGAACGACCTGTACTTAACCAAGAAAGGGTAGGTTTCGGGGATAGGTTCACGGTTAGTATATTATTACTCTAATAACTATAAGTATATGGTATGTACACAGGGAACAGGACTATAAAATGAAGTGCTACCAATTTTGAGGTCTTGCATTACTGTATGTCTTATATACTGAGAATTGTGTATTGCATATGGAGCCCCTGAGGGGACACGGTAAGAAAAATAATAAGTCAGTGCTTTTGTGTTCTCTGGTAAATGTTTTGCGTTCCTTCGTAAAAAAGTTTGTTGTGTTCTTTGTGAGCTGTGAACGTGAAGTTTCTCAGGGTACCCCAAACATTTTGTCAGTGAATGCAAATCTCTCGGGGAACGCAAAACATTAGCGAGAGAACGCAAAAGCATTGCTAAATAATTTTTTATCCCATCTCATTTTTTTTTATATATATATTTTTCCCGATGGGTCCCCTACTAAGGTCCTTATTATTATAGTCTATTCATTAGGGCTGGATTTTGATCCCAAGCTGATTTTAGAATCAAAACTATGTTTCATAATTAATTTTGAAATTAATGTTCACTTGCTGAAGTATTTCTCAGCATTTGCGTAATTGTTCTTTTCATCAAGAGAGTGAGAGGCGCCCCTACACTCATAATTATCAATACAACTAATGATGATAGATCTGTCACAATCCACACCAGGAAAGAACATCATCTGTGCGTTTATGACTCCTCATTGTCATGTTAGCTTCAAATGGAAGCCATGCTTTTTGTTATGGTGGGCGATATTGTGTGAGTTTTCATCTTACACACACACACACACACACACACACACACACACACACACACACACACACACACACACACACACACACACACACACACACACACACACACACACACACACACACACACTTACACACACTTACACACACTTACACACACACACACTTACACACACACACACACACACACACTCTGACACACACACACACACACACACACACACACACACACACACTAACACACACACACACACACACACACACACACACACACACACACACACACACACACACAGAACTGACTCCATATGGTTTCACACGATGGCTTCCCAGAATGACAGAACCCATTCTACCATCTATTCCCTTTCATTAGGTACCATAACGAGATACACCCTTTGAGATGTGTTACAAGACTCCTCTACCTCACACCGTCTCTCCTGTTTTCCTCTCTTCTTACCTCTCTCTTCTCATTCATGTCACGTATTCAATTACTCCGGACTTTATTACATACTTATATGTGGTTTTAAAGGGCAAACAGACACTTATTACAAAAAGGAAATCTATTTTTTAACTCATCTTGCAAGGGCATCCTGGGGTTTGCTTTGTTTATTTATTTGAGTGACTCTGTCTCTGTTCTGTCTGTCTAAAGTGCTGTGCTTTACCAGTCTCAGGACACCCAATAGGGGCTTGACTTCATCATGCCTGATTCTCAATGATTCACTCGGGGAAATACTCATTATGAGGATGTATTCAAAGAGACAGTGGTAGAGACTCATTAAAAGACCTTAAAAGTGACCTGCCAGATTACATAATGACATGCTGGATGTCAACATGATAAACACAATTATTAAATGAGAGGCAGTATGGAACACATCAAGTATGTGAGATTTAATTATTAATTATATTTTTTTGTATATATGTTGTTAATATTAAATGTATGGTTGCACATTATTTTACAGTCCTGTTCCCCATGTACATATGTACTTATTATAGTAATTACAATAACTGGGTAATTACTAGGTACTTAACCTAACCTTAACCCATGTAGTTATCTTATATTACCCAGTACATTCTTAGGTAAGTACACATAAGTGCGCGTACTGTAAAATAAAGTGCAACCACATACATTTCATCCCTTTGAAACTGTATCCATTGGTGTCACTGTTGGGTAGTTTTACCTTTTGCAATTGTTTTGTATTTTGCTGTATTTCTGTACTTTTAACAGGAAACATTTCTGTACATCTTGTCCTATTAATTAAGTAATTAATTTATGTATTACTTATTGGTTTATTTTATTTGTTGCAATTTTTTTAAAATTTGTTTAATTATGTAATAATTATTTTCATTTATTTATTTTTTTTGTGTAGACACTCCTGTCTGACTTTCTTTCTTTTATGGACCACAAAAGGAAAATTAAAAAAAAAATGTCTCGCTCACGATTTTATAATGGCAGTGAACAGCGACCAGCTTAAAAGGATACACAAGTATCACAGAATGATCCCATGCTACAAGTGTTCTGGGGGTATATGATAGGGTTTGGCATAAAACAAAACAAAATGTAATGTATTATTTTACTTAAAGGGATAGTTCACTTTGAAATTAAATTTTGATATGTTTTATTACCTGATGGGCACCTGAGATGTAGGAGTATTTGTTTCCCCAGTAGTTTCAATTTTGATCATTTTAGGTCAAACCGTTCTTGTCTGTGCCTCACATAATGCAGGTCTATGGTCACCACCTCAAAGAGCATACACAGAGAAGTCCAAATGAAACAATCCCCCATCGTAAGTACACACTGATGGCCTAAGACACGAAACGAGTGGTGTGTGTGAGAAAACGAACAGTATTTATATTGTTTTTACCTCTTGTACACCACTGCGTCCGAGTGATCCGAGGGCACGCGTGCGTGTTTCCTGTTGTGACATTCGCGCGTTCTGGCTTTAGTCTGCACAAACGCGGAAAGCGCCGGAAGTGGATCTCTCGCGCGTCTACGTCTCTCATTGTTTACACAGAAATTTGGGAAGTGTTACCTTTCACTGTGAAGATCTAAAGATCTCCAGAACGTGCGAATGTCACAACAGGAAACACGCACGCGCGTCCTCGGATCAGTCGGACGTAGTGGTGTACAAGATGTAAAAACGATATAAATACTGTTCGTATTCTCACACAAACCGCTCGTTTCGTGTCTTAGGCCATCAGTGTGTACTTACAATGGGGGATTGTTTAATTTGGACTTCTCTGTGTATGCTCTTTGAGGTGGTGATCATAGACCTGCATTATGTGAGGCACAGACAAGAACGGTTTGACCTAAAATTATCAAAATTGAAACTACTGGGGAAACAATCTACATCTCGGATGCCCATGAGGTAAGCTAAAACATATCAACATTTAATTTCAAAGTGAACTATCCCTTTAATTCTTGACCTTGTCCATTGGTGGTCTTTGCACGGCTACATGATGTGTGTGTTTGTGAGACTATTAGCACCACACAGTTCTCATGTCTCACCGAGAAAAAAAGCACAAGTTGTGAGACATCAAGATTAACAAAAACATGACATATATTCCAATGCATAGAAATCCCCAAAAAAGTATCTAGTCAACTATCACCGGACCAGATCTCAGTTATTCTGATGAACATTATATCTTCTTAAGAAGGTACATGGGTTTTATTTCATGTCATGTTTTTGTTAATCTTGATTTCTCCCAACTTCTGTTGATACAGTTTTAACATTGTCAATGAAAATTTCAGACAGTCCATTTGTGCTTTTCTGAAATCTAGTTTTTTTTGTTGTTGCTGTATTTCATATTGTCCCTGCACTTCCCATATAGCCTCAAAACACATCACACACTTTTACATCTGTCGAACGCTCCGTCAAAGCTTCCTCTAGTGTGCAAGCACCCGTAATGTTGTCATTTTACCATGTTCACATCCAGCTGCTGTCTATTATTGTGCCACAGTCTCCATAATTAAAGGTATTGCATTTATGGTGAATTCATCAGCAGGAGATGGGACAGTAATTGTGACTAAGTGCAGCATTACTCTCCTCCTCTTCATTAATTGAAGAGGTAGAGCTGTTGTGCGTTGGTGGTACGGTACGAGAGAGAGTTGGTGGACACATAGGGCTCGCTGTCATACACTCTAACGTGTGCTCATAGTGCAAAAGTCTGGCTGAGTCACACCATCTCTGAAATGCACTTCATCTACCTCATTATAGATTATCTTAATGCTCATGATCGTTTTCTCACATTATAACTTTTTCCTTAGATGTGACTTCCTGAGGCTCTGCAGCTGTAATAATACCTGCCATCTGTATAGGTGTTACCAGTGGGACAATGAGTCTTTCAGACCCTTCTCAAATCATTTAGTTCATTTCTACACTATATTTGCAATTGATTTCACAAAAATGGTCTGTGCTGTACTGCTCTTCCATTTTGGATAATAACCCCTTTTTTTGTCCATAGACTGGGATTTTTACACTGCTTTGGTGGCCTATATCAAAGTTTATCTTTTTGTTCTGTAAAGATGTTCAGCCTGTTTTCTTCGCAAGAAGCTAATATGTATAAGCTAAAAAAATCTGAATATATCTGCAAGGTAATTGATGTCAAAAGCACTAATGTGTAGGAACCTGGGTTGTCGCATGATTGCACCGTTTTTGCACACAGAGATTGCATCTGCATCTTAATTAGGATTGTTATAGCTGTGTTCCTTAGTTATTGGCTTTACCGTGGCAAAATCTCCAGTGTATCATGAAGGCCGTTGGTGAATTAGATTTTAAATCATCATCAAGACAAGAATTATAGCATCCTGCAGCTTTTCTAAAGCTCAGTCCCAAAGAGAGACGCCATTACTGCATGTTCTCTCTTCTCTTCTTCCTTTCTTCTGCTCCTCTCTTCTCCTCCTCTTTTGTTTCATTCTATCACAAAATGCCCACACATCTGTTTTTCACAAGCACAGTGTTCTCCATATCAGGCTGTTGCACTTTCAGTTGAGAAAATAGTCTAATTGTTGTTCTTTCACCCTTAGTTATTTATTGCATTTTTCTTCTAATTCTGCATCACATCTGAAAACCCTGGTTCTAAATGATCTAATTTCTTCAGATTTAGAGTCTAATATTTCTTAATACTGGTCCAACATCCTGCAGTTTTGTTTTAATCTGTTCCAACACTCCTGTCTATTATTAGCCATGGTTCACGTGTGATTCATTCATATAATTAGCGTGGAGACTTGGTGGCAAAAACATCCATAGAACTGCATTAAATAGGCCTGTCAATTTCCCATCTCAAACGAGGAAAAAGAAAAATATGAGAATGTGGTCCTTGTGGTCCATGTACAGCACCTGCTGCTGTATTTCAATTATTAAAACAGTTGGACATTCTAAAATGCTTATTGTGAAAAACACTTAAAGTACATTAAAGTAACAGTTATGGAAATGCAAAAATGAAAGCTAAAGCTCCAATCTCCTCCCGAAAACCCTGGAATGTTTTTTTTTGCCTGCCTTTACATGCACATGAACTTTAATGACATCCCATTCTTAATCCATAGGGTTTAATATGGGCCATCCCCAAACTGTTCTCACAAAGTTTGGAGCATGAAATTGTCCAAAATGTCTTGGTATGCTGGAGCATTTAGAGTTCCTTTCACTGGAACTAAGGGGCCAAGCCCAACCACTGAAAAACAACCACACCATAATCCCCCCTCCACCAAACTTTACACTTGGCACAGCACAGTACAGTCAGACAAGAACCGTTCTCCTGGCAACCATCAAACCCAGACTCGTCCATCAGATTGCCAGAGAGTGAAGCGTGATTGGTCACTCCAGAGAACACGTCTTCACTGCTCTAGAGTCCAGTGGCGGCATACTTTACACCTTTGCATCTGACGCTTTGCATTGCGCTTGATGTAAGGATTGGATGCAGCTGCTCGGCCATGGAAACCCAATCCATGAAGCTCTCTACACACTGTTCTTGAGCTAATCTGAAGTTCACATGAAGTTTAGAGGTCTGTAGCCATTGACTCAAATTGTGACATTGATAGAATTGCCCTCATTTCCTCCAATATCTTCGCTTTCTGAAACCCTTTTTTCTTCAGGAGTTACTGTATATAAGATTTTAAAATGCCTTTTATTCAGAATTTACTGCATATGAGATAGGGCTTTAAACCTTATTTTCTGCCTCTCAAATCTCTTTCTGCGGTCCATTCTTCATCACTGTCACTTCCCTCAAGCTCACTGTCCTTACAACAAAATTCATTGTTGGGTATGATTCTGACAAAAGCTAATTTCAGTCAATGCAACCATTTTCCTGTGAACATCAGTGCAGAAAACAAAGCAAAATCAAAAACACAACACAACTTTGCCCTGAGGCGACAAAAAATAAAAACGCCTCGGTAAGTATGTAACCCTCATTCCCTGAAGGAGGTCACTGTGTTACGTCAGTGACTGACGGACTGATGGGGGTTTCGCTTAGAAGCCTTTCACATTTGAGTTCTACAAAATGAGCCAATGTCATGACAATTAATCTTTTGTTCCTTATAGGGGCGGCGAGGAGGATAAACCCACCTCGCCCACTAGAGATGCCATCTTGGGACCTCGCAGTGGTTCTATCTGCTCTGCAGAGAGCTCCCTTTCAGCCACTGCCGTTCATTGAGCTTAAGTTCCTTTCTATGAAGTTGGTGCTCTTGATTGCTTTGGCTTCCATCAACAGGTTAGGGGACCTGCAGGCATTTTCGGTTGACAAAGTGTGCCTGGAATTCGGGCCGGCTTACTCTCAGGTGATCCTGAGACCACGGCCTGGATACGTGCCCAAGGTTCCCACCACTCCTTTCAGGGATCAGTTGGTAAACCTACAAGTTCTGCCCCTGGAGGAGGCAGACCCAGCCTTGGCACTGCTCTGTCCAGTATGCACCCTTTGCACTTACTAGCTCTTTGTCTGTTACGTAGGGCAGCAGAAAGGAAAGGCTCTTTCCAAGCAGAGGTTGTCTCACTGGATAGTGGATTCCATTGTCCTAGCATATCAGCTTCAGGGCCTGCCATGCCTCTAGGGGTAGAGGCACACTCCACGAAGAGTGTGGCCTCCTCTTGGGCTTTAGCACATGGTGCCTTGCTAACAGACAATTGCAGAGCTGCAGGCTGGGCGACACCCAACACTTTTGCAAGATTTTACAATATCCGTGTAGAGCCAGTATCCTCTTGTGTACTCGCTCCCAGTGGCCAGTAACTGGTGTCATAAATTGTGTCATAAATTGCTGCCTCATTCCACTTCATGGACTGGATGTGTGCTCTATTTTACTCAGTAGGCCTTTTATTCAGTTAACTTTTTCAGTAGGCCCTGACTTCCTCCAGCATTGTTGATGCCGACACCAGAGTACATGCCCGCCTGGTCAGCCCTCGTGTTAGGTAAGTGCCTCCATGTACATGGTTTCCCTCCTTGGGCAACTCCCACATGTGCATTTCCATGGTGCTCTCCTAGCACATGTCTTCCCATGCCAAGACACCTTTCCACCCCTGGGGTTGAAATATTCCACCCTGCGGGCTGGTTACCTCAGAGTGTTCCATATGCAGCCCATACTCGGGTCATATGTGTAGTCCTAAGTCCTCCCTGCGGGCAGGCATTGTGTTGCATATTTCCACGTGGGATATGCTTCCCAGTGTACCTTTGTGTTTGGCGATGAGCCTAGCCCTTCGTTCATGCTAATCTCTCGGCAGGGAGACTGTGTGAATAGCGGCGTAGGACGCTGGAAGACAGCCGCTGTGGCGAGATTAGATTATGGATCCCCATTCCGTCAGTCACTGATGTAACGTGTAGTGACTGACTGAAAGGGAAAGTCTCTGTTACGTATGTGACCCTCGTTCTCTGAAGGAGGGAACGGAGACGCTGCATCCTCCTGCCACAACAGCTGTACTGCTGGTACAGCCGGGGCGCTCACCCTCGGCTCCTCAGCAGGTAACATAATGCGAGATTGCACGCTCAGCTCCTTATATGCCCATGAGGTGGGGCGGAGCTGCACTATTGCCATGCCATTGGCTCGTTTTGTAGAACTTGAAGGCGATAGGATTCTAAGCTGACAAAATGCTTCTCTACACCTTTCATGCACACATTTTTTTTATTTACAGTTTATGTCATATTAAATAAGATTACTAAAGCAAATAATTTTACCTTCTCACACCATGTGCTCCTGTGAACACATGTCAGAAAATAAATTCTCACCTTCAAATGATGCTTGATTCTGACTCCCACAACTTATTGGACTGTTCTATAATAATTATTTGTCCTTTTTTTTTGGTTGCAATTATTTAAAGAAACATGTATTGGAAATAGGGCTTAAAACGTTCAGTTGCCTGAGGGCAATGCTATGCAGTAGAGGGTTAACACAAGTTATATAAATCTTACAAATAAAATCATGTCTCTATACATCGTGTTGATTTTCGCTTCACTGACCCATGTTTTATGTTTCTTACTTCAGTGTTGTTAGTTAAAGGGGTACTTCAGCGCTGGGAAGATGAATCTGTATTTAAACTGGGTCATTAATGTAGTAGAAATGTGAAAATTATTTTTGAATTTGGTGCCTTCTAGACTGAGAAAACACAGAAAATGTATTTTTGTCTCATGGGGATGAAAGACAACAATTCCCAGAACACACTGCTTCACTGCCCTACTCTAGGCGCAGCTAGTCGGCTACTGGATTACTGGATCACTTGCCCACCGCGTTCATTTTCAGAAAATCAGTTCAGTTAGAGACACTACAATTAAAAACTGAACGTGTCTGTTCGATATAATGCGAGTGAGCCGATTGAGCGTCACGCCACAAACGCAGCAGGATCGGATTACATTCATCACATGAGCTGAGGTAATCGCGGGATTCGCGGCTGCAGCTGCATTCACAGCGCGTGATCAGTCTGGCGCGTGTTTAGTTCATGTCTTTGGAAGCTTAACTTTTATAGGAAGTTCATTTTAAAAGTTAAAACACTCACTTTGCTTTCCACCGCTCTGTGTACATGAATCTCCGCAGCTCCTCGAGCCGAGTGCTGTGAGTGTGATGTTGAAAACATGCGTTTTTTGCGTCATCGGAGGAATTTTTCCAGAAATAAAATACATAATTCTCTTGTCTCAAGGTCATATGAGGGGGGAAAGTACGATAATTTGAATATACTCCCGGGTTTCTACTGATACAAAGCTTAATGCTAATCGCTGAAGTAACCCTTTAAAGGTGCAGTGTGTGAATTTTAGAGGCATCTAGCAGTGAATTGCAATCACCCATCCCTTTCAAAGTACATAGAGAAGCTACAGGGGCCAACACAGGACAAAAATGTCATCGCCGGAAAGTGCAGAGACTGACAAGCGCTCTGTAGTACTGTAAAAACATGACAGCACAAAATGTTGATTTAACAGTAAGGTGATAGAAATGGCTCATTCTAAAGTAATAAAAACATAACTGTTCATTATGTAAGGTTCTTTATATGCTACTGAAAACATAGTTATGTATATTATATTGCATTTCTGTCAGTGGATCCTCATAAACAATACTACACAATGCACATTTAAGCAGACAGTTTGCCTCATATATTCTACAGCCTTTGACCAAAATTCTCAACACACAGCCTGCCTTAGTTTTTAATCATTGCACAAATCGTAAAAAAAAAAAAAAAACCCAGATTAACACAATTTACTGTTATCTGTGCCTTAATTCTAATTGGGTGGGCTAGGTAGACATTTGTGCCCATGGCTAGATCCGACCCCATAGTAATTACAAATTCTGACTTCTGCCGAATTTCAGGAATCTAAATGCTGTAACTGTCGTGCTCGCTAGTAGAAATGAACAGAAGGATCCAATTTCGAATAAGCAGTTATTTATTACTCTCAACACACAAGGTAGAACGGAACAGTAATGTCGTAGAAAGCAGCTCAGTCCAAAAGGAGGGCGGTAGGGCCCTGGATGAACTCCGGAAAGCAGGGAGGCAAACGGGCAGACACGGTCGGCTGGAACCGGAACCGGAGCGAAGCAATCCCATGAAGAACACGAAACACACAGGAAACCCACAGGACACACTCCAAAGATCTGACAACAAGACTGAGTGAGACACACAAATAAATAGGCCTGGTAATGAGGTGCCGCAGGTGAGAGTGATCGGGTGATGAGTAATCAGTCACCACACAACACAGATAGAATGAGACGATGAATTCATGAACCGTGTCAGTAACGTCATGCAGAAACGTCACCAGTCAAAATAGCGGTGACTTCAGCAGTAAAATGAAGTTAAGTACTGTAGTTATCTTGTAATACTTCGGTTTTATAATTCAATAAAATAAAATAAAAACAGTTCATGTCTTTAGAATAATCTAAAAAAAATAAATTAAAGACAGTTTAATGAAATACAGTTTAATGTGACTTGACACTGAAGACTAAATTAATGGCTGCTGTAAATTCAGCTTTGTCATTACAGGAAAAAAACATAAATCTTGAATTATTAAAAGCGACCCCAACATTTTGAATGGTTTGTGAGTATGGTATTCTTCTCATTACATAATACAGTATATATCAATATTTAACCATATAAGCTGATGTTAACCAATCAGAATCAAATATTGTATGTAAATTGCGTATGTAAACAACTAAATAATTTTATAAGCGTAGGGACGTTTTTAATGTAAGTAATTCATGAAATACTTGACAGGTATTTATTTTTATTTTTTTTATTCACTTGCCATTGGTCCGCGTAGAAAAAGAAAAGAATCTCTTTCTGAACTCTGACTGTACATATCACACCAACAATGATTGGCACCCTGAGAAATTGCTCCCACATGTCCTGTCTCCATCAACATGCCAGACTGCCTTTTCAATGACAGCTGGCTGGAAGAGGTGAAATATAAAATATGGCTACTCTGAGGCACAACAACGAGAACTGCATAATTCAATTTTTGTGTTAAAACTTAATATACAATTACTTTTTCATTATATCCAGTCATATGAATATTTATAAATTATTTTTTCAATGAACAACCACTTTGTACAATAGAAAAATATGCTCTGAACTCGCTGGCAGTGCATAGTGGATCTAGTACTATACTGGAGTTAAAGTGCCAGAGGCGTGGAAGATGTGTGTTTGTGTAAAACTAACATTTTACATTGTTGTTTTTTAAAGGATACAACACAGATGCACAATGACATTATTTTTTGTTGATGAATAGCATATATGTTTTAATGTATGTCACAACGCATGTAATTGAGACATCAGTGTTGTTTACTTGATGAAGTGCCTGAATTAGCATCATGAGGAACTATGGAGTGGAATGAGACATGCCCCTAGATAGATAATAGCTGCCCAGAATTGGCCAAAATGGTCACCGAGGGGGACTGACAGGCTTTAAAGGGACTTTGGCATTAAATGAGTTTTGAACAGTTTGCTGCATGGTGTGTCTGTGAAATTCCACTAATGAAGTGGATATCTATGAAGAACGTCTTAAATGAGTCACTTATGACATTCTGTTTTAATTAAAATGCTGTTTATATAGACAACGGGCCATTTAATGTAGATACTACTATAGTGAGTCAGCTCATTAGGTTTTGAACACAGTATTCTTTTATGGAGGTTTAGCAATGGAATTTCCCTTTATACCATAAACTATTAATTTCACTTTGCAATGGAAAGATTCATTAGGCCTGTATATGTTTGTATTTGTGTTCATGTGTGCATCTTCATTACTGTTCAAAAGGGTCAGGAAGATAAAAAAAAGAAAGAAATTAATACTTTCAGCAGTGATGCATTAAATAAATAAAATTGATTGAAAAAAGTGTTATAAAAGTTCTATTTCAAATAAGTGCTGTTCTTTTGAACTTTCTATTTATCAAAGAATCCCCAAAAAAGTATCAGTTTGCACAAAAATATTAAGTTATGTTTGTATTACCTTACAATGAGCCATTTCTATCTACAGACACCACGGGTCTCCTTACAGTGAAGTCACCGTTTTGTGCTGCCATATTTCTACAGTAGCCCTAAACAGACAAACTGCTTTACAGAGTGCTACCTACACTCTGCTGTCTCAGATGATGACATCTTTGTGCTGTGTTGGTCACCGTAGTTACTCTATGCGCTTCAAAAGGGACGGGTGAGCGGTTGCGATTCACAACCTCACCACTAGATGTTGCTAAAATTTACACAGTGTACTGTTTAATTGAATTTTGATTAAAATAATGCAGCCTTGATGAGCTTAAGAGAGTGTGCACGCGCGTGTGTGTGACCTTTTTTGCTAATACAATTCACGATACATTTAAATTACAATATGCATATGTATTTAGATCAAACCCAGCTCACAAGAAGCATGTAAAAACCAAATTACTTTCTAAGAACACAATGCCTCATACCTTCAAAAGTGGTCACACCAAAAATGACAAGATTATCCATATAGTTTGTAGTAAAATAAATCAGTATTCTTGCAACATGTTTGAAAACAGAGCAACTACACAGAGAGAGAGAGAGAGAGAGAGAGAGAGAGAGAGAGAGAGAGAGAGAGAGAGAGAGAGAGAGAGAGAGAGAGAGAGAGAGAGAGAGAGAGAGAGAGAGAGAGAGAGAGAGAGAGAGCGCAAACACAAGTGTGTACTATGTGTCAGTGTTTCTGCAGCTTGGCAGTAAGACAGTCAAACCATTGAACATCAAGTTCTGTTCCTGTGAGCACATGGCAAGGCTTCGCATACACTGATCAGACCCAATATTATTATATTATGAAATAGTGTGAAATGTGGAGGGAGATCACGGGAGGGGGAATTGAATGGAAATTAAATATCCATTGATTTACCTCCCTCAAACTTCTGTTTTGATCTGCAGTATTCTATATTTGATCTCCAAGAGTGCACCTGAAAGGATGTCTCTGGCATTGATGGGACTTCTCAAGCAAAATGCATGCATATTGCAGGATACATGTATCCTGATTCAATACACACATTTACTGAGGATACACACAGAAAGGTGTTCGCCTGTGCAAGTTAGAAAGGATAAAACACTAACCCTTGGTTTGACATCCTTGATATTGGCATCATGGTAGAGTAAAAAGAGTTTCAAGGCAGTGGGAAAAAAACTCACACTCTTCATTATACTTCTTATGGCACTCAACAGCTTTCTCTTCATTGCTTCCTCTTTCTTTTGCCTCTTTAGTTCAATCAGACTGCTGTTTCTCTGACTGACCCCAGCTGCCTTTCTCACTGTGGGATGTCGTTTGCTGGGCACGAGGGGTTCTGTATAAAAGAAGCTGATGTCATTTCTCTCTTGACCTCTAATTTAGAGGATGTTTGGGGTCTCGTCTCAGAGGAGAGGCTTGGTCGACCTCAAAGCTTTGGCACTCTGTGAAACGTACGTGCACAGATTTAAAACAATCAGCCCCGCCAGCAAGGTTTGCTCTAACTTTTAGAAGCGCCAAACCCACTATTCTCTGTGCGAGACGGAAAGGAAGGCGGACTTTCACGATTTGTCCCTAAATGATCTCTTCTGCTTTCTGTAATTGCAGCCTCTTATCTTCAAAGCAGACCTTTGAATGCCCTTCAGTTTGGGTGGATTCCAGTTGTCCACTTATAGCAAACCTGAGTCCTTTCTTTTGCCACAGAAAGGGTTGGCTTTGAACTGGGAGAGTCATGACTCTGCGTTTAGAAAACATTTAGACCCACTTCTAGGTGACTGATATCAACGTGTCAGGAAATCTAAAATTAATCTAAATTTCTGTTTTTAATTTACCTGAACAAGGAGCAGTTAAGCCGAGAGAGAAAAAGTGGCCCTGTGGTCAGAATAGAGCTAATTTAGCATTTGTGATTATTTTACACAAAAATATATTTTCCCCCCTGTTTAGTGTAATAATGCATCACATACCAATGGAAAAGATGGTCAGTTTACATGCACTGTTTTGTTTTTAGCATAATCTCTCAAGAGTTTACATGATACATTCTGTCTAGATGAGCTGTTCACTAGGGTTAGGAAATGTTGTTTCTCGCAGGATTCAAGTGTGTTGCAAAATTGTATGAATAGTTTTCTGTGGTCACTCATGACTGGGTATTTAAGTTTTCAGTATTTCAGAGTTTCAGCACTTCTCTAGCTTTAAAGTTCCTCAGTACTTTCAGAGTATGTAGTGAATTTGATTGAAAATAGAAAAACTTTGCGACAGTGTTCTGTCGGTACAGTACACTGGCATTCAAAAGTTTGGTTAAAATAAATAATTAAATATGTTTCATATGCTCACCAAGACTGCATTATTTGATAAAAAAATACTGTAAAAAGTTTTATTTTACGAAATATTAAAATTTAAAATAACTTATCTATACAGCGAATATTGAAACCAGATTAAAGCATTTTCCCTCAATTTCCCTGATTATCTTTCAGTCCTGCCGTTTCAAGAGCCATTCTGCACCCATTTCTGATCAGCCTTACTGGTTTACCCAGTAATGTAGTGTTTTACAGCTATTCACACAATCCATCATTATGTAAGATGCACAGTAATGATTGGGAATGATTGTGATTAAATGCTTCAGACCTGCACTTAGCACAGATTGATCAAGGCATGAATTATGCCTTTAGAACTGAGAGCAGAAAACAAGGTCAGAGACAGTGCGGATTCTCACTGGTGTACTAGATTCAGTGGAGTTACTCATTTAAGAGTAAAATTAATTGCATGTTCCTGCTCGAATTGCATACAATCTTATATGAATACAGCTGTCATCAGCTAGCTTGCCTGAAGTCAGAGGTTTGGCATTCACGGTTGATGAAATAGAGCATGGAGCATATGGTAGGGGTTGATATGTGTGCTAATTTAGCATGTCATATTTTTTTCCCATTTGAGTAGATGAGTTAAAGCTACTCTAAACCACATAAGAAGCCGTATGGCATCTCGGCCCAGGCACTCGAAGGCAGTTCTGATGGCGCTTTGATTCGGTGTAAAGGAAATGAAGCAGTTCATTGCTGAATTGAAACAGTTTTGTCAAAAGGAGTGGCGAAAAATTCCTCCTGACTGTTGTGATCTGAGGTTATTGCTCCCAATGCAGGGTCAACACGTTATTATAGCCAATGTTTCACATACGTACAGGCACATTGTTTGTGTTTTTTTGTTTAAGCAGACTTTATTTGTCTATTGTTGTGATTTAGATGGGGATCAGATTAATGCAAAAATCTATTTGTGCAAAAATCTTACTCTACCGTTCAAAGGTATTAGTAAAATTGAATGTTTTGGAAATCTCATGTCTTAACGAAGAGTACATTTATTTATTTATTTAATAATCATTTTAAAAAAAATACAATAAAGATAGTAATAGTTAAATATTATTACAATTAATATTATTACAATTTAATCAAATTTTTTTACTTATATTTTGCTGTTTTATTTGTTTTATTTATTTAATATTTTTACTTGCACTTTTGCACTTAATTCAATGCATCATTGGTCAATAAAATAATTAATTTCTTTTTTTTTTAAATCGGAGTGAAAAATATAAAACTGGCAGAAACTGACTTCCACCACGTGTCTATGACAGAGCATATAATTTATGTAATGTGTAAATATATTTTCTTTAATTTTATGTTTCTATATCCATAAGTTTGTATTTAAATATTTTTTATGATTCCTTTATGCTGCATTAAACAGTCATAGCTTTACAGGGTGACTTAGTTTCTGAAAGTGAGATGACTTTTCATTGTTTTAGTATTCAGCTTGGGGACAGATTGTAAGAGTTAAAAAAATTATGATATATAAAAGCAATCTAACACTGCCCACACCTAATAAAACACCATGCCTACAGTAAAGAACGCTGGTGATATCTTCATGCTGTGAGGTTTCTTTTCATTATCATGATCTGGGCATTCTGTTAATGTAGAAAGAGAAATAGAGGAAATACTGCAAGATTACCTACTTCATTCTGAAACATCAAGCCTGGGAGAAAGTGAATTTTTCAGGAAGATAAAATTCCCAAACACAAAGCCAAATTAAAATTGGAGTAGCAAGAACAAATTGAATGCCCTGCAATGGCCCTAGCAAACTTACAGCTGTCATGGCTGAAACAAATGCTTCTACCTTTTTTCACTCTACTCTTGTGTGCTTTTGTACAGTTGCAGGAAAAAAGATGGGAACCCTTAGATTTGCAGAAGAATAATGGATATAGATACTTTGGAATGACCTCAGCTGAGTGATTCAGACCAGCATCCAAGGAATATTGCTGAACTGAAATGTTTTTGTAAAAAGCAATGGTGAAAACCTCCTCCTGATCGTTGTATAGGACTTATCCACAATTACAGGAGACTTTGGTGGAGGTTATTGCTGCCAAAGCAGGGTCAACATGTTATTAAAGCCAAGGGATCACATACTCTGTCGACCTTATTCTGTGAATGTGTGCAATAAGGGCATAAACAGGAATGTTTTGTTTTTTGTTTTTTGCTTAAGCACACTGTTTGTCAATTGTTGTGACTCAGATGGGGATAAGATCAAATTTTATGAACAAGTTTTGCAAAAATCTATGCAAAAAGTCTCTTATGCTCACCAAGGCTGCATTTATTTGATAAAAATATAGTCAGTAATATTAAATACAATTAAAATTTAAAGTAACATTAAGTATAAAATGTTGCTATTTTTTTCATTTTATATTACTGAACCCAATCTTTTGAACTCTAGTGCATGCATGTATCTATCTCAGAATAAAAATAAAAATAAACTCATTTTGGGATAAAGTTCTAATTACAAGAAGTAAAAGCACAGAAATACAGAAACATACTCAAGATTTTAAGTCACATTGTAAGTTATGAAGTTGCAATAATGAAAATAGTCGAAACTGAAAAGACACAAATTCACATATTTTTCCTGAAATTTGGTCACGTAAAACACTGAAGAGTTTTGGGAGTCACAACTGCATTTAAATGCGGTAGTTATGCTAATTCCCTAAAATTATCATTTGGTGTGTGTATGGAATACAGGACTTGGTTGGTTTAGTACTTGGTTTAGTAGTGACCAGAGACATATTATCGTCTGGTAATCACCATCGATTTAGGCAGTGTGTTTTGTTTATGCTCATCAAGCTCTCTGGATTCTAATGTATGAGTTGCCCCAAAACCTCAAGGATGGTGGGGAGAGAATGATATCAAAACACAAACAACTAGTTGTTCTGTTAGGTTCTGCATGATTAATTGTTAAAAGATTGCGATCATATTCAAACACCCATGCGATCTTATTCATAAATGACAATGATTCGGCTTTCACAGTGAATATTCAAATTTGCCTTACCATGTATAGTATAGGTACCACGAAACAGTCTTTGTCATGGACGCACTTTATATTAAGTGGCCTTTACTGTGTACTATCATTTTAAATAATCATTTGATACAATGCACTTATTGTGTACATTTTTACATTGTACTTAATTTGTTTTAATTACCTGTATGTAATTACATCTGTAATTAATACATTTCTGTAATTACATTTATAATTACACTGTTGACAATTCCCTTACACCTAACCCTACCCATACCACCACACCTGTCCCTAACTTTATCCGTAGCCTACCTCAATATCAGCATCAAGTGTTTTGCAGTACAATATGAACAAAATAAGTACAATGTACTCGCTTTTTGATGTAAGTACATAGTAGTTAAGGCCACTTAATATATAGTTGGCCAGTGTCATTATTTCTGTTACAATATTTCACATTATCACAGAAGTACTGGAATAGGAGTTTATAGATAAGAAACTGATTTCTATGGTAGTGATCAAAATCACCTAATGAAAGAAACTTGACGCATCATATAAAGTATATCAATGATATTGTTACACCAGTAGGTGGCGTCAAATGAGTGTTAAAAATGAATTTGTCATTGAATAATTCATTCAAAAGATTTGTTCAAAAACTCTGATTCATGAAACAAGTGAAGTCTTGATGAGTAACTCATCGGTGCCCTATCATACACCTGACACAATGCGGCGCCAAGCGCAAGCGCAAGTATTTTTGCTACTTTCGGACTGACGCGGTTATCATTTTCACGTTCAGCACCATGTTGTTTAAATAGCAAATGCACTCACTCCTATCTGTTCGCCCATGGGTGCGCTGCTCTAAAAGGAGGTGTGTTCAGACTCACTGTTGGCGTGTTGCTATTTTGAGGCAACTGAAAACAAAAACCATGGTCTAAAGTCAATATTGCAGTATTTTTGTTATTTAAAGTGTTAGTGTTAGTAATATGCACCTATAGACGGGCACACAGTGAGTGTACACTCTGTTTATTACACACACAGGGCACACAGACATTTTTAAATATAAAAATAAAAGGATTCCTCTCTTTTCGTGTTTGCAAATTCTGCCATGTAAATAGCGTATTCCCCATGGTGCAAGCGCAACTGGCTTTTAAAGGGAATAGGAAATGATGGAAACTCTGATTGATTTATTGCGTTATGCCCAAAACACACCAATGACTCATTAAGAGACTAGGTACAACCCTTTGGGACCATGTGTCTGGAATGCCGACCATTTTTTCATGGTTAAACTAGCAAAAGTAGATTCGAACAAGCCCTAAGTGCACCTCGCCATGCCATGCTTCAGACCATGCGCTTATGCAGACCATAGGGCCCTTTGAATCATTCACTCAAACCAATTTTTTTAGAAAATATATTTAATTCAAATTAATTAATTAACATTTTGTCAGACCTTCTAGTAAATTGCATGTCATTTTGTTTAGTTGTCTATTAAGAATCGGAAATTGTGATATCTATTTCAAACAAAAAAACTAAGTGATTCTTAGCTTAAGAATCGTGCAGCTTTACTACACAACCTGAATTTCAAGTGAAATCGCTTGTTTGCAGTTGTTGCTTCCGTAAATAATAAAACTTTGTATGCACAGAACAGGATTAAGCGATCCATTGAGGAGTGACAACCATATTTAGATGCAGTGTGGCCATTGTGTCATTGCTGGCCTGTAGTGATACAGTCGTCCCACTCTGGCCTGGCAGTGCGGCGCCAACCACGACTCCCAAATCGCAAAGTAATGACGAATGAATGAGCAATCATTCTCTTCACACCTCCATCTCCTCTCCCTCATTTCTCGCCTCTCACGTCTGCCAGGCACATCCCAGCTCTGCAATAATCCCTCAACTATCTGTGTACACTACCAAAAATAACCCGCTCCTGCAGAAAGAGAGAAATGCAGGAGGAGGATGCAAAGCAACAGACATACACTTTCAAATTGTGAAGGGAGAGCATGAACGCAGGGGTCAGAATGCTCCAGACTGTCTTTCTGAATGTGGGTGTCTGTTAGAGTTTGTGATATGTTCACTTCCTCTTCGCTTTGTCATATTTATCGCCATCCCTGCAGCTTGTCAGAGCAGCGGTCCTCCTGTGTGCCATTAGTAAGATTAAACTATAGCCTACCGCTTTTTACATAATCACTACTTCAACACTGTCAGTTCTCCACACACGGTGCTCTCCATGCTGTCCAGAGTGCTGCTGACAGTAAAGATCTGTCACATACCAGACGAGATCCTGGAGATGTCATGCCTGCCATTTTCATTGACTGCGCCTCTTTCCAACCTATCAGACCACTCAGTCCTCACGCTGGGTTTTTGGTCATCTTTGCTGCTTCAGTCTGCTTTGGGAGGAGATCATAAACAGAACCCACAATACTGTTTTCTTATCAGTTGTGTGGGAAATGAACATCCCTTTGTGCCATCTTTGTTTTAATAATTTAGGCTATGAGTAAATTCAAAACTTTTTTTGGTTTACTAAACTAACTTCAAGTAACTTTATATGCCAGCTAAAATGATGTTTTATTACGTTCAATTGATGGTTCACAACCATCAATCAATAATCAACGTATTAATCCAATTAGCATAAGTGGAGGCTTATACACTATATTGCCAAAAGTTTTGGGACGTTTTACATTGCACTTGATGTAAGGCTTGGATACAGCTCGGCCGTGGAAACGCATTCCATGAAGCTCTTTACGCACGGTTCTTGAGCTAATATGAAGGCCACATGAAGTTTGGAGGTCTATAGCTGTTGGCTTTACAGAATGTTAGTGACTTCAGTGCACTGATGTGTCATTTTGAGAACCAATTAAATTATTCTCCTTATGTGGTGTAGTACACACTTATATCAACAAAGACATTCTCTTGTGTATCATTAATGTGGCAGATGTGAATGACTGAGGGGAAGGTTTTCTGTGAATAATGGTCTATTTGTCACACATAGCTATTGTTCGTCTTCAGAAGAGTTAGAATACGGCACACAAGCCTCATGGACTACTTTTATGTGCTTTTTGGAGCTTGACAGTTACAATCACAATCCTCTCATCCCTCTTCCATCTCCTGTGTTCCACGGATGAACAAATACAGATTTGGAACGACATAAGGAAGAGTAAGTGATGACAGAAGTTTCATTTTTGGGTGATCTATTTCTTTAATATTGCTCCTGCAAAGCAGCATAGCTTTATTCATTCATAAGTTTTTTTTTTCTTCCCCAAAGAAGAGTGTAACTTATTCAACAAAATAGAGAAAACTGAAATAACACATTTTTTCTTTCGTTCTTTCTGAAATGTTCAGAAAAATTGGCTTAAAGCTGAAATTGCTTTCATTTATTTATTCATACTTTTAACATCTGCTAATATTGTTTGGTCGTTTGTTAAAATTCCCTGTGTTTTCTTCATTTTTGAGTAATTTGAACTGAAATTATTGTGACAATCATTTGGGTTATTTTTCACAATTCTTAAGTGTTAACATTTGGGAATGAGATGCTGGTTTATAAGTAATAAAAAGCTTGTGGTTAACATCACTTGAGGAGACTTTCATGTTTTGTTGAAACATCATATATCAAACAATAATTTTGTAGCAAGTTTTTTTATGTAAGTTTATGTGCTTGATTAACTTGGACAACTATTGTTAATAGTTAACAATGGCTTCAAAATTTTAAATTATTATTGTGGGATTTACATTTTAGAAGAGATTCTGTTCCTTTGGGAACCTCTGGCTTCTAGTTCCATACTTCAACTGATAAAGCGTCATCCGTGGTGGCCATTTTAGGGAGACGCTTTGTGGTTTATCATTTGCAGCTGGTGCTTTCCAAAGGTTCCTCTTGACAGACAGAGGAGTTATTCCCCCAAGAACCAGAGACACTTCCCTGGGGAGAAGAGAGGATTGAACAGGTGTTTCTGTCTACTGATGTTCTTCCCCAGAGATGAAAAAGGCACTGGCACTCCAGCTCACACCCTGTCAGTGCAGATCTATGTCCAGTAGTGGCAGGAAAGCCGACTGGGTCGCAGATGGTGTGGTTGGCTTTAGTGTCAGAGACCTAAAGAGGTGACAAACACAGCACTTCCTAAGCATCACCTGGGTCTATGGAGACAAGAAATTCAACAATGCTAGATTCAGTTTTTTTCTAGATGTAGATCGGATAGCCACGATTTTGCATGGTTGTTTAGGTTTTTACATGTGCACAAGCATTATAAAATAAGACTAGGCTAAACATTTTACTAGCTAGCCATTTGTTAGCTACTGACTTTTGCCTTTAATAGATATAGATAAGATGAAATACTTGGCCTTGTTTTTGAAAAGAATCATTGAGATGCATGGTACACACCAGCAGTCACATGTTGCTGTAGGCGAGATCAGTCATGAGGCACTCCATTCTACCTTGCTGACAATGAAAGAAACAATCAACTATGAGTCACTGTTACTGTAAAATTATTCAATTTGAACTATTAATGCATAACGTGGTGACATCATACTATTTGTTGTCACGACTTGGATCTCAGTATATTAAATATAATTAAAACATTTGTAAATACAATTTTGAGCTATGCCATGCCATCCAAGATGAATACATATATGGAATATGTCAGGATCTGCCACTCTACATCAGTGATAGTTGAGTATATATATATTTCACTTATATATTTCAAGCTCATGAGGTGTCCAAAATGATGTATCCCATGAAATTGTGTTAATTATGAGCACAAATATAAATAATTAGTAATTAGCTCATTTCATGTTGAAATGACGAGATGCAGTGCTTCATGTTCAATGATCAAATTTGCAGATTAATTAGCCTAGACTATCTTTAGAAATCTGTAGGGGTGAGTAAGATTTTTAAAGAATACTTTTATTCAGCAGGATGCATTAAATTGACCAAAAGTGACAATGAAGACATGTATAATAGGGATGGACATTTTTGCCCGGTGGGCGTGTGTGGGGGCGGGGCATGTCCGTCATGGAGATAAAAAATGTTACGAAAATTAATGTTGACAGTTACAAACATGTCTATGAAACATATGACTAGAAAAAAATAATTGCTAGATTATGATGCAATAATGTTTTTGAAAAAGAAACATCTAAAAACAAAATGACCATCTCAAATAACCCAGTTAATAATATCCTGCATTGCATTTAAGCTGAAACTATGAATAAACACCACCTTGCCAGTCTGATCTCATGAAATACACGCCAATTCGTGTACCCTTTTTGGTGTGCTTTATCAATGCCGTTTCATTCTGTTCCCCTACACTGCCCCAACCGCCCTAAAGCTACCCATCACACACACACACCGACATACACACTGCCCCTGCCCCTAGACATACCCATCACAAGAAACATTCTGCATTTTTACATTTTCAAAAAAACATAATTTAGTATGTTTATAAATGCATTTACATTGTGGACACACAAACACACACACATAATGGTTCATTTCGGTTTGTTTCGGAATCACACTGCATAGACATACACGCAGAATCACACGCCGTAGACATACACGCGGAGATGATGGTTCGTTTCGGCGTACACATACACGCGGAATCACACGACGTAGACATACACGCGGATAGCTCAAAATACGTACAGAACACGCCATTTGGCTTTAGAAAGTGGCGTGTATGTTTACGCAAAGTCATGATGTCATGTTGACCTTGCAGAGCTTTGCTAGCGGATTAATAAACTCAACCAAACGCATCCTATATGAGATTAATCGGATCAATCGAGTACTTGAGTACTCTTGCCCATCCCATTTTGTAATATAATTTATAATATTACAAAAGATTTATATTTTCAAATATATGCTGTTCTTTAACTCTCTAACATTTTTTTTAATTTTTATACAAATATTAAGAAGTACAACTCTTTTCAGTGATACTAATAATAAGAAATATTTCTTGTGCAGCAAATAAGCATATCATAATAATTTCTGAAGGATCATGTGACACCAGAGACTGGAGTGGTAGCAATTGCTGGCAATTCAAAATAAATTACATTTTAAAAATATGTTCAAAAAGAAACAATCATTTTACATCATAATAATATTTTTCACATACTGTTTATCTTTTATCAAATAAATGCAGCCTTGATGAACATAAGAGACTTATTTTTAGAGAATTCTGATCAGTGTTGCTACACATTTACACTTTACGCTTTTTTTTTTTCAACAGAAACCACTTTTTGTTTTTAAATAATATGAATGATGACAGGGAATACAATTTTGTGTAAAAGTCAGTTCAGAATGTTTTCAATACATTTACATTCATTAATTTAGTAGATGCTTTTCAAGGTGACCTAGAAATTATGGCACAAGCAATAAATCATTTGCAGTCAACAATGTTCACATAAGCAGTTTTTATGCGTTAATAGAGGGGTAAACCCTAATAAGCAGTAAAAGCTAAGAGCTAGCACACAAGCATAAATGACTGAGACAGTTTGCTTGTGCTTCAGTCAATCATTCTACCTCATTCATGAGTCCACAGTATGACCAGTAACTGATTCATTATCCTTCTTTCTGCTTGTTTTACTCCTGCTTTGACCTTTCTTCTCTGCTGAAATCTCCATAATTGATTGTATCTGTTTGTTTTTCTACCATTGGTAGATGGTGTTTTTGTCTTCATTTCTCACATGGCTTTGCCTTAATGAGTGGATTCTTTGTCATATTTGCGTGGGCTGTCACCATTGTCAAAGAGTCCTCGAAGTGAGATCAAACTAGGCATCAAATGTTAATGCTTGGCAATTTATTCAGCTTTGAAAGACCAGCATAAGGGTTGTTATAAGACTTCTTATTCTGACTCTCTGCTTCTGTCTATCACCTATATCTTCTGCTCACTGTGTCCCTCTTACTGTCAGTTCCCTTTTTGTGAACCCTTCCCGTCTTTCTTTGTTCTTTCCACATTATCAACTTCCCAACTCATTGTCCATATGCATAATTTTTTTCCCCCTACTTCTGTTTGTAGCATTATGCATGGGCGCCACTCCAGTAAGTAATTTTTAAGAAGGTCTGGCAAGGGGAGAGTCTGCAACAGTATTGTCATTTCTACAGTTTTTCTGTTTCACACTAGACAGCACTAATAATTCTGCCAAGTGCCCTTGCAGTGGCTTATGGCCGGCCAAGCAGGATGCATATGAGGGGAATGTTAAGACATTACACTCTATTCATCAAGACCTGATGAATCTGCCAGAAAAACACTCCCCCAATGATACACTTCATCTTACTATTCCTTTACAGCTCTCTCTCTAATCCTGCTTTTTCTGAACTGTGAATTGGTGGAAATATGCCAGCCATTAATGACACTGACACAAAGACACTGCAACTTTCACGTAGACAGCCAAACAAACATGTCTTGCCAGGGTTATCCATTAAGAGGCCCACACAGATGCATGTTTTATGCAGACGAATATAGGTCGCTTTTAATTCTCGGTTGCTTGTTCAAAGTATGCGGAACCACTTACATGGCCGAGATAATAATAATAAAAAAAAATCATACCTCATTCTCGCAGCATGTTTAAAAAAAAGATTACTGTTTTTTATTACTCTGGATAATTATAGCATTCCGAATAATTATGATTTTTCTAATTAGCATGGTTTACCCAGCATCTAATTTGTTGTTATAATGGAGGTAATATCCTCCTTTGTGTGATCATAATTAGAGTTTGAGGCTTTAAGTCTGTCAGTTAGATTTTAGGTGATCTATATGCTATACTTCTAAAAGTTGACAAAATTCAGATATTTACAGTACTATTAAACTCAGCATTAAACTTAAGTTGTGATTGTTTTTTCTTCCTATTATGACGTATACGCAAGTGAATAGCTTCTTGAACAAGAAAAATTGTATAGGGCGGGACATATAGGATTTTGTCCATCAGGAATTGATTGGATTGTTGTGGTTTGCTATTGGTCGATCTCATGTGAGTGACAGATAAACTAGCTTCAAAGGACATGTATTAACATAATGTGCCCTATTTTAACGATCTGAAATGCAAGTGTCAAAGCGCGAAGCGCAAGTAACTTTGTGGGCGGGTCTCGGCGCTGTTGCTATTTTCCCGACGGGATAAATGGCTCTTGCGCCCGGCGCAAATCTAAAATGGATTGGTCTGAAGTAGCTTCGTTATTCACAGGTGTGGTTTGGGCGTAACGTGAATAAACCAATCAGAGCGTCATCCAACATTCCCTTTAAAAGCAGGTGCGCAAGTTCCATTATGGATTGCTATTATTATGGTGTATTTATCAGGCGCACACCAGGAGCGGTTCACAGCCGAGGAGACTGATGTTCTTGTAAGCCTGAATAATTTGTAAGCTAGATTTATGCCTATTTTTTCACATCTTCGTGGCACACCACAATGATTTTCGTCATCTCATGTGTTAATATTTTTTAGTGTAACAATTTATGATTTGCAAAAATAACTGTTGCTTCTGTGTAGATTACATGAGCAAAGTGTATGCGCGTTGTGCACGCTACACATTATGGTCAAGCATGCGCCCTTAAAATAGCATAATAACGCGCAACGCGCCACTGACTTTAGACTACGTTTTTTCTGGTCAGTGGCGCAATTGTTTAATGGAACAGCAAAATAGCACCAGGGATTGTTTGTGCCAGAACACGCCTCCTTTTTGCGCTGAACCGCCCAGGAGCGCAAGTTCATTCACTAGTTTAGCGACTTGCTTCTGTGGAGGAAAAGCGCTGCTGTGAGTGCAAAATAGGAATGACACATGCGTCGGTGTACAAAGTCAATTGCACTGGGTGCAAGATAGGGCCCAATATTATGGGAATACAATATTACTTTGAGTATTAATGAGTTAGCTAACGGAATGTTCCTCACTGATCCAAAAAAATAAATACTGAACTATACTAGAAAACTTTGAATTGGACCAATTAGGAACCATTTAGTAACTGCCTAGCAACACCATGTGACAACAAGAGACAAATGTGAGACCACCAGAGTCTCTAGCTAAGGAGAAAAATCTGAGCACAGTGTGTGATGTTGTTGTGGTCTCTTCTGAATCTTCAGACAAATGTAAGCAATCTAGTTTATCTAGCAAAGGAGAAAATCCGAGTGTGTGATGTTGTTAAGATCTCTTCTAAAACTTTAAAGGAGACCGTTGTGTTTGAGTTTTTGTCTCAGGAGACAAGTGTGAGAAGCAGAAGATTTCCATTTGATGTTAAAGTAACCTAATATGTGTCTTTTGTGTTTAGAAAATGTGCTGCATATACAATTCTGGGCGCTGAAGATACATTTAAACTAGTTACCCTTAATATTCTGAAATGTATAATGGTTTATAAATGATTTTCAGTATTTGCATGAACATTAGGAATATATATATTTTTTAAATGTAATGTTTCTCCATAAAGTAAAATTGAAGACACCTGAAATCAAATCTGATACCTAAATGAGACATATAAGAGAATTACCACAGAATTCTGAGCTTAAAGAGAAACCTCTGTCAGAGCCATAGCCTTGTGGCCAGCATATCGACATCAAGACACAACTACACCTCAGGCAGCATGAGTTCAAGTCCCAGCTAAAGGTACTTTCCCTTTTCGCCTTTCCCATTGTCTCTCCTTCTATTATCCTGTCCATTAAAGGTGAAAAACCCCAAGGTCATAAAAAAAGAGTAACCTCTGCAAGACAATAAAGTGATCGGAACGACGAATTTGGGGATGCTCCCTAAGCATCAAAGCATCTGAAGTATGAATGAAACTAGTCCAATCCTGATTGGTGCTACGTCATGACGTAGATGGGACGGCATACCCGGAAGCTATAAAGGGGAGCCCGGCACATTGTAGCATCAATTATCGTGATGAAGCAAAACGCTCTCAGGCGATACGCGGTGTGGCGACGAGATGCAGTGCTCGTTCCCTCTCAGGGAACAAGGGTTATATACATAACCCGAGACGTTCCCTATATCGAGGGAACTTCGCGAATTTGGGGAACGAGGACCCACTAGGCCACACCAAGGATACGCCTGCCCTATAGGCCTCACGATAACAAATTTTGCTGGACGATAAATTGGACAAGAAATTATTACGATAAACGATAATATTGTAGTTCTAAGACCATTTTTATCTAAAATAATAATTTTACCTTTTCAAAGATCAATAAACTTTTATTTCTAAAGACTATTTAACTCTGTAAACGGAAAGCCTTTTAAATATCCTCAATAAATGAACAAAACAACCAAAACAAAAAAATCAATGGACTCTCAGTCTGTTAACACACACTTGAATAAACAGCTGGAAAACTGCGACTGATGATTGTGTTTTAGGCAGTGCTGGGTCCAGTATCACTGAGGTCTCTATGAAACATCAATGACATTACATTACAGTATAACTGAAAGATACCAATTTCAACATGTATTAGGCTTTAAAAAACAACTTTTAATTTAAGTGAACTTAACTTAAATTAACTTAACAATAACCTTATTTTAATAAATATTATTTTCCCTGTGCCTTCCCTGTTAGACATATATACAGAAATGTAATAGTTATCAAACACCATTCTTAACTGCATAAATAATAAATGAATCATTAAAGCTACAGTTTTCTTTGTTTCCATTGTTCTATGATGAACATTAATGACATCATCAGTGCGCCTGTCACTTTAAGAACAGCCGCTGCCGAACATAATCCGGATCTCACGCGCTGTCCCGCGCAGCTCATTTCCTCACAACTCTTTAACTCATTTAAGACTCCTAATATGAGAAAAATTCTGTGTTGTTGTTATTGTTTGATCATGAGCAAAAGAGAACTCGATGTGAGCAGGAGACTGACGCAGGTCTGTCTGTGCATCGAGTGTGTGTGTGTGTGAGAGAGTCAGAGTGTCCCTCGATTAGCTGACATGAGACGCAACCACACAGACAGGAGAGGACATTGACATACAGAGCATTGTCTTGTGTCTTGTCGCGCTTACAAGCATTTACATGTATACGAGCGTAATCATATAATGTAACGCTCTGCAAAAATTGATATAAAAACGGACACTGAAAATTATCGCGGCCGGAAAAATCTATCGCTGAAAAATCTATCCACGATAGACTATCGCGACTGCCCTATTGTGAAACTGGAGACCAGGCACAATTAGGACTGGAGTACCCTGCCGCCGGGTGTCGCAGGGAGGTGTAAGCTGTAAAATCTTATAAAAGTGTGCTGAGTAGCCCAACCGGCCGCTTCACAGATGTCCTGCATAGGGACTCTGGAGAGAAGGGCCACCGAGGAGGCCATGCCCCTGGTGGAATGGGCCCTCAAGGCTATAGGTGAAGGCAGATTGCGCACCTGATATGCCAAAGCTATAGCCTGCACAATCCAATTACTAATAGTAGGGGTTGATGCAGAAAACCCTTTCTTGGGTGAGCCAAAACACACTAACAGCTGGTCTGATTTCCTCCACTGAGCTGACCTTTCTAGATAAACCCACAAGAGGAACAGTCTCCCTTCTTCCGCCGTCACGTGGGGCGGGGGATGAAACGCCTGAAGGACCAAGGACCTGACCACACTGGACGGGACCTTAGGCACATAGCCACATAGCCAGGTGCAGTACAGCTTTGACTCCTCCGGGGGTAAACTCCAGGCAGGTTGGCGTAATTGCCAAGGCCTGAAGATCCCCCACTCTCCTAAGAGAGGTGATAGCTAGGAGGAACGCCACTTTAAGCGTCAGATTCTTGGGTTCTGCCGACTCCAGTGGTTCAAAGGGGGCCTCAGCCAAACCCTCGAGCACCACTGCCAGATCCCATGTTGGTACTCTGGTACGGACTACAGGCCTCATCCTCCACGGAGGAAACTTACAACCAAATGGTGCCTACCCAAAGGCCCATCACTTAACAGAGCGTGGAAAGCTCCAATAGCTGCCACATACACCTTATGTGTGGACGGGGTAAGCCCTGCAAAGAATCGATTTTGGAGGAACTCCAGCACTGAAGCCACTGGGCAGTTAATTGGGTCAACCTCACGTTCTCTACACCAAGTGGCGAAAACATTCCACTTGAGGCTGTACAAGAGGGGCTGGATGCGTGAGGGAGAACCACAGTAGACAGTGGGACGTCTCTCGAGACGCGAACAGATCCACGTCCACTGGGCCGAACCTCCTGCATATTGACTCAACCACCTCTGGGTGGAGCCGCCATTCCCCGGGCCTCAGCCCCTGCCTCAACAGTATATGTCTGCCCCCTGATTCTGTATCCCCGGGATATACATTGCCCTGAGGGATAACAGTTTCCCTTGTGACCAACGGAGAATGAGATGCGGCAATTTGCATAGGGGGCGTGATCTCAACCCCCCCTGTCGGTTCAGGTACGCCACGACTGCCATATTGTCCGTACGGACCAGAACATGGTGTCCAAGAAGTTACATTTACATTTAGGCATTTAGCAGACGCTTTTATCCAAAGCGACTTACAACATAGGAGTACAGGAAGCCATCGGTCATGAATAGGCGAAAAACGCAAAAAGTGCCTTAAATACCAAGTTTTGGACATTACATAGAATAACCTTAAGCTAGAATAAGGAAGGAATAAAAGAGAAATAGAGAGAGAGTTTTTTTTATTTATTTTATTTTTTTATGATAAGGTTAAGTGCTCATGGAAGAGATGAGTTTTTAGCTGTCTTTTGAATGATGACAGTGATTCTGCCATCCGGATTGAGGTAGGAAGATCGTTCCACCAGCCAGGAACGGTGAATGAAAAAGTTCTGGAGAGGGATTTCATGCCTCTCTGTGATGGTACCATAAGCCTCCTTACCTGAGCAAAGGCTTCTGGTAGGGGTGTAGACTCGTAGGAGCGAGTCGAAATATGCTGGTGCCGAGCCTGTGGTGGATCCGTAAGCGAGTGTCAGGGCCTTGAACTTGATGCGGGCATCAAGTGGCAGCCAGTGCAGAGAGATGAAGAGAGGTGTGACATGGGCCCTTTTGGGCTCATTGAATACAAGGCGTGCAGCGTTCTGAATCATTTGAAGAGTTTTGATTGCACACGATGGAAGACCAGCCAGAAGCGCATTGCAGTAGTCAAGCCTTGAAATGACAAGAGCCTGGATGAGAAGTTGTGTTGCATGCTCTGATCTTCCTGATGTTGTGCAGAGCAAACCTGCATGATCGAGCTGTCATTGAAATGTGGTCTTTGAAGGACAGCTGGTCGTCAAAGATTACACCAAGATTTCTGACCGACCCTGAGGGGGTAATCAGAGATGAACCTTGCTGGATGGTGAAGTTGTGTTGTAGAGTCGAATTGGCAGGGAAGACGAGAAGCTCAGTCTTTGCCAGGTTGAGCTGAAGGTGGTGTTCTTTCATCCATGCCGAGATGTCTGCCAGACAGCTTGAGATTCGTTCATCTACTGTGGGGTCATCTGGTTTAAATGAAAGAAAGAGTTGAGTGTCAGCAGCATAGCAATGGTATGAGAAGCCATGTGCCTGTATGATGGGTCCAAGTGATGTAGTGTAAATGGAGAAGAGAAGAGGTCCCAGCACTGAGCCCTGAGGAACCCCCGTGGTCAGTTGATGTGCTTTGGATACCTCACCTCTCCAGGCAACCTTGAAAGACCTATCTGTGAGGTAAGACTCAAACCAGTGGAGTGGAGTCCCTGTGATGCCCAGTGATGAGAGGGTGAACAGAAGAATCTGGTGATTCACTGTGTCAAATGCAGCAGATAGATCGAGGAGGATTAGGACTGATGATCTAGAAGCAGCTTTTGCCATCCGCAGGGCTTCAGTGACCGACAGTAATGCAGTCTCTGTTGAGTGGCCCTTTGAAACCTGACTGGTGAAAGGCTTTAAAAAGTGATGCCGGTTTGTCTGGTTGAGGACAATGGACACTTTTTGCAGACGACGTCACACTGAGTGAATCAACTTAGAATGGCTCTAATTTACATGTATTTATTTCTCCCCCCATCCTACTTCCCCTCAGGCTGTGACCATTTAAAAATACCCAAAATCTATATGATCTAAAAATGAACAAATACTAAACAATATATATGTGTTTGATATCATTGGAAATGTCTTAGTGCGACTGGTACAAATATCTCATCCCCACAGAAATATTCAAGAAGATAACAATGGTTTTAAGAGTTTAAAGAGATGTTGCATGGTATGGTAGGTGTGGCTTACAACCATTTGGTCTTCTGTCAATACAGGTCTGTCTGTATCAATACAGACAGTGATTAAATGTAAATTCCTTTGTTAACATATGTTACCATTTGAAAGAAGTTATTGTCAGGTCTGAATACTTAAGGTAGTGAAGCAGAAGAGTCAGGCGCAATTTTGTATTCAGATTCGCCCGTAACGTTGTGTCCAGCCAACGTTACGTAGCCTATGGAAAGTCAGGAACGCATCTCTTTACTTAAGAGTATTCGATGTTTTTAGTATCTTTGAATTGATTATGTAATTGGAATTATACCTGACTGTTTAATAAATTGTTACATTTTGATTTATTCTGACTTACTCTGGAATTATTAACGATCTATATGAGATCATGAATGGGTACTTTCCACAAAGGGTTAAACGGAATAATTAAATGTGTGTCTAACTATTAAATATGAATGACCAAATAACCAAATTGGCATTCTAATCTAAATTCTAAATTATAATAAAATGGAGTCAGATAAAGAGGAATTGGAATTAGATCCATTTTGCCCAGCTGAGAACACCGAACGCCAGATACCTTCGCCCGCTCCTGCCGCCATTGGAGCGATTTCAGCGGTCTTACACTGGTTAACGTCCAGCTGATTTGACTGTGAGAGGAAAAATGAAACCTGGTTGAAAACAACCCGCTCAAGTGTTTTTGCTATGTATGGCAGGAGAGAAATAGGTCTGTAGTTCTCTACAGACCTATTTCTGGTTCCGGGAAGAAACTCCTCAGAGCTCTGTAGACCGCAAGGCAATTTATGTGCCAGGTGGAATGACGGTCCTCCCATGGACCCCTCGCAAAGCGGCCTTCCATGACTGCGCCCCAACCAGTGAGGGAGGCATCTGTTGAAACGGTTTTCCGGCAACATGATGCTCCCAGCACTGGCCCTTGGGACAGAAACCAAATTTTCTTCCATATACCTAGAGCACGAAGGCATTTCCACGTTGCTCTGATCATACGGAACGGGTTCCTTCTGGGGGAAAACCCCTTGGTTTTTAGCCACCACTGTAGGGCCCTTATGTGTGGCAGGCCGAACGGAATGACGTTGGACGCTGCTGCTAGATGCCCCAAAACTTTCTGGAAGTGTTTTACAGTGATGCTGTGGCCCAGCCTTATTCCTGAGACTATCAGTAGAATGGTCTCGACTCGTGCGGGGGACAGTTGCGCCCGCATCAAAATTGAATCCCATAAATCCCCAGAAGCACCCGATACTGGTACGCTTCGCCCCCTGAAACCTGTCGACAACTGAATTAACGGTAGGGGTGGGACGATACAGGTACCTCACGATTCAATTCTGTGGCCCACGATATGATAATATCACGATTCGCGATATCTACGCTATTCAATATATTGGAAGAAATTTCATCAACGATATATCACGATATATGTGACTGAAAAGAAAAAGAAGGAATAAGGAAATAAGGAAATTTTATGCATTTATTAATGCCAACATTTCCAACATTGTGCAAAGAAATATGCATTTGCATAATAACTCACTGCCTCCTGGTCTTAAATGTAAACAATGTACATCTAGACTGATAAAAGTGAATAAACATTACGAAACAACATGAACATTAACATTAACACGAACGAGGTGCATTTGCAGATTCGTAGTGTTGTTGTTATTTTATCTTTGCAAAGCAGTTCTTGCAGATTGCATAGTCCAGTGCAGTTCTTGCATATCCAGTGCCTTTCCGTCGACTGTTTCGTAAAATCTGAAGTGTCTCCACACTTTAGAGTGGAAACTAGCGGGTGGGTCTTTGATTAGTTTTTTATTGTTTTCCGCCATTCTTCTCGCTTCTCTTTTTTTCTGCAATTCTCTGTTGTTGTTAGTTAACTTGTGTTCTTCACCGGCCGCTGTTTGCGCCACTTTACCCCTATTTACTCGACCAGCGCCCCCCCGCAAACAGAATGGTAGATATTGGGTAGTGACAGTGACACTGACAACGGGTAAATTAATCATTTTGTGTTGTAATAAAATATCGATATTGGGCTTTAGTGTATCGATTATTTATTGCGACAGAGAGCATAACAATATATTGCAATATCGATTTTTTCCCACCCCTAATTAATGGCGTCGCCGAACAGGCCAGAAGGCGAAATCGGGGAGTCCATGAGAAAGGTCTTATCCTTCTCCTTCATCCCCGAAAGATTTAACCACAGGTGCCTCTCCACAGTCATCATTGAGGCCATGGTGACTCGGAGAGACAAATCCGCAGCCTTCCTGAGCTCGAGGATGTCCTCCGGGGAGGGACCCTCGCCGTCGTCAAGCTCTTTCAGGAGGTCGGCCTGGTAGGCCTGCAGGATGGATAACGTGTGCAGGGAACTACCAGCCCGACTCGCCGCCATATATGCCCTGCCCACCAATGCCGATGTATCAAAATAAAAAAGAACAGACCCTCTGCTTTAGATTAAAAGATATATATATATATATATAATAAACATAAAAAAACGCTTATGCTAGCTTCATGCATTACTTTTTTTTATCAACACTTGAATGTGGTTACATTTCATTAAAAAAAAGCAATATTTTGAGCAAACAGCTGAGAAAATCAAGTTTTCTATATCCAGATAGGATTCAGAACGGTGATCAAAACATAGGATGCGTGATCAAAACATAGGTATATCGAGTCCATCAACTCCAAAGCTTGCACAGTCTTATTTTTAACCTTTTACATTTTGAGAGATTGCAAAATTCAAACAACAAATTGTTTTACAAAGTTCTGGTGGAGCACGTTCAAATGGTCTATCTAATCAGCTCGAGAGGAGGCGCATATATATACAGGTCGTTCTCAAAAAATGTGCATATTGTGATAAAAGTTCATTATTTTTCATAATGTAATGATAAAATTAAACTTTCATATATTTTAGATTCATTGCACACCAACTGAAATATTTCAGGTCTCTTATTGTTTTAATACTGATGATATTGGCATACAGTTCATGAAAACCCAAAATTCCTATCTAAAAAAATTAGCATATTTCATCAGACCAATAAAAGAAAAGTGTTTTTAATACAAAAAAGTCAACCTTCAAATAATTATGTTCAGTTATGCACTCAATACTTGGTCGGGAATCCTTTTGCAGAAATGACTGCTTCAATGCGGCGTGGCATGGAGGCAATCAGCCTGTGGCACTGCTGAGGTGTTATGGAGGCCCAGGATGCTTCGATAGAGGCCTTAAGCTCATCCAGAGTGTTGGGTCTTGCGTCTCTCAACATTCTCTTCACAATATCCCACAGATTCTCAATGGGGTTCAGGTCAGGAGAGTTGGCAGGCCAATTGAGCACAGTAATACCATGGTCAGTAAACCATTTACCAGTGGTTTTGGCACTGTGAGCAGGTGCCAGGTCGTGCTGAAAAATGAAATCTTCATCTCCATAAAGCTTTTCAGCAGATGGAAGCATGAAGTGCTCCAAAATCTCCTGATAGCTAGCTGCATTGACCCTGCCCTTGATAAAACACAGTGGACCAACACCAGCAGCTGACATGGCACCCCAGACCATCACTGACTGTGGGTACTTGACACTGGACTTTAGGCATTTTGGCATTTCCTTCTCCCCAGTCTTCCTCCAGACTCTGGCACCTTGATTTCGAATGACATGCAAAATTTGAGCAACAGTCCAGTGCTGCTTCTCTGTAGCCCAGGTCAGGCGCTTCTGACGCTGTTTCTGGTTCAAAAGTGGCTTGACCTGGGGAATGTGGCACCTGTAGCCCATTTCCTGCACACGCCTGTGCACGGTGGTTTTGGATGTTTGTATTCCAGACTCCCAAGGTCAAACAGGTCCCCCAAGGTCTGGAATCGGTCCTTCTCCACAATCTTCCTCAGGGTCCGGTCACCTCTTCTCGTTGTGCAGCGTTTTTTGCCACACTTTTTCCTTCCCACAGACTTCCCACTGAGGTGCCTTGATACAGCACTCTGGGAACAGCCTATTCATTCAGAAATTTCTTTCTATGTCTGACCCTCTCGCTTGAGTTTGTCAATGATGGCCTTCTGCACAGCAGTCAGGTCGGCAGTCTTACCCATGATTGTGGTTTTGAGTAATGAACCAGGCTGGGAGTTTTTAAAAGCCTCAGGAATCTTTTGCAGGTGTTTAGAGTTAATTAGTTGATTCAGATGATTAGGTTAATAGCTCGTTTAGAGAACCTTTTCATGATATGCTAATTTTGAGATAGGAATTTTGGGCTTTCATGAGCTGTATGCCAAAATCATCAGTATTAAAACAATAAAAGACCTGAAATATTTCAGTTGGTGTGCAATGAATCTAAAATATATGAAATTTTAATTTTATCATTACATTATGGAAAATAATGAACTTTTATCACAATATGCAATTTTTTTAGAAGGACCTGTATGTATATATATATATATATATATATACACACTCACCTTAAGGATTATTAGGAACACCATACTAATACTGTGTTTGACCCCCTTTAGCCTTCAGAACTGCCTTAATTATACGTAGCATTGATTCAACAAGGTGCTGAAAGCATTCTTTAGAAATGTTGGCCCATATTGATAGGATAGCAACTTGCTGTTGATGGAGATTTGTGGGATGCACATCGTGGGCACGAAGCTCCCGTTCCAACAAATCCCTAAGATGCTCTATTGGGTTGAGATTTCGTGACTGTGGGGGCCATTTTAGTACAGTGAACTCATTGTCATGTTCAAGAAACCAATTTGAAATGATTCGAGCTTTGTGACATGGTGCATTATCCTGCTGGAAGTAGCCATCAGAGGATGGGTACATGGTGGTCATAAAGGGATAGACATGGTCAGAAACAATGCTCAGGTAGGCCGTGGCATTTAAACTATGCCCAATTGGCACTAAGGGGCCTAAAGTGTACCAAGAAAACATCCCCCACACCATTAAACCACCACCACCAGCCTGCACAGTGGTAACAAGGCATGATGGATCCATGTTCTCATTCTGTTTACGCCAAATTCTGACTCTACCATCTGAATGTCTAAACAGAAATCGAGACTCATCAGACCAGGCAACATTTTTCCAGTCTTCAACTGTCCAATTTTGGTGAGCTTGTGCAAATTGTAGCCTCTTTTTCCTATTTGTAGTGGAGATGAGTGGTACCCGGTGGGGTCTTCTGCTGTTGTAGCCAATCCACCTCAAGGTTGTGTGTGTTGTGGCTTCACAAATGCTTTGCTGCATAACGGTTATTTCAGTTAAAGTTGCTCTTCTATCAGCTTGAATCAGTCGGCCCATTCTCCTCTGACCTCTAGCATCAACAAGGCATTTTCTCCCACAGGACTGCCGCATACTGGATGTTTATCCCTTTTCACACCATTCTTTGAAAACCCTAGAAATTGTTGTGCGTGAAAATCCCAGTAACTGAGCAGATTGTGAAATACTCACCCCGGCCCGTCTGGCACCAACAACCATGCTGCGCTCAAAATTGCTTAAATCACCTTTCTTTCCCATTCTGGCATTCAGTTTGGAGTTCAGGAGATTGTCTTGACCAGGACCATACTCCTAAATGCATTGAAGCAACTGCAATGTGATTGGTAGATTAGATAATTGCATTAATGAGAAATTGAACAGGTGTTCCTAATAATCCTTCTAGGAGAGTGTGTGTGTGTGTGTATATATGTATATATATATATTTATTAGGAGCTGGTTTTAGCTCTAAAATGTTTTGTGAAATACTATTAAAGGTGCAACTTATTTGAGCAATGTTGCTGGACGATGGTGCTTGGGCACTTTCCCATTGAGAATGGACGTGTCAGTGTTGTTGCCCATTATTTTAAGAAAATTGGCAAGTTAGGAGCTACTTTTAGTCTTAAGATGTTTTGTGAATACAGCCCTGACCAATTATACAAAGAGTAGAGCTGAGACCAGCGCATACTACAGCCATTTTGCTATTGGACAGCAGGGACACATTATGTTCTTATCTGACACTGAGCTGTGCCGCTGCAGGATAAACCTTCAGATGAAGGTATGAGCAGTTAATTTGGTCCTTCTTTTTAAATATTGAGTAGAGTAGCTTGAGTATGCACAGTACGACCCCTCATCTCATCCACATTTAATTCATACCCAAATCCAATCCACATGGGACCCTGCGGTCCTCTGCTCCACCTGAACTCATAAAGGGCTTAATTGAATCCATCATTGGCTTAATTGTTTAAATGAAGTGCTATATCAGACTCCAGCATTTGAGTTTCTTTGCAGCGGACCCGTCGACTTGTTGGGTAAATACACAAGCTTGGACACAAGCTTACTCATCAGACTGAGGCTGGAGTTATTACAGCTGTTGGGTTTTGCAGAGTGCAGAAATCATATCACTTCCTCCCCTACATGTTGCTGCTGGAGACCCAATGGCACTGAGCCCCATGCTGAGGGAACGGCCCCCCACAGACTGGCTTCCATTAAAAATGCATTGCTGCCATTTTGGTGCAACTTAGGTTACACATGCAAAGCTGATCTGCTCATCACTAACAGATGCCAAGGACATCAAACCTGCTTAGAGATTCCTCACATATACAGTACATGGGCAAATCAGAATTTTTTTTTTAATTTGCTGCGCAAAATCTAAACAAATACCACTTAAACCTCTAACCACACTGAAAAAAAAAAATATATATATATATATTCATACTGTAAGCAATGATGCTTTGTTTTCTTTTTTTAATTATTATTTTACAAATAATAAACAAATATAATTGCAAATGCCATTTGCATTTCGTTGGCTTATGAATTTGTGCCAGGTGTAAAGTAAATATTTACAGCATGGTTTAGGATATAATAAAACACCATCCAGTCATTCTGTTTTATCTTAAAGTCACTGAGATGCCATTATCTTCAGTGGCTCGTTTCACAGGTGTTGCTGTTGGAAAGAACAGGTTTATCTTTCTCTATTTTCCCCTCCCCCTTTCTCTTCCCTTCTCTTTCGTCTGCTATTCACTTTGAGTAAAATAGCATTTGTTACACAGATGTGACTAATATGGAAATTCAGCAACAATTAGAGTCGCGGATGAGTGTGCCAAATTGAGTGACAACACTGCTGAAGCAATTTGGAGGCCAACTGAATGCACTGAATGCAAGTTCTCAAAGGCAGTTTGCTTTGGTGGGGATTCATTCTGAGCTCAAGATAGATTCTGACATTATTAGACCTGCCTCTTGATTTCCAGCAGCTTGTGCTAGGTAGAATAAATATTACTTTTTGGCTGTGACTGCTGAGAAGTGTATTTTGGAGTAGATTGATCGGTGTTTGTGGAGTTGTGAAAAAGTGGACTCGACAACCTCTTATAATCTCAATAAAACAGCACTATAGACAATAAACACTGCCAAGCAAGTTAATTGCTTTTAATGCAAAGGTATCAAATATATAAACTTGCAGTACAATTAATAGAATACTATTAAATATATCAATATAAAATTAGTATTATTAAAGTTGCAGTCTGTAACTTTTTGCGCTCTAGTGGTTAATAAACAGAACTGCATGCGTCTTGTGGAAGAACATTGCAGCCGGAGCTACTTCTCTCTGTTTATGACTATGGCGCGTCACGCAGGGACTGTGCTCCTCCGCAGTGGTTCCTACCAGACCGGTCTGAAATAGTCCCAATATACACTCACCTAAAGGATTATTAGGAACACCTGTTTAATTTCTCATTAAATTATCTAATCAACCAATCACATGGCAGTTGCTTCAATGCATGTAGGGGTGTGGTCCTGGTCAAGACAATCTCCTGGGGGCGTATTACAGAAATATCTTAACTTTAGAATCCTATCTTATCTGTTTGGTAACCATGGCAATTTCAGTTAGGACCGCATTTAGGACAAACCCTATTACAGAATGACATTTCGTAAGTGCATAATCTTATCTTAACTATAGATAGGAAATGGGTATTACAGAAGCATCCAAACTCGACAAAAAATCCTAAAAGCTGGCTTAACTTTAGGACAACCCCACTGGTGTCCTAACTTCAAACCTTTTTGAAATCCAACGGAAAATTCACAGTACAAAACACTTGTTCGATAATGGCGTTACATTTATTAATTATACAAGAAGAAGAGCCGCGACATATGATGGTGGAGAGACTTTTGGAGGACCCAGAGGACGTGCTGCGCTTTGATGATAAAACACTCGTAAATAATTACAGACTCCCACGACACATGATTCTGCAGTTAGTTGACGAATTGCGACCAACATTACAGAGGCCAACGAGCCGTCACGGAGAATTACCGGTCATTCTTCAAGTGACTAATGCCTTAAGTTTTTTTGCAAAAGGCGATTTTTAAAGTGAGGTCGCTTCTATTCGTGTGTCCGAAGGGGTGAGTGATGGAGCGTTGCTCGTTCCCCCTCCCGTTTTCTTTATCTCCTTTGACTTTATAGCAGCTTTCTTTTTTGTTTCACTTGCAAGAGTGGTGATTTTTTTCTTCACAGACTCTGCACTACGAAAAACGCCAGATACCGCAGACACATTTTCGGCAACTCTTTCGCACTCTCTTTCTTTATCTTCATGAGAGAGCGAAGGTGAAAACTTGCCGAATAAAACAGGCTTTACCTTTTCAACGGAGCTTATCAAAATTTCAATCTCTGCCGCACTGAAATTAAAAGCACGCCGCTGTTTCTCCATTTTGATTGTAGGTTTAATTTTACCTCAGAAGCAGTTTGCGTGTGGTTCGTTGCTTGGTAACAGACCTGACTGTTGATTACCGAACTCAATGGAGCAGTTTAAGATTTCCTAACTACAGTTAAGATGAGTTTTTGTAAGATAGGATAAGAATCCTAAATCAAGTTAAGATTTGCTTCTGTAATACGAATTTGTGAAAAATCCTAAATTAACTTATCATATCTTAAGTTAAGACCTAAGATAGAAAGTTTCTGTAATACGCCCCCTGAACTCCAAACTGAATGTCAGAATGGGAATTCACTCAATTTTGATTCTGGTTGTTGGTGCCAGACAGGCCAGTCTGAGTATTTCACAATCTGCTCAGTTACTGAGATTTTCACACACAACCATTTTACAAAGAATAGTATGAAAAGGGAAAAACATCCAGTATGCGGCAGTCCTGTGGGCAAAAATGCCTTGTTGATGCTAGAGGTCAGAGGAGAATGGGCCGACTGATTCAAGGTGATAGAAGAGCAACTTTGACTGAAATAACCACTCATTACAACCGAGGTATTTGTGAAGCCACAAAACGCAAAACCTTGAGGCGGATGGGCTACAACAGCAGAAGACCCCACCGGGTACTACTCATCTCCACTACAAATAGGAAAAAGAGGCTACATTTGCACAAGCTCACCAAAATTGGACAGTTAAAGACTGGAAAAATGTTGCCTGGTCTGATGAGTCTCGATTTCTGTTGTGACATTCAGATGGTAGAGTCAGAATTTGGCGTAAACATAATGAGAACATGGATCCATCATGCCTTGTTACCACTGTGCAGGCTGGTGGTGGTGGTGTAATGGTGTGGGGGATGTTTTCTTGGCACACTTTAGGCCCCTTAGTGCCAATTGGGCATCGTTTAAATGCCACGGCCTACCTGAGCATTGTTTCTAACCATGTCCATCCCTTTATGACCACCATGTATCCTACTTCCAGCAGGATAATGCACCATGTAACAAAGCTTGCATCATTTCAAATTGGTTTCTTGAACATGACAATGAGTTCACTGTACTTAAATGTCCTCACAGTCACCAGATCTCAACCCAATAGAGCATCTTTGGGATGTGGTGGAACGGGAGCTTCGTGCCCTGGATGTGCATCCCACAAATCTCCATCAACTGCAAGATGCAATCCTATCAAAATGGGCCAACTTTTCTAAAGAATGCTTTCAGCACCTTGTTGAATCAATGCCACGTAGAATTAAGGCAGCTCTGAAGGCGAAAGGGGGTCAAACACAGTATTAGTATGGTGTTCCTAATAATCCTTAAGGTGAGTGTAAACACTTATTTTAAGTAGGCATGTGCCGGTATCAATTTTTCATGTTGCGATTAATTGCTGAAGCTTTTATCACGGTATACGGTATTATCACGATATTGAAATAAGTTGCAAAAAAAGTGTTGTAATAGTATAACAGGTTAAAGAACTCTTTTTGTAATAACAAAAATAACTCTGAATGTTTAAATACAATAATATAATGCACCAAAAATATATAAAAGTTAAATTTTAAGTGCAAAAGAATTAGGCTAAAAAGAACAACAGGTAACACGTTACAATAAGGTCTCATTATTTAATGCATTAACTAAGATTGAGCAATAGCTACATTTGTTACAGAAAGTTTTTTTTTTAAGTTAGTTAAGAAATACAACTGTTTGGTAATAATGAATTAACATGTTAACTAATGAAGCCTTATGTCTCAAAGTTTTACTGAACAATAACAAATACTCAGAAAATGTCTAATCATTAGGGCATGCTGTAGTCCAAATTTAAAATATAAAAA
Organism: Gobiocypris rarus; assembly: GCA_023029165.1. NCBI lineage: Eukaryota > Metazoa > Chordata > Actinopteri > Cypriniformes > Gobionidae > Gobiocypris > Gobiocypris rarus. The sequence continues at coordinate 27,435,546 of CM040927.1, read as the reverse complement.
TGTTTAAGTTTGAAAATAAATAGCCTGTTAAGTCTTTAAGTATTAAGTATTTGGTGCTGTGATGAACAACATTGAAATTACTAAAAATGAATGGCTGTTTGGAGCATTTGAAAAACTTTACTAGCGCAATTGCTTTGTTTGTGGGGTTTCCGGGGTAACCGCTGCATTCTGCAGTTCCATCAGCGCCCTCTGCTGTCATTGAACGTGCACTTCATTCAGCGTGTGCGTCTCCTTCACTCGTTCAGGTTCAGCCACGTGCTTCTCAGGCACTTACGGCTTATTTACATCTGAGCGCGTGTCCCTTTGACGCAGAATACAGCGGTGTTGAGCATTTTATACGGTTGATGGGCAAAGTATTCTTTAATGCATTATAAAATCATTTATTTGTTAATAAATTATTATTTACGGTATTTCGAAGTGCCCACGATAACAATATTGTGCATATTCATGATCGTGATATATCGCATTACCGAATATCGGCACATGTCTAATTATAAGTAGGGCGGGACTTTAACGCGTTAATTAAGATTAATTAATTGCGTGACTTTAACGCGTTAATTAAGATTAATTACGCAAAAAATAGATAACAATTTTAACTTATTTTTGCACCGTGAGCGTTTTTAATGAATGAGTTATCGACGGACCGATTATACTGGAACAACAACTAGCGTTCATGACTTCTGAACACAACAAACCACAGTGAACATGAGCGAAGAAGCTGGCGAGACTGCTTTGCTTGGCCCGTGGATGGGGAATTTTGTTTTAAAAAGCGAAAGGATGGAAGCGTCGACAAGAGCATGTTTGTGTGGAAGCTATGCAACAAGGAATTTGCGTGCTCGAGCCTCAAATATCACCTCAACGCAAAACGCTGGACATAAATAAATAAACACAATTTTGTTGATTAAGCTTATGTATTCAGTCATTATTCAATGGTATACTAAAAATCCATGTGAAAAAAATTACTTCTCACTGTTCTCAGGTCAAATATTTATATGCAATTAAAATGCGATTAATTTCGATTAATTAATTACAAAGCCTCTAATTAATTAGATTAATTTTTTTAATCGAGTCCCGGCCCTAATTATAAGTGTACCATAATGATTCAGGGTAAGACAAAAAAATGGTTTGGAAAATGTATTCATGTTGTACATTCTTATTATATAATTTTTGTAAATCTTGAACACAAAATAAAAAGTTATGGACAGCAGCTTTAAACAATATTTTTTATATATATATATATATATATATATATATATATATATATATATATATATATATATATATATATTATCATTTGTTTGTGTGTACAATATTTTGTTTTTATTTAAATTTGTACTCAATAATATACAATATATTTAAATTATAACCCATAATCTATTTAATATTTTTAAATACAACATTTAAATTGTATTATTATACTATACTATACTATAATAAATTACCATTCAAAAGCTTGGGGTCTGTAAGATTTTTCTGTATGCTAACCAAAAAAGTTATATTGTCAAATATATATTGTCAAATATTCTTGCAATTTAAAATAACAGTTTTCAGTATTTTTAATATATTTTAAATTGTATTTAATTCCTGTGATGGCAAAGCTGAATTTTCAGCAGCCAAGTCTTCAGTTTCACACGATCCTTCAGAAATCATTCTAATATGCAGATTTTTTGGGCAAGAAACATTTCTTCTTATCACTAATGTTGGAAACAGTTGTGATATTTTTTGGGATACTTTTTTGATGAATAGATTTCAAACTGAAATATATATTTTTGTAACAAATGTAAAATTCTTTAGATTTAGTCACTTTTGATCAATTTAATGCTAATTAAAATATTAATAAACAAAATTAAAATTAAAAAAACTTTCTGACCCCAAATGGTAGTGTACTAATATATGTTTGTTTTGTATATGTACATATTCATGTACATATTCAGCCCCCCAACCCCTCCCATCACTACACTTGTGCACATGAGAGCACAACTTATTATTTCAGATACATGAATGTCTTTTTGGCTATGTTATAGTTCAGCTTTGCTGGTGTTCTAATCTGTTTAAGCCTCCCACTTAATGTAACTTCTATTTACCACTCGAAACTCTCTGTGGAATATCCCTTTTGCTCTGAAGGGCAGTTATGTGTCAAGGATCTCTCTACGGGGTCATGACGACACTGTCATCCCTTGCAAGATGGATAGCATGCTTAATTCAGCATTCTACTTCTCTGTCAGAGCTTCAACATCCATCATCTCTGCACTGGCACTTTAAATCGGTTACATCAAATTAACCTCATGACTTGCGGCAGAGATTTTACGCTATAAAATTGGTTTTGTCTCCATGACATATGTGACTGCGCACGTCACCGGCTGCCGGCGCTTCAAAATAGCTATTGGTTTCATAAACCAGGTGATCAAATGAAAAGGTTTCATTATTTTCACAATATCTGTAACACAATCTGTATCGGGTGTCAAACAATAAAGTGTGTAGTGTTCAAATTAAGTGATATGTGAAGAACACACTTTTCATACACAGAGATGACTGCAGTGTCAGTATCTCTGATGCAGACGGCAGATAAATTGCTCTGGCCGCTTGGTGTTGCGCTTGCGGGATGATGTGTGACAGCTCAGGGAAGGTTTTTGTTCAGAAGTAATTGCTCTCAGGCCTCTGTGCTGTGGTATAGAAGATCCATATTCAAATAAATCATGTCGGGATTAACCAGTGCCTTCTCAACTCAATGAGAGAGAGAGGAAAAAAGGAGGGGTGGATGTTTATATAACAGGTGACGTGCAAACATGTTTGTTTTGATTGTGAAACTTATAGGTTTTGAGCATGGATGCATGCGTATGTGTGTGCGTGTCATTCACATGGACTCCTCTGTAGCTTCGCTGGAGACTGCACACTAATTGTGACCTGTCATTGTTGAGAGGTGTGACTGACAAGCTTTCATCTCTAGACTGGCTGTAAATGGCCCGTCTGCAGGGACCACTCGATCACAGAGGCCCCACATCTGAGGTAAACATTTTAGCGTTTCATCGTGACACGGCAGACATACAAGCACTACATGTTACGCAATTATGCTTCCAAGTTTTCACGCTCTTTCAAAATATGCAAGATTTTTTCCTATTAAAACAAAGAACATTTTTTTTATGTCCATTTAAAATGTAAATAAAATGACAATTTATGTTTTTTATTTATAATAAATTAGAAAACTGCAAGGAAATGTATAAATATTTATTGCATTTGCAATCATCTTCCCAAACTCATAATGAGAATCATTTATACATATTTATACATTTCCTTGCAGTTTTCCACCAAAATAAAAGCTATGTGGTTTAACATTTGAAAGTAATGAAATTAAGGCAGCCATAAATATCAGTAATTTTGTCATTTTGCTGTTGTTCTGTAAATTTATTATTATTATTATTATTTACATTGTATTATTAAAATTATTTAAAAAAATGCATTTTTATTGTAATGCATTTTTACATTATTATTGTAAAGTCATATTGAATGTCCTTAGCTAATCACATGCCTGTTAAATGCCCTTACAGTGCATCTGGAAAGTATTTACAGCACTTCGCTTTCTCCACATTTGTTATGTTACAGCCTTATTTCAAAATGGAACATTACTTTGCAAATGTATTAAAAATTAAAAACGGGGAAAAAAATCACATGTACATAAGTATTAACAGCCTTTGCTCAATACTTTGTTGAAGCAGCTTTGGCACCAATTACAGCCTCAAGTCCTTTTGAGTATACTGCTTCAAGCTATATTTTTGGGCATTTAATCCCATTCTTCTCTGTCAGGTTGGTAGGATAGTGTTGATGCACAGCCATTTTCAGATCTCTCCAGAAATGTTAAAACAGGTTCAAGTCTGGGCTCTGGCTGTGCGAAACAAAGGCATTCACTCCTTTGTTATCTTGGCTGTGTGCTTAGGGTCATTGTCCTGTTGGAAGATGAACCTTTGCCCCAGTCTGAGGTCCAGGGTGCTCTGGAGCAGGTTTTCACCAAGTATGTCTCTGTAAATTGCTGCATTCATCTTTCCCTCGACCCTGACTAGTCTCTCAGTTCCTGCCGCTGAAAAACATCCCCACAACATGATGCTGCCACCACCATGCTTCACTGTAGGGATGGTATTGGCCAGGTGATGAGCTGTGCCTGGTTTCCTCCAGACATGACTCTTGCCATTCAGGCCAAAGAATTTAATCTTTGTTTCATCAGACCAGATCATTTTATTTCTCATGGCCTGAGTCCTTCAGGTGCCTTTTGGCAAACTCCAGGCGAGCTGTCATGTGTCGTTTGGCAACTCTACCATACAGGCCTGATTGGTGGAGTACTGCAAAGATGGTTGTTCTTTGAGAACAGAGAAACACTCTCCTCTCTCAACAGAGAAACACTGGAGCTCTGTCAGAGTGACCATCTGGTTCTTGGTCACCTCCCTGACTACGGCTCTTCTCCCCCAATCGCTCAGTTTGGTTCTTCCATTTACAGATGATAGAGGCCACTGTGCTCATTGGGACCTCCAATGCTGCAGACATTACCCTTCTCTAGATCTGTGCCTCGATACAATCCTGTCTCTGAGGTCAACGGACAATTCCTTGGACTTCATGGCTTGGTTTGTGCTCTGACATGCACTGTTTACTGTGGGACCTTATATAGACAGGTGAGTGCCTTTAAAAAATGATGCCCAATCAACTGAATTTACCACAGGTCATGTGGTCAATCAAGTTGTAGAAACATCTCAAGGATGATCAGTGAAAACTGCCTGAAGAGCTCAGAGACAGAATTGTGGCAAGGCACAGATCTGGCCAAGGTTACTAAAAAATTCTGTTGCACTTAAGGTTCCTAAGAGCACAGTGGCCTCCATAATCCTTAAATGGAAGACGTTTGGGACGACCAGAACCCTTCCTAGAGCCGGCCGTCCGGCCAAACTGAGCTATTGGGGGAGAAGAGCCTTGCTGAGAGAGGTAAAGAAGAACCCAAAGATCACTGTGGCTGAGCTCCAGAGATGCAGTCAGGAGATGGGAGAAAGTTGTAGAAAGTCAACCATCACTGCAGCCCTCCACTAGTCGGGGCTTTATGGCAGAGTGGCCCGACGGAAGCCTCTCCTTAGTGCAAGACACATGAAAGCCTGCGTGGAGTTTGCTAAGATGGTGAGAAATAAGATTCTATGGTCTGATGAGACCAAGATAGAACTTTTTGGCCTTAATTCTAAGCGGTATGTGTGGAGAAAACCAGGTACTGCTCATCACCTGTCCAATACAGTCCCAACAGTGAAGCCTGGTGGTGGCAGCATCATGCTGTCGGGGTGTTTTTCAGCTGCAGGGACAGGACGACTGTTGCAATCGAGGGAAAGATGAACGTACAGGGGAAGTACAGGGATGTCCTGGACGAAAACCTTCTCCAGAGTGCTCAAGGCCTTAGACTGGGCCGACGGTTCACCTTCCAACAAGACAATGACCCTAAGCACACAGCTAAAATATCAAAGGAGTGGCTTCACAACAACTCTGTGACTGTTCTTGAATGGCCAGAGCCCTGACTTAAACCCAATTGAGCATCTCCGGAGAGACCTGAAAATGGCTGTCCACCAACATTTACCATCCAACCTGACAGAACTGGAGAGGATCTGCAAGGAGGAATGGCAGAGGATCCCCAAATCCAGGTGTGAAAAACTTGTTGCATCTTTCCCAAAAAGACTCATGGCTGTATAAGATCAAAAGTGTGCTTCTACTAAATACTGAGCAAAGGGTCTGAATACTTAGAACCATGTGATATTTCAGGTTTTCTTTTTTAATAAATCTGCAAAAATGTCAACAATTATGTGTTTTTCTGTCAATATGGGGTTCTGTGTGTGCATTAATGAAAAAAAAGAACTTTAATGATTTTAGCAAATATAATATAATAGTGAAAAATTGAAGGGGGTCTGAATACTTTCCGTACCCACTATGTATATACAGTGTATGTGTATATGTGTGTGTGTGTATATATATATATATATATATATATATATATATATAAATGCAAATGTAAATGTAAATGCAAATGTAAAGAGAAGATGAGAGGACGAGTTTATATAACAGGAACTGAATTGTTCAGATGAAAAATCAGACTGTCTGGAAAACTGAAACACCTACACTATCCCAAGCTCATTACCTTCAGCTCAAGCACAGCTAAAGCTCTCAAAACCTACTCAAAGATAACCTTGACAGACCGAAACGCATACCCCAAGACTTACAGAACTACCAACACAACTAATAAAAGACCGGCATGACCGTGATGTTGACCCACACAGCAAGACAGACAGAGCGTCGGAGAAGAACAAGAGTTAGCCGTGGTGTTCTTAAGGGAACTTTCTGCACAGAACCTTCAGTTCTCAGTAGTTGCCGGTGGCAATGTACTGTAACTTTTCCAAATTTTGATCCCTCATGAACTGACAATATGCACTGGTTGACTGATCTTTGTTAGAAACACACAAAAGGAGGACTAGTCTTTAGGGATGGATGTGCATTTTCGATTATCTGTCTGAGTGTCCTGAGCCAGCAGTTAATGGGAAAAAGACGTGATACTCATTTCGATCATTAAATTACCATGTAGTTGGTTATAAAGACGAGTTTTTCCTTTTTAATTACTTCACACTGTGGCCCCTGTTTTGCCTGTTTACTGAAGAATAACCACTTTTCAAACAGCAGGCGCCACACTTAGACAGCCTAGAACTGTCTTTCATATTCTTGAAACAGCTGAGAAGTAGTTTTCCCATGAATAATGCAGCAACATTCTTCTCCTGTGAACAGTTATAAAAAAATGCATGAGGCATCTCTATGGATGAGTTGAAAAGCTTTTGTTTAAATCTCATTGTTTGGAGGTTAAATCTCCTCCATCTCTCAGCCCAAATGGAGAGCAGCATGATCGGTTCAGCGCGAGCCAGCTCAGAGTCTGCTCTCATTACTGTTCATATGCTATCTCATACAGACACATGCGGAGGAGACCCCCACTTCCCGGTCCCCCACAGTGAGCAGCACGATCGGGATCAGCGCATATTCAATTACTATGAAGATCTTTGATTTGCAACGTAACATGCAAGAAAATTGCTTCTCCTTGGTCGCAAGAAGGAGAGCCTGTCTGTCTGACACTGATGCATGTAGATAAGCACAATGACGCACACACACACTCCATTAGGAACCAGATAAGGCAAGCCTACATTAAGGGGGGCTGGGGCCCACTTGGGGGCCTCAGCTAAATTCCAAGGGGGGCCACAGGATGACCTAAAGTTAAATTAATATATTATTATTATTATCATCATTAATATATTATGTTATAATATATATTTTTCTCAATAGCTATAGCTTTTATTGAAGAACAAACCGTTCTTGAAACTTCTGGAATCATATAGGCGTTTATTTATATAAATACAACATACAAATGTCAAAAAAGGAAATAAATTGTCCAAAGGGAAAAAAAACTGTCCTAATAAACAGGTGATCTGGTGTCCTGATTGTGCTGGGGAATCGTGAAGGATGGATAATGTTCAGTCAGGTGAAGGGGAACTCCATATACTTTAGTTCTGTTAATATTATATTATATTATATAGCGGGTCTTCGAATATTGTGTTGGACAGTGAGGGGCCATCAAGTCAAACAGGATGAGAACCACTGATTTACTTGGAAAAGAAAAGTTTCCAAATAATACACCATTTTATTTTTCTTATCCCACTGCCACTTATTTTAATTAATTAAAGGGATAGTTCACCCAAAAATTTAAATTCTGCCATCACTTACATGTCATTCGAAACCATAAAGGTGATGATACACGGGGCAACTTTTTGAGCAATGTTGCTGTCACCGGGTGACCAGGTGAGACACAGAGCCCACAACCGATCTAAAGTATCCAGATAGAATTTTGTTGCCCATTTTCATTGGGAAAGTGCCCATAGAAACATTGCCTGGCAACATTGCTCAAAAAGTTGCCCTGTGTCTCATCACCATAAGACTTATGTTATGAAAAAAAAAATTTCCAACAAGATACATTTTCCTGAAGTAAAACTGTGTAAGATATTAAGGTAATATTTAATTAATTAGGATTTTAAAAGTTTGCAAATCAGAAAGTTTCAAATTTGCAAATTTATCTTGTTTTAAGGATGTTTAGCTATTTTTTACTGGAAACCAGGCGTAAATAATTTTCTTAATCAGTGCTTTTGTGTTGCGTTCTATTTAAAAATATACAAATATCTAGCTTACTTATTATGTATCTGTAAAACATTTACGGAAGAAGCAACATTGCATTATGACATTAAGGGCCATATTTACTAAATGGTAAATTAGCGTGAGAGCGCAATTCCAAAAAAGCGCAGATGGGAGCGGAAAGTTCTGTGCATGATCTTCTAACAGTGCACAAATTAAAGAACACAGACGCAGCCGGATCATTTCCATAATGACCAATGCATTCTACCAAGAGCAGCGCAAATAAGCATCTGATTTAAGACTAGTCTGGCTAGTTTTGATATTGTGGGATCTGTGACGTCACACTGGCAAATACTTTTGCATATTCCTGCCTCTAGAGCAAGACATGTCGGTGGAATTATGTTTGTTCTGAGCATTTTACTACATATTGTTTTGTAAATGAGAGTGTAATGCTGAGTTCACAAAAACACTTTTGTTGAAAGATGACGCATCAAACTTTTGAATCTGACAGCAGCTGAATCACAAACCTTAAAGGCATAGTTCACCCAAAAATGAAAATTAGCCCATGATTACTCACAACTCTGATAGTATTTGTCTGAAAGAAGAATCATATACACCTAGGATGATTTGAGTGTGAGTAAATCATGGGTAAAACTATCCCTTTAAGTAAATTTTTTCATAATGCTTTGTCTGTAAAGCACTTATTCACATACAATCCACATTTTCCCTGTGGGAATAACTTCTGTTAAACTGTAAACAATCAGTGAAAGGTTTGCACTATGAAAGCTAAAGAAAACTGTACAATTAAGTGACATTATTCTACTCAGTAAGTAGTACTCTTCACCCATTGAACATTAAAGTAAAAAGGATTAACAAATTACTACAATAGGCCATGAATGACCCCTAAAGTTTGATTATTTCTGCAGCAATATTAAAAAATATTATTACATATCACAGTAATATTTGTCTATATTATAACTTACGTTGCCTTAATTAAAAATATTCATTAACTTTCGCATTGAGTGATAATATTTCAAAGTGTTTTCTGCCATTTTGACAGATACAAATACTGTATTTATCTGCATATTTATGTTACTTTTTTTGTGTGTGCAAAAAACTTTATTAACATAAGTGAACCCTTAAGAAACATATTTAAATAAAAAAATGTGACATATGACCCCTTAAAAAAATAAGCTTAATTCAAAAATCTTTTTTATTCTTTTAAGAATATTTAGATATTTTTAACCGGAAAAATAGACAACAATTTCATGAATCAGTATTTTCTGCAGTACGCAAAACAAACACATATACACACTCCTACAGAAGTAGGCCTTGTCATCTACAATTCCTGAGGCAGAGAGCATGATAATTAATGAGTCTGTCTCTGTCCCAACCAGGGTGTTCATTATTGTTTACATTTGTTTAGCATGCCATATGCGTGCAGAAAGTTGTGCTCTTATGTAATCCGACTCATTAGTGGGGTATGAGAATGAATAGAAAGGTGCTACAGACAAAGGGGACTAATCGGGACTGACATAAAGAGAAACACCAGTGTTTAAAGCAATAATGCTAAACCAAATCATGGTACCCAGGCTCATTGGAAATACGTGACTCTGCCAACATTTTTGCAAACCCTGAAATGTGTACCTCCAGGTACGTTTCCCTGCACTTTTCGGGTGAAATGTCCACTAGAGGCGCTAAGTGGTATCAGTTTTTCTCAACCCCTTCCCTAAACCTAACCATTTGTGTATTATAAAAAACAGGATATAACAGGCAGATACGACTGCAGCCACAATTCATTTTAAAAAGTTCAAATATTCCTAGTGTTTCGAGGCCAAACGATTGATTTTTGTGAAGAAAATCCACAAAAGCGATCAGTGTTGAGTTTACAGAATTGCTGCCGTTACGTCAGCTTTGACAGCATTGGCTGACGTATGTCTCGTGACCAATTGCGTCATTACGTCAGCTTTGATTGTAAAATGCCATTGGCACCGACCGCGTCATGCTCAAGAGTTAAGAGTATTATTTGAATTAAGTATGACCGAGTGGAGGGTGTTCACACGGAGCGGCGGATTGGATCATCATTTCAGCAATTAAAACATTAAGATCAACTCTGTTCTTCACATGAAGATGTCGTATGACTTCAGAAGACTTAAAATGCAACACGAGTTAATACTTTTACACTGTTTTGGTCAGTTTTTTCAATAAATACCTGTGACTGTACTGTTATTTGTCTGTTATGTGTTTTATTGTCTATTGTCATGTCTACTTTTACAAATGCAAAGAATTAAATTTATTTTAATAGGAATTAAAATTTGTGCTTACACCACTTTTTTCTTGATACTGATACCACTTAGCGCCTCTAGTGGACGTTTCACCCGAAAAGTGCAGGGAAACGTACCTGGAGCTACATATTTCAGGGTTTGCAAAAATGTAGACAGTTACGTATTTCCAGTGAGCCTGGCTTGCCTTTTTCTCACTTCTAGTTCTAACCACTTACATACGCCAAATATGCATTAAAACTCTACTCCCTCTAAATTATATGTAAGAGTGAACTCGTGAAATACAGTATTCATTATATACGATGCTCAGAAGTTTGAAGTTGGTAAGAATTAAAAAAAAAAAAATTTGCCAGAAGTCTCTTATGCTCGCCAACGATCAAAATACATAAAAACAGTAATATTGTGAAATATGTGATCCTGGGGGCGTATTACAGAAACGTTCTATCTTAGGTCTTAACTTAAGATATGTTAAGTTAATTTAGGATTTTTCACAGTTTCGTATTACAGAAGCAAATCTTAACTTGATTTAGGATTCTTATCATATCTCACAAAATCTCATCTTATCTGTAGTTAGGAAATCTTAAACCGCTCCGTTGAGTTCGGTAATCGACTGTCAGGTCTGTTACCAAGCAACCAACAACGCGCAAACTGCTTCTGAGGTAAACCTAAAATCAGAATGGAGAAACAACGGCGTGCTTATTCCAGTGTGGCAGAATTATTTTTATTTTGATAAGCTCCGTTGAAAAGTTAAAGCCTGTTTTATAAATAAAAAAAAGTATAAAGTGTTAGTCACTTGAGTAATGAACTGGCATAGAGTTGGTTTGACGTTCGAAATTCGCTAATTTAGTCTCTTAAGTTACATACATTGGTACACATTTCTAACTTCAGTAGCATTTGAACGGAATGACTTACAGTATCAAAACCAACTGTAAAGTGATCATCTAGGTTTCAGCTATGATGAACACCTTTTACATGTTTCATTCAAATGCTATTGAAGTTAGAAATGTGTAGGTATACTAATGTCGTATGTAACTTTAGAGACGTTCTTTAAAGGTGTCATGAACTGGCTTTTTTTTATTTTTTTATACTGTTGTCTGAGGTCAACTAATGACGTTTGTGTGGTTTTTACATTCAAAAACATCATAATGAATAAGTAAAAGGCTATTTTCTAGACTGGTTTTGAGGCTATCTCCTGAACGCTGGGTTTTGATGGGCGTGCCGCACTGGAGACTTGAAGTAAACGCCCACGGCTGTGATTGCATAATATTTGCATATTTAATGAGCTTCAGCTCCCCTGTCAGTTCAGTTCACATTAGGGAGGGATCGTTTTGCAACCGGAATGATTCTCTCAATCACAAGGCTCGTAAACGTCTTTATCAAACAAACACAATTATTTATTTCTCATCCACACGAGATTGATTGGAATATTATTTCTGTATTACATGGCCCGCCCGATTGGTCGATAAGCACGAACCGCGCACACACACACACACACATACACACACAGACAGACACACGTGTGCGCGCTCAGATCAAGAAAGGAATATTATTTCACTATTTGAGATTCATAGGCCTGCCGACCATTACATATAAAAAAGACGTTTTACTCACTTAAGTTTGTTGCACCATTCCTGTAGAATCCAATATAGAAGGCACAACACTGTGTCTGCAAATCCAGCACCTGAGACTTGTTTACAAACGATTCCACAGTGAAATGAAGCGAACACACGTACATGTCTTCCCCACGTGAGCTGGAACATCATTAAAAATAAAGTTCAACCACTCATTCCTAATAGTAGCATCCGAAGGAAGCTTATGCAGACTGTGTTCTTCCACAACCTGGCACAGAGCAATATATTACTTTCCTTGCCATGATAACTGCTCTGTAAAGCCTCCTGTAGCTCCACGACTCTGTGGGCGGGGCTTCAGAAGCACGCATACATATTCATCAGTTGAGATGCGTTTCTTTTTCCCATGATGTCATTGGATTCCAGCTCTCGTTTTCTGGGCCTGGTGTCTATAAAAGCTTTTCTTTGACTAGCAAGGACGTTTTCAGCTCTGAAACTTACTGAATATTCTTATATCATGATGAACTTTGATATATCAAACGCTCAAGGGAAAGTTGGTTTCTCAATTCATCACCCCTTTAAATTGCGAATATCTAACATCCAGCGTCAAACCAACTGTATGCCAGACAGTAAGGAACGACCGTGCTCCGTGATGGCTCGTTGGCCTCTGTAATGTTGGTCGCAGTTCGTCAACTAATTGCAAAATCATGTGTCGTGGGAGTCTGTAATTATTTACAAGCATTTTATCATAAAAAGCACAGCACATCCTCTGGGTTCTCCAAAAGTATCTCCGCCATCAAAACGTCGCTGCTCTTCATCTTAAACTTATATAATTAATGAATGTAACGCTCTCTCGAAAAGGATTTTTGTACTGTGATTTTTACCGTTGGATTTCAAAAAGGTTTGAAGTTAGGACACTAGTGGGGTTGTTATTAAGTAAACATCATGTTCCATGAAGATATTTTGTAAATTTCCTACTGTTATTTATATATATATATATATATATATATATATATATATATATATATATATATATATATATATATATATATATATATATATATATATATATATATATATATATATATATATTTAAAGCGATTTTCTCGATATTTAGATTCTTTTGGCACCCTCAGATTCCAGATTTTCAATAGTTGTGTCTTGGACAAATATTGTCCTATCCTAACAAAAAATACATAAATGGATGATGTATAATTAAAAAAATAGACCCTTATGACTGGTTTTGGGGTCCAGGGTCACCTATTACAATTTAAATAACTGTTTTTAATTTGAATATATTTTAAAATGTAATTTATTTCTTTGATTGCAAAACTAAATGTTCAGCAGTCATAATGCCAGTCTTCAGCAGTCCTTCAGAAATCACTTTAATATGCTGATTTGGTGTTCAAGAATATTTTTTTTATTATTATTATTTGGTTTGATTCGACTCGATTATTTTAATTTCATAATTATACAAACAAAAACAATGCTAGACACAAATGTTTGGACAGTCAGTTTAAATCTGAATTTTATTCATTGAACCTAGGTCAAAAGTTGTATTTTGGATGAGAAATATTTGTGTATTTTTATTATTACAGTAATTTGAATAAATTGAGTCTTTTTTGTCAAATCAATGCGTTGTGATGCATCAATGCATATTAACATACCTCAGACTGTTTGCATATATCCCATGGTGTGTGTACGTACTGATGCATAACTGTTGAAGCATGAGCGGTTCCCAACTGCTTAGTTATTTCTATTTTTACACATTGTCTCGCAATAAAGAATTAGCACCTTCTATGTGGAGATGGCAAAAACCCTAACGCTCAACAGTTTAGGTACAGCTGCACAGATAGCAGCAGTGATCAATAAAGTCCTCCAGCTTGCTAACATTTTATTACTGATAATATCATTGTAGTAAAAAATTGTTAAGGGACTCCCAGTCACAAGGCTGGTTTTCTAGAAGAAAAAAAAAAGCTAATTTGTATAATGTGATCTTGCATAATCCATATGATGTGCTCATTTTTGTTGTTGTTCTATTGGTAAATATATATATATATTTTTTGACCTAGAGATTACCTTAACCCTCATAGTCTGCCAATAAAAAAAAAAAAAATGGTAATTGTCATTGAGTCGTCATTGACGTACAATAATTGATAACTTAATTTGCAAGAGCTTTGAATACATCAATAACTTCAACTTTAATAATGCTGATTACCCCATGGATGAGCTTATTAAATCACCTGTAATGTTAATAACATTGGATTTTGTATGTTGGGAACAGTGTAACCATTTACACTGGCATGTGATTCTCTCTCTCTCTCTCTCTCTCTCTCTCTCTCTCTCTCTCTCTCTCTAGCTATCTTTAGTTTTGACCATGTAGAAGACAACAATGCTAAATGCAAACAATTAACTGCAGCTTAATTTTTTATTATAATGATGGAGAACATGTTTCTCATATTTTATTGATGTTATTTTATGAGGCTGTGCATCAAATCAAATGGTGTGTTGACCCTATATTAAATTTGGTTGCTGATGCAAAACCAGTTTAGAACAAGCGTAACCTCCACCAGTTTCTCTTGAAACCAATACGGAAGTGACTTAAACTGCAATTCATCCAATGGACACTAGAGACAGGCTCCAAAAGGGAGCAGATTCTCATTGAGCTCCATGTTAAAATGCCCAACTTTACAGCTGAAAATAAACATGTTTACAGCCTGGTACAAATTGTGTTTTTGGTCTAATTAAACTAGGCAATTTTTTCCCTTCATGACAACTGTGAGGGGGTGAATTTCTTAATCTTTTAAAAACTCATTCTTAATCTTTTAAGTTCTGCCTAATTAAGGTAATGGTCACTTTGAGTGACAGGTGGATTGTCGTTTGTCTGCTGTTTTTTAGTCATCACGTCACCTCAGCTCCGCCCACGTCCTGCCTCTTTGCCCATTGGTCAGTTATCTGGGAGTGACATGCGGTGACGCTGCCAAGATGGCAGCAGCCGACTTTGTGGCTTCAAAAACTCTCTTCAGAAACCAACAGGTGACATCACGGACACTATGTCCATATTGTTTTACAGTCTATGGCTTAGAAACAAAAGATACTGTTTATCATTTTGTTGTGAGATTCCTCAATGCCATTCCTGTGGACTGGTGCATACGGTCTGTTTCGGTTTTGCTCCTCATTTACATGACTTGGCAAATTGTATTGTAAACCCTGAACAGACCTGCAAAGAGTTAATGTTTTCAGATCTATGCAGGAATAGCATTCTATGGATCAGTGCTCTTACAGTATGAGCTCTTTTTGCTCCTGCTCTGTCTGGTTTTCTTATCAAATTTGCCCAGTTAATCAATTCCCACAACAAAAATAGTCCTCAGGCAGGAAATGAGTGATAGCGCAGAACGATCCTTTCAGCATGATGTAACTATGAACCTCTCGGTGCTCCCTTGGGAAAGCAGTGACCTTGAGAGTTCTTCCTACATAAATCAAAATGCCATGGAGAGTTGGGCGAAGGGAGACAAAAAGAGACAGAGGAAAAGAGCGAGACAGAGAGAGTGCACCAGTTCCCCACAAGCAATGTGGATGGAAGCCTATAGTTCTGACATTTGAGCTTAATTAGTGTACCGTTAACCAAAAGAACAAAAATAATTCACAGTATCCACAAAATCATTTAGCACAAAACTGACAATCATCCACAAAACTGTTATCAACATTGATAATAATAAGAAATGTCTCGAGCACCAAATTAGCATATTAGATTGATTTCTGAAGGAACATGTGATGCTGCAATGTGATTTCAGGAGAATACTTGTATTTTTACTTAGTGTAAAGCTTCCACACATATCTTTGTTTACGTTTTCATACACACTAAAACATACACACATACAAATATTTTTAATCAAATAATTGCAGCCTTAATAGTGTTTTTTAATTTTTATAAATGAATGGATTGTGTCTTGACCCATTTAATAAATCCCATGATAGAGACCCATCTCTTTACAAGTGATTACAGGAGAAGCATTTGAAACAAAGTATTGAGCTTATTGGAGCCATTGCTGTCCATTGCTGTAGCAGTGGTCAAAGTAATCACTTTACTTAACTCGGCACAATAAAACCTGAATTGTGTGGCATCTAGATCTATTGATCATAACAGCTGTAGATCATTGTTGGAGCTACATTATGTGGAACATAGTGCTCATGCAGAATGAGGATAGCTGCTGCTCTGTCTGATTTCCTCATATAAAAAAAAAAAGAAAATAGAGCCGGGCAGCAATAAAGTGATAGTGTAGAATGATGCTGCAGAGCTGATGTAACTGTGAACTAGTGTTCCCCTGGAGCAGCACTGACCTTGAGAGTCCTCACTTTCTCTATATCCAGCCATGTGCCAGAGCGGGAAGGAGGGAGAATCACAGACAGGAGAGAGAGAGAGAGAGAGAGAGAGAGAGAGAGAGAGAGAGAGAGAGAGAGAGAGAGAGAGAGAGAGAGAGAGAGAGAGAGAGAGAGAGACAGAGACATGAAGAGAGTGCAGCGAATTTAGTGAAGTTAAAATACAGGGAAAATTTTATGAGATCTTATGTCAGTAAATGTGTAACATTGATTATGTGACTTGTACAGATGGTCAGATGTCCGTGCTTCTTCCATTGAAGTACAAGATGATCTTTGAATCATTCTCAACAGTGTTGGGGAAAGTTACTTTTAAAAGTAAACCATTACAATATTGCGTTACTCCCTTTAAAACCAGACTAATTACAATACTTAGTTACTTTTTATGTAAAGTAATGTCATGTTACTTTTTCTTATGTGGACTAGGCTTGCTTGTTTGTTTTTTAATAACACAACAACAACAACAAAAATAAGCCTTAGGCTGAAGGGAATGCAAATTCATGCAAATACACCTGTATAGTAGAGGGCACAGCTCAAACAAACATTTTAGCTGTATAGAAGAATGGGTCACAGGATAAGAACGTTCAACAGACTTATGTCAGCAATAAATTAAAAAAAAACAATGAAACAAATGTGATGTTTATCTAAAGTTGTATGGCTGAATTGGATCATCAAAGGTCAGCATCAAAGACACTGGTAAAAAAAAAAAAAAAGATTCTCAATCAATTCTCAAATAATGTTGGAGAATGGTAAATGGACTGCATTTATATAGTGCTTTTAACAAACCCATGGCCATCCAAAGCGCTTTACATGTTGCCTCACATTCACCCATTCACTCACTCATTCATACACCGACGGCGGTGTCAGCCATGCAAGGCGCCATCCAGCTCGTCGGGAGCAGCTGGGGTTAGGTGTCTTGCTCATGGACACCTCGACACTTGATCAGGTGGAACCAAGGATCGAACCAGCAACCTTCCGGTTTGTAGACAATCTACATGAACCACTGAGCCTCTGCCACCCCAGAGAGAACATTATCATCAGGTTTTACACAGTTAGCTGAGTTCATGCAGCTCGAGTGCTGCTTTCATTAAAGCAAAAGAGAGACTAAACAAATACTGACATACTCAAATTCATATTTCAGCTATTTACTCAAATTGTCAGACTAATATAATTTGAAATAAAATTAGATGAATGCAAAAAATATTTACACATACACTATATTGCCAAAAGTTTTTGGATGCCTGCCTTTATATACACATGCACTTTAATGGCATCCCATTCTTAATCCATAGGGTTTAATATGGAGTTGGCCCACCCTTTGCAGCTATAACAGCTTCAACTCTTCTGGGAAGACTATCCACAAGAGTGGGTTCATTGGAATTTTTGCGCATTTGAAGCGCATTTGTGAGGTCAGGCACTGATGTTGGACAAGAAGGTCTGACTCGCAGTCTCCACTCTAATTCATTCCAAAGGTGTTCTATCAGGTTGAGGTCAGGACTCAGGACTGTGCAGGCCACGCAAGTTCATCCATACCAAACTCGCTCATCCATGTCTTTATGGTCCTTACTTTGCAGTCATGTTGGAAGGTACAGGAAGGGGCCATACCCAAACTGTTCCCACAAAGTTGGGAGGATGAAATTTTCCAAAATGTCTTGGTATGCTGAAGCATTAAGAGTTCATTTCACTGGAACTAAGGGTCCAAGCCCAACCCCTGGAAAACAACCCCACACCATAATCCTCCCTCCACCAAACTTTACACTTGGCACAACGCAAGTACAGTTCTCCTGGCAACCACCAAACTCAGACTTGTCCATCAGATTGCCAGACAGAGAAGCATGATTCGTCACTCCAGGGAACACTTATCCCCACTGCACTAGAGTCCAGTGGTGGCGTGCTTTACACCACTGCATCCGATGCTTTGCATTGCACTGTACTGTAAGGCTTGGATGCAGCTGCTCAGCCATGGAAACCCATTCCATGAAGCTCTCTACACAATGTTCTTGAGCTAATCTGTAGGCCACAGGAGGTTTGGAGGTGACTCTGTAGAAAGTTGACGACTTCTGGGCACTGTGATTTTACATGGCAGTTTCTGTCGTTCCCAATTGCTTCGTTTACTTTGTTCCAGTTGACCGTGGAATATTCAGTAGTGAGGAAATTTCACGAAAGGATTGGAACACCTGAATTCAATGATTTTGAGGGATGTTGCAGCACTTTTGGCAATATAATGTATTTATATTAGGGGGTTTTAGGAGGTTAAACATTAAATGTAATCATCAAACCTTTAATTTGATTGATCAAGCATGTATTCCAATGGTGCTGATATACTACTGCTAAATGAATGAATGTACGGAAATAAATAATGTGCATATAATGCATAATATGGTGGAAATTATACATTAAAGCCCTCCTGTGGTGAAAATCAAGTTTTTAATGTCTATGTAATATTTGCAGAATATGTTCTCCTTAAAACTGCAGTGTAGCAAAGACAGGCTCGAAAATGCAGTTTGAAACCACCCATTTCCTACATGTAACTAATCCTGTCAAGTGCGGGGTGGGGATTTTTTCCGCTGACTTACTATAATGTTTAAAGCGTTTCTATGGATGCTGATTTTTAGAAGGCAGCTGTCTGACTCTGAGATGGTGAATGGCAACATGGTTTGTATAACATTAGCAGCACATTATTAGCTGTTTGATAACATAGTCAAGCCAAAGGCTAATCATATTAAATACTATTAGGGCCTGTGTGTCCAACATTGTAGTGAGCAATACATAAAACGCATTACCATTCTGATACTTCGACTAAATTAAATTATATAGATAACCCTATATAATTTGCTCTTCCTCTTCTTCTGAATCATTTGGTTCAAAACATATATGGCTGAATTAAACCAACATTTCCACTTGCCACTGTGTAGCGTTTACTACAATTGAGCAAGTGGATCAGGTCCAAACTGGTGTGAATGGAGGTAGAGCTCATTCGCATATTCATGAATCCACATATACAAAATAAGGCAAGGGTGTAGTGTTACATTTAAGCTAATTTAATGCATGAATAATTTTTTTTCCCCCCAAAAAAAAACAAAACAAAAAAAAACATTTAAATTTGACGATCAAATGTGAGTTTCAAGGGATAAAATTACTGACTTTAAACGAATGCAAAATAAAAATATTTTCACTAGTGATCTCAGGTTTTTGAAACCCACAGTATACTCTAAGTGTAGGCAGAGCAAACAGTTGCAACTCCAAATATATAATTTTAAAAGTCAGCATACATTTATAATTTATACAAGAGTTAGTTCCAGTCCACTAATTGATTCGGTCAAGGAGCTTCCCAAGTGTACTGATATCAAGTCGAACAACACTGGAATGTTTCACTGTTTTTCTCACTTCACTTGGCAACACACAGTTTATTGCAGGATGGCTGTTTGCAATCTTGCTGTAGTACAGTATTACAGAATATTATTTATATATTAAGTATCTTCCTCTAGAGAGGTATGCTTGGATGAACAGAGGTACAGTAGGTGTAGGTCATAGCAAACAACAAATATACTATATGATATGTTTTGTCTACACTGTAAACCCTAACGCTCAAAATAATTAAAGGGGTGGTTGATTGCCCCTTTTTACAATATATAAAATAATTTGCTGATAATAACCCCACAGGTAATTTTTTTTTAGCATATTAAAATAGTAACTTTTTGAGGGTGAGCAAAAAGGTGCCATTTTTGTGCGTCCCTTTAAATGCAAACAAGCTGCTGCTCATGGGGGCAGAGTTTCAAGAGCTCCAGTAAGTTACTTTTTTGTAACAATATCTTGAATTTTGTAAGCATTTTAATTGATTTTGGTGACATTTTTTACACAATCCCCCATTAATTTTGGAACTGGCAAAATAAATGATTCAAATTAGAAATAAGTTACTAATTGCATCTGAAGCAGTAAGTTTAACATACGATCACATTAATTATGTTAACAAATTAACCAGACAATTTAGTTATATCCCAGCAGTTGTGGTCTTGACCGGTCTTGAAACAAAATCCTGGGTCTTCTAAGTCTGAGACCGAGACAAGACCAAGACCGGTCTCAAGTACTACAGGCTATTAGTATACTTTTTTAAAGTAAAAATAAGAAAGTATACTTTCAGTCTACTTCTCAGAAATATTCTTAAATTTACACTTTAGTATTGTTGAAAAAAATAGAAATATAGAATATTAGAATACTAATTTAAATAAGTATTCTAAGTGTACTTGGCTTGTAAATGCTGGATTTTTTAAAGTATGTGAAGTATGTAAAGTTGCGGCACAGACTCTTTAAAATACGTCCATGAGTTTTACACACCGGTCTGTTATTGTAGGTTGTTACATTTTGAAGCCTCTAAATATGACGCCAAACAAAACAAACTGTGATTGGTTGCTTTACATGTCAGTCAGAAGGCCTCTGGGTGGTCCTTGGCCAGTGAAAGCTGCTATGGATCCAGACCTTCTGCTGTCAGCCTGAATGTCTGACTATGCAAGACTAGGGTCAGAGTATCTCTGAAACGGTAAGGCTTGTGGGTTGTTGGGTGAGAATTTACAACAATGGTCCAAGGAGGGACAAACCACAAACCGGCGACAGGGTGTTGGACGGACAAGGCTCATCGATGAGTGGGGGCAACAAAGGCTATCCCGTCTGGTCCAAGCCAACAGAAGGTCTACTGTGGCACAAGTCACACAAAATTGTAATGAAATGGAGGGAATGTGTCACAAAACAAACTGCATATTGGGCCCCATGTTGCAAGGATTTGTACACTATTCCTGGAAGCTGAAAACATCCCAGTTCTTGCATGGCCAGCATACTCACCAGACATGTCACCATTGAGCATGTTTGGGATGCTCTGGATCGGCGTATACGACAGCGTGTTCCAGTTCCTGGTAATATCCAACAACTTCGCACAGACATTGAAGAGGAGTGGAGCAACATTCCATAGGCCACAATCAACAATCTGATCAACTCTATGCAAAGGAGGTATGTTGCACTGCGTGAGGCAAATGGTGGTCACATCAGATACTGACTGGTTTCCAGTCTCCCCCAGTCCCCCTCATCTGTTTGATGAGGTCTTAAGTTACGGGGAATGTGTAGAATAGGGGAGGAGTTCAGACAGGATATAGAAATGCATGTCTTATGGTTCTGTTTACACTGACTCAAACATTTAAATGCACAACCACACACTCTTTTTTTCAAAATGTACCCATTTAATGACTTTGAGTGCCAAGTGCTTTTCTAGCAATCGTTCTGTAATCCTTCTTTTGGTGTATTTCTGTCTGAGAAGAGAAACAGAGGAAGTTAAGCACAGCTCAGACATATTAATGCCCAAGACACTCCAAGCTCTCTATCACTGTTTTCCTGTCCGTCTTTCTTCATTGTTTGTCTCTCTCTCTCTCTCTCTCTCTCTCTCTCTCTCTCTCTCTCTCTGGCTCACTCTCTTGCTCTCTTCTTCTTGTTCTTTGTGGTCATGTATTACATAAATACATTTCTTCTACTGGCATTACACCTCCATGGTAACAGAAGCTGTCTTTTTATTTTTGTCTCTTTATGTCTATTTAATTTGTTGTGTGGAGCTTGCTGCAGGCAGGGTCATTGTAGCACGTTAAATATAATCGCGGTGCCGTACAGATGCAGCCTCATATGAACAGTAATCTGCCTTTCCTGATCTTTCCTGATAAGAGTCACCATTTCCTCTAGAGAGATATGTTTGGATAAACAGCAGCGGCACTGCAGTGTCTGTCTTAGCAAACAATAAATACACTTTCACACAACAGTGAACATATGTTTTTACTGGCCTGGCTTCCAGAAGCATATTTCCTGTGTATAGAACCAAACTAATAAAGCATTTATTTAGAAAGAAATGTTTGAAAAATGACTCAAATCAGCTCTGTTCAAAGAACTTTCGTATCTGAAAAACCCTAGCGTGCCTCTGGTAGCCTGCAAAACCTCACTAATGTGGAGATTGCCTTTGTTTCCATGGTAACACAAGTTCTCTGATAGGTGGATGATGCTTCAGGCTTATGGGTAATGCAGTATTTTACTTGGAATTCGGTAACTAAATGAGATTTTTTATTTTAAATAAATGCCTTTGAAATTACTGACTTATGACAGAGCTCAAAGCTTATTTTATGTCTGTCTAGTTTTATGTATTGTTTACAAATGGTCAAGTGTAAGGATTTTACATATTACAATGTTCTTCACACTAACAAAAAATGGTTATTTTATTTAAAACTTTTCCCTGAAAGGTTCTTTAATTGCATCACTGCAAAAAAAAAAAACTTTTTGTAAGCGTTATGTCTATAAAATAACTCTAAATGTAGAATGAACTAATCTGAGTTCATAAATGGGGCACATCTTAAGAAATGTGGCTTGCAGTGATACACTCTAAAAAATGCTTGTTAAAAAACAACCCAATGTTGGGTCAAATATGGACGAACCCAGCAATTGGGTTATTTTAACCCAGCGATTGCATTGTTTTAACCTAGCGATTTGTTTGTCTTAAGCAAACATTTAACCCAGCAGCAGGGTTAAAACCAACCCAGGCTCATTGGAAATACATGACTCTGCCTACATTTTTGCAAACCCTGAAATGTGTACCTCCAGGTACGTTTCCCTGCACTTTTCGGGTGAAACGCCCACTAGAGGCGCTAAGTGGTATCAGTTTTTCTCAACCCCTTCCCTAAACCTAACCATTTGTGTATTATAAAAAAACAGGATATAACAGGCAGATACGACTGCAGGCACAATTTATTTAAAAAGTACAAATATTCCTAGTGTTTCGAGGCCAAACGATTGACTTTTGTGAAGAAAATCCACAAAAGCGATCAGTGTTGAGTCCACCTGCCGAAGATCATAATTGAAAATTGCTGCCGTTACATCAGCTTTGACAGCATTGGCTGTCGTATGTCTCGTGACCAATTGCGTCATTACGTCAGCTTTGATTGTAAAATGCCATTGGCACCGACCGCGCCACGCTCAAGAGTTAAGAGTATTATTTGAATTAAGTATGAACGAGTGGAGGGTGTTCACACGGAGCGGCGGATTGGATCATCATTTCAGCAATTAAAACATTAAGATCAACTCTGTTCTTCACATGAAGATGTCGTATGACTTCAGAAGACTTAATACTTAATACTTTTACACTGTTTTGGTCAGTTTTTTCAATAAATACCTGTGACTGTACTTTTATTTGTCTGTTATGTGTTTTATTGTTGAGAAGTGGGTAGGAGTGGGGTTAGTTGCTCCAATATATAAAAGTAGCCTTTAAATATTCATATAATCATGTCTACTTTCACAAATGCAAAGAATGAAATGTATTTCAATAGGAATTTGTTGTGTACATATTTCAGGGTTTGCAAAAATGTAGGCAGAGTCACGTATTTCCAATGAGCCTGTTGGAAAAAGGGGTGGTGGAGGGATGCTGATAAACTGTCAACAAACGGAGGTAAGACTGAAGAATATATACACCTCTTATCGTTGATTGGCTGAGTGTGCTCCTCTCAAACTCCGTTAATAAAACATCATATGGTGCATGATGTCTTCTGTCTTTAAAAATGCATGTACTGTGCATGTAAATATATTCAAATGTATGTAAGGCTGATCGTGTACCTTACACGGTAATGAATGTAAATGTGATACATCAAGTAAGTATGCAGTTCTACGAACACAGAGTAACAAGGTAACTGATTATTTCTTTCTCTACAAGCAGGTGTGGTGTGTGTTGAGGTTTTGAGCAGATGAAAGTGTGAAGGCAGGTGAAACATTGCGAAGACAGACACAGGCAGGCTGTCTCCCTCAGGTCAGAGAGGAGAAACAAAGGATTTCAAAAACACAGACAAAGCTCCAACTGGTGAATAAACTCAATAAGAGAAGATGGATAGCACCACAGCCCAGAGCCATCAAGGGCTCCACACATTGCCAGTGAGGTAAGAGGTCACAAGCAGAGATGAAACAGGAATGGATTTGAGTTCATTCCAGTAACGAGGAAACCATTATCTGTCATTATACTCACCTCTATCAGAAACCCTGGAAAGCAGATCACATGGATTCGCAAAGAGATATGCATGTGGGTGGGTGGGTGGTGTGCGTGTGTGTGTGTGTGTGTTTAGAAATATCTGCATGCGAGGATACATATGTAGCTTCGGATAAAACATTTTTCATCTTGGTAAGAGGCCAATGTCCCATTGCAGAGCCAAGAAGAGGCTTTTTTATTCACTTGGCACTTGCTGCGGGTGACAGAGGTCTCGGTAATGCAAAGACATGCTCTTCCCTCACTGATCACAATATGGAACACAGAGCTCCCTTCTTCCCTATCTCGTTCACACAGTTCCTTATGGGGAAAAATATAAATGGGGCACACATTTCACTGCCAGACATTCTGAACTGCTAAGAGCAAGGTCAAGACCAGCCCTCACAGCCTTCACAGCAAAGTCTAATGGATTTAGGCTAAATCAAACGGAATATATATCATTTCCAAGCATACTTATGTTGTATCTCACAATACCAACAAGTATTCAACACCAATTGAAGTTTCTCAATTCAAATAAAATTACAATGGCTAAAACAAATTAGCTATAATATATACTCATAATACTTATAATATACTAAATACAAACTTATTGTGTAATCTGAAAATATAGAAAAATCTCTTATGTCTCTCACCTAGGCTGCATTTATTTGATACAGTAAAAACAGTAATATTGTGAAATAATATTAATTAAAAAAAAACTTTTCTATTTTAAAATGTAATTTATTCCTGTGATGGCAAAGTTGAATTTTCAGCAGCAATAACTCCAGTCTTCAGTGTCACGTGGCGCTTCAGAAATCATGCTGATTGGGTGCTCAAGAAACATTTATGATCAATGGTGAAAACAGATGTGCTGCTTAATATTTTTCTGAAAACCGTGATAAATATTTTTTCCACTGTAAAAAAATATTGTCAAGATTTGTTATCACAGCTTTTTTTGTTTTGTTTTGTTAAATCAACTTAAATACTTAATGTGGTTCAGATAACATTTAAGTTTCTATTCATTTAACCAATTTCCTTCTCCTGTATTAACTAAGAAAGTTAAGTTAAACAATTATTTGATTATTTGATGAATAGAAATAGAAAGTTAAAAAGAACAGTATTTATTTGAAATAGAATTTTGAAATAAAGTTGTTACTGTTGTTTTTTTAATCAATTTAATGTCCTTGGTGAAAGTATACATTTAGTTAAAAAAGCTTTTTAGTACAGTCATATAATGATTTTAATTTTAATTTTCTTTCTAATATTTAGAAAACAGAAGTTCATTACAACGCCTTTCCCCCCTCTCAATTAAGCAACTCAAATACCCATATTTGTCTAATAAAGAGACTAAGACCTGCCACCTGACTGTAAATTATGAGGATCTTCCTATCTGTGCACATCTGTGTATCCTACAGCTAACAATGACATGAATAGTTTTACTGAAAAATGTTTGGTCAATGTGACAAATAACCTGGTCTTGGATTTCCTCCAACACCACACTTGTTAGATGTTTGTCGTGCCTGCTCACACTGACAGATCACTGGAGATCAGCAGGTTGCTTGCAGGTCACTTGTGGACATTCCTGCCACTGGACATTTTTGGAGGGTTATGTAAATGGACATAGTCAAAATCACAAATGACAATAAAAACAGATGCCATTCTAATCTGACAAGCAATCAGTTTTTCTTGCCATCAAAAATTAACATTCTGCAGGAGAAAGCATTTGAATATAAACTGCAGTAGTTTGCAATACATCATATCACAAACAAGATGAACGATTATCAATACATTAATCAAACACGCTCAGAATGCTGACATTTTCTGACATGGTTTAACACACGTAATTTTTTACTAAATTGCTTTTTATAGGCAGATACAAATCATATAGAGCCTTGAAATGATTCACATTAATAACTTTCTGATACTCGACTACAGTATCTGACAGGAGACAGATCATGTGAGTTCCAGTCTCTTCACTCCTATTGGTAATCACCGCAAACACATCACTGCTAATTTGCATAAAGTGAATCTTTTCTCAACAGTACATAAGCCACGGTTCCTCATAGCACTGGAAATCCCCAAATCTAAATGAAAATGCCGTGCTTTGTCACAGCATATCAATGTGAATGAACCTTTATAAAATGAATAGTTTCCAATTGTAAATTCTAATAGGCCTTTAAAAGATTCTATGTATGAAGCACCTGACGGACCCCTTTTTCTCCTAGGTGTACATTTACACAACAACGATGTACTTAAAATGAAAAAGGTTTTCCATTTTGAGGCCCCCAAAATACTGATGTTGTGTACATGAATAGCTAAAATGCATAAGTTTTTTTTTGTTTTTTTTAGTACAGGAATAAGAAAGAGTGACATGAACTGCGTTTATTGTGGGAAACGATCAGGATCTGAGCACCCATGATTTCAACCCAGCTGCTGGGTTAGTCCATATTTGACCCAACATTGGGTTAAAACAACCCATCATTTAGAGTGTACTAAAGGTTATTGCAACTGACCAGCTAAAATTTTTAAAGAAGCACATTTTTTTTAGAATTGAGTACAAAGGTTCCAATAATGGAAGCAAATGACAGTTCACAATCGATTCAGTTGGTGTTAGATAATTTTACATAAATTTCCTTTTCTGACAAAACAAACAAAGACCAAAACCAGGACTAAAGATAAAGTAGGCAACTCACTGTCCGCTAATGCAGCTCAGGCACTGTTTACACTTTTTGAAAATCTAAAATAGCAGAACGTTTTCTGTGATGGGTAAGTTTAGTGGGATGGTTAGTGTAAGGAGATAGAATATAGGCCTACAGTGTGAACATTATAAAACATTTAAAAAAACATTACGTCTATGGAATGTCCGCATAAAACATGGAAGCCCAACATGTGTGTGTGCGTGTATGTGGTTCTCTTAGATCAGGGATGGGCAGTTCCAGTCCTGGAGGGCCACTGTCTTTTGAAGTTTAGCTATCATGTATTCATTCATTATGCCTCACATATACCATTTATTTTATCTGAAAATACAGTATTCGGCAAAGTAATAGCAAAAGAATAAATATTATTTTAGAAATTGATCTTGCGTTACTGGTAAGCATGCTATTAGCATCTGTACAGGCAGTGTATGTGTATATCGCTGTGCTGCTTGTTCACAGGAGCCAATAGATTTTTCCACTTTTGAGCATGTGTTAACACCCGTGCTTCTTGTGTTTATTTTCAGCCGTGTCATTTTTCACAGGTCGCTTCTTGACAACTGTTTTTTTTTTTTCTCCAACACCTCCTAAGACATACATTGTGCTGAGAAGTAAGAACATGAGAGGAGCTCTGTAGACCTTAAATTAGTTGCCAGGTAATATTTACAGAACAAGTCTTATAGAGTTGCTATTTTGATCCAACTATCAGAACACAGCAGTTTGTACATATTTTCTCCTGAATACTGTGAGGGAAGACGTAGGATGTAATTAAATGCTAAATATGGCATCGCTAAACTGTGACCAACAGCTTAAAAGACCAATTTACAATATCACAATAATCGTCAATGTGAAATATGTAATTTCTGCACCAATTGTCATCAAACTGAATTACAAAAAACGATTGTTCTTCACCCCACTTGAGCCCAAAACTCATGAGTTATAAACCCTGAAGCAAACCAACCAGCTATAAGGTTTGATTGACTTTAAAAGTATTTAAAAATCAGACAAAAGACAGGTACAAGACTGCTTTATGAGGGAAATATATACAATTTAATGAAGTATTGCGAATTAACTCATTTTTAAATGATGGCTAAATATAACAATATAGATAAATATGTTGATTATGTAAAACCACATATTATGCATTTATTCCAAAATATGCCTGTAAATACTTAGGCTACATTTAATCATTTAGCAGACGCTTTTATCCTAAGTAACAAATGAGGAGAGCAATAGAAGCAATTTAGCCAACAATAGGGCAACAATATGCAAAGAAACAATTAGCCAAATACGTCTGTGCATATGTTTAAGTATTTGAGTTTGGGAGCATAAAGACCCTTTTACAGGGGCCGCGGCAAATTGGTGGAGTTGAGCGCGGCTGCTGCTTTCTCTCGTAGTGGAAGCATTTTGTGCAGTCGAGGCGGTTCTCACGTCACTGTCTCGTGGCGGACGTTGCCATAGCAAAAACCAGCAAGGTTGCATTTGTATTTACTAAAACTGTCTCCATTTACTTTATATTGCGTGAGGGTGCCTCCTTATCATTTCTGACTAATAACAAAAAACAGAACAATGTCTAAAAGCTGAATGTGTGACAAGGTGTACAGCAAACAAGCTTAAAAACCAGAACCAAAAACCCAGAAGTTTTTATTAGCTGTTGACCCAAAAATACAGCCAAATGAGACAGAGCACAACATGTTATTACACTGAGAACTACACCCACTAGATGGGAACATAAGGAAATATAAAATATAAAACTGACATTTGGATATTTGACATTTGGATACTGTACACGTAGGCATACTGAAGCATACTGAGTGTCAGGATCCCAAAATGTAGCCATTCCTCCTGCTGAAGCTTCAGGTATTATTGCCTGTATCCACTTTTGTCTCCGTAAATGCAAATTTTTTTTTTTGGGTCGAAAGATTGTATAAACTTAGTTCTGGTTTTTTTTTGCTTGTTTTCTGTACACCGTCACATATCAGATTTTAGACATTGTTCTGTTTTTTGTTATAAGTCAGAAATGACAAGGCGACCACTTCACGCAATACAAAGTCAATGTAGAGTGGCCTAAATGGCTGGATACCAAATGGCACCCTAAACCCTCACAGTCTTTCTTTGAGTCCACACTTTTGTGATGTAATGCCCAACGCCGCTTTGACTGCTGGGTAAAGTCCTCTGCGTAGCTCGCGAATTTGTAGGCTCAGCTGAAGTGCGTATTGAGGGTGCATAATAGCCGCAAAGAGTACACTCGCAAGCACCCTTCTAAAACCTAAAATGATGAATGGGACACCCTACGGTCTTGTGCAAAAAAAGTGCATTTGAAGTGTGCCATTTGTGATCCAGCCAATGGGTTGTGGGGTTTGTGTGTATGCGTATATATTTTATATTATATTATTTACTATTATTAAAAAAATTTACAAAATAATACAAATATTACTATTACAATAACATTTTCATTATTAAAAATTAAACATAGATTCTTTAAGAATGAATATAACAATAATAATAATAATAATATTCCAGCCTATGACTGAAAATTTGAAGGGTCTTATGAATGGATTTATTATATAAAATATTATGAAATTATTATTACTACTATAAAAATCTGTGCTTATTTATGTGATATCAATTCCTTAATTTTTGTCTGGAGGTATGCAATATCAAGAAGTCTATGTCTTTAATGAAAATGAGCCTTGTATGCATCCACTGTGGGGAAGAAAACTCTGTAGAAAAACATGTGGGTTGTCATATACATTTATTAAGAGAGAAGTATTATTTTTCCTATTTTTTATCCAAAATAGGATCAGCACTGATGTGCGCTAAAAACACTCATGTTTCATTCATACTGGAAGCCAGAGGGCACCCTCGAGCAGAACCGCAACACATGCCTGAGAAAGAAGTAATAGGAAATCCCTAATGTGAAGCTGAATAAAAAGAAGATAGAAATGCTTTGACTGATTAAACATGACAATAAACACACAAATGCGACAATATATGGTGTATTTGAGTTCTTCAAGCCTTCTCTGGTCTTGTTGTAATAATAAAGTATATTATAATGCACTGCTAATCAACTTTACGAGTGAGCCAATTCGGACAGCCGCTGTGTGTACATTGGCTGTACACTCGTTATTGCGGTGCAGTGTGGGATAGAATGAGTGCACTCAATAACATTCCCTCAAATAGATGCACTGTTCCGAGTCTTTCCGAAAAAAAAGCTGAGTGGCTGGGGGCGTATCGTGTGGGCGGAGCTAAAGAATGTCGAGCGCGGCCGCTGTTACTGTGTTGAATGCGTCTGAAAACTGTGTCATCCCTAAAAGCGGGAAGTTTTTCACGGGCAACTTACATTTCAGAATAATCACCTTGCTAGACTACAATCAAACCGTTAATCCATGATTTTAACTTTAACGCCGCATTTTTAGAACACCATGTCAAGCGCGAGTGTTACAATGTGTGTGTTTTTATGTGTGTTTACGCATGGTTTGTGTAGACATGATTTGTAGTAAGCGGACTGGTTTTGCGCGTCAGGCTAGTGTTTACATAGAAAGACATGGAATAGTAGCGCATTTGAATGAAGAAGCGCGCTTATTTAGTTCAACATATTTCCCCACTCTTTGTGTATTATTGTTTGGAGTGCTTTTACAATACACAAACATACACATATAGTGGCCAGCTAAACAAATGTACACACACTATACATCGTATGCTCCATTGATCAATACGGGATCATGTTTGGGCTACTTGATGGGCATAGGCAAAAACACAGACATTTGAAGCAGTCAATATTAGTATTAGGCGATCTGAAAATCCGGCGTCGAACTGGGCCTTGTTTATTAAACAATCAGTACCGAAATGCAGGGAACAGACATAAACAATTGAACAACTCAGTTGCTGAGCAAATTCCATCCACTGTTGCCTTAACGCAGGGTTATTTGGCAATCTGTACAGGACTGTCTTGGCCTGGCAACCAAAAACACACTTTTTTGGTGACTGTTAATTTCTTGAAGTCACATCACCTGTGCAGCGCAGCCTACGAGCCAGCGCTTTGATGGTGTCGCTCTATTGCTTTGCTCGCTCTCCTATTGCTCTCTCTCTCTCTCTCTCTCTCTCTCTCTCTCTCTCTCTCTCTCTCTCTCTCTCTCTCTCTCACGCTCTTCCGGTAGAATTGTCCGTACGGCCCATACAAGAAAATTCCGCCCTGTTGACGTCAAGCGGACCCATGATCGAAAAAATCTTTCCGAAACTTATGACTAACAGGAAGTAGTAAGGTGCATTTGCAGAATCTAGACTAGGAATTCCCCTGTTAAACATGATCATTTCAAAAGTCAGTTGAAATAACGAAAGCTGGTGGCTTCAGCAAAAGCATGGCATTGACTGACAGTCTTGTAGCTGACAGTAGGTCTGTCTTTAGGTTTGAAAATAAATAAATATATGAAAACTATTGATAAAAATCAATTGTAGATTTGTACTTCCGGAACCAGACTGTTGGACTCTATATGCACTGCACTGTCAATTACTGTTTTGGGATGTTGAAACAAACTATGCAAGGTTTCATCACGCCACAAATTCACAGTGTTTGCTCTTGAGGGAATAAACCAGCTACAAATTGCTTACTTTTAGTTGTCCCTGCATATTAAGCTGGAGAAGAGAATATTTTAACACCTGCTTTGATTTGTGAGTCAGCATTGTAAAATCACTTTAGTGTTCAGCTTAAACAGCAACACCACAGGAACAGTGAAAAAGAGAAAACCTCAAACCCTCCAAACCACACTAAAATATTTATTCAGTAAAAAAAAAATGTAGCAGAAACAGTTGTAATTAACCTCCCTGGCCTGATGGAGGCATCTTTCAGGAGACGACTGCTACTCTTACATATGTAAGAGTTGCAGTCGTCTCATTTTACAACTGTCTCTGCTACGATATATGCACAATCTACAAATGACAGTTATATCTACTGTTTTTCAGCAGATTGTTTGACAGGTAGGACAATGTTTGTGAAAGCATGCTGGAATAGGTTTTGCAAACCCTGTAATATGCAAGGTTTTCTTTTTTCTCCCCTACCAACACTGTGTTTAGTCATCAAACATAACTTTAACATTGTGGAAATCAAAGCAGTATGATGAATCAAAAGAAAAAGGAAATGCAATAAAGCATAGACATCTTGGAGATCACTCACACAAGAAGAGACATATGGGGATACTGGCAGTGGCAGATGCCTCTGTGTGTTTGTAAATAAATTGAATTTAGGGTACCTGGACACTTCCATTAGGCTTGCCGTATTTCTATCTAAACTGTTAGCCATAAAAGAAACAACACATGGCAGATGAATCTATTATAATGTATAAGTTACAATATATTTTATATGGTTGGAGATCCCATAAAAAGCACACCAGGGTGTGTTTTCAAAAAACCAGGGTACGTAGCGCCTATAGCCACATTCGTTGTGATTTGTGTATATATATATATATATATATATATATATATATATATATATATATATATGAATGTGGCTATAGGCGCTACCCTGGTGTGCTTTTTATGGGCTCTCCAACCATATAAAATATTTGTAACTTATACATTATAATAGATTCATCTGCCATCAGAAATTGAACAGGTGTTCTAATATATATATATATATATATATATATATATATATATATATATATATATATATACACACACTCACCTAAAGGATTATTAGGAACACCTGTTCAATTTCTCATTAATGCAATTATCTAATCAACCAATCACATGGCAGCTGTTACTGTGATTTTCACACACAACCATTTCTAGGGTTTACAAAGAAACATCCAGTATGCGGCAGTCCTGTGGGCGAAAATGCCTTGTTGATGCTAGAGGTCAGAGGAGAATGGGCCGACTGATTCAAGCTGATAGAAGAGCAACTTTGACTGAAATAACCACTCGTTACAACCGAGGTATGCAGCAAAGCATTTGTGAAGCCACAACATGCACAACCTTGAGGCGGATGGGCTACAACAGCAGAAGACCCCACCGGGTACCACTCATCTCAACTACAAATAGGAAAAAGAGGCTACAATTTGCACAAGCTCACCAAAATTGGACAGTTGAAGACTGGAAAAATGTTGCCTGGTCTGATGAGTCTCAATTTCTGTTGTGACATTCAGATGGTAGAGTCAGAATTTGGCGTAAACATAATGAGAACATGGATCCATCATGCCTTGTTACCACTCTGCAGGCTGGTGGTGGTGGTGGTGTAATGGTGTGGGGGATGTTTTCTTTGCACACTTTAGGCCCCTTAGTGCCAATTGGGCATCGTTTAAATGCCACGGCCTACCTGAGCATTGTTTCTGACCATGTCCATCCCTTTATGACCACCATGTACCCATCCTCTGATTGCGATTTCCAGCAGGATAATGCACCATGTCACAAAGCTCGAATCATTTCAAATTGGTTTCTTGAACATGACAATGAGTTCACTGTACTAAAATGCCCCCCACAGTCACCAGATCTCAACCCAATAGAGCATCTTTGGGATGTGGTGGAACGGGAGCTTCATGCCCTGGATGTGCTTCCCACAAATCTCCTATCCTATCAATATGGGCCAACATTTCTAAAGAATGCTTTCAGCACCTTGTTGAATCAATGCCACGTAGAATTAAGGCAGTTCTGAAGGCAAAAGGGGGTCAAACACAGTATTAGTATGGTGTTCCTAATAATCCTTTAGGTGAGTTTAAATCTAGTGCTTTCTGATCTTGCTCTTGTCGTGCTTTTATTTTGAAGTTCTTGTTCTTGTTTGTGTTCCTTGATCCTTCTGTTTGTATTTCAGTGTTTCATGTGTGTTAATTAGTTCTCTAAGTATTCCTTACCCTCCTGTTTTTGTCTTACATTGTTTGATGTAGTTCCATGTGTTTGATGTGTCCCCCCGCCTACAGAGATGTTTTTTTTTGTTTTGTTTATTGTCGTTTAATAAGAGTTCAATATATGATGTTTACATCTACTACTGGTCAACCTGAATATTTCTGTAGAAAGCAAGATGTGAGGAGTCTTTTCTGGTTATTTATATTGCCATTTATTATGCCATTTATTTAACAAATGTTGTCCTGCATAGGCAGAAATATGCATTACTTTAAAGTTTAGCCAGTAACACTTTTAAAAACGAGTCTTGTTATGTTGGTTTTTAATTTGTTCATTTTATTTGAACGGTTGTAAACTACCGTCTGCTAGGTTTCAATATTACAGACATGCAAATATTAATAAATTCAAAATAAGACATACATAATTTAAATATGATCAGAATATTTTTGTGCACATGGCCCTCAATGTGCACTTTTCAGCTGGAGTACATATCAGAAAATTTGTACATCAGTGCCTGCCTTTATGAATCCCTAATGGTTTTTCACATTTAACATTAGATCAGATTAATGGAATTTAGGATCAAATTTGATCATACTTGCATATTATAAATGAGGCCCCGGGAATAAAGATATGAGCAGTCTTTTCTGGTTATTCTCGTCTGCTATTGCCATTTATTATGCTGCATTTTAGTAATTTTGTCAAACTATTAATTTTCATTGATGTCCTCTGCAAAAGCCGCACAGAGGCAGGAAAATGAATTATTAAAACGTTTGGCCAGTAACCCTTTTAAATACTAGTCTTTTATGTTGTTTTTTCTTGTCTGTATTTTGATTTGTTCATTTTATATGAATGGTTGTAAACTGTCTGCTATCTTAGGTCTCAAAATTACATTATTGACGTGCAAATATTAATAAATTAAAAAGAAAGCATACATAATTTAAATATAATCAGTTTATTTTTGTGCACATGGCCACTCAATTTGTTAATTCAAACAAATTTAATCAAAATGTTAATCAGTACACTTTTCAGCTGGTGTACATATTTCTGCCTTTATGAATCCTGATTTGTTTTTCACATTTAACATTAGATCAGATTAAAGGAATTTAGGATCAAATCTGATCATATGTGCATTTTATAATGAGGCCCCAGGACCGGTTATTCAGATATTCCATTTGACCTTTGAATCACACGCTTCTGCTGATACATGTGCTGTTTTGTCCTTTTATGTTAAAAAGAAACAAACTGCATCATCAAGAGCTTTCAAAAACATAAACTTCTTCACAGGAAAGTAAAAGAAGCGGACCCACTTTATATTAGGTGTCCTTACTATGTACTAACATTTTAATTAATAATTTGATACATTGCACTTATTGTGTACATACATGTATTTACATTGTACTTACATTTTAAAAAATACCTGCATATAATTACATCTGTAATTAATTTCTGTAGTTACATTTGTAATTACACAGTTGACACTTCCCTTACACCTAACCCTACCCTTAAACTTACCCATCCCACCACACCTGTCCCTAACCCTACCTGTATCCCACCTCAATATCAGCAAAGGTGTTTTGCAACACAATATGAACACAGTAAGTACATTGTACTTATTTTTTTATGCAAGTACATAGTAGTTAAGGCCACCTAATATAAAGTGGGGCCAAAGAAGCTTTTGATTTTATATCTAGGAGATCTTTAATACTGTAAAAGTGAGTGGTGTGTTTATCCGGGGATTAATCTGAGTCATTTATGGCAACAATGTCCATGCTGCTGGAAATGGACAAGCTATGGAAATACACTGCATGGATTGCAAAGTATAGGGAAAGTTGTCACCACATGTCCCGAAGGTGTTCACTTAGAAAATAAGGTTATTTGTTAAGTCATATAGCCTATGTGTAAACCATATCTTGTCTATTTTCTTCTATATGTATGGCTGAATGAGTTACCATTTTTGCTCTAATAATGATTTGATGAAAAATGCAAAAGATTTGGTTCACAATGTTGCCATTTAGCAAATGTGAATGAAAGGTCTAGAGTTGTTTGCATTTAATTGAATACTGTTTCTTAGCTGTGTAACTGGGCCTTAGTGGATTTAATTGTAGTAATTAGCTAAACATCTAAACACACTACACACATCTAGTCAGTTTCATTTTAGCTGCAAGAGAGGAGTACAAATGCTCTGCTTCCTCTGAGAACTCTGTTGTCGCCTTCTAGAAGCTCTTTTGACAACTGCTTAGCTCACACAGAATGGAGACATCAAATATCTGCTTAGGGAAAGTACTATAGGACAGGCGTCGAGTCAAAAATCAATAGTGTGAAATACAAAACACACATGTGTCAGTTCCAGAAACTGATTAGCTAGTCAAAAACTGAGTGAACCCCAGCTGGATGGCTTAAAGAAAAAATAATAGAAATAGTAGAGCTGCACGATTAATCATTTAAAGATTGCGATCTCGATTTAATTTCTAACATTCACCTGTGTCTTATAAACCTTTTAAAAAAAATAACACCGGAACATTCAAATCTGCGTCGCCGCTGCCGTTTAGCCCGAGAGAGCCGTTGTCATGTATAGGTATGAAAAAGCTTCACAGGTTCTTTGGTTCCTGTTGGGTTATTTTTTGAAAACCAAATAATAAAGTTTTAGGAATGTTCTTTTTAGGTTTTATAAAATGGTTTAAAAAAACTACCAAGGAGTGTTATTACAGCATGTAAATGTATTAAATTAATGTATATATTGTATGTGTGTACTGCAAAATATGTTTGTATGTTTTTTCAGGATATCTAATTCTCCTACCAGGCTGTTGTTGAAAATAAAACGTGCCTGGTTAAATAAAGGTAAAAAAAAAAAATATGATTAATAGAGCAAATCACTTTTTGAAAGTAACTTGTCACTTCAAGCAGCTTGTATTGCTTACAAGTGTTAAAAGTGTATTTGCCATTTAATTATTCAGTCAAGAGATTCATTTAGAGTGAGTCATTGAATCATTTATTCAAAAAACAATTCATTCAAATTAGTTAAACATTTTAAATAGACTGCAGCAATTAACATTTTGTCAGAACCTCTGGTAAATTACGTTATTTTGTTTAGTTGTCTATTCAGAGTCGGGATCTCTATTTGAAACAGAAATCGTGATTTTTCCAGACTCGTACAGCTCTACAAAATAGACAGGCCTGTTTAGAAGCACAGACCAGACATTGGTGCTTGTCTTTCTGCGAGCCCGATCTCACGAAAATGCGTATCAATTGTACGAGTGTGCAATCTCGTAGAATGTATACGCCAAAACTCATTTTGGCGTGCATATGGTACGCCGTTTTTGGCGTGCATATGATACGCACTTTATGGCGTATTATATGTACGAACCCCCCACACCCCCACCCTCACCCTACCCAAAAGCGTGTCATATACATGCCATAAAGTGCCTATCATATGCACGCCAAAAACTAATTTTTGCACACGCGTACTATTTATACGCATTGTCCAGGGAAGATGTAGAGGAAATGGATGATTCCTCTGAACATCTGCTTGCTGGCCCAGTCAAGTCTCAGAGCAGCTTCTGCTCATCTGCATACTGCCAATGCTAATCATTCATTCATTTAATGAATGAATGATTAGCATTGGGGGTCTGAAACCATCCCTAGAGCAGTGGGGGTCTGAAACCATCCCTAGAGTAAAAAGTGAATCATATAGGATTATGTCAAACAAATATATATTGCATATTCCTGCTGTCTTGCAAGTGTTGAAAAGTTTTGAGATTTTCCCCTCTGAGAATTGAAAAGGTGTGTTTGTGGATCTTTATGTAAAGTGAATACTGGTAAAGTAGGACAGTGAAGCTTTATTATTTCTGTATTTACATGTAAAATGTTGTTTGGGTGTGTTTGAGGAAGAGTCATCATGTGCTTAATGTTTCTTTCTGTTTTATTTTGTATAGTAAAGTAGAGCTCCTAAGCTATTTAAAATAGTTATACGGGGCTGAGACATTTGGATCATAATAAAAAATTATGTAAGCTACATTTTTAGAAAGTGTCCCACTTTACCTGTATTCAATATATATATTTTTTTGTCACTCAAAATAAATTAAAATAAACACTTTGTGTGTACCCTTACCCCTCTACCCTAATTTGTTTACTAGGGAGTTTAGATTTAACATTTAGAGTTTGTGTATTTGCACAAGTGAATGTTCATGCTATGTTCTATCTGAATTTAAAGTGGCCTCTGGTGTAAAAATGCATTACATCCCTCACACTACAACATTGTAGGCCTATAAACATTCTAATGAATGATTCATGAAACTAAATGCTCATATGGCTCTTTGAGGCTGTTTAGAAATTATAGATTACTTAGAATTTATTTGTCCATGATAAGGCTGACTATGAAAGCTATAATCTTTCCTTTTCATGAGTTTCATTGTGTGTATGATTCTGCAGAAGCACTTGCTGCGTACAGTATGAGAGTGAATAATAGGCAGCTGTTAAATTTTGTTTTGTATTGTATTGTGTTTTAACTTTTTTTTTTTTTTATAATTTGTTGAAATGTGCCAATTCAAGGATTTCTTCACACTTGGATCCTTCCTTCTTTATATTAAACTAGAGATTGACTAAAAAAAAATTAGGGTTGGTTAATATTTTTACCACTTTTATACTTTTTTTAACTATTCAGATTGCAAAATGTCTGCGTAAATCTAATGTCATAAATAATGATAAAACAAATAAATCTCAATATTGCTTATCGGACAAAAAATATAAAAATACTCAGTATCATAAAAAAATAGGCTATGTCTAACTTAGACATCTTATGGAGTTTTTCTTTCAACTTTTACCTTGGACTTGCTCGAGTTTGTAAGGCACAAGTGCTAAAGATAATCTGAATTCAAATTGATACATTAATTTCTTACAAGAATTCAAATGTTAAAAGGAGGTTGCATTAGTACGGTGGTGACACATTGCTCCCACATACATATTATTTTCCTACTCAATTGTGTCGTATTAACGAGATATGTCATTTTAACAACATCTTTTCTCATAATAAGATGTTATGTCGTTAAAACGACATATATTTTCTCCTAATAAGGATGTGTTGGATAGTGATGTGTA
The DNA here is from genome assembly GCA_023029165.1 of Gobiocypris rarus. Classification (NCBI taxonomy): domain Eukaryota; kingdom Metazoa; phylum Chordata; class Actinopteri; order Cypriniformes; family Gobionidae; genus Gobiocypris; species Gobiocypris rarus. The sequence continues at coordinate 27,396,497 of CM040927.1, read as the reverse complement.
AAAAATATGCCTTTATCCACGTTAGAGAATTTATAGGCTATGTGCCTTTGTCACACTGAGTCTACCTGAGTATGCACTGGGTAAGACTTAAGTTGTTGACAGAAATAAACCCAGGTAAAACTAAATTCATTACAATGAAAAATATAAATGTAAAACAAACATAAGTTATGCCATTCATTAGCCTTCAAACAATATTTATATTAAACCCTAAACAAATTAGGCAGACTATTTAAAACGAACCTGAAACCAGATTTGCTCCTATCTCATTATTCAAATATTTCTATATTCGCACTTGGAAGCCAAATAAACGGCTGTCTTTCAAACGGGATAAACGGCTGTCTTTCAAACTCCCTCTGCACGCAATTGGATAGCGCTACAACCAACCAAAGCAAAGAAGAAGCTGACGTAGTTAGAGCTCTCGGTTATTTGCTCTTTTTTCAACGAAAAGCTTAACTTTAAATCTTTCAGAGTCGCGGCCAAAGCAGATTCGAAAGACCGCTGTTCGCCAAAATCTCCAGCCACCGCCATCTCCTTTGTTTTCAAGAGTCGGTGGGCGGGCTTAATGTAATGACGGCAGAGTTGCGACGGTTCCTGCTGCTATACACGATGTGATTGGCCTGTCCAGAGTTAGGCTTTTCCAGCTCAGAAGGGTATTGAGAGTTGCTAGACGACACTCGCGGGCAGATTAAATTCGCTGCCGCTAGGGTGCGTCTAGATTTCTAGGCTAAAACTATGTATTATGGTAACAATGCTTTTGTATGACTCATGTTCCAGTCTAAAACAACATTCACATGAGCAAAATCCACGGCCTTTGTTGTTATTGTGTGTACACAAATAAAAGTAGACAGTTTATTTATATATTTTTTATTTATTATTTATTATATATTTTATATATTTATATATTCTTTTTTTTTTTTTCAAATGTTGATTATAAAAAAGTGAGCATGACATTATAAGATTGTGCAATATGCGTAATGCGCTATGTCGGGAGACATGGGTTGGGGTCAGACATGATTTTGACCACTTCATTGAGTTTTGTTTTGTAGAAAGTCTTTCTTTAAAGTGAATTTCATTTTGTATAAATTGTATTTTAATTTTGATCAATGTTTCATCAACTAATTGCCTGTTTATTTAATAAATAAGAAGCAAACCAAGAACGTTGGGAATGGATTGACGTGTGTAATGAACCCACTTGCCTGTTTCCATGGCCTTTGAGTAAGGCTGAAACTATAGCGTCTTTCTGTTTTTAATACAATTCTTGTATATATGTCTTAATTACAGTAGGCCTATAGTTATGATATTTGTGACTGCACCGGGGTCCGTCATTAAAGTTACGTCACTAAGGCTAATCAAGAATATTCCATGGCCTCAAAAAGTTAGTGAAATTTTGATTTAGATGATGGCTATCTGTTATGAACTGTAGGCAACATCAATAAATTAAAACAATTTTGTACTAATTGCCACTGATACAGGCAGCAGAAGAGCCTATTATACACTGGGTTTGCTTTTTCAAACTTGGAAGTGTGACAAAGGCACATAGGCTAACCTATAAATTCTCTAATGTGGATAAGTACACATCATTATACAACACGTCCTTATTAGGAGAAAATATTTGTAGTTTTAACAAGAAAAATGTCATTTTAACGACACATCTCATTATTACGAGAATTTATTATTTAGATGTCGTTAAAACCGACATAGCATCTTATTATTACAAGAATTTTTTTAAAGAATTAAAAAGTACAACAGATGGAAATACAACAGAGAAACAGCAATAGAGATAAACAGTATTAGGCTCTTTCTGCGTCTCATGTTTCATTTATAGCACTGGCCTCATTTGAGTTTCAGATGAAAGAGATTGCTGAATTTCTTAAGTGCAGGTCATATATCTTACTGTTCAAACCATTCTAATCTCTCAATCTCTGCCCCCGGGTCACCAGTTAGACTCCATTTCCAAGAGCGTATGACTCAATTTTCATCTGTCCAGCGAAACTTCAGCATCACAGCGACTGTCATTTCATCTGCAGATGTTAACAAGGCTCTTCAGATTTCATCTTGAAAATCCATAAATAAATAAAAACACATTTATTTCCTTTGCAAATCATACCAGATTGAGAAACTGAAATCTTTCCAGGAGAAACAGAAAGGACAAATCAAGCTACATAAAGCCAACCGCTTTTAATCTTTTCAGATATAAACCTCCTCTTAACATTCTAATTTTTGCTCATACGTTAAAAATGGGGCAGATTTGATGAAATTCTGCTTTCATTACTTTCTTTATCATGTTTTTAAAACTTTATGCTGTCCTTGGCGGTAGCACTCGAAAGCAAATGCCTGCTTTATCCGACCAGTTGTAAAATACAAATAAAAAGCCAATATATCCATTTGAACGAGTGCATCAGCCAGAGAAAAATCTGTTCTGCCATCAAGAATCTGTTGAAGTAGACAGAAGGTAAGCATGTTAAAACACTGTTTCACGTCTGTTGATCTGCTCTGCGTTAAGTGTTAGTTTGTGTGTAGGATGTGTTTGAATGCTGTACTGTCTGGGGGCTGAAGCTTGTGTTCCATTCGAGTTTTTTTTTTTATTGGCTGCTTTCTCAGTGTATTTCATTTAGTAGTGGCAGACTGTAGCAGTAACTGGTGATATTTACCGGTCACCAAAAACATTTATTAGAACTTAGAACTCATTAGAACTCATTACCGATCGGTAACTCATGTGGCCATGTTATCTAGATTATATGTAGATTATTTGATGTAAATTTGATTAAAACAATGTATAAAAAAAATTGCTGAATATTGAACAAGTTTATTTATTTGCTTTTTTTAAGTATATAGTTTCTGCAACATAGTGGAATCTATGTATTCTATTTATTTGTACTGTATTTATACTGTAGATTATCTATCTATCTATCTATCTATGTAATGTATCTGTCTATATAATGTATCGGTTTGTGCATGTGGATGTATACAATCTCCAAAGTTTATAGTCTCCAACAAAGGGATTTATTCTAACAGAGAACACCGATCCAGACCTGCCTAAAATGCCTCAACTGAAGTCCAGATTTTACTTAAGCAAACGTCCACGTCACAATGTGAAATATTAGCATAATGCCTGCATAAAGGCATACGTAAAGAAAAAAGACAAGGCTTCAGTGAACGTGTTGTCGACATGTTGTCATCACTTTGTTGGGCCTTCCAAAAACAGATGAAATTAGGAATCAAAGCCCTGCTAACATATTTTGATATCCAGAACGTTCCCAGAATGTTACATTTTTCCCCCAAAACATTATTTTTTAAGGTTTGTTTTTGTTTGGTCTTAACCCTTTCATTTTAAGTTTAAAATATTCTGGCTGACCTCATTTTAAAACTACATATATTTTCTCCTAATAAGGACGTGTTGTATAGTGATGTGTTATTTAGATTGTATCACTTTCACGAGTTCACACTTACATATCATTTATAGAGAGTAAATTTAAAGGCTTAGAGATAGAAATTTTGCGTATTTTGTGTTTGTGTAATTTTGTGTATGTAAGTGGTTAGAACTAAAAGTGTGGAGAAGAGGTGGTGGAGGGATGTTGATAAACTGTCAACAAACGGAGGTAAGACTGCTGAATATATATACACTTCTTATTGTTGATTAGCTGAGTGTTCTCCACTTGAAAGTGTCTCCATCTAAAAGTGCTCCTCCCGAACCTTGTTAATAAATCATAATTTATTGTTTCCATGGTGACACGTCATTGCTTGTCATGTGACACACCTCAATCACAATAGTGATGTATGCCTATGGCTGTATGACTGATATGCTTTTATTTAATTTTTCCTTTTTTTTTTGCAAATATTCACAAATTTGTTCTAATCTGATATTCCGATGTGATTGTGGAAATGGATGTGGTTTCTGGTTTGTAGAACTTTATTGTGACGTTATTCTAACATTATTTTAACATTTCTCTAACATTATTCTAACATTCCCAGAACATTCCCCTAAATTCTTTACTCTGATATCCTTATCCCGCTGTATATGTCAGTAAAAGTCTAGCTCACCCGCAACCCAGTAAGTGGTACGGAAGATGGAGATATCGCCTATAATCAGTATGATACAAACCATAGGCTATATTGTTTTTTTTTTATTGTCTCATTTGGAAAAGAAAATATAATTATAGAAACATTTTAGAAGGTTCAATATAATTAATTAACACAAAGAGCATAATTTGTTGGTTTAATAAACAGCCCTAAAATGTAGTAATAATCTGTGTTCAGTAAGTCAATTATAAACTGGTACATTTGTCTTTTTGTATGGGGAATGATGATGCTGTATGGTTCTGAAGCATCCATTGTAGTGTGTTTCTAGTGCAATACTCCACATACTTTGACGTATTCATGACCTTTTTTATCTTTAATGTTGATCAAGCTTTCACTTTTGCATACTCGCAGTACAGTATTTGTTTCTGTCCTAACGCTTATCCTTGTTTGGCCTCAAAGAGACTATTTGCTAGACTGGGTAAACCCAGCCTGATCTGCCGGTGATTTGATTTCGCCCTACAGCTTAGTCTGGAAACCTGTACATTCATTTCTACTGCTTCTGTTACAGTTTTGAGGGAACCAATCACAGACTGGCTTATCCACATGGCGCGGTATCGGCGGGTTTAGCATGAATGCCCATTGATCACAGCTCTTGTGGTCTGATTGCTTGAAGGACTATCCAATTGCGTACAGAGTCATTTGAATTATCTTGTTGATCATGCCTCTTGTGGTCTGATTGGTTGAAGGACTATATAATTGCATACAAAGTAATTTTAATTATGCTTGTTTATTACGCCTCTTGTGCAGAAAATACATAGCAGACTCCCCAGACCAATGTTCAATCTTAAAAGATTGAGCTCGGTCTGGTGATAGCCAGACAAACGATTTGCCCTATATGTTTGATCTAATGGCTCTCCATCTTTAGCTTGGATTCCTTTTATTTCTAGAGTGAGTGCTTTCCCAGAGAGGATTAGTCCTGTATGTTGTCTTTGATCATAAGCATTAAGTCTCATTCTCTGATCAGCATTTCAGTTCTCTCCCTTTTTGCCACTGCTGTGATGGATGCCAGCTGAGGCATGGCATAAAAACTCACTGCTATATTGACCAGCATGGGCTTCCATCTTAGAAGCTCTTGCCAGGGAGTAGTAGAACATGCTGAGCAATGCCTTATATACTGAATGATCACCTGTTTGACAACTAAAAATTATAATGATCTACAATGATAACTACATATAATGACTACAATGACCAATCAATGATCAAAACAATAGGCAAAATGTGTTAAAATAAGATGAGGTTCATCAGCAGGTTTGACAAAGGATCCCCCATCAGAACTATTATTGCAAGTTGAGTTGACCATGAAATGTGGTCATAATTTAACCTATATAAAGAAAATAAAGCATCATATTCTCATAGAACGCAAAACAAATGAAATTATGTATGTAATTGTGTATGTATTTTTGTGAGATTTGGTCATATGGTGGTGTTTCTTGATGTCACATTATAAATTATTTCGCTTATTTTTGTAAAAACTTTACAGGGTCGCTAAAGACTCGAGTTGTGTAACAGTTTAAGTAATTTTTTTCTGCACAACAATAATTGACTGAATTAGTGCAAATCACCTTTATTCCACAAGGTGGTAATGTCTGATACGCAATGATGAAGTGACGTTTATTCATATTACCACAGGCAGGAAACAAACGAAAAGGAAGTATCATCAGCAAAACTTGAAATGGCTTAGCGATTTACTACAGAGAAAGTAGCCGACTGAATGCAATCAAAAATTAGTGTCACTGTCACTTGATGGTGAAGAAGCTGTCAGCGATCAAAATACTGATTTTGAAGATGTTGAAAATGATAGTTTTGAGTTTGTGATCACAAACATGAGCCAGATGCTGAATGTACCGGGGAAATGAGCTCTGATGAGGACAGTGATGATATGAAACATCTGCTCAAACTGAACCCTTCTAAGTTCCAAAATGTAACAAAATATGCTTTATTTTATTAATCTAATATCAGGAGAGTTTTCAGGTAGAGATCTATCTGTATTAGATAAAGATCCACGTCACTAAAGACCCAAATATTTAATAATGATTGGCAAAACATTCATGCATTTAAGGGTATTCTTATTTTGATTCTTATTTTTACTATTTTTGTTGCTATTGTTCCTGTTTGACATGATTAGTTAATGTTTTCTTTGTTTCCATTGCTGCCTTGTTTGTTACCATAGTAACCCTCATTAGTCTCCATAGTAACTCATTACCCTCACCTGTTCCTTGTTCCAGCCCTTGTTATCTTGTGTATTACCGCAGTGTTTGTGTTCTTGGTCTGGTGTTCCTCTCAATGGATGTTACGTGAGTGCTTGTTTCAGTTTTGTTTTGCCCCCGTGTCTGGAGTATTCTGTTTCTGGATGGATTTACTTTCATTGTGATTGTTTAAATGTTTTTGCTGCACCTTGATCCAACTCTCTCTTGCTTCAGACACAGCCTTCAATACAACTGTACTGGTTCTGGGTTCTTTGAAGCACCATACATTAAAGAAATAAGCCTAAAGAGGCCATGCATTAAAGTGACTTTATAGGGCTAAAATGGTATTGTTAGAGAAGGTTTAAAGCGAAAAAACTTTAATATGTTAAAATCACTGTTATGCATAGCCTTGGGTGATTTATTGCTTTTAGAAATTGGTGCCAGCATCAGTATGATAAAGGACTTGAAGATGCAGTAACTTTTAAATGTGTTAATAGTAAAAAAAACACTGTGTTTTAATATCAAATTCCTTTGAGGTGTGCACTGACTATTTTACAGTGCCTTTGAATATTGCTCTTCCAAAAATATTTTAGAGTCAGAACTGTGTTTCCTAAGGCCTGGGACACACTAGATAAATTCCAAACTGTGGGAGACCACAGACATAAGGGCAGGTTCAACTGATTTTTAGCGTTATAATCTTCCGAATGCACAAACTAGAAGATTCGTCTGGACTGCGATACCACACACCTGTCAAGTAACATTTTCACATCTCGTGAGATCAAACGTGACCTGAGAAGAAAAACAAATGGAGGATGATCAGTGGGTGATCTTTCTCAATAGTCCACTTTCGAGGCATGTTTGTGGCTGCCAAGATAGAAATACACAACATCTGATCGCTCACTCTCATTGGCTATCACCTCAGAGGCAGATTTTAGAGATTGTTTATAGAGGTTGTGAGAATGTCCCCTCCTACGTGGGTTTATTCTTCTCCGCTCCACTCCGGGTATCATGTCAGAGGCAGCCGTTCAAGAGTCGTAAATATCAAACATGTTGATATTTATTTTATTTACATTTACATGTTTGATATTTACAATTTAGGATTATGCGGGCTCCAACGTGATCGGGAGCAATATAATAATAATAAAACCACACAATTGAGCATTTTTTGGCCTTGAATTGGGTCATGCCCCCTGATCACTAGGGGGTGCAAATCGGGAATGTATGCGGAAATGAAGTTGTCTGTGGAACTTAAAAATGATTCTGCTTTAGCATCACTTTTATTAAACTCTTTTTCTTACCTCTCTTTGTCATTTTCATTGAATTTTTTTATCTGTCTTGTCTGTCTGTGGTTTCTGCTACAGAGAGGCCGTCTGGCCTCGATACTGAATGAGTATAATTAAATTACATGCTCCTGGTGTGAACTCTATTATCAATGTGCTTGCAGATACATCTGGCTGATTGTATCTGCAAAATCCCAACTGTTATCTTAACTTTTTTTTAATCAATAACTGTAGAATTTAAAACTGATTGTATGAAATTTAGCTTTGATTGTATTATGTGTGTTACTGGGTGAGGGAGTGCTTGAGAAAATTGCTGGGTAAAGAGCTTGTTACTGTAACACATTTGGTTATTAGCATATTATGTAGTTAAAAAGTCGATTGACATCCATAACTGGTTTTATGACCATAGCACACAGAATGCAAGGTTCTCTGTTTTTCTCGTGAGAGTAGAGACCAGAAGGGCTGGAATCAGACTTGTGTAGTGGAGAGAAATGAAAGAAAATTGGCATTATAAATGTCAAGGGAAATAACACAACAGCTATAGTCTTATATCTCTTTGGGGTGAGTTCTTTCTTCTTTTTTTCTTTCTTAGAAAGAAAGCAAGAAAGAAAGTGAAACCCAGTTATGTAACAGTCGTCTTTTGTAAGTGGCAAATCTCTGATTAGAAACACAAAGTACAAAAAAAAATCTCATCACAATCAGGGAACCAGCCATATTTCATGAAGAGATGAAAACAGCACTGGCAGTTGGGACGTGTTGAACATATGAAGAATACAGAATATCTGCTCTGGCATTCTTCCAATCTGCAGTATCATTTATTGGGCCATAAATACGGTGAGAATGTGAGCGTTAATGTATGTGAGTCAACAGGAGACTGGGTGATCTATGGTTACTAATAGGCAGTAAATAGGCAGTGACTCTTATGTGAGAGGGCTCTTCCCATGCTGCCATTTTCCTTGATTTAATTATCGAGAAACTCATCGCTTTAAATATGCTTTGGTGTCTGAGGTCTCCTGCCCTACATTTCCGTTTTTCTTCTGTTTACTCGCAAATAAATAACCTGTGCACAGAAATGCACACATACAAATACACTGTTATCGATCTGCGAGCAAATGATGATGTTGTTGAGAGGAACAATCACTCTTGTTATCAGTAAACACCTCCATCCTCTTTCTACCATTACTGATCTTAAATAGAGGCATGATCTGTCTAATCTTGTCAGCGCTGAGATCCTGTCTATATAAATCTTACGGCTACATGTGAAAAGTACATTCATATATATATATATATATATATATATATATATATATATATATATATATATATGAATAAGTTTTTCTCATGTAGCCGTAAGATTTACGGCTACATGAGAATATATATATTTTAACCCTGCACCTGAGCTTATGGGAAAGCATTATGTTTGACTCACTGTGGTCAGATGGGTTTTAGTATTAAGAGAAATGTCAATAACGTAGTACTGCAAACCTAAATGAAAGGTTTCCTCCCTTTGGAAATCGCTTGACTTTTACATGGTCTGTTATGCATTTGATGCTATGGTCAAATACCTAAGGTATCATTCAGTTACTGAAAGCTTCTCACAGTTACTGACGTTTCTGTGTGTGAATCACTTTAGCCCTTCAAAGTATATGGCCTTAATATGATGCATTTATTGTGCAATAAATAATCTGAATCTGATCAATGGCTAATCAGGGCAAGAGGACAGAATCACAGCCTGTCACAGAATCACAGAATCAAGGCCTGTTTTGGCTTATTAAGATATTCAGCTTTGTTCAGCAGGTTTCATTCAAAGTTTTCTGCAGCTTTTTTCAAAGTGTATAGCTAGTAGGATCAATCTGATCAAGCTGTTCCCTTAACAACTCAACACCTCAAATTTAGGTCCTAAAGCTCGAATTCCTTTGTTTGTGCATTCCCCACCGTTGGTTCTAGTAGGATGGTTTTGGCTTATTCAACACGTAGAATCGCCAGGCCGTCGATAGAGAACTGTGATTGACTGTTAAGTTTAACAAATTAGTCAGTGTACGAGAATATGAGCAAAAGTTATGAAAGCGAGCAAGTCAAAACTGAACAGACAGAAGGCTGTTATAATTTTACGTCATCTTGCATGAGAAACATTGCGCAAATATTTTCATAATAACAAGCAGAGTGGAATTAACCCACGTAGGAGGGGACCTTGTCACGACCTTGCGCAACGTTCCCTAAAAGTTCTCTAAAGGTGACGAAAATCTCAGACCTTTATAGAACATTATGGAAGTTCCTAAAACGTCATCATTTGGTTATGTAAGTGCTACAGTTCTAGGTTTCTTATATGACTTCAGGGGGACATTCAATTTTGGTTATTTTATGGTCAAATAGCAACATAACAAAGAGGACATTTTCCACATTGTCCTCTGTTGGTCATATAATAACGTTCCGGATATGACTTCTGGAAACGTTACCAGTTACCTTGACACCAATGAGGATGTTCTGGGAAAATCAAACTTCCAAATAAAATATTGTCCCCTAAACGTTCTGAGAAAGTCCTGAATGTTCCATGAAGGTTCGCCAAATATTGTCCCCCAAACCCTTTAAAGAACTCCACATCATGACCATCTTGGAACATTCTGGGAATGTTACTAGGTGACGTCCTTGACACTAGGAAGTTCTAGGAACGTAAAATTTCTAGCGGGGAAGAACATGATCAGCGTGATTGATATTCAAAACGGTAAGCAAGCGCTGCTTTGTTTATGGTTTGTATACCTGCAGTCTTAGTTTCACTTTCCCTTTTTGAATGACGAATATAGACGAATACATCTGCTTAAATAGACAGTTATCTCCTTTACACGCAGGTGCAGAACGCCAGTGCTAGTTGACAGTTGCCTGTAGTCCTCTTGGTGTGTTCAGGTGCTGTTTTTTCCCCGAAGCATCAGTGCTAGTTCTTTGGTGTCGGTTTGGTTTTTCCCTACCTTAAAACTTCCATCCATCCTTAATACTAGTTTCTGAAACTTTATTATCTCGTCTTTGATCTTTTGGCCATTCTCATACCTTTCTCATTTATTTGTTAATGTCAGATGTTGTACTTTCTTTGAAAGTCTGCCTAAAAGCATAGTCTGTTTCTCAAACAACTCTAAAATTCTTGTCCTCTAATTGTATCCTGCTTAGATCCAGTTGTCTTTCTTCTTTTGAAACAGTAATGTATTGAATAGCCTACATGTCTCAAATGGATTAGTTTCTTTTTGCTCACCAAAAGTTTACTTGACTTGCAACAAATGCAAGTATACTCAATACAACTGTGTATATCAGGGCTGTAACCATAGACATTGAGGGGGACAAATCCCCCAATAATTAGAATTGGCCAAATTGTACTACAAATTGAATTGTTTACTCTCATGGCAAAGCATGCTGGGAAATATAAATCCCAGCCCAGTTTCAGTTAAATTTAAGTTTGTCTAAATTAAAAGAAACAAGTTGTCAAAACTATGAAACAATGAAGATTACTTCAAATGTGTCATTTTTGCAAACTCAAAAGTAAAAGAAAATTCTAAATAAAAGTTAATTTGATTGAACTCATTTGTTACATTTGAGTTGGTTCTACTCAAATCAATTAATTATTTTGAGTGTTCGTTATAATTATAAAGACTCTATCTAGTCTGTCTGTCTGTATGTCTGTCAGTCATCTGGAATATAAAAGTCATTCTCAATTCAATTCTGAAATAGACATAGGCATTAGCAAACATTGGCTTGAACTGTCCGTCACCATGAACGTGTATGGCAGAGCAGTCCGGTTTAAATGCATTCTGATCACAGATGCCTCGTTCTTTTATATGGGCAACATCAAAATTCAGGACACATGCTTGAAGGTGTAGAAAGGACCGTTGAATGCTGGGTGGGTACTTTGTGATCAAAGTCATTGCAGTCATTTCTGTTTTAGAGTCTTTTCTCTCTGTTTATGAGTTCATTCTTGATTAAAAACATAATAGTCACAATTGATGAATGACTGTGGTAATGCAAGAGTTGACTTTTTTGTAAATGTCGTCATATTGACTGCATTTGACAGGGCAAGCTCAAACAAAAGGGGACACTGGAAAGAAGTAGAAAGCTTGCTACACAGAGCATGATATATGGATCAGATTTAACTGTGTTTCAACCCAGTTGAACACATAGCTAATAAAAAAATACATTATAATATAACAATGCAGCACTAAACTTGTGGCTTTTTTGAGTGTGACGTCAATAAGACATTCTGCTGTAAATGAATGCATTGATGTTTTAAATTTCAAAGGTTAGTCACTGCAATACTATAAAATGTCATTTAAGAGGTTTTTAGTTTGCTTGTTCATGTCTCCCCAAATGTAACATGTAAATGAAGTAATATCTGCCGCAAGTCTCTCATTGCCCATTCAGAGGACATTAAGCACAGAATTATGCAAACAAATGCAATAAATACAGAGGTATGCAGAGGTCACGCATTACTTTGTGCCAAGCAGTACAATGTGGTATACACTACCAAAACTAGTACAAAATGACCCATGATTGCACTCATTTTAGTTCTCTATAAAGTATAATAGGCAGTGAACAACTTTGCATTTGAATACAATCAAGAACGCAGTGAATTTATAATTTGTGTTCCAGCCATCTTTTGACAAAAACTGAGCTTCGGATAGTCGGGTGTTTTAAATGACGTCTCTAGTCACATTTATTGAATGCAAATATTTTCCATTAGTTTTCAGTTGGAGAAAAAGTTAATTACATTTAAGGAGCACTGTCAAGTGCATGGTTTCACAAGATGAAACAATTTGTCTCTTTTGTCTCCTTGTTAAAAACAAAGGCATTTCTGAGAAATTCTACATTAATTTGTCATCTTTTCTCTTTTTTCTGTTTTTTTTTTTTGTTGAAAATATTGCCAGAAAGGATGACAGTAATACACATTATTACAGCTGGAGAGCTTGGGGAAAGAAGTAAAAAAAAGGTTGTGTTATGTTTTCAACATGTCTTTATTCTATATTGTATCATACATTTCATATTCTCAGAAAGACTTATAGATTAAAACGTATAGGCCTGGTTTCACAGACAAGTCTTAGATCAAGACAGGCCACGTTGTTTATAAATGTGCCTTAGAAAAAAAAAAACATTACTGGTGTGAATCTTGAGGGGGAAAAAAACAATGGCACTGATATATTTTAAGATAAGTCAAAGCAAGTTTCTTTCAGCCAAGACAGCTCAAACACGCATAGGCTTAAAAGGATAGTTCACTCAAAAATGACAATTACCCCATGATTTACTCACCCTCAAGCCAGTTTAGGAGTATATGACATTCTTCTTTCAGATGAATACAATCCGAGTTAATGTCCTGAATAATCCAAGCTTTATAATGGCAGTGAATGGGAGCCCAACATTTGAAGCCCAAAAAAGTGCATCCATCCATTATAAAAGTAGTTCAGACGTCTCCAGGGGGTTAATAAAGTCCTTCTGAATCGACTTGATGGTTTTGTGAAAGAAAAATATCCATATTTTAAACTTTAAAAAGCAAAATATCTAGTTTCAGTCAGACTGCCTTCTGACGAAGAAAGTGTAGTGCCTCTCACAGTTCAAAACGCTTTTGCTACGCCCTACGTCATTGCATCAGTTACATTTAAAAAAAAACTTATTTTAAAATAACTGATTGTATTCACCTGAAAGAAAAATGTTATATACACCTAGATGGCTTGAGGGTGAGTATCATGGGGTCATTTTCACTTTTTGGTGAACTATCCCCATGTTTGAGCTGTCTTAACTGAAAGAAACTTGCTCTGACTTATCTTAAAATATATCAGTGCCATTGTTTTGTCTCAAGATTCACACCAGTAATGCGTTTTTTTGTTGTTGTTTTTTTTAAGGCACATTTATGAACATGGCCTGTCTTGATCTTAGCCTTGTTAATGAAACGGCCAATGGAATTAACATATTATGTTGTTAGCTATTGATTTAACCAATGTTAATGTGTAGAAAGTGTTGTTTTATTTTTTCACTTACTTGCAGAGCAATGGCATCATTAAATTCATTGCAATGTTCTGTTTCTTGCTTCTTTTTTCCCTCTTTTTTCTTAATCTTCTTAACTTGGAATGAATTTCCATTGCATTTCCATAAATTAGGATTATGGTTTTCTCTGGTTAGTGTGTATATTTTGTCCACATGCCATCGTCAATAGACCATGCGCAAACTATAAATCAGAAGTCTGTAGTCAAACAGCCTTCAGTCTTCCTTAGGTAAGTCATTACTCACTCTATCATGGGCGGATCCTGGCGTGCATGCTGCCGATACGACTACAGTGTGTAGCTCTCATTTGTGAATCATTTAGGGGTCACTGGTGGACCACTGACCACTGTTTATAAGTAGTTGCATTAATGTACTGACAGTATGAGTGAGTGAACTCATAGTTGAGAATGAATGGTAAATCATTTGGTTTGGACAGTAACTCTTATACTCCTAGGGAACTAATGAATGGGAATGCTAATGGTCAGCTTTCTCCAAGTATTACAGATTTCTTTGTATTCTGTGACTTGTATATTATGATAGCAACATTAATAGAAGGATGGAGACACCAAAAATAAGAAAGTGATGAGCAGCAAGTCCTAGAGCGAATCTGCATGTGTCTATAGCCAATTTTGGCACCTGAAAGAGCTACTGATTATTTTGCAATTACTCCACACCTTGAGCCAAAATATGTTCTGCGTCACAAGGGATCTATCTTTCTATGCCGTCCAATTACCCTTATTTGTCTTCTCTGCTTTTACCTGCACTGTCTGTTTACGAGTTCACGCTTGCTCCTCCTTCCTGTCCTCAAAAGCTCTCTGCCAATTAAATCAAACTTCCATACCCAGCTGTATTTTATACAATAAACTTGAATATGCTTGATAATAATGCATCTTTTATAGTAAGGAAAGAGTGGGACAGGTAAGAAAAATGATCTCTTGAATGTTTTGTGGGGGATAAAAAATTTGCCGTAGATAATTTTTCAGTAACTTCAGCCTTTTCTATTCTACTCTTCCTCCTTTTGCGATATGAATTAAGTGTTTCATCAGCTTGCAGTGAATAAAGAAAACATGACTGGGAGGAACATGGTACTAACAAGATTTTAAGTCAATAGCTTTTAGGGACTGAACAAAACTAACCTTAGTGACAGAGATGTAACAATCTGCCGCAGGCACAGAGAAACAGAACATGTAGGGAGCCAGTATACTACTGTTTTATAAATAACTACTCTCATTCCTGCCAAATTATTAATAATTCTGATGCACTGTATATGGGAACACTTATAAATGGGTTTTGGTTTGTTCCAAACATGGTCTAAAGCAGACCTAAGACCAGGGCTGGAGCTGGTCTGAGTATGGTTAACTTCTAAACTATGGTTCAAAACTATAAACTATGGTTCATTTTAATTTCTCATTTGCATAATGCCAAATATTTTTAGCCATCATTTTAAAGTAATGATTTCACACAAATGAGAAGATAAGCCACTATTTTTATGAAGATGACCGAATGAGAAGCATATTAAAAGGTATTGCAAAGTACACACAAGACTTTTAAATGTGCTCTTTCAGTGTTCTGCTCAAAAACGTTTTTCAATACTGTTCAGTTTATTTAAAAAATAATCTTCACTCAACACCATTGTATTAGGTTTCTCATTCAAACAAAATTGCATTGTTAAACTGACTTTTTAGCTCAACTCAATAATTAAACTGGATTGCTTTTTTTGGTTTTTGTTTGATATTAATTTTAGAAAAATTTAACTTAATAGTTTTGGACAAAATTAAAACATTGTTAACCCGATTCAACAAAATGACATTGAATATACCTTATGTAAAAAACTTACGTTTACTGAAATAAACAATGTTAATTAAATTCAACATAACCCAGTTATGTGGAACCTGTTGACATAAAAAAGTTAAGTAAATCCAACGTATAATTTTTTTTTTACGTTGTGTGCAACATGACAGAAAAATACAATTTTATTTTATGTATGAATAAATTATATAGCCATTTTGTGATTCATGTAATTTATTTTTAGCTAATTTTTAACATGCTAAAGTTACCCTCTAAACATTTTCATATAAAAATGTATTCCGTTTTAATGTGTACATTAAGACATTTCTCCTTTAAGCTAAAAGAAAATGCCTCATTTATGACTGTAACCTTGGTTCCCTGAATAGGGAACGAGACGTTGCGTCAAGATTGACGCTGTGGGAAAACATTGCGTGATTGCGTCATGCACTTGTGAAATCAGTCCATGGTATATAAACCAAACATAGTCAGCTCCTGAAAGGTCAGATCACAGGCATGTATGTCAAGGCGACGTAACGTCTCGTTCCCTCTTCAGGGTACTGCGGTTACAGTCATAACCGAGGCATTTCCCTTTCAAGGGAACTCGCGTTGCATCCCGATTGACGCATTGGGAACGTCTAGCCATCATAGTGACCAATGCCTGTCTTGTGTGAAATCAGGCAAGCACAACAAAGACAAAAACACCTGGGACTAGGGTTGCCACCTTCAGTGTGCCAAAATAAGGGACACCCATTTACGACCCACACCAACCCCAGCCCCATGAGTTTCTTTGTTCTACTGAACACGAGAACATATTTTGAAGAAAGTTTCCCCAGGCTGTTTTAGGGGCACCATTGACATAGTAGGAGTCTTCCTATGTGTTCAACATAACAAAGAAATGTACACGTTTGGAACAACTTGAGGGTGAGTAAATTATGACAGAATTTTCATTTTTGGCTGAACTGTCCCTTTAAGCAGTCATTCTGAACCAGTAATCACTTTTTTGAATTTCAAAAATGTTTTTTATTAATTTACTTAAATTATGACTATATTATCATGTAATTATTTGTCCAGTTTTTATCTAAATATTTTTTTAAATGTCAAACTTTATATGACAGGACTATTTATTATGATAATTAGCCTAGTTAGATTATAAATTATATTAATAATAACATTTATTAGGCTATAATTTATTAATTAACCTGTCTAAAAAATGTATGGAATATTATATTAAATACATTATCCAAAAAAAACAATAAAGCACGGATGCGTGTGTCACAGAGATCGGTCTGTCAGCGCTGCCGCTTTAAGAGACAGTCTGAGCAACAGAAATGCTTTTCATAAAGTGTGCAGTTGGCCTGAGGTTCATCATGAGTTACTGGACAAACCCATTGATACCTTTTTGATATTTAGTTCTATATCTGGAGATTCTCTTGCGTTCAAACGGTGGACGCAACGCAAGCTTGACATGTTTTTAAAAACCACGCAAGTTTACAGGCACACTGGCACAGCGCATCTTCTCTCCGCCGCTATGGCAACAAAGCCGCTAAAGCAATCACACACAAATGAGTTCCTGTACTACTTATCATCAAATGGATATCTTTATATTTGCTATCAGTATTCTACACACTGCAAAATCCGTATTTGTTTATTGAACTACGTGTGGGCCTATGTAAAATACGGGACAAATTGCGTCCCGTATTGCTTTGATACGGACGCGTCATTTTGCTTGTAAATACGGGACGATTCCGTATTTTAAGGGACGGGTGGCAACCCTACCTGGGACCCAGGGGTGAAGCCCAAAACTATTGTAAAGCCAACTTGTGTGTGCGAAACAGCCCGCTGCATTATACATCTCTTAGGGATACCCCTAATAGAAGGCTACAAAGCCACCATACTCCTCCTGCTTCAACCTACTACGGAGGAAGCCAGTTTGTTTCCTGCACAGGGAGCTCTAAAGTGATCATGGCCTCAACAACCTCAGTTGAGAGACCTGAGTCAATGAGTTGGACCCCCTCAGAGGCCAGACCCACATTTCAATAACTCTGTTCTCCAAAACTCCCGGGATCAGAACAATCAGGGAAACCATGTACAGAACTCCATATGAGCTCCACCACCTCGAGGTGGAGTCTCCCTTGCCTGGGCCTTACCCCCTGCCTTGACATGATGTCTGCTCCCTGAAACTGGTGCCCATGGATGTAGAGCCTGAGCCATTATCACCAGGTGATTAAGTGTCAGGTGAGATAATGACCCGAATATAGAATAATGAGGTGTTAACCACTGGATGAAAGGCTGAATAGTATATTAATACAGACGTCTAAGTCCTCAAAGATCAAATGAGTACATATTTAATTTTCTCAAAATTTAAATGCAGCCAAATATCAACCACAGAGTTAGAAACGGTCTAGGTGAAAGGCTGAATATAGTGTATTAAAAGAGATCTCATCTGAGTATTTTAACATTTAATTTCATAAAAATTCAGAAAACAATCAGAAACAAAACTTGGTAATATTCATATTATAATCTTAACACAAAAAGAACCATAAATAATAGTCTGCAAACACACAAATGCAAGATCTGAGCTATTAGATTATTTTTGCAGAGTTGCAGACCCATAATCCACACGCTGCCTCTGTAAACGCGCAATCTGAGAATCTTTATTGACTTTCTTCCCTCGAGAAGAAAAAGCCAGCATGAGCAGAGCTAAATTTCTCAATCGTGCATATGAATGAACACTGTCAGTCCCCTTTTTATTAGAGCTGACTGTGCATGCTCCACTCCCAAACAAACAACACATCGCGTGTATCCCCACTCACAATGAAGCGAGGGCAGAGAGAAACACACTACCCAAAATGCTGATTGCTCACCATTATACTCATATATATGCTTGTGGACAAACAATAATAAATAGACAGAGACAGTTTCACACAGAGCGCTTGCTGAAGTCACAGAAGCTGACTATGTTTGGTCTGGGTGCGCTTAATAGCTTCCTGCTATGACTTCACCCGCCTATATGCCATTGGTCTGATTTCACAAGTGTAGCGTCAATCTCGACGAACGCGAGTTCCCTTGAAAGGGAACAAAGTATTATGTACTAAACCCACTGAAGATCAATTCAATAATCACAGGATGTGTCAAGGGACTCTGAAGCCGATAAAAACCCAAATGCAGGGTTTATTGAAAGGTTGGTGAGTTACAGGAGTACTGGTGAGTGAAGAGGGTGAATGAGGAACCAAGGAAGTTAATTTAAGTTTGCAGTAAAGCTAATAGAACTAGATGTTTCAATCCCTTTATTGGGAAACTCTTGACAGTAGCAGTTGGTGTCAAGTGGTGAAAAGGAGGGTAAGTGGTGAAAAGGAGGGTAAGGTATGTCATTGGAGTCATCAGGCGGGCACCCTGCTTCATCGACGTTTCGTTGATTGAAGCCCACAACGTCTCCAGAAGACTCAACGGTGTACCCAGCGTCACAGATACACCCCCCTCTATACCATACCCTCCATATCCCTGATGGGCTCTGCCAGGTCTGAATATTTGTTCTTTTTCCTCTCATAAGCCTCTTGAACCCCATCGTCCTATGGTACTGTCAATTCTACAACATATGCCAGCTTTGTCGTTGGAGACCACAGGACCATGTCTGGCCGGAGTGTTGTAGCCACTATTTCTGGGGGAAACGCAAGCTTTTTATCAAGGTCCGCTTCCAATTTCCAATCCCGTGCTGACTGCAGGATGCTTGCCTCCTTAGGTGATGTACTATGCTATTGATGTTGGCCAGCTGGTACAAAATGTGTGAAGTTAAACTGTCCTGCCGATGTTTGTGGGAGATTGTTTATGTTGGTTCACTTATTTTCCAGTACTGATGCCAGCTCTCTGAGTACTTGATTATGCCGCCATGTATAGCGCCTTTGGGTGAGACTTGTAGCACACCCTGATAGAATGTGCCTTAAGGATGCAGGTACTTGACACAGGGAACAGGTGGGATCTTCTCCATACCACTCTTTCAGATTTTGGGGAGAGGGTAGCAGATCATAAGTGGCTCTGATTACAAAACTCAGCCGCGCTCCTTCCATCTGCCAGATGTCACACCAGCTAAGCTTTTTCTTCTCCAGACCCTCCCAGTTGGTCCATCTCCCCTGCTTGGCCATTGAGACAGCTTTGGCATGTCGCTCTTCCTCCTCCTGTCTCCTGACTTCTTCTACCACTAGCTGTCTCTTTTGTGTTGATGTTGCTTTATTCCACAGAGGAGTTTATGGGATGAATCCGAACCCGGCCCTCCCATGCTGTATTTGTCCAACCACATCTCTGAGGTGAAGTACAGACTTTGTACTCTGAACAGCTTCTGATGGAGTCCACTTCCTTCCCGCTACCACCCTGGGGGTCGCTGTTTGAATGACTGCATCCTAGGATTCAGTTAGGGTCATAACAAGCCTTGCTTTAGTGCATTTAAACTCATCCACGAGCCCTGTTATTGGTAATTCCAATTTGCCATGTCCATAAAGTCCAACTGAGCTTAAACAACGTGGGATTCCAAGCCACTGCTTCAACTGTATGTATATCACAGGGGAGAACTTTGTATTATTAAGGGTGTTAAACATTCTATAATATATATATATATATATATATATATATATATATATATATATATATATATATATATATATATATATATATATATATATATATATATATATATATATATATATAAATAATACTAATTATTATTATTATTATCATAGAATGTATAACACTCTTAATAATATAAAGTGTTCATATATATGCACACACACACATATATAATTGCAAACCTTTATGTTAGATGTGATGAATCGCTGTCAATCAATTTGAAAGCACTAAATAATATAATATAATATAATATAATATAATATAATATAATATAATATAATATAATATAATATAATATAATAAAGGTGCTAGGCTTCCAGCATCCCTTTGACCCTAAGCAGTTTGAAGAATGGATGGATAATGAAATATAATATAATACATAATAATATAATCAAACAAAAGGAAAAATAAATGCATTATGGATTGAATCTTTCAAAAGGCTATACATTTATGACTACACAACTTGTAAATATCCTCAGGAAGATCAGTGAAAGAAAGATCATCTATTGTGAAGAATGAGATCAGGCCTGGATCTGGTATTCCACAGAGAACCATATCAAACATTAGATGTTGTTGCTGTCTCTGCACCATCTCAAGATTTCAGTAAAGATGGCTGCCCAGTGGGGAGCAGCAGCTATATGTGAGGGTTCAGATTAATTCTAATGATCTGTGCGGGTGAATAATGCATGACAATGGGAGCCCTGGAGTCTCTGCCAGGCTCATGGTAAGCTGGTTAATTGTGTTAACACTCCCACATAAACATGCACACAGGAGTATAGTCTTTAACACAGACTACCGTCCTTTCCACACTTGTTTCATTCCCACTCTGTCTTTCTGCTCTGTTAAATGATCGTAGATCAGATTGCACACACCCGCTCGAAGCTTTTCAGAGTATATTACTTTCATTCTTTTTGGGACTTCTTCTCTGGGCTGTCCATAGGCATGTCCATTAAAAGAGTATTGGTGACAGCTTTTAGTGGTGAGGTTCATTTAACACTGGAGGATTTTAAATCATGCCACAGAGTTTATGCACTCTCAGTTCCAGCCACTAGACAACTTTTTTTCCATTTCCTTTTCTCCCTCATTTCTCATCTGCCCTCACTGTGTCTCGTCCACTCTTCCCTGAGGTTTCCCAAACGTTATGATCCATTTCCTCCCAGTCCACCTCCAGAGTAACACTGGCTCTCATAGACTAGCCTAAGGGATAGTTAGACTCAGAGACATCTTGATAGACAAGCTTACAGAGCTTCCTGTCTCAATGGATCACTGGGTTGGGGCAAAATTTTGAAATAAAAAATTGGACGCCTTTCAATTCATGATTGTGATTTGGTATGACAGGAAGTGGAATTTAATTACTTACAATTCAGAGAATATCAACAGGTACATTAATTAAACAATTTATTTAATACACTACAGTTAAAATGTTTGGGGTTAGTATTTAAAAAAAAAGATATGAATAGTTTTTTTTTTTTTATCAAGGACACATTATATTAATCTAAAAAGCCAGTAAATTCATTTATAATGAAAAAGATTTCTATTTCAAGTAAATGCTGTTCTTTTGAACTTTCTATTTATCAAAGAATTCTGGCACGTTTCCACAAAAATATGAAGCAGCACAACTGTTTTCAGCATTGATAATAATAAAAAACTATCAGCATATCGGAAATGATTTCTGAAGAATCATGTGACACTGAAGACTGGAGTATTGTATATTGAAAATTCAGCTTTACCATCATGGGAAAAAATAAAATCTTCAAATATATTAAAATAGCTGTATTAAATATATCAACAGTTATTAATATTATTGTTCCCTTTTGAGGGTACTCACACTGCATCGGAATGACACTTTTGGGACGCTCCCTTAGCATATTGCGTCTGAAGCATGAATGAAACTAGACTGATCTTGATTGGTGCTACGTTGGACAATGAAAACAGACGTATTTTATTGATGGCATTTTGAATGCACAGAAATACTGTGACGAGATCCCGAGGCCCATCGTTGTGCCATTCATCCACGACCATCACCTCATGTTACAACATAATAATGCACGGCGCCATGTTGCAAAAATCTGTACACAATTCCTGGAAGCTGAAAACATCCCAGTTCTTGCATGGCCAGCATACTAACCGGACATTTCACCCATTGAGCATGTTTGGGATACTCAGGATCGGCGTATACGACAGCGTGTTCCAGTTCCTGCCAATATCCAGCTACTTCCCACAGCCATTGAAGAGGAGTGGAGCAACATTCCACGTTCCATATTGTGGCCAGCCTAAGGCAAACCTGTGCAATAATTACGCTGTCTAATCAGCATCTTGATATGCCACACCTGTGAGGTGGATGCATTATCTCAGCAAAGGAGAAGTGCTAACTAACACAGATTTAGACAGATTTGTGAACAATATTTGAGAGAAATAGGCCTTTTGTGTACATAGAAAAAGTCTTAGATCTTTGAGTTCAGCTTATAAAAAATGGGGGCAAAAACAAAAGTGTTGCATTTATAATTTTGTTCAGTGCATTTATTCCCAAAAAAAGGTGAAAATGCACACTGTTTAAAGGCACAAGATTTTAGATTTTAAAGGATAGTTTGCCAAAAGTAACATATTTAAATAAATATTCAAATAAATTAATGTATCTGCATGTTCTACTTCAATTCATTTGTTTATTTCAAAACACAAGGCTACAATAATGCACCTACAACAGTAAAAGTAAAACAATTACTGTGGTTAAGGGAATACATATTACAAGTATATGCTGTTAAAAGCTTGATTTAAGATAGAAATGTATATAGTGCAACAATTGTCATCATAACTCACCCTCAATTTGTACCAAACCCCTATGACTTTATTTAGATGTTGTCTTAAATCAGCAGAACATGTATCTCCTTCCTGCTGTCTGCATACATTAATAATGCCTGATGACAATAACCAGCCAGAAACCATCTGCTACCCTGTTACCTGACAATAGGTGCATGATGACACATCTTTGTTAATGTAGAGGCATATATCCAGCAGATATTACATCAGTAACAAATAACTCAAAGTTCACTCCCGCAGAACAGCAGTCTTGCTACGGAAATTATGACTTAGGCAACTCAAATTAGGTCAAATAATACAAACCCAATTCCAAAAAAGTTGGGACACTGTGCAAATTGTGACTAAAAAAGGAATGCAATAATTTACAAATCTCATAAACTTGTATTTTATTCACAATAGAATATAGATAACATATCAAATGTTAAAAGTGAGACATTTTGAAATGGCATGCCAAATATTGGCTCATTTTGGATTTCATGAGAGCTACACATTCCACAAAAGTTAGGACAGGTATAAATAAGAGGCCGGAAAAGTTAAATGTACATATAAGGAACAGCTGGAGGACAAATTTGCAACTTATTAGGGTCAATTGGCAACATGATTGGGTATAAAAAGAGCCGCTCAGAGTGGCAGTGTCTCTCAGAAGTCAAGATGGGCAGAGGATCACCAATTCTCCCAATGCTGCGGCGAAAAATAGTGGAGCAATATCAGAAAGGAGTTTCTCCGAGAGAAAGATCATCATCTACAGTGCATAATATCATCCAAAGATTCAGAGAATCTGGAACAATCTCTGTGCGTAAGGGTCAAGGTCGGAAAACCATACTGGATGCTCGTGATCTTCGGGCCCTTAGACGGCACTGCATCACATACAGGAATGCTACTGTAATGGAAATCACAACATGAAGTTGTATTAACTAATTTCGGGAGGAGCACGTTCAGATAATTAAACCTAATTAAACAATGGAACACATCAGATAATGTAACCTAATTAAACAAGTCGAGCACGTTCAGATAATTAAACCTAAATAAACACGGGTGGATCACATTAAGCTAATCAATCTAATCAATGATAAGAGGTGTATATATACAGCATATTCACCTTCTTTCGATGACCGTTTTTATTTTTAGCATGGGCGGCTTTTCAGGCAGGTCGCCCCGCCCGCCCATTCACACTGAAAAAAGCTACAAATGCCACTCTAAGCAATTCTACAAAGCAAAACAAATCTTTTCCTTACAAATTCTAAGCTATTTATAAACCCTTTATACCGCTCCATCAGCATTCACGGTAAAATAATTTTTGCTTTTCCCGAAATATAATTGTGTTTGCCATGATACGCAATTGTTATTCTGCCTTCAATCAATTTTAATCGATGTTCTAAAGGCGTGTTTTTAGAACCATGACAAACATGACAACAAAGCAGCGCTCTGACATTATAAAGAGTGCACACCGCACAGACTTAAAACAGGAAACTACAACAGTTCCTGTCTTAAGAAATAGAAAATGATCTTAAATAATGAATGTATTGTTACCGGCACACATCAAGTTTTTCTTGCGATTTTGCCGCCTCTATGTGCAGGCTGACAGATATTTTTAATCCATGAGAAGTGGCCGTGGTGATGAACATTATACTTGCTGGTAAAGCGAATGAACATATCGTGAGACTAAATCACTAAAATAAAGACAATACAACAGCGGATATCACAAAAACGATAAGCCAATATTTCTCTCAACTTGACGCGCACGAGCTCCCAGGGCTTGACGTAGTGAGTACAGCCATAGTCGCAAATGCTTGTAAAATGGTTGTTTTCTCACCTTAAAGTCCGCACCAAGATCTGAACCGAAGCTCGTGTTCTGATTCATTTTATACATTCGGTTAGTTTTGTTTGCTTTCACACTGCAGTTGTGCGAGTGCACTAAAGAACTTTACATGACATACTTGCGTCCTGTTGTCATGTGCTGGATCTTGACATTGATGTTGACGCATATTGATGACACTAATGAACAGGGCTTATGCCTATTTCTTGTTTCGAATTGTTTCCTTTAGAGTTGTCGCTATTTATACAAACAAATAAAGAAGGCTTTCTATAAGGCTTTTAACATATTTCAACATAAACAGGAACTTCCTGTAAATGGTCTAAAAGTTCAAACCATACAAAATGCTTTCACACCAGGAACAAACCCAACCTTTATTCAGTTTGATCCAGACCGAGACTTTCCAAACTGAAAGTCAGAAATCTGGACCAAACATGGTGAAATGTATTTTGTACAATTCAATGTATTTTGGAGCACCCGTTTTCTTAAATGTAACATCAATTCCTTACAGTATGCTATTGTATAGTGTAATAAAGATTATTATTAAACCATCTTATATTTTGAGGATGAAAAAAAAAAAAATTAGTCAGCTTCTCTGACTGATTTTCTCCACTTCCGCAGCAGTGCTGTTCCCTCTGCTCCCGCAGGAGCTCAGCTTCTCTGACTGATTTTCTCCACTGCCGCAGCAGTGCTGTTCCCTCTGCTCCCGCAGGAGCTCAGCTTCTCTGACTGATTTTCTCCACTGCCGCAGCAGTGCTGTTCCCTCTGCTCCCGCAGGAGCTCAGCTTCTCTGACTGATTTTCTCCACTGCCGCAGCAGTGCTGTTCCCTCTGCTCCCGCAGGAGCTCAGCTTCTCTGACTGATTTTCTCCACTGCCGCAGCAGTGCTGTTCCCTCTGCTCCCGCAGGAGCTCAGCTTCTCTGACTAATTTTCTCCACTCTCACAGCAGTGCTGTTCCCTCTGCTCCCGCAGGAGCTCAGCTTCTCTGACTGATTTTCTCCACTGCCGCAGCAGTGCTGTTCCCTCTGCTCCCGCAGGAGCTCAGCTTCTCTGACTGATTTTCTCCACTCTCACAGCAGTGCCGCTCAATTGATGCATTACAATTTAACTAAACTCATTAGATTTAGTCGACTAAAACTGGACTAAAACTAAAAACAAATAAGGTGACTTAAATATGTCTAAAACTAAATGGCATTTTAGTCAAAAGACTATGACTAAAACTAAATCAAAATTTTCTTGGAGATGTTAAGTATCCCACTTCTCTTATAACAAGCTGTTCCTTGATTTATTTTATTATTATTATTATTATAATTAGTTTGTTTTGTTTTGTTTTCTCTCTCTTTTCAATCACCTCTCTTCCTATATCCTGTATTAATACTGTTAAGAGCCTCCAAGTCGGGTACATCAAAGGTTAATTGAGCGGCATTCAGTTTTTCCACAATCGAGGTACGCCTCTACGCCCCAGAGATAAACAATTCACAACCTCCAGATCAAAGGGATTCAAAGATCCCAGCCCACCCGCCCGATGCCAGATAACCCATAATGCCATTCGCTAACAAAATGTATTCACATCCTCCCCACAGGCTACCAGCCACTCAGTGAAGCCTGCACACTTGACACCATGTTATTTAGCCTTAGGTTTCCTTAGATGCTCAGAAGTCCCAACCACCTCCAAATTTGACCCTAAAGTCCATCCCACTGTCTCAGTACTCGATGGCAAAACCATAAAAAAAATTATCCATCATTTCTTTTTCTGTCCGGCGAGGATTCCCTTTCCGATTGCAGTGACCATTGATCTCCTGTCGGATGCCTCGAGGGCCCTCCCGACCACTATCCATCTTTTTCTTTTTCCCACCCAGCGAGGCTTACTCGTCCGATACCGTGAGTCTTGATCTCCTTTTGGACACTCCAAGAGCTCTACCGGTCAATGCTTATCTTTCCTCTTTTTCTGTCCAGCGAGGCTTACTCGTCTGATACCGTGAGTTTGATCTCCTTTTGGATGCCACAAGAGCTCTCCTGGACAAACATCCATGCTTTACCTTCCACCCGTCTGTCAGCGAGGCTTACCCGTCCGATTGCAGTGAGTCTTGATCTCCCTTCAGATGCGGCTTGAGCCCTCCTGATCGGCCGTTCCAAACTACGCTCGTTAAATAACGTTGTTCCCTCTTTCTGGCTGGTAGGGCTTTTTCTCCAAGGCTTTTTCTCCAAGGCTGCTCCTCATTTATCGGCTGGTAGGGCTTGTTTCTTGTCTGTTGCAGTGAGCCTAGCCCCCCTCAGACGTTGCAGAGCCTTCCCGATCAGTCATTTTTGAGGATGCTCCTCATCTATCAGCCAGTAGGGTGGTTTCTCGTCTGTTGCAGTGAGCCTGGCCCCCCTCAGATGTTGAAACAGCCTTCCCGACCGGTCATTCTTATTTAAGGCTGATCCATATTTATCGGCTGGTAGGGGTTTTCCCGTCTGTTGCAGTGAGCCTGGCCCCCCTCAGACGTGGCATGTGCCTTCCCGATCAATCATTAAAGCTTCTCCTCGTTTATTGGCTGGTGGGGTTAATAAACGCCCACCAATTCTCTGAGTATTTGGGAGGGGTTTCTGCTGGCTGTCCTCTGCTCCCTGCATTTTGGGGGATACTCTGGGTTCGGGCAAAATTCCGAGCCCTCCCCCAGACAGCACGCCAAATATGCATAATCTTTATTCTATTTAATTTGATGTGTGTTTTTAATTTTAGCATCCCTCCACCACACCATCTCCTCACTTTGATTTAATAAACTCTTATTAGATGTCGAGGTCTTGTTCTAGACCATCTCTGTCACGGGGGGATACTCTGTGTTCGGGCAAAATTCTGAGCCCGGACAGCACGACAAATACGCATAATCTCTACTCTATTTAATTTGATGTAAATGTGAACTCGTGAAATTTCGTAAGTGTGAACTCGCGCAGGCGTTTTCTCTGGGCCAAGGCTCATTTAAAATGTACTGTGGCAAAGTGGAAAACTGTTCTGTGGTCAGATGAATCAAAATTTTAAGTTCTTTTTGGAAAACTGTGATGCCATGTCATCCGGACTAATGTGGACAAGGACAACCCAAGTTGTTATTAGCGCTCAGTTCAGAAGCCTGCATCTCTGATGGTATGGGGCATGCATGAGTGTGTGTGTCATGGGCAGCTTACACATCTGGAAAGGCACCATCAATGCTGAAAGGTATATCCAAGTTCTAGAACAGCATATGCTCCCATCCAGACGTTGTCTCTTTCAGGAAAGACCTTGCATTTTCCAACATGACAATGCCAGACCACATACTGCATCAATTACAACATCATGGCTGCGTAGAAGAAGGATCCGAGTACTGAAATGGCCAGCCTGCAGTCCAGATCTTTCACCCATAGAAAGCATTTGGCACATCATAAAGAGGAAGATGTCACAAAGAAGACCGATGAGCAACTAGAAGCCTGTATTAGACAAGAATGGGACAACATTCCTGTTCCTTAACTTGAGCAACTTGTCTCCTCAGTCCCCAGACGTTTGCAAACTTATAAAAAGAAGAGGGGATGCCACACAGTGGTAAACATGGTCTTGTCCCATCTTTTTTTTAGATGTTTTGACTTATTTTTCCCTTTAAATTATACATTTTCTCAGTTTAAACATTTGATATGTCATCTATGTTGTATTCTGAATAAAATATTGAAATTTGAAACTTCCACATCATTGCATTCTGTTTTTATTTACAATCTGTACAGTGTCCCAACGTTTTTTGGAATCGGGTTTGTACATGTTTTAGTGCAGAATTAATGTTACGGCTTAATGAGCTTCACTTTTTGACTCTCTCCGAATGTTGGCACTGTTTACATGCATTGTAAGTGCATTGCTGTGACCATGACATAAGGAACAAATTATTTTACTTGGTGATCGACATGAGCTTGACCCGCACATGGGGATGTGTTGATTTGTGATGAAGTGAAAACTCACATCACAACCTTTTCGTTTTGGTCTAAAATCATGTAAGTGTAATTTAATCTTGATGATATAGCCTGCAAAAAGTATTTCTGAGTACTTTAGCCAAACAAATTATAAATAAGTGAAATGAATATGAAGGTTTTAGACTGTGAAGAAAGAGAAAGGAGAGAGAAATTGGGTTGAGGGGGAAGGGGGGAAACAGACAGCTTTAAATTGTTTTCTACAAGCCTTTACATTTTTATGTGAGTTTTTATGAGGCAGACTCTGATGCAGTGCCTCATTATTTTTTTTATTTTTTTTTTGTCTCCCAGCTATTTGTCTAAGGTTTGTTCTCTGTGTAAAAGTCTGTGTGTGTGTTCTCACTCTTGTTCAGGTCTTGTCTATGTGGGCTGCTTTGTGACCTTGGGAAATTTGAGCATCTCTTGGTGCTGCGAACAGAGAATTGAAAATGTCAGAGTCATTCTCTCTCCACCTTGATAAGCCTCTATTAAAAATTGTTCCTGGGATCACCAGCAAGCAAAAAAAGCCAACCTACAGATTGAAGGAGACTGCACAAGTGAAGGCTCTGAGAGTGTAAGTAGCAATTTCCCCGTCAGTGCTAGGTGAGAGTTATTTGATTTTGAGGCCAACAATAAAGGATTCCTGTATACAGATTGAGTCAATGTTCTTGAGCTGAGCTGAAGGTTACCTGAGGAGCGTTTGTCTAATTTATACTGCCGTTCGTCAGAAGCGTTGCTCTCCCGGCCACAGTCCGGGACACTCCCTTCCATATGTCTGGCTCTGGATGGAGAGAGAGAAGAATAAAGACACACAGAAAGAGAGAGCGCTTCATTAGCATTGCTCTCAGGGACAGCAGGTGTTCTGTGCAGATGGGCCTGTGAACAGAGTCTTCCACCTCCCCGGCCAGCCACTCCTAACTAAATCTGTCCAGAGGCCTTCTGACCTCTGACAGCATCCTGTGAGTCCCTTCCTTAAATTTGAATGTACAAGGGACATTGTGTTTGCTCTCAGTGTTAGGCCCAGAATGAGCTTGAATGGGTTGATCATCTGTGATAAATGTTATGTGTCAAAATAAATTGACTGTTCTGATTGACTGTTCTGGTCCTTATTTTTGCTTTTTTTTTCAGTAACGTTTGGCATTAGCATGTTGTTCTGTCAAAACCACTTCTGTCAAAGATAATTGACAATTAGCATACCGTTTGGACCGTCTTGCATGGATAAGATCAGGGACGCAGTGTAGGTTTACGCTGTAGGAATTCTGTAGGTGTCGTATTCCTATAGGTAGACATGGATGGCAATGCCAAACGTGAGCTGCCAAAAATTAGGCTTAAGCTATATTAAATTAAATATGAACATATTTGATTTGATTGTTTAATGTTTTTGAAAGAAGTCTCTTATGCTCACCAATTATTTGATCAAAATTACAGTAAAAAATAGTTCTGTCATCAAAACTCTCTGAGTGTTTTGGCATGGTAATGGGTATGATAATGTTGATATATTTGGTCTTGGCGGAATAGATCTGCTATGCATGGAAGCAAATAAGAGACATAATTCTTTGAAATTAAACAGACACTGAATACTTAGTTTTGAATTTTTTTATTTTGAAAAACATTTATCTGAATTTATTTGCTCTGAATTCACCCCATTGAAATTATTTTACTTTGGAAACCATTCGAATTTACCTCTCAAAGCCTGAATTTCGATTAATATTTTTCAATGCTCAAAAATTCAGATACAAAAAAAAAAAAAATCAACTTACAGAATTTCAGATAAAATAGATTCAGGTTGATCAAATTTGATTGCTCAAATTCAGATCTTAAATTTCAAGTTAATATTTTTCAAATAAAACATCAGTCTAATTCGACTGCTCAAATTCAGATCGGAAAATTCAAGTCAAATATTCACATGGTAACATCTGGGCTACCCAGGATAGGAAAACCAGTTGAGCACGTATCAGAGCACGACGACCTGTCTGAAAAAGATGACTTTCAGGGAAAACAAAGTTTGCTGTTTATGTAGGCTACGTGGCGTTTCAGTTGCGTGTCAGCTGCGTGGCGTTTTCTATGTCTTTGCACACCAGAAGCGTGTCTGACGCGGCGCTGCTGCTGCTGGGTGACGTACAGGGAAGGCCTATACAATGTATAGCCTACTTCATGTTAAACATAAATATATAGCCTACTGGCACAGCAAAGACAACGTCGGCAGTATTGACCATACATATCTATGGTATTGACGGCAAAATATAGGCTACAGAATTATATTGAAAATCGATAATTATTATCATTTATTTAAATTACATTTATATCTACATTTATGTCAAACCCTAGAGACTTTCAAACATCAAAATGTAATTTATTAATATGTATTTGTGTCAAAATGACATATAAACATCTTTTAACTTACCGAGGCGCCTTAGTTTTCCCTGAAAGTCATCTTTTTACAGTCTATGATCACGACAGACAGGTCATCGTGCTCTGATAGGCGCTCAACTGGTTTTCCTATCCTGGGTAGCCCAGATGTTTCTATGTGAATATTTGACTTGAATTTTCCGATCTGAATTTGAGCAGTCAAATTAAACTGATGTTTTAATCGAAAAATATTAACTTGAAATTTAAGATCTGAATTTGAGCAATCAAATTTGATCAACCTGAATCTATTTTATCTGAAAATCTGTAAGTTGATTTTTTTTTTTTTGTATCTGAATTTTCAAGCATTGAAAAATATTAATCGAAATTCAGGCTTTGAGAGGTAGGCTAAATTCGAATGGTTTCCAAAGTAAAATAATTTCAGAGGGGTGAATTCAGAGCAAATAAATTCAGATAAATGTTTTTCAAAATAAAATATTTCAAAACTAAGTATTCAGTGGCTGTTAAATTTCAAAGAATGATGTCTCTTATTTGCTTCCATACTGTGCTGCTGCTGCAGAGCAAGTATGGGACTAGCTACTGCCAATGCATACACAACGTGCTGCTGCTGTACAATATAGCAAAGACTATAGATATAGAAAGACGGTCCTATTACTTATTAAGGGGTGAAACTGCAATGTCGCAATATGGCGGAATAGTCCCATATTCTAAAGTAAAAGAGCCAATCGCTGATTGGTAAAGCCATTGCGTCACTGCAACTGCCGTTAGAAATTCTAGTTCCCATAGAAACCTGAAACTAAGGACTGCACAAGCGCATTGGCTCGCCTAACCTGAAAAATAAGCTGTTTGATAATAGGAAACAACATTTATGGGACAGTTCATGTTATATTTTGTTGCTGATTTAAAATATGTGATTAAGTTGTTATGTCCCCATTCAAATAGATAGGACTTGGTCTTGTATGCCCTTAATGGCTGCCCAGAGGTGTTGCAAATATGGCCACTGAGTGAACAGACATTCCTTTAAAGGGACTTTGAATATAGCGTACACAAATGACCAGTTGTAGATCTATACAGGTAGAGCTGGGGTAGGTGGAGGGTTTATGAAAGCATGCTGCACTGCTCGGGCAAATGATAAGTATTTGAAGTGTGAGCATGCAAGCTCATTGGCTAATGATACAGCAGGAACCAATCAGATGTGCCCTATAGAGAATGATGTGATTGCAAGGTAGAGTTAAGGACCTATTAGCCTGCACCAATGGAGTTTCATGACATAGAGAAATTCCATGGAATTGCCATAATGGTACATTTGTTTCCAAAAACCCATATGTTTCTGAAACTAAGCTGTTCTCTGTAGTGAAAGTGACATTTTCCATCATTACAGATTGTGTCGTCAGCAAGTAAACATTTGCTCTTCTGCTTTAATGTGCTTTCTTTGACGGTTAATATCCATGACTGACTGACTCCAGTACATAAAGTTGTTTATTTCCTGTTGTGTTCACGCTGACATTGCCCAGCCAGATGAAGATGTTTCTCCACTAATCTGCTTCTCTTCCAATATGGACTGTTCACAGAAAGGAGGCTAAATGCCAGCCATGCCCTAAAGGGTATCCTCTGTCTAACAGAGACAGTCTGGACTGCAGAATAAATCATGGCCATAATTACCACATCAGCATACTGCAAATTAACAGCTGTCATTTGTTAACTGTCCCGCCAACAGTGAAACCCCAGCACTCATGTCAACGTTTCACCTTTCTGGTTTGCTCTAGGGCCTCAGGAAAATACTTCCACTGGCCATTTCAGCACAGGACAACAATGACAACAAAACATGTCAATTTAACAAAACATGGCAATTTAAGCAACAACTTAAAAAGGAAGTTAGAGCACTTGTATTGAGGTCAAGCTCTGATGTGGGACGATGGGGCCTGGTTCACAGTTGGGTTCCAACTCAGGCCAAAGGGATTCATTTTGGATCAGTGGACTGACTTGGTATGAATGTTGTCTCCGCTTTGTGTTGTGCATAAAAATGATTCAGTTAGCTGTGGATTATACCTTATATATATATTTTAAAAAAATTCCTGATTTCTCTTATATCTCTCAAACATCACTAATGTTTCCCCTACGACTCAATCAGGAAGGAGGATTGTTTCTTTTCTTTTCTTTTTTTCTTCTAAAATGGCAAGTCTGTCTTGGTTCATTACTTTATTTTGATATGAAGATAATTAAACATTGTCTGAGAAAGAAAGATAAAGATGCGTTAAACGAATCATTAAGATTATTACATGAAAGAAAAATAAGTAGTAAAATTAATATATACAATAAACACTAAATTAAAATTACACTAAATTAATAAACAATGTTTAAGATTTTAGATAAAGGAGTGAAAGGCTGTAAAAAGTAACGCCAGATTGTCTGGTGGAGGACAAAGAACACTTTTTGCAGACGACGTCACGCTGAGTGAATCAACTAAGAATGGCTCTAATTTACATGTATTTCTTTCACCTGAATCTCCCCCCATCCTACTTCAACCCCTCATGCCGTGACTATCGGAAACATACTCAAAATCTATATGATCTAAAAGTGAACAAATACTAAACAGTATATATGTTTTTGATATAATTGGAAATGTCTTAGTGTGACTGGTACACATATCCCATCTCCACAGAAGCAAACAAGAACATATTAAAGGTTTTATGAGTTTAAAGAGATCTTGCATAGTATGGTAGGTGTGGCTTTCAACCATTTGGTCTTTTGTCAATACAGGTCTGAGACAGTGATTACATGTAAATTCCCTTTGTTAACATATGTTTCCATTTGAAAGAAGTGATTGTCTGGTCTTAGTACTTAAGGTTATGTAGCAGAAAGTTCAGGGCGCAATATTGTAATTCAGATTCGCCCGTAACGTTGTGTGTCCAGCCAACGTTACGCATGGAAAGTCAGGAACGCATCTCTCACTCTTTACTTAAGAGTATTCGGTTTCACTTTATTTTGATGGTCCCTTTAATGTATTCTGTTGACTATAAGTAGCGTTGCACCTACATGTCCACTAAATATCATTAGAGTAGAGTTTCAGTAGACTGGTAGGGTTAGGGTTAGAATAAGTTGACATGTAGTTGCAAAGTTACTAATAGTCAGTAGAATGTCTGTTGAAAGACCATTAGAATAAAGTGTTAGCAGATATTAAGCAGATAGTCTACTAATACTCTAATGAGAGTTAGTTGACATTTAGATGCAACGTTACTTATAGTCAACAGACTGTTCAAAAGGGACCAAAATAAAGTGTTACCGAGTATTCGATGTTATGTATTGAGGATCTTTGAATTGATTATGTAATTGGAATTATACATGTACCTGACTGTTTAATAAATTGTTACATTTTAATTTATTCTGACTTACTCTGGAATTATTAACGATCTCTTTGAGATCATGAATGGGTACTTTCCACAAAGGGTTAAACAGAATAATTAAATGTGTGTCTAACTATTAAACATAAATGACCAAATAACCAAATTGGCATTCTAATCTAAATTCTAAATTATGATCAAATGGAGTCAGATAAAGAGGAATTGGAATTAAATCCATTTTGCCCAGCTGAGAACACCGAGAGCGCAAATCCCTTCACCGCTCTTCGCTGCCGCCATTGGAGCGAACTCAGCGGTCATACAGGAGCTTATTGAAAACATCAAGAACTTAAAGCAACCACCCACAGTCCAAAAGTTGCATTTATTAAAAACACACTTGTGGCTTCAGATGAATGCATTAGCACACAACCACATGTCCAATTAGGTTTGTAATACCTGGAGTCTTTGATTCAGTTTAATTTTGTGAATCTGCTTAACACATGTACATTTTATTCACAAATTAGAGTACTACAGTACTTTTCTCAAGAACTGTAATGGCATACTTTTTTAGTCAGTTTCTTACACAAATATTCGGACTCCACTTGTTTCAGCACAGTCTGTATTCAGTGTGACACGGGTTGACTGTGTTTGTTAAGTGAGTGTACGCAACTATATCGATTGAAACAAATGCTTTACACTCCATTTATTATAATGAAATTGAAGTTCCAATAGTCTTTTCTTGTGACGTATATCCAAGTGAAACGAATAAGTAAAAAAACACTAGGGGTGTAATGGTTCAAATTTGGTTTGTATCAAGGTTTCGGTAGGGGTTGGTATGTGTTATGATCAGGGGTAAAAAGGTGCACCTATAAGGCATGTCTGAATCAACTTTTGCTAGTTTAACAATGTAAAAAAAAAAAAAAACGGTCAGTGCACCAGGCTCATGGTCCAAAGGGTTGTACCTAGTTTCTTAATGAGTCATGGGTGTGTTTTGGGCGTAAAATGTTTTGTGCAATAAACACAATCACAACGGTGGTCGTTTTCTGTTGCCTCAAAATAGCAACACACTCAAACCTGCGGTGGCCGAACATAACCCCCTCCCTCAGGGTAACACATGCTCCCTCTGCATGTGTAATTCCACATCGACGCGGACAACGGCGCAGAAGTATTAATGAAAATCGACACACAGCCCACAGCGTAGAGGCTACGCCGCAGGTCTGGCACAGAAGTATAAATTAGCCTTTAGTTTGCTATGGAAATCCCCAAGACGGGCAAGTTGACATAATGCATGGATAAATCATATATATTAAATACTGCTAAATATTCATGGTGACACTTATTCACTGGTCCAGTCTACATAAACACGCAAATAATCAAACAAGAGTCGGAACAGGACCCCCAAATTAAGTGTCTCTGACACCACATTAGAGAAATTAACAAATTTCCTGTGTCCTGATGTCTAATAAACAAACCAATTTAGGGCATTGCCAGTGAGACAAACTTCTGCGTTTCGTTTGAAGAGATGGATTAGAAGCGTTCTTTGGTGCCAGCTGCACAGAGATTGAAATGACAGATTGTTGACATCAGTGTTACATCTTTAATCAATCAGCAAAAACAGCAAGATGGAGTGCTGTATACTCTCAGACTGCCTTGAATGGTGCTAGAGGCAAACAGGAACAGACCCAGCCACGGCTGCGAAGATTAAGGCTTAATTAATGCTTTGTTTCCATTTTAAAATGGGGTCTTAGCACCGCACAGACATCAGGAACCGCCGTTGGCTGATCTCTGCCGAATAGGGTGCTGCTAAAGACAAAAAAACTAATCTTGGGCGTAGCTTCACACTTACAACAGACTTAAAAACAACGCATGTGTGTTTGTATGCATGAACTACTATTTGCTTAGAGCAACGAGAAACCTTTTTTTCTTAGCACTCCACATCAAAGCTAACAGGGTTCCCGAGGCGTAATCAGTGGATGTTTGGATGGAGTGTGTTCTGAGACCACAGTCATATTGACTCTAAAAGAGCAAGACTCTGTCAAATTAAATATATAATTTTCATTACATCAGGCTAAATACTACACACAGACCATAGTCTTGTAGTGTGTGTGCGGTAGCATCAGTGTGCTAGAGCAGTATGGGAGTTTAGAGTAATGAAGTGATCCTCTCTCTAATACTTTCCTGTTGCTGCATACCATCGTATTATTGTCCGCGAATGTGCATAAAAGCTCAAGAGAATTCTCCGGAAACCCAGCACTATATTACTTTGAGAAATGATACAATTCTCTGAGTTCAGTGGTAATTGTGAAGATAAGTTTAATACTTCTCTCCCCAGATACATGGTTCATCCAAGAGATGAAAAGGGCTGAAAATATTAATGAGGGAAGAGGGAGTGAGCCTTGGCTCGCCGGTGCTTTAATGTCCTTATCTGTTTAGCACAGGGTCCACTCTTTGCAAACCAGACCTTCCCGAGTATGCAAATATCTCTTCGATTGGACAGGCTTTGTGAATTGGGCTAACGGCTAATTTCATCCCTCACCGTGTGCTGCTTAATGTATATTATTAGTGTGTCTGCTGGGAAGACGGGACAGAACGCAACTCTAATTGATGACATGTCAGATGGAGACTTTATTTGAATGCCAAAGTGTTGCTTCATAAATGTGCTCTTCATCTGAAAGTGTTTGCTCAAAGAGTGCGAGAGAGGCTGATCTCTCCTCCACTTCTCCTTGCCCTACCAGTCTTCATCTGTGAGAAACATCAGTCAAGATGGACGAACAACATATTGAATATAGTGTATTTTATTGAAAATAACAGCTCTAAATCTGAAAGTGAAATAGGAATGGTAGGCTATGTTGTGCTGACAAATATTTAGTTAGTATAGTTCACTTAAGAGTTCTAGTAAAGAGTTGAAAATGTACTTTAGATTTACTCTTGACGTGAACATTGTTGTGTTTTGCATGCTGGATGTTGAAGTCTGTGTAGTGACTTAAAGGGTTACTTCAGCGATTAGCATTAAGCTTTGTATCAGTAGAAACCTGGGAGTATATTCGAATTATCGTACTTTCCCCCCTCATATCCCCCTGAGATGAGAGAATTATGTATTTTATTTCTGGAAAAAATCCTCTGATGCCACAAATATCGACATTTTGCGTCATCAGAGGATTTTTTGGCCAGAGGCTAAAGACTACAGCCAGCAGGAGGCACTATTTCCACATGTTTTCAACATCGCACTCACAGCACTTGGCTCGGGGAGCTGCGAAGATTGATGTAAACGGAGCGGTGTAGAGCAAAGTGAGTGTTTCAACTGTTCAAATGAACTTCCTATGAAAGTTAAGCTTCCAAAGACATGAACTGAAAATGTGCCAGACTGAAAACGTGCTGTGAATGCAGCTGCAGCCGCGAATCCCGCGATTACCTCAGCTCATGTGATGAATGTAATCTGACTCCTGCTGCGTTTGTGCCATGACACTCAATCGGTTCACTCACATTATATCGAACAGACACGTTCAGTTTTTAATTGTAGTGTCTCTAACTGAACTGATTTTATAAAAACGAACGTGGTGGGCAAGTGATCCAGTAATCCAGTAGCCGTGCCTAGAGTGGCCTCGCAAAGAAGCGAAGCAAGTGCATTCTGGGAGTTGTTGTCTTTTATCTGGGAGTTGTTGTCTTTATCCCCATGAGACAAAAATACATTTTCTGTCTTTTCTCAGTTTAGAAGAATTTCACATTTCTACTACATAAATGACCCAGTTTAAATATAGATTCATCTTCCCAGTGCTGAAGTACACCTTTAATTGCAAGATATTGTCAAATTTTCGCAAGGTGTTTATGATGTAAGTGTTAGCATCAATAGGAAGAGAATTACAATAATATAAATTAAGTTTCAAGTGCCCAACTAAAGGGAACACCATCCACTTGTTAAGTCGTGACGTAAGGAACGCCGTTCCTGGGTCCAAGCCATCGATGGCCGTTTATGAGCGCTATTTATTCAATTTAAACATCAAACATTTAAAAAAGTTAAACATTTTAAATACTTGCAGTCTACAGACATTAATATTTGAACGATTTATAAAAGTTGAATCACTGTCTGGCCATCTGGAATTTTGGTATGGAGATACATTTTCTGAGTAAAAAAGGCATAGTTTGTGAATAGTACAGATTTCTAGATTTTTACAATTAAGTTAAGACATTAAAGGGTTAGTTCACCCAAAAAAGAAAATTCTGTCATTAATTACTCACACTCATGTCATTCCAAACCCGTAAGACCTTCTTTCATCTTCGGAACACAAATGAAGATATTTTTGAGGAAATCTGAGTGCTCTCTGACCCCTCCATAGACAGAAATTAACACTTTCAAGGCCTAGAAAGGTAGTGAAAACATAATTAAAATAGTCCGTGTGACTCCAGTGGTTGAACCTTAATTTTTTGAAGTGACGAGAATAATTTTTGTGCGCAAAAAACAAACAATTTCTTCTCATCTGTGTCAGTCTTCTATGCGATTAACGTTGGTTAGCTCCTGCGTCAGCGTCGCACGTGGTGGTGCTCATGTGAACAGCTTCAGCCAATGGTAAGCCGGTATTATGGAATAGCTCCGACATAACTTGGAAGCACTGGACTGTGTTTACTACATCAACACCGAGACTGACACAGATGTGAAGAAATTGTTGAATAAAATTGTTATTGTCTCGACGCTTCATAAATTTAAAGTTGAACCACTGGAGTCACATGGAGTATTTTAACGATGTCTTTTCTACCTTTCTGGGTCTTGAAAGTGTTAATTAAATAGCTGTCTTTGGAGGGGTCAGACATAAGGGTGAGAAATTAATGACAGAATTTTTTTTTTTGGCTGAAATAACCCTTTAAGTAAAGTTGTTGGATTTTACAGTGTACTCTTCTGGTGTGTATTCTTGTGTGTGTGTTGATCAAATATGCTGTTTCTGTATTCTCAGGGTGACTGTGGCAGTGTCCTGTGATGAGATAAACCAAATCAAGCGGTGCCTTTTGTGAAATTCTACTTCCTGTCGAGTCACAAGTTAACAAGCCAAACCTGTCAGAGCCAGAAGCAAGTCTCAAACCTGAGCTCAAAAAAAAGAGAAAACACCAATAATCTTTTTAACAAAGACATTTTTTAAGGCGAGATGATCACCTGTGGTCAGAGGTTTAAGCTAACAATGTGTGTCAGACAGTGTGAGTGTGTATGGTTCGTATGTCACTGAAGAACTGGCATGAACAGAAAGAGCCAAAGGATGCTTGGACACCATGAGACAGACACAGAAGTGTGAAATGAGAGAGACAGAGCTAGAGTGAAATGTACACGTGTCTTTGTTGGAGAATAGGAAGAGGTTGCCCTAGTGCAGTCACCCTTCTCATGCACTATAGACTAATCCTTTTGTCTGGGGGAAATGAGGTGTGTTAGTGCATGTGTCTGTGTGTGTGTGTGTGTGTGTGTGTGTGTTTGTTTGAGGAAGAAAGAGGGTTTTATGCCACCTTTGCTGTGTGCTTGATTCTCAATATGATTATTTCATGGAAAGCTTGCACTAATGAATGATATATCAATAGGAGGGAGATGAGGAAATCTGTTTTTCATAATGCAGCCTATTCGTTACAAACGAATACAAAGAAAATATGTTTACTTTTGCTGGGCATCTCTTTCTGTGTTCTGTTTTAATATGTAATGGGCCCTGGTGTATCAGTCTTTATACTTCAGGCTGTGAGAGACCCCCTTCAGGGGGCCTGGTTTCTCATCCCGCTGTACTCCCATGGGGAGTGTGGGAGAGGAGTGTGACTGCACTCATCTCAGAGTTGATTGCCGGTAACGACCAGAGATGAGTTGTTCCTTCCACCTCCAAATTACTGCACCCTGACTGTGGGTTTCCACTTGGAAAGTGAATCATTTGTGCAAGTTTGCACAAGTTGCGTGCAACACATACAGTATATGCATTCACACACACTCACCTAAGCCTGGCAGTTGACTTGTTTATGTAACAGGTATACAAATTATACTGTTAAATAAATGTATTGTTTAATACAATTCACACAATTAAAAAAACAAAAACAATAGTGCTGTCCCGTTTAATTGATGTGATATGAATCAACATAACTTCGCCGTTGACTGGGGTGACTGCGGTCAAAAAGACACACAAAGCAAAACGGGAAATTTAAAATGGAAAAGAGCTTTCAGGTTGACTGTGCAAACGGATTTGACAGGAAATCTGAGGTATGTTTTTACAGACTGCCGAAAGCGACAGAAAAGAGAAGCAAATGGAACGCTGCAGTGCATAGAAACAACTAAGCCCAGGCATTTTGTCTCAATATGTTGAATTTTTGGGTAAAAAAAATCATACCCTATGAATTGTACTGTCAGGGTGTAGGCACACTAAGCACGGTTGCCTTGTACCGTGCCCGAGCGCAATTGTCCCCCCTC
The DNA here is from genome assembly GCA_023029165.1 of Gobiocypris rarus. Taxonomy (NCBI): domain Eukaryota; kingdom Metazoa; phylum Chordata; class Actinopteri; order Cypriniformes; family Gobionidae; genus Gobiocypris; species Gobiocypris rarus. Next base: position 27,355,830 of record CM040927.1, on the reverse strand, counting down.
CCCACTCCCCCACTGGCCTGCACTCACACTTGAACTTAACGTACCGGGCCGGAGCACGCTTAGGCCATTCACGATGCAACTTTTTGTTTGGAAGAAGACCGGAAGAAAAGCACTTTCGCTAATAAACTGTTTAATAGATTTATAATCTATGCCGCGCAGCGATTTTCACATTCACTGCACTGCACTTATCAGAAGGTTATTACAGAGGCAGCTGACTTTGATGGAGGAATTAGCAGCTTTACTCGCAAACTACAATTCATGTTCATCAATAAAGTGAGAACCAGGACCGTTATAAACTTAAATATACTTGATTTAATCGAAAATTGTATCCAAGTAGTAATAGTTTGGTGTTTGCTGCAATAATAGCGCATAGTAGCGCACAGCTGTTCCGTGCTCCGGCACGGTTAGCGCTCCCTGCATGCGAAATGCGCTCTGGCCCACCTCTTCCAAGCGGGCCAGGGCTAGCCGAACTAACCGCGCCCGGGCACGGAACGGAGCGCTCACACTTGTCACACGGTTCAGAGCGCCTAGTGTGCGTTCACCTTTATATATTGTATTGACAACTCGTCAATTAAATATTTACCAATATATTCTCATTTTATGTTTTTAGAAACATATATATGTTACGTTACAGTGAGGGAAAAACAGAAGTGAGAACTCAAATGCAAAAAGGTGTGATTTATTTACAAAAGAGGAACATAAACACAAAGCAAAAACCCACGAGGGGGCAAAACAACACAACTAAACACATACCAGGAAGGGCCTCGTGGAAACGGGAGACGTAGACAGTACAACGATCCGACAAGGACTGACAAACACAAGGAGTATATTAAGGGGAGAAATCAAACTGGGAATGAGGGAACACAGGTGGGGCAAATGAAACCGATAACGAGATAACAAGGGGGTGGGATCTACAGAGAGCACATGGCCCAACATAACAAAACACCACATGTGCAACACGAGACAGGACAGGCATGTGACAATATATATATATATATATATATATATATATATATATATATATATATATATATATATATATATATATATATACAGCCGAACCAAAAATTAATCAGCCCTATATATAATTTTCTTACTAGTGGGAGCAGGACACTATAGTAGGCTATATTTATGCAAGTGTGGATAGCAAAATAAAATAACTGTGACATATTACACCCAAAAATTCTTCATACAGTGGACTACCAGTAAAATTGATAAAACTTTGGGTCCAAAATGATTCAGACATGTTTTTTCTTTAATTGCTAATGCGACCAATTAAGCATTGCTTGGTAATTGGTCAACCTAATTTGGTATTGTCTAATTGTGTACTTAAATTTAACAGCTGACAGCTGATTGGTTGATTGTAATCCATTACATACCTTTCTATCAAAGTTATCTGACATTATCAAGATTAATTTGTTCTGACAAAGTTTAACTCTGAGTTCTTGTCATATTGCATTACCGTTTTCTAAACTATAGCAAATAAACTGTGGTAATGTGAGAAATGTTGAAGGTGTTTGAATACATTAGTTTGACAGTACCTTCTTCATACTGTTGAGAAGCCACTAGATGCTTCTGCTGTAAGGAAAATTATCTGGACAGTATTTACACAACAACATTATAGGTGCATTATCCAGAAAAGCCACTTTTCAATAGCAAAATCTCATGGGTAACATCTTATTTTTGTTAAGTCCATACAAAACACATGATCTTGGAACTTTGATTTAACTATTAGAAGACTCGCTGTAACATTGTGGCTCTGTCCCTGACCAATGCCCACTATCCTGAAACAATCAAGGTCAATTAACTGTCACAGTGATACATGACTTTGTCGTCAATGTTAAACATGTGACCTGTTCAACTTCTACCAGGGGAACACAAGAATTAGGAGTGATGAACTGTGAGGCAGTAACAAAGAGACAAATGGAATTGAAGATGATGTTTCTGAACTCACATGACATCAGATAAAAACGGAACAGAACACATCAATACAAAGTATTTTTTTTTAAGATGAACCCATGAACAAAGGACAGGAGATATTAATATCAGGAATTTTTAAATCAGATTATTTAGTTCAATTAGTTCATGGAAGCTGCACGTTTACAAAGTAATGGGGATTATTCACAGTAACATCCACAAATTGGTGTGTTTCCACTCCACTTGTGTTTCCACTCCATTAGGCTTGCAAACATAGATCTCCGAGCCACAGTACATATAATAGGAATGACACGAGTAGGTGGTTGTGTCATTTATACCTTACTTTATATGGTTTTTATCACCTCTCGTTTCTCCAAAACACAAGGATTGGGATATGTGTTCTCTAGGATAAAACACATGAAACACATACAGCGGTGTAAAGGTCTCAGATTTATATATATAAAAAAATTAAAATAGTGCAGCACTTTGCTTCAAAATAAATTAGCCCATCATTAATTGATATAACGGCACAAAATAATGTCTTTTCTCTTACTGTAACGGTTGTGCTGTTATGTCCTGTTTTAGTTTTGTTTTCACTCTGTTTGCTCTGTTCCTGTCCCCATCCGAATAGCTGTTAAAAAGAACAAAGCTCCTACCAATAATGCTTAGATTCTCCTTGGGACATGACCTGTCTCCTTTGGACATGGAGGATGGAGCAGCCTAACCACCAGATCATTGGAGAAGGCCACAAGAAAAAAATGTGACAAAATACATTCTTGCTGTTTCATTTCCAGATTTTTTTTTACAATTATATATATATATATATATATATATATATATATATATATATATATATATATATATATATATATATATATATCCAAGCAAAAAGTATATTTATTTGTATTTATTCCTTTCATGCTAAAAGATGTTTTGTCTCTAAATTTCAGAATGCATTTATCTTGATTAAGCAAAAAGACCTACCTAACAGAACATATCATTGCAAGCATTTCAACTGCTGCTTACACTGCTGTTTCAAGTCTTTAGCTGAAAAAAGAAAGAAAAAGAAAAACACAGAAGCAAATGGGCAGAGGGACATTTTATTTACATTCATTTGTAAATGTTTAACCTCAAGTTAAATAAAGTACTGTTGTCATGTTGGCCTAATGAATGACAAACTGGTGCAAAACACATTTTCATTGTAAATTCATAATTGGAACATTTTGTAAACACTAATAACTATCAACTATATAGGCAGTAGACTCATCTTTGGAACCAAACAACACATTCCTGATTATAAACATGACCTATTTTCATGGTGCATGTTTTAACTCTTGGTTTCAATACAGAGAAAAAGAAAGACTAACAGAAGGAGAGAAAATGGAATATGTGAAATAAGTATGTCCTAACTGAGAAGAAAATGGATTTGTAGTTACAAACAGTAATGACAAAAAGACTAGACATGTAAGGGAAAATGTACTGCTACTAATCAGGGTGCTGTGCACAAAAGACATCCGGTACATAGTAAACAATCAAATTATGAATAATCTCACGTTATGCAATTGATAAAAAGCTTTTGCAAAAATCCAGTATGCATGCAATTCTGTGCAAAAGTGTAGTATAATGGGTTAAATAGAATATTAGGGTTTCAATAGAATTTTTTTTTTTTTTTTTTGGGTGCTTAATTTAAAAGTTAAAATTATAAATGAACCTCTGAACCTCTTCTGAAGGAACTTATTAAATCATTTTAAAAATCATGTCATCACCCCATTAACAGTGAAGTGTGCCTTTAACTTAAGAATTAACCCCAGCCACTCATTGTTGGCATTTGGGTCCTTCAGAAGGATCTGCGGAGCAAAAGGTAAACACAACCAAGAACAGCACAATGTTTGACAGGATTTCCCCATCTTGCTTTCATTAGTTCTTGCAGAGGAACAATCAACCCAGGCTCATTGTAAAAATATGCCTGTGGCAACATTTCTGTGATAAAGAAATCTTGTTGCTTCTTGCATGTTTCTCTGCACTTTCAAAGTGAAAAGGTGCGAAAAGAGTGAATCTGGCAATGCTTTGTTGGTTGTTGTACGTAGTGAAATGTGCGGTGAGTGGTGCTTGAAGTTTAGCCTATAGCTCATATGGGATATTATCACTTATTCCATTTAAAATTCAATAATAATGTTCAACCAATAAAATGTGTAGCAATGTCAAAGGACATCCCCTTCAGCCAATAAAACTTACATTTATTTGCCATGTGCTTCACATTTTTGGCGAAGAAGGATGTGAAGGAGACATTAGCACATGTTGGGTGACTTGCTATCAAGGCTCCATATACTGAAGTGCATGAACTCACTATAAGTTGTTTAAAAGTTTGGCATTGTGCAAGGAACCATTTGTGCAGAAAATTTTCTTTTTTTTGGACTGGGGTGAAGTTTTGTCCTTTTAAAGTTACAATATGTTTTCATAGAAAAATACTCTTATCTCCAAAGATCAAGGCGAATTTGATTCCTCATGATATGACCCCTTTAAGGACAGCTGCCTTGAGATTCAACCCTAGATTCTCTGATAAAAACACATCTCCTATGATGCCTTTAGGTTAGGACTCACATCGCTACCTTTTTACCAGAGCTTTGGGGCACTGGGCTGAAAGTTAAGATGCACAAAGTAATTAAATCCTCTGGCATTGCTGCAAATACAATTTTTTCTCAGTTGCTTTGGTGCATTTCTCCGATCACAACTGAATTCGTAGTCATCATAGTCATTTGTACACATCATAAAAGCAATTTCTCATTCTTTTGAGCAAATTGCAAATGCTTTGGTACATTCATGCATAACTGTCTGCTGTTTCCTTCATTATCATTTGCTTTTGTTGTGTTGATCGAAATGTATTATATTGGTTCCCTCTTTAATAGTCTTACCCCTCTAAAAATCTAGGCATTAGTTCCTTGCATAAGTCATTAAATGCAAATGGTTGAACTAGTTTTCATAATGTGTCAAGTATATTTTTTACATTTCTATTAGATGTTTGTTTGTAAATGTGTCCTGAATTGCTGAGGTGAATTGTGAATTTCACTAATGAAGGGAAATGTAAAGGGCTAGATGTAAATGGCAACCAATGACCAACCAGTTCTCTAAAATAGCTCAAAAGTGCATCTCATGAAGCTTCATTTGGCAAGCATATAGACAGAGCACAACTTAGTTTTACAATGAAAGAACAAGGAAATAAACAGGGTCAACAGCCAGTAAGAAGAAGAATAGTAAGGATGCGTGGTGGAAGGCTACTGTTGTGGAGCATGTTCTCAATCATGACCTTATGGCTGAGGCGGGTCGAAAGGTACAGCTGAATGTTGGGAGACCAACCGTGTCCTCGGTCATTCAAACTTTTGTAGACAGAACAGGTAGAGTCAGAGTATACTGTTATTGTCACTATCTGTGTGTTTCGTTTTCATGGACTTTGAGTTTGGGTTAGGGTTCTAGTTTCCCGCCATTAATCTGTTGTCATGGACACTCATTAATCACCACAGCAGTTTGTCATTGTCAGTTTGTCATGATTGTGTATGTATTTAAGTTCTTCTTTGTCCTCACTTCAGAGTCTGGGATTCTTTGTGTATGTTTGTTACATGCTGGTATACTGCCTTCCAGCATTGGATTTACCTAAGTTTGTTTTATTAAAGAAACTTTTGAGTAACGCTTTAGATTACGGCCCGGAAAGTACCACGTAATTAAAGTGAATTTACAGGGTAATTTTCGGTAATTATAGTGTAACTATAAAGTAAGTAGGTGTAGGTATAAGGGAACAATATGTAATATTGGGAGAATAAAGGGGTAACTAGCCCGGAAAGTACTGCGTAATGAAATCGTATTTACAGGGTAATTTTCGGTAATTATAGTGTAACTATAAAGTAAGTAGATGTAGGTATAAGGGAACAACATGTAATATTGTGAGAATGAAGGGGTAACTAGCCCAGAAAGTACTGCGTAATGAAATCGAATTTACAGGGTAATTTTTTTGTAATTATACTGTAATGTTGTATGTGTAAAAAAACATGTCAAGTTTGGGGAATAAAGGGGTAACAACATGGAAAATTACAAATAAGTATACTGTAAGTATTTTATAACTAAGGGCTAACTATTCCAATATTACATGGTACTTATGGCATACTATACCTAACAACATGGAAAATTACAGATAACTATACTGTAAGTATTGCATAATTGTATAAGTATTGACACTTCCTGATGAGAACACAAAAACATTTTTAAATATTACTTTTATATTTGTTTATTATTGTGAAGCTGCTTTCAAACAATATGTAGCCTATAGTTTAAAGCACTATTTAAATATGTTTTAACTTGACATGATGGAGATATTGCATGCTAAACAATCATTTGGGAGCAATTTAGAAAGCACATCCACTACATAACTCTTTTTGTAATAATAAGTGTCATATAAAAGTTTTTTTTTAGTAAGGTCGTAAGATTCATAAGGTTTTTGCTATGATTTGATTTAGAATCAAGGTTACTTACCTGAGTGTTACAGATAATTGGTCTGCTATTCTGTTTGAAAGGCAGTGGAGTCGGTGAAATGTAGTGGAAATAAGCTTACCTCTTTTCAGCTGATCCCAGAAAATAAAAGATTCATATAACACGATAAAACACACTTGCATTTTACTACTTATATACAGTAGCCTATAATTTATATGATTTGATATACATGTTTCAAGGCAAGTAAGACTAAATTAATTAATTACTGGCAAAGATACCCTCTTTTTACACGTAGTTACAGGGTAACTACATCATCTACGGGCTGTAAATTAAAGTGGTGCTTGTTACCCCCTTGTTACACGTAGTTACAGGGTAACTACATCATCTACGGGCTTTAAATTAAAGTGGTGCTTGTTACCCCCTTGTTACACGTAGTTACAGGGTAACTACATCATCTGCGGGCTGTAAATTAAAGTGGTGCTTGTTACCCCCTTGTTACACGTAGTTACAGGGTAAATACATCATCTACGGGCTGTAAATTAAAGTAGTGCTTGTTACCCCCTTGTTACACGTAGTTACAAAATAACTACATCATCTGCGGGCTGTAAATTAAAGTGGTGCTTGTTACCCCCTTGTTACACGTAGTTACAGGGTAACTACATCATCATCATCATTTAAAAATGTTTTTGTGTTCTCATCTGGAAGTGTCAATACTTATACAATTATGCAATACTTACAGTATAGTTATTTGTAATTTTCCATGTTGTTAGGTATAGTATGCCATAAGTACCATGTAATATTGGAATAGTTAGCCCTTAGTTATAAAATACTAACAGTATACTTATTTGTAATTTTCCATGTTGTTACCCCTTTATTCCCTAAACTTGACATGTTTTTTTACACATACAACATTACAGTATAATTACAAAAAAATTACCCTGTAAATTCGATTTCATTACGCAGTACTTTCCGAGCTAGTTACCCCTTTATTCTCACAATATTACATGTTGTTCCCTTATACCTATACCTACTTACTTTATAGTTACACTATAATTACCGAAAATTACCCTGTAAATTCACTTTAATTACGTGGAACTTTCCGGGCCGTAATCTAAAGCGTTACCAACTTTTGTTTCTAGAAACCTGTTTGAGCTTTTTTTTTCTTCTTCATCTGAACCCAACCGTGACAGTTATATTAACAACATGACTAAGCATTTTGACTGTCTTGATTGTGAACAATGACAGGTCATTCTGATGGCACTGACATGAATACTTTGGATTTAGATGAGGATTTTGAGGAAGATGCAGGTTTTGCATTGTTTTGGGAAATGCTCTGACTGGTTTGCATATCTTAAGGATGATTCAAGATATGTACAAAAGCAACTGAGGACTTTTTAAAAAGTCCTTTGTTAAAAAGACATTTTGTATTCCCATGCTCAACTTTAATGTGTATAATGGATTAAATATATTCACATTATCATCAGTTTGCTTTTCTGCTTTTTAGACTTGTTATACCCACAAACATTTTCCCAACTTTTACACAATTTGTGCAATATTCAATTAGGTCACATAACTTATTTTTTTCAAGTATGCATGAAGTATTAATAATTATAAGGCAATGGGTTTCCTCACTTAAGTTAAGTCAACTGATAACTAGACTATGATATAGATATTTTAGCTGCACTGGGATCATATTGTATCTGACAAGCGACAAATATGAAGGACAGAAAAAAACAATTTTGTTTTAAGTCAAGTCAAGGACAAAGTAGAGCCCACACTGGACCATAGCTTCTATTATTATGAGGAAAAGCAACAACTCTGCATTTATCTCTGGAACAGTTGCTCAGTTTGTCTCCAGGCTGCAGTAATAGTGCTAGGATTGATATGGCTAGATTTGAGTGGAAACGGCAGAGTCGGGTGGTTGTGTTTTATATGTGCCTGTGTGGGAAAACATCACTTGTTTGGTGGCAACTCCGAGATCAATGTAGTCTCTGTGCTTGGCCACAAATCATTCACATGGATGGAATGAAGAGGCTTTGCAGGAAGACTGGGTATCAGGTTGTTTGTTATGTTTAGCTTTTCCAAAAGGACATCTGTTTGAATTTGTGTGGAATGGATAAAATGCTCTTCAGAGAGGTCTTTTATTTACCCGTTTTTTGAGCTCTTGTTTGTGTAGTTGAGACAAATGAGGAAGAAGAAATATCCCACCTTCTGCTATGAGTTTACTGAGCTAACACTGCCAGAGCTGGATTACATCACCTGGAGGTGATAGAGGTGACATGATTTCCATGTAGGCTATTTTGGCTTCATGGAATCAATCGGTTTATGTTTTTGTAAGATTAATTTTCTTTTCTGTGTATTTCATAAAACCGCATGAATAACATAAGCAGCTCTCTGGTGTTTTGTCAGATCAGATGTGTCCTCAGTGCTTTTAGATTACTGTTTTGTTGTTGTTGTTGTTGTTGTTGTTGTTGTTGTTGTTGTTGTTGTTGGCATGAACACAACAAAGTGAATATTGCAATGTGATCAGGAACAGAGATATTACACAACCAGCCTGAACTTAGCTTTCTATTTGGTCAACATATGTATTCTAGGCAGATGTTTTTGTTTAATAGATTTTTATTTTATTTGTTTTTTTATGTTGATTTGAATGGTGGAAAGGGCAAAAAAAAAAGAAGATCCTTTTCAGTTAGAGTCACCATGTGCAATGGCTGCAACACTGCCTCTCAGTGCTAACAGGGACCATCTGAAGTGAGATACGAGTCAGAGACTATCTGTACTTGTTTCTTCTAAGGGCCTTTCTGTACATTTCCACAGTGGATTTGAAATGTGTAGGGAAGCCTGAATGTAAATGAAGCTGTTCACAAAATAAAAACAAACATGTAAACAGTGCATATGTAGATGGCAAAGCATGGTAAGGCTTTATTTCAATTGTCCACTTTAGACATTCTACTAACTCTAAGTAAATTTGCAACAACAAGTTAACCACCAGTCATTAGAATAGTCTGCTTAATCTGCTAACACTTGGATATGTTCATTGAGGATGGTGATTACTCAATTTTCGGCAACATGAATATTACCACTGGTATTAATCGACAAGAGACTGTATTATAATTTTTTTTATGCTGTTTGTTCTGTTACATATCCTTACAACATTTCAGCTGAATATTAATTATAAATGTTTACTAGATGTGTTCACTGCTGGTTTTTATTTTATTTTAAGGAACACACCTTTATCGCACTTCCTATTTCCTGTAAGTGAAGCAATGTATTGCTACTTCCGATACTATCGTAACGTAATCTAAATTGAATCCTCTAGCCGGCGTTACCGCAGCGATCCGGCTGCTCTAATTTGACATCCTTACCTCAGTTTTCATGATTTCCTGACACAAAAAGAATTGAGGAAAGCATGGGTGAGTGATACAGCGAGATGAAGGTCCTTCTTTTAAAATAATACGCAGGAATACATTCGTGTATAGACTTATACATTTCCAAACTGACGATGTTTACATCTCATATCTTCAACCTGCTGAAATGTTCCTATCAATATATTTCCCTTCCAAACGTGCATTCTTTATAATAGATACATTTATTTCCCAACTAACCTGCTGCAGTCCAGTGCTCGTCTTCTCATTAACACAGTTTTTCTCTTACTGGTAATATTCCATAGGCTACCTGTTGAATTACCATTTTTAAATAAATGTAACTGATAAATTGACCCTTAAATTCACCCTTATGAAAATGCACCATGGCTTTATTACAGTAAAAATGTAGTAACATGTTTTTGTTTTTTGTTTTTTTCACGGATTGATTACAGTTACTACAAATACCATGATTAAACTATAGTTAGCAAAACCATAGTTGATTTGTGGTAACGATGGTACAATAACCTTGTTTTGTTTTTTGGGGGGTTAGAACATTTTTAATTGATGAATGAATGCGCGGTAACCTTTAAGAAATTCAGTGATGTTAAACATTTAATTAATCTTAAAATATAAATATCAATGAAGAATTTTGGCAAAAATGTGTGAATTACATACAGTGAAATGATTGTCAATGACACAAAATAATGACTAAAATACTAAATAAATATGTTCATTCTGACCTTATTCATCAGGTCTCACACACTGCAGTATCACAGTCACTATTAAGACGAGCACTGACACCGTGTGCTGAAATAATCACATATGTTTATGAGCCTCGGCTTATGTTGTATTAATAAACTACAAATTCCTTTTAGTTTGGGAAATCCTGTACGCAGTAATCATCAGAATAACTCTTCTCCTGTCTCTGAAAATGTCCCGATTTTGAAATCATCCTTCGGATGCTCATTTTAAGAGGCGTTTAGTCAACTAGGTGACTAAAGCACATTGAAAATATACATAACCGGAATAATCGATACAATGCTTTGACGAGTACTTCCAGTAATCAGTTCCACTGTGATGAAGGTCTATCGAGAGACTGCCCTTATAATGGCCAACTCCCTGAACAGTGCCCTGACTACAGAACTAGGGAGCTGATTGAGATGCACCCTTTGTCTCACTAGTGTAATTCGTCTAATTCAGACATTACTGACACCTATTGGTGTGGATGTGTGAGCTGTGCTTACTAATGCTGCTTCACGGCAAAACTGTTAACATTTTGTTCTGTGTTTTTTCACCCTTTTTCTCACATGCGTGCTTGCTTCAGTGTTATGTCTGTATTTTATTTATATTATATTATATTATATTATATTATATTATATTATATTATATTATTTTATATTATATTATATTATATTATATGTTTATTTCATAGCACTATTATAGTGGTGGTATTAACTCAATTCCATGATGTAACTTTTCAACTGATTTCAACATGTCAGCATCCACAAGGTAGCAACCTGCTCCATGTAAATACATACAAGGACAACAACAACAAATACATAATAGAATTAAATCAATCTGATCCATTGATACTTGCCTGTTTAAACAGAGCTCACAAAACAATTCTAAAAAGCACACCATGTTCCACAGTGTTAGTTGAATGTTAGTTATTTTTAATACGTATGTTTGGCATTTTGGATATAAATGATCACTTTCCTAATAGCTAGCTGTGGTAAAGTGCTTTGATTTTGGTTATGCAGATCAGGACCCTCTGGCCTGTTGCAGAAAAGTATTGATTTTCTGTTCTTGCTGACATAGTTACTTATGTTTGCTGTAGTTAAGCTCCTTGGCCGGTTTCATTAGAAGTTTGAAAAGAGAGCTGCGTCCCCTGAGTGGACATGCTGATGTGTTTAATATCTTGCTTGGCAGTGAACCAAATAGCTTTTTGGAACAGCAAACACAAGTCTTTGAAGAAACACTAATTACTCAACGTTTTTGGTTAATCAGATGGGTTTAATTCTGACTGGGTTATTTTAATTTGATGTCACACAATCTAGATGATGTAATTGTGATTAGATTACCATGTCATATCCAGTTCACCTCATCCAAAATGATAAATAAAAGGAGGATATGGCACAGAAAGCCACATTTTAAATTAAATCAGATTTGCAGATTTTAAAAAGCATTGATATGTCAGTTGGAACTCATGCCCTTGGCTGAACTTATGTTGTGTCTTGTTGTGCGTGTGTGTGCGTGTGTGTGTGCGCGTGTGTGTGTGTGTGTGTGTGTGTATGTGTGTGTGTGTGCGTGTGAGTGTGTGTGTGCGTGTGCTAAAGTGTACAACAATGGAGAATTTAAGAAAACAGTCTTTAGTCAAAAAGTCCAATAAAACAGCACACAGGGGATCATGAGAGGAAGCTTAGCAAAATAGCCACATAAAATATCCAAATACACATGGGAAGCTTATTAACAGAAACTGAAACCGGTGTGTAATTCAAATCAGTAACCATAGAAACAAACTAATGGCAGGAAAATTAGAACTAAGGAAACAAGAACTGGAAATAAAAGCAAAATCCAATCAAATAAAATTTGGTTCCAATCAAACCAAAATATACAATATTACACCGGTTTTGCAATGACATTGCAATAGCTAAAACTCTAAAATGATGAAATGATGAAAAATTATCAACATTATGTTGTACAGTAGATGCTGTACAACTGTGTACAGTGTACAACTGGCTAGGGCGGAAGCTTTGCAAATACGGAACAGTCTGTCAGCGCCGTGGGTGGAAATGTGCAGATTAAGGGGCGGTAATATTATGATAAGATCTTTGAGGTCTTCTACGTCAGAAGGGGAGAGACATCTGAGCTGCTCGTTTTTACACATGCTTGCAGAAAAAGGTTTACCAAAACAAAGTTACTGGGTTGTCCTTTTGCACGTTTTCTGTGTTGGCAGATGCACCGGGGACCCGATTATATCACTTAAACACGGGGAAAAAATGGTTATTTAACAGTTTATACTTTAACAGTTATTTAACATATTTTCCCCTCTGAGGTGTTCCTGTCTTAATGATAGTTCAGTTATTATATTTGGGTCAGTGTGTTATGCAATGTGATTTGTCTAATTTCCCAACATGCCTCATTTTAATTGTAAACAGTACCCACTTGTGTGTTTGTGTGTTGAGTGCTGTGTATTTTTTTCATTTAATGTGTTGTGGCTTATTGAAATTTGATAAAGTTATCCAAAATCACATTGTTTATGTCCTCACTTTCTATTAAGAAGCTTTTTATAATCATTCGTAGTGAAATGGCTCCTACTGGGCATTTTTTTAGAGAATGAAAATTGTAGTTAAGCAGAGCATCAAACGCAGCATGAGACATAAGGTTATAGATCATAACATTTGTCCATTAGTGCACGCTGCCTTTTTTAAGTGTGAATGTCCTCTGATGTGAGACCTTCTGATCTGATCCATATAGAGACATCATTGAATCACCTGGTGCTGGTATTAAGGGAGGGAATTTGCTACTGAACTCATTTATACGGTATATGCTGTGGAAACAAAGAAGCTGGAAAGTTCTCCTCAGCTCGCTGCAGGGAAGCAGTATGGGTAAACAGGGCCAATCTGAGCCTCAGACAGGATGAGTAATGAAGCAGCATCTTCTGTACGATTTCTCCACATGCTCTGGAATATTCCTTACTTGTGTGTGAGTGCAAAAGTGTGTGCAAATCACAGTGTCTGTGTGTGATTGATCGTGGCAAAAATGGGAACTACGCCTTGTGTGCTTCCCTCTGATCTTTTGTTGTAGTTGTATTTTCTCTATATCTTTTGAGAGAGCACTGTAAGGTGTGTGTGTGTGTGTGTGTGTGTGTGTGTGTGTATGCAGTAATTAATTTCTCTACAACTTCAAAGAGCTACGTATGGGCTTGCTTGTCCGTGGAGATTCAGGAAGTGTTGTTGGAGGAGGGTCAGAGTAGCACACAAACACAACAAATACAAGTACACATAGACACCGCCAATACTATATTTAAACATCAGCACAGGGGTTATGTAACCGCTCGCAGTAATCGTGCATCACAGGAAAGGCCCGTTTTCTGGGTTTTAAGAGCAGTGAAATGCTATACAGCAATTATGAACATGAAAATCCACTGAAATCCATTTATGTTTCTTTCAAAACCCTCTTGTGTTTAAGGGCAAAAGCTGTGTTATGTTCTTAAGCAGTGCATCAGATTTCTGTCCTCTCTTGTTTGGTCTGAACACATAATTCAATATCCTGGTGTCTGGCCTGTCTCCTCTATCTCCATCACATCTCCGTTCAGGCCGTAATAGAACATAGAGAGTTGAATGAACTCAGTTGAGTTTACAGGAACTTATGGAATTATGTTAATACTTGGGCTGTCATTTGGTTTACATTTTTATCAGATTAATTGGAGAATAATATACTAACTCACTTAATTGCAATTAATATTTACAGGAAAAAAGCTCCTAAATGAAGGTACTTCAAAGACATCACTGTGGAACATTGAAAATACATTTTAAAAAGTGGCTTTAGAGCTCAATGAATTGTTTTATGCGTACTGTATATTCAGGCAATGTCGCATATTGGTCTGAATATTACAATGATTTGTTGAAAGTGTGTGATTTTGCTTGTAACCAAAAGTTTAATACACCATGAAAAGTACAGTAAGTCAACTATTTCAAATGTTTCAGACAAAATGATACACTACTTTTCAAAAGTTATGATTTTTACAATTAATACCTTTATTCAGAAAAGACTCAAAATGTATCAAAATGAATAATAAAGACATTGTAACAACATTTTTCTATTTCAAATTAAAGGGGGTTATCACACAAAGTTCATCCTTCATATCTCTGAAAAGCCGTTTTATCATATTTATGAGAAAGATACGCTATGCCGAGCAGCTGGAGGCGTATTGTGTGGGCGGAGCTAAAGAGTCACGAGCGTGCAGTTATTGTGTTGAGAGCGTCTGAAAGCTGTGACATCCATAGAAAACGTGGGAAAAAAACATTGTCCTGATTCAGCCATACATATATGATCCAGAATCAGATCTAGATGCTGAAATTGAAGAGGAACAACGACTACAGCAGGACATCTCTATGTGGAAGCGTTATGTAGCGGCTTGTGTAAATTACTAAATTCTACTTTCATTATGTTGTCGTAATTTGTTTTACGATAGCCAACACACAGACAGGCAGACATTTGACAGGCAGACAGGCAGTTTTGTGGTTTCAATGCATGACTATGAACCTTTATCAGTGGGGCTGCTCCATCTTCTTGTATTAGATGATCAGCAAATCCGGAGTTGAACTGGGCCTTGTTTATAAAACAATCATCGACGAAATGTAGGGAACAAACTGAACCGGGTTATCTAAACAAACTTCTTTGGTGACATTGTTGATTTTTCTGAAGACCTGTGACCTGTGCAGTGCAGCCAACAACTTCCCTAAAGCCAAGCAAAGCGTGTTGTTGGGCGTGCTGCTTTCACTCTCTCACTCTGGTTGGAGTGTGTGCGCGCCTTTCCGGGAGAAGTGCCCGTACAGCCCGTACAAGGAAATTCTGCCCTTGTTGACGTCACGCAGACCCATTCTCGAAAAAAAACTTTGCGAAACTTGTGAGAAACCAGAAGGAGTATTTTTGGCACAGAAATACTCCCT
The DNA here is from genome assembly GCA_023029165.1 of Gobiocypris rarus. Classification (NCBI taxonomy): domain Eukaryota; kingdom Metazoa; phylum Chordata; class Actinopteri; order Cypriniformes; family Gobionidae; genus Gobiocypris; species Gobiocypris rarus. The sequence continues at coordinate 27,340,394 of CM040927.1, read as the reverse complement.
CAAACGTCTGACAATTATTTTTATTTTTATTCTATGTTTGTGTTTTATTTCTATTCTTGAAGTCTTGAAACCAAATGGCCAAAAGAGACACACAAGGGGTTAAGAACCCTTGTTGGACACTCTTTGTCTACCCCCTACCTGTTGGTCGACACCGTCCAGAGAATATCACAATACAAAACCTCACAGGACTCTAAAAAACCTCATGTGGATTCTTACCAATCATGTGAATTACTCCCAACAGTGCCTGAAACATATACTAAGGCATTGTGTACTTTCATGTAACCTGTGAAGTTTCTCTGTATGCTAGACACTTATCACATATGAATCTTTACTATCTACTCTCATCATGGGAATAGAAAGCTGTTTGATGTCTATGTAATCATTTTGATGCAAGGTAAATTTGTGTAAAATGTACTGTGACTACACTATGAAAGTTGGTTTCTTAAAAGTGCTTTACCAAACTCTCAAAGAATGCCAGCACAATGTGGACATTACCTTAATGATATGCACGAACAGGAGAAGTGGGGGGAACCCCGCCCACAACAATATCTGATTGGATGGAGACGCCCTCATGGGGACTTTGAGACCCTCTTAAAACCACCGGATAAACGAGATGTCTTGGCTTTTGGCTTTGCCTCGTGCTTATGCTGACTGCCATGGTTTTGCGTTGACTACTGCTTTGGTTTGGGAGCTCTTCACGAAACTTCGAAAACTCCATTTGAACCTCGCCGAAAAAGACTTCCTGGAGTCCGCGCAGCCGCGCATCGAGACTCAGAGAAACTCCCGCCGCGTAGCAACCAGCTAACGCTATCCAGGATACTGCTTTACCCTGCAAGACCAACTATCCGTCCCACCTAACACAACAACTGACTACCAGCCGAGCAACGCCGTCCTAAGAGGAACCCATGTTTGTAGGAGCATTCAAACACAAGTACACGACCCTCCATTTTGGCTGAACTGGAAAAAATTGTATCTAAGCGAACAACCTAAGGTTGAACTGGCTAAGAAATCGTGTCTGAACGAGACACGTGGGACTTTAACAAACATCCATTTCCCTGTATCTGTATGAATGTGGACCCGTGCGTGTGTGTTTTCGTTAGATTAAGTTATTTGTCTGTTTAGAATAGTTCAATAAACTTTTGTTTACTTTTCTATACAAGTGTATTGGGTTTCGTGTTTATCAACACGGTCTCACTCCTATTCGTCACATATAATAGCAAAATTATAACCCAATTGTTTCATTATGATAACCATGCCCAATGCGTCTGTATATAACGCCAAAGGTTTCTCATTGAAATCAATGGGGTACTCTGCACGTCGTTAAAAGACGCTAAAGGGGTACCTTGTGCGTTAAAAAGTGACGCCGAAGGGAACTGACCAAGCGTCAACATGTGACGAACAGATGGTAAGACCGTGTTGTGTTTTAAGCTACTGCCTATTTTACTGCCGATTGTGTACCTAAGCTCACAAATAGTGAACATAAAATTGATATTACTGCCGTTGTAATGGGTAATAGCCCGATTCAAGATTGATACTCAAGCAATATGTTGAAATTAGACTCAATAAACAGTTGTTATCAAAACAATAAAAAAATTTATCGCTTTACAATCAGGAAGTTAAATATTAAAATATGAGATGGTTATTCAAAATATTAAAGGGTATAGGCCTACACACAGTTTCTGCCAATCCCATGTTAATCTTGAGTACCTATAGAGTAGTATTGCATATATAGGCTATACTGAGGCCTAGTTTTTACCTCCGTAAAAAAAAACATCCACATGAAAACGCGAAAAACATGCTAAGCATTGTCAAGACCATTCCAAACCAACAGGTCAATTGGCCAATCAGAAGCTTGGATTTTTTTTTTATTGCCGGTTCCGTTTATTGTTCTGATGCAACAAGCCAAAATCTCTGGTTTCACTCTCCAGACGACAATTCTGAAAAATACCTGTGCTCATGTGGACAGTGGCAAGAGTCTTTAGTTTTATCAGATTTGTAAAAGACAGATATGCTGTACTGATTCTTTCTTAAAACAGCCAAGCTTGTTGCGGTGGGGGAAGCTAGAGTCACAAGCACACACACACACACACACACACACACACACACACACACACACACACACACACACACACACACACACACACACACACACACACACACACACACACACACACACACACACAACCAATACATCATGGCATTATCCCTGGATAACTTTCAATTCACTGAAGGAGTGTATTTGGCACAGAAATACTCTGTCATAGGTCCAACTCCTTTTTTGAAATTTTGTCCATGTTTAGCATCAGAATCCAACTCCTTAACTGTGTAAAGATGTAGTTTAAACTTGAAATAGCATTAAACCCCCACTTTAATACTATTGCACAATATTACTGTTTTTACTCTCTGTATATTTTCCTTGATCCAAAAAGACCTTTGGAGAAATTAGCATGTTAAATTGGCACCCTAGTGTATGCATATAATCAATTTTGATTCTAATTGCATTACAAATCGTATTAAAATATTAAGTATTTAGCAATGAATGTTAGTCCTTCTTCTGAGATAAATTGATTCCGTGTGGTTAACAATAGAAGTCTTATATAGTAATATGTATTAATGAAGTCCCAGTCTTCAAAGACGTGTATTTAGTGAATTTTTTTGTTGTAATGAGTAACAAGAAGTAGCAGCATCTATTCATTAGAGTCTAACTAAGTGAAAAGCCAGTGATGCTGTAAAATATAAAGCTCCGTCCGTGTGAAAATAACAAGATCTGTCATGTCATTCATACACTAGAGGAAGTTCAGTCATCATAAAACAGGTCATGGAGATCGGCAAAGTTTTTTTTATTATAGTTTTTATTATAGGATGACAAAAAGTTTTTAAAGTTTAAGCTGCTCTGCCTCAGTAGTTTAACAGTGCTTGTAAATGTCAAAATGATAAGGCTAAAACAACAACAACAACAACAAAACACCTACTATGCACGCTTAAAAAATAAAGCTTCCCAAAGAGGGTTTTCTCAGCAATGTCATTTTGGTTCCCCCGAATAACCTCTCAGTGAAAGACGTGTTTTTTTATTTTATTTTATTATAATTTTTTGTAAAAAATTTTTTTACATTTTACCAATTTAATATGGAGACCAGGAGGGGACATTGTGGAGATCATTTTGTCGAGGTATAATACAGGTTAATATAAAGATTTCGTAATCTGCTGTACTGATATATTGTTCCCTCAACATAAAATCTTGAAGCCATGACTTTACGTTGTATGGCCACATAAGGATGTTGTTACATCAACAAAATGATCTTGTGGCCACAACATATTATCATGTTCCCACTAGTTAATATGCTGTGCCCACAGCAAAACTTAGTAAACCTTGAATGTCCCCTTCACCATATTTTAACCTTTTTCCACTATGAAGAACCTTTTGTGGAATGGAATTGAACCATCAATGCCATTAAATAACCTTTAACAATAGCTGGGTGCTTATATTAGTGATGGCGTATGTAGGTTAGTATGCCCATAAATGCACCTTTTGTTCAGCTGTGGTAAGATACATAGCTGTTTTAAAACACAAAAAGACAGTCTGTGTAAATGACTACTAAGAAATCAGGGACAGATTATGATGTATCATGCCCTGGGCACTGAGTATAGGTTCCTAGTCTTTCTATTAATAAAAGAATAATGGAAAAATGTACCACAGTTTCCACAAATATATTAAGCAGCACAACTGTTTTCAATATTGATAATAATAATAATAATAATATTTTCTTATTGAACACCAAACATATTTGGTGTATATACGATATTACTGTTTAATTGTATTATCAAAGAAATGCAGCCTTGGTTAACATAAGAGATGTCCTTTAAAAAAAAACAACACTTTCCGGCCCCAAATTTTTAAACGGTATGCGCACATATCCAGATTACATGTTTCAGCCTTTTCTCTGTTTGGTAATCTTCTATAGGATGCAATGTCTCTCAATAATATATTTTATTTGCATATTAATATAATAAACGATAACTTGAAGTTATTACTAACAAAATTCTATTATTAATATATATTGACATTACATAATACAAAATATACAGTTTCCCCAAATCAATCACAAATCAATCACAAAGTGACATCCTTCAAATGTTTCTTAAACAAATTGTTGTTGTTGTTGTTTTGCTTCTCTGCCTGCAAGTTTGCTGTGCTTGATTGCATAAAATGCTGAAATTGTCTTAAAATGACTTTGTTTATATTACTGTTTATATCTACTTTTTTAGTTTCTGATGAATGTTTATCTATTCCTAATTGTTCTCCTTCTCTCCTTCAAGAGACCTATTAAGAGACTTGTCAAAATGAATGAGACGTCCTTTGTTTTGTTTTTTGTAATGTGCCTTCACTAAAAAGCACTAGACTACGAAATAAACATGTTATTAAAAGTAATTTGTTCAACTGAATGACATGAATGGTCATGTGATCTCAACATGAATGTACATACAATAGGATGACCTGTTCCATAAAACAACTAGGTCGCTGAGTCTTCATCTCATGTATGTGCACATAAATTTGATAATATTTCTTAAAAATGTAACCCTTTTTAATTCTAAAACCTTTGATTTATAGTAAAACAAAATTACAGTGTACCTGTCTCCTCTGGTTAAGTCAAGGTAAAAACCTCATCAATCACACTATGCTTTTGGTATTAATTGAGAGTGAAGATGCTTTACACACCTTCTGTACCAGATATTTGTTTTGATGGGTTTTTTTCCTGACATGATTCAATTCGGTGACCATTTGTGGACTTTGCTGCGGTTCCTATTGAAATTCCAAGTATGTGTGTGCTGCAGGTTGTCTTCATCCCTTGAGGCCTCCGTTTGAAATGGAAATTTTCTTGGGAAATCAAAATATGCCACACACACACATAGTGGACCTTTCTGCTCCATTTCTAGTCTTTGCTTGTCATAGCTCTGTGGCAGCCTTGTTTGCTCCTATGGCTTCTGACACCTGCGTTAGAAGACATATACACTGCATTAGAACAGATTCAGCATGCAAGGATCCTTTAGATAATTAAAGTCTCTTTGCCTTTACCAAAAGGCATCTTACCTTCATTATTATTATTGCATGCATGTTCTATCTATAGTTTGTATTTATTAACTTTTTTATTGTTCATTTTTGCTTAGTCAAGTACAAAACATAGTAAATGTAACTGTGCAAGCTGTGAATATTACTTATATATATCATCATCATCACAACCACCATCTTCATCATTGTTATTAATATTATATTAATGATGCTGGTGGTGGTGATGGCTTTTCATAATGTAACGGTCATTATGTTATTGAATGCTTGTTCTGGATTTATTTATTTATTTATTTATATGTTTGTTTGTGTAGCACATTTTTGCTTAGTCAAGATCATATGAAAAATCAAATACATGCACACAATAACTCAGCCATATTCAGTGTGTGTTATGGACTTTTTCAGTGTTTGTTTTCATGTCGCATGGTTCTTCATCCCGTTTTCCCACCAGTCATCAGTTCCCATAGTTACCCTCATTAGTCTAGTTCCCTTCAGCTGTGTCTTGTTCATCTCGTTTGTATTTCCTATTTAGTTCTCCCCTTTCTCCCAGTCTGTGTCTGATTTCCGTTATAGTAAGTGTGTGTTGCTACCTGTAGGGGAGAGTGGGGCACAACCTAACGCTTTTTTTGACTGCCTCGGTTTGTGTAAATTCACTTGGGGTTCAGAGTATTTTTTTTTCCCCCCACATTAATTTCACAAACGTCTAGTACAATTATGGTTTTGTTTCATTAATACAGTGTTTACTTTTTTCTTGATTTACCCTGAAAGAATGGAAGTGAAATGTGACAACATGCCCATTGAAGTAAGGTACATTGTAACATGACCATATGACAGCTTAAAATGTTATCTGATATAATAATAATAATAATAATAATAATAATAATTTGTCAATAAAATACAAGTATTAACTTTTTAAAATAAAATAATAGAATCTTTTAATAATTAAAAAATACACATTTTTGAGTTTGACAACAAACACATCGCTAAATACAGCTATACAGCATTGTTCAAAACATAATAATAATGAATCATTTCTGAAGATTGACTCTCAGCCATTATTCACCCTTTTCTCATGGTTTCTCAAAAGAATACATAAACTTGTAGAATATAATAGCATATTTCTAATAGGGGATCATTGTAACACAGTGCTACAACGCATCCCATATGGGATTAAACCCGGCTCATGTCTTCTGCTGTTAGATCAGCATTAAAGAACTATCTCAACTGTTAAATAACAGATAGAAGATTAAAATAATATCAGATTTGTCTTATTTTAAATAAACACACACAAAAAAAGGTTGAAAAATAATCTTAAGTTAGAAATGTACTTTTGCTATGGTTAAAATAAATGTTCAGTAATATCTTCCAAAGATTTTTTAATTTTGGCGCAATTTTTTCTCTAAATAATGTTGATATGGCAACTAGTAAATACAAAAAGTTCTGTCATCCTGGCATGTGTGGGCAAGTTTTAAACCATGCATGTTATAACTAACCCTGCATTAGGTTGTGTATCACCTGAGTATCCTTCTATTTGGAGTTTGGACCATATACCAACGCCTCCCCGAAGTGTCTGCAGAGACCGTGGCTATACTCTCACACGTGAAGGCCTCATCGACACGACATCCAGTGGCCCCGATCCTCAACAAACCCGTCTCCGGCATGATGACTCTGATCTTCAACCAGATGGAACTGGACAAATATTCAGAATGTTCCAATCTAATCTGAGTTCTGATTTGTAATGTTTGCCTGAATCATAATCATACACTGTTTGTTTGTTGGCTGGAGGAGACCTTTCACCCCGACTGAACCTGGTTCCTCCCAAGGTTTTTTTCTCCATTATGTCTCCTGATGGAGTTTTGGTTCCTGCCACCGTTGCCTTTGGCTATATTACTGATATGCCCGCATTGACACTATCTGATAATTGAACTGGATGACATCACCGTTTTCTCCAGAGCGGCTGTACAGCCGAATCAAATATATTTTTGACATTTGTTAACAGTGTTAACATTAACATTTGTTAATATTATTTTCCCGTTAACACTGAAAAGCTGCTTTGAAACAATCTGCATTGTAAAAAGCGCCATTTAAATAAAGGTGACTTGACTTCATTTTAAGAATATGTGTAAGATACATTTGGAAGTAATATTCATATTTAAACATAGCTTTGGTAAACATTTTAAACCTTTTTTCTTGTTTGAAATAATCTTTATTGACTCAAATAATGTCTTTGTTACTTAGCAATGAATTTGACCAGGCATACTCTATATGGATAATGATAACAATAAGCATTATAGTCAGAATAATGAAAATTATCATTCTGAATCACCATGAATGTGGAGGTGTAAATAAATCCTTCCTTTCTCCAAAACCTCTAAACCTGCCAAATGTCCCTTAAATGTCTGCCAACACCACCCTCCTGCTTTGCTGAGATAGGATTTAACAACACTGTGTTCCCACAAGGCTGGTATTAACTGAACACCGTCCCATATCCACATGTTTCTTCAGGTCTTAAGGGGGTGTTCTTCCAGTTGGAGGCAGTGGGCACTTTACAGCCTCCAAAAGGAGTTTAACCCTCCCAGCTGACCCTGTTATCTCAGTATGGGGTGAGGTGTGATGGAGGGGGGTGTGCATGGGCCAAGCTCTTGTCCCCAGAGGTACTATACGGAGGCGGTTCCTGGTCCTAACAGCCCTCAGTGTGCTGTCCAGCCCGAGACAGCATGTCACCGTAAAGGCCATGCTAGTTTTGACAGGACTCAAATGCTCTTCATGCCTCATAATTCAGCACTTCTTTAAAGGCATTGCTTCTGGCCAAGTGATTTTTCTGCTATCCATTTGGAGATGTATCTGTGTATGTGTGTGTGTGTGTGTGTGTGGGCAGTTCTGTGCGTGGACGCTTCAGTCTGCGTCATCTGTACATGCATGTGTCAGTGTGTTCCTTTTTTATGAAACGCTGATCCACACAGTGCAATGAATGTGTCACTTTTAATGGCTGACAGTAATAAAGGTGGACTGCCCAGCTGTTTTATAGCTGTGGATGACAAGAAGCAAATTGTTCGGTATTTTGCCCCTCTGAAAAAGCGAAAATATGAAAAACATCAACACGCATTAATAAAACATCTGATGTCATTTGCCTCCCTTGTGACTGTGATTCCTAGCTTGTTACTGGCTGTTTTCCTGCACTGACAGCTTGTTTTGGTTGACCTGCCATTCAGGTGATATCATCTGCAAGAGTTACAGTATGAGGCACTCTATATTAATAAAGTGCTAATTTATTTACACCCCACGCAGTCTAACTACAGTTCACTGAGAATAACTAAATGATCTGTGGGCTCAGGCATAAGAACATCTCTGCATACACAATGATCTCCCATTTTGTTTTTATTCTTTTGAAGTCTGTGAATTTGCTTCTGCTTGAATCTGTGTTTTCGGCAAGAAATGCTTCACAGGACATAATTCTGACTTTTACTGATGCACGTGTCAATCTGCACTAAAATCTGCTGTGTTTTGTAAAATTACATTTATGAATTCAAAGTGAATTATACGTTTATTCTGTTAAAAAAATAATTAAGAGTATATGCATTTTTACATGCCTACATAGCTTGCCATTGATATTTAAAATATATCTGAAACCAAATGTATTGACAGGTAATTAAGAGGAAGCGGCATACTTTGTTTCAAAAGTTCAAAAGTTAGCAAGTTCTTTTCTCATTTAAAATGTGTATTTTTTTGCATGCATGACAAGATTAGTCAATAATAATATCCACCCTGTTTCTTAAAACAGGCAGACTTTTTCAGAGTATCCCAAATATACTAATTATTATTTATTATTATTGTTATTTACAGTGTTGGGGATAGTTGCTTTGAAAAGTAATGTATTACAATATTGCATTACTCCCTTAAAAAGTAACTAAATGCCTTAGTTACTTTTTAAGAAAAGTAATTTGTTACATTACTTTTGCGTAAAAAAAATGTTTAACCTGGGCCGGGCTTGTTTTTTATAACAATACAAAAAAAATCTAATCTAAGTCATTTTTGCTTATGGTTTCACTGAATCATCAATGTCAGCAGCAAATACATTGGTCAGTAAAGTGATTAAATGCATACAAATATCTGTTTTAACATTTAATTATTAGAGGTTTGCATAGTATTCTGATTTTGCATTTAAATGATTTTATTCACTTTAAGGGGGATACTGAATCTTTTTTGTGCAAGTGAGATTAGTAAATGCATACTCACAGAACTACAATAACCATTTACACACAGGGCACACAACAACTCTGCCATTACTCCTAATTTCTCAACATGGGGAAAAGAGTGCTCTCAGTCAAAAAAAGATGGAACAAAGTAACTTGCGTTACTTATTTGAAAAAGTACATATTTATTTTTTTGTAAATTTTAAAGTGATGCATTACTTTACTAGTTACTTTTAAAAAGTAATCTGATTACATAACTCAAGTTACTTGTAATGCATTACCCCCCAAAAAATATTATTTATTATTAGTAGTTTATTTTTGAGGTGGCACAATGCATATTAGCACCTATACAGACAGCATTTGTCTGATATAAATTAAAATATTAGAACAGAAAATATAAAAAACACTTTTTTTAAAGTAGAAAGTTTAACCTTTTATTATTAACTCTGCTATGACATTCAGCTCTTAAGTCATGTAGTATATTTGCAAACATCATCTTGTTTTTCCGCAATTTAGTTATGTTCATGCAGGGTGGGTTTTTTTATTTATTTTGGGCAAATAAAATGCTTTGTTTGCCAGTTTTCAGTTGTCATTTCCATATCTTAGTCTAAGCACCGGAGCAAACAGGGCAGTTTAGAAGTAAACAAAAGGAGAGGAAGTACCAGAGCTGCTGTTTCTTCAACCCAGCGGAATAATCGGCCTCACGCAGACTCGCCTTATCACAGCTGCTTTGAAACAGCCTGAATCTGAGAACAGACAGGCTGCCATTCTAACAACTCTGTGTTTGTTTGGGAAGATGGACTATTAGTGTACAGTTGTGACTTATACATCAAGTGTCTTTTTTCCTTATTCACTCAGTTATGAGTAGCAGGAGAGCATTTTCTTTTTCTTCTTTTCTGCATTTTAATGCATTGCTGTCGAATTTTACTTTTAAAATCTCAGATCTCATTTTAACACATTAATTCATCAAACGAGATGGCAGCTGGAAATGTGAGCATGTGTGTGAATGTGAGAAGAGGGTGATGGAGAGAGTGTCTGTGATCTATGAGGAAGCGCTTGAGTGGCTCTGTGAATCTCGGTCTCTCTGCTTCTCCTCATCAGATCGATCTGCTCGAACATCTCTCTTTTTTCCTTCTGCATGTGTGTTAGAGCACGTGCCCCTGTGCGTATGTGTGGATTGAAGCGTGTGGGTGTGTGCTTGAAAGTTTCCCTCCACCCAAACCAAGATGCCTGTTAGCTAGAATGCCACTGGATATACGTGTGTGTGTGTGTGGTAGCGCGTGTGTGTGTACGTGTGTTTGTGAGTGAGTAAGCCGGGGTGTTAGAGGCTGCTTGTTGAGCTGCTCTCACCCACTGGAGGTTAACAGTGAGCAAAATGGTGATGTCATACTTGCCTGCCTCCATTTCGTTCTTTCGTTTTTCCGTTGTCTCTTCAGTCAGCAGAGCTGTACAGTATTTACAATGCTGTAAAAGTGTAAACAGTACTTATATTGCTAAAATAGAAAATGAATAAGGAGTAGTAAATAAAGAGATGAAGGAAACAGGAAAATAAATAAGAGTCAAATAAAATAGAACACAATTTAATAAATATGTCACTCATCAGAGTAATACATTTTTGCAGTCTAGTGGTTCTTATTGACATGCTGATATATAGTTCCTAAGGGGAAATGTGCTTTTCTCACGCTCATTTTGTTCTGTCATCTCTTCCATTGTTCAGGATTCTTTGCCTTCAGATGTTCAGATGAAAGCAACGAGAAACAGAAAGACCATATAGTGTACAGATACAAACACATTTGAAGGTGGTATCTTTAGTTCAAAGAAACACCCACAATATTGTCAGGCACATCAAGCCCTATATCTCAGGATCTTTACTGTCTTTAGTAATGATAGTTTCATGCTATTATGTTGTAGAATGATGTTAAATAAAAAATGATGTTGTATGAATGGACAAATGAAGCAAAATATGCAAATAAACAGCTCTTCTTCACCATCTTTGAAAGTTGGCACACATGAGTAATGCAGCGAGTGAGGCTTTTAGAAAGAAAGACTAGGAAGACTTCAGATGTCTTTACTCTCACTTGCAGTTTTGGGGGGGGGTGGGGTGGAAATGCTGACGCTGAAAAATCGGGGTGTCCCCTGTGATCATTATTCCTGGAGAATACATTCCATCTGTCTGCCATCTGTCTATGAACTGCAGATGATTTTCTCAGTGGACAGACTGTAACACAAATGCTCCATTGTGTTACATCGCGTATAGCGTGACATCGCGAAGGAGGGAGAGAAGTCCCTTATGAAACTAACTTTTGCTAACAGTTCCATGAATCACATAAATATTTAGCATTTATGTATGCACGATGACGTGCACTTGTTAAAGTCCTCCTACGCACAATTTTATCCCAATGGTCAACAACGATTTGATTTTCTCATAAATTATGTTTTATTAACAAATTCGGGAGGATCACGGTCAGATAACTGAAGTGGAGTGCACTCAACTAATCATCAATAGAGGTAAGTATATATATGTACACTCACCCAAAGGATTAGGAACTCCTGTTCAATTTCTCATTAATGCAATTATCTTATCAACCAATCACATGGCAGTTGCTTCAATGCATTTAGGGGTGTTGTCCTGGTCAAGACAATCTCCTGAACTCCAAAATAAATGTCAGAATGGGAAAGAAAGGTGAGGGGTCTGAAATTGTCGTCGTAGGTGCATGTCCACTGTGAGAGACATAATCTAAAAAAAAAAATCTATAAGCACTGCACTGTATTAAGGAGAGGATGACCGGGGCCATGCATTGCGAGATTTTGGGGAACAACCTCCTTCCCTCAGTTAAAGCATTGAAGATGGGTCGAGGCTGGGTCTTCCAACATGACAATGACCCGAAGCACACAGCCAGGATAACCAAGGAGTGGCTCTGTAAGAAGTATATCAAGGTTCTTGCGTGGCCTAGCCAGTCTCCAGACCTAAACCCAATAGAGAATCTTTGGAGGAAGCTCAAACTCCGTGTTTCTCTGCGACAGGCCAGAAACCTGACTGATCTAGAGAAGATCTGTGTGGAGGAGTGGGCCAAAATCCATCCTGCAGTGTGCAAACCTGGTGAAAAACTACAGGAAACGTTTGACCTCTGTAATTGCAAACAAAGGCTACTTTACCAAATATTAACATTGATTTTCTCAGGTGTTCAAATACTTATTTGCATCATACAAACTGTATCATACAAATAAATAGTTAAAAAATCATACATTGTGATTTCTGGATTTTTTTTTTGTGATTATGTCTCTCACAGTGGACATGCACCTACAATGACAATTTCAGACCCCTCCATGATTTCTAAGTGGGAGAACTTGCAAAATAGCAGGGTGTTCAAATACTTATTTTATGCAGCAGTCTTACCTCCGTCCATTAACAGTTTATCAGCATCCCTCCACCACCCCTTCTCCACACTTTCAGTTCTAACCACTTAAATGCACGGGGGGTACTCTGGGTTCAGGCCAAATTCCGAGCTTGAAGCCCTCCCCCCGGACAGCACGCCAAAAACACATTTAAATTTACTCTCCATAAATTATATGTAAGTGTGAACTCGTGAATATACATTGCACATCAGCAATTTTCAATGATTCTCAAAATGACTTGTCCATTGATTCAGTCTCTCTAAAGCCCTCCTTTCCTTAAGCCTGCTGTACTCTGATTGTTCAGATGACCCAGTTTATTGTGATTAGTCTACCGCTTACAGCGCATGGCGGAAACCAAACGGCCATTATCATACCTGAACTTCAGCTCCAGAGGCTTCCTAAAGCTCAATGGATCATATACTGTAAATGCAGTAACGATGGCGTTGAATTTTTAATTTGAGTGCGAGAAATATTCAAAGAACTAGTTATTCAACCTGAACCTCCATAGCAAGGATCGCATCGCCGGTTAGCTGGATACAATATAAAATACAAAAATGTGTATTTTGAACACATATACTTCAATAATTAATCGTAATTACAGTGATTCTGAGGAGCAAGTTGGTCCAAATAAAGTGGTTCAAGTCCCATCTTTAATGGATAGGCGTTTGGTAAATCCCATTTAGACCAAGTGATTTGACAAGAAATCATCAAAAGTTATACTGCTGTTGTACGTGTTGATTTTGTAGCCGTAACAAAGTGGGATTAGAATTCCTTATGACTCGTTTAGGCGGTTCAGAGTCAATACTTTCTTTTGAGAGACAATAACTTCATTTATGGTACACTTTTGGCTTCAAACCTTTGCAGATCATTTACATTCAAAGACAGCTACATTACAGATTGCATGAAAGGTAATATATAAAAAAGCATAATGGAGGCACTTTAAATATGTCAAAGTCAAACTTTTAAGTTGGCTTGGCAGCTTTGAAAGTTTATAATTTTAAAATGGAAAGTTGAACGTTTTTTATTTTAAGGATATGCAGACCTTAAAGGGGGAGATTCAAGGTTTTAACCTTTAAGGTTTTGGGACGCCTGCCTTTACATGCACATGAACTTTAATGACAATTAATTCTTAATCCGTAGGGTTTGCAGTATCATTGTCCTGATACTGCCAAACCCAGAGTTGTTCATCGTATTACCAGACAGAAAAGTGTGTTTGGTCACTCCAGAGAAAATTATTTAATTGCTCGTCTAGAGCGGCGTGCTTTACACCACTGCATCCGACGCTTTTCATTCGCTATAGATAGACAGATTCCCTGCATTACTCATGCAACAAGTGGCATGCTTTAAACAGTAAAGATAAAATAAAAATACTATTTATCATGTTGAGGAAGTGGTGAGGCTTGTGAAGAACCAACTGTGTGTTGTTTCTGATGAAAGAGGGAGAAAGACAGAAAAGAAAAGACTAGAAGTTGTGGTTTATCATCTTCACTGTGCCATTCACATTCATTCGATAAGGGACAAAGGGGTGAACGGCCCTGGAAATGTCTGCGGAGTGAAAGGGGAGGATGCCAAAGGCTCCCCTGTGTGCCAGCGCTAAAGGCAAGTCTTTGAGGGGTTTTGACACAAAAGATCTTTTAAAGCTGCTTTGAAAATGTTTCTGCAGATATTGCCATAAAGCCTGAGGTTTTGGTGAAGAAGATTTGTCTTGGACAGCAACAGCTCTAGGTGTAAGAAAGGCTGGTGGTCTGAGTATTTCAGAAACTGCTGATCTACTGGGATTTTTACGCACAACCATCTCTAGGGTTTACAGAGAAATATCCAGTGAGCGGCAGTTCTGTGGGCGAAAATGCCTTGTTGACGCCAGTGGTCAGAGGAGAATGGCCAGACTGGTTCAAGCTGATAGAAAGCCAACAGTAACTAAAATAACCACTCATTACACGAGCTCACCAAAATTGGACAATAGAAGATTTGAAAAAATATTGCCTGGTCTGATGAGTCTTGATTTCTGCTGCAACATTCAGATGATAGGTTCAGAATTTGGCATAAACAACATGAAAGCCTGGATCCATCCTGCCTTGTATCATCGGAGCAATTGAGCATCATTTATATGCCACTGCCTACCTGAGGTATATTGTTGCTTACCATGTCCATCCCTTTATGACCACAGTGTACCCATCTTCTGATGGCTACTTTCAGCAGGATAATGTGTCAAATTAAAAGTTAAAATCATCTCAAACTGCTTTCTTGAACATGACAATGAGTTCACTATACCCAAATTGCATTCACGGTCTCCAGATCTCAAGCCAGTAAAGCACCTTTTGGATGTGAAGGAAAGGGAGATTTTCATTATGGATGTTACAACCGACAAACTGGAGCCCCTGTGTGACGCAAACCACCCCAAAAAAAAAAAAATCTCTGAAATGTACAGCATCTTGTTGAATCTATGCCATTGAGAATTAAGGCAGTTCTAAAGTCAAAAGGGGTCCAACCTGATAACAAATTAACTCAAATGGGAAATATTAATAATTCATTATAACTCAAGAATATTAATATTATGAATATTTGGATCAGATAACCAAATTAACTTAATATAAATTAATTAATATTACAATCAAATAATCTATTTTCTGTGGCCATAGCTCGATTCTTTAAAGTGACAATTTATTTTTAAGCAGACCAGATGAGCACACATATACATGGGCAGAATGGAAAGAGAAAGTGGCTGAAAAACAGAGAATGAACAGAGGAATGAAGCTATGGAAAATAGTCTAAAACCTGGGAGAATCAGTTTTGACTATCAACTCCCTTGTTTGATCAAAGGGGTTTACAGCTTTAACACCAATTTTGTATATCGTACTTTACTTGCATTTGCCTGAGCTGTTGAATGGCGTTCAGCTATACAGTTGCAGGAGAAAGTCTTGATAGTTAGTCCGATGGTGTTGCAGTTGCAATCGATTCCTTCTATGTTGAACAACGAAGCAACGGTGAAAATGCATGCTCATTCATTAAACAGATTGTCAAATTTCAATTTCTATAGAGCATTGAATGTTTGTTGGTTGTACTGTTCTCTCATTTGAAAACAATCAGCCCAAGTGTCTTTGAAATGTATGAATTAGCACCAGGGTGCTAATTCACAGTGGGGGAACTAGACATCATGTAGCCTGTCTGGGTCCTTAAGGAGATTAAATTGTAAGAATCATGTGTTTGATCGGTCCAGTCGCTACACCTTATAAAGTGGCTGGGTAGTGTATATTTTTAGCATTTCTAATTAGAAAAAAAAAGAAAAATACAGAGCAAGTGAGAAAGAAGTCAACAGAATTGCATAAGAAAATTAGATTAGGAAACATGTTTAACATGATGTGATTGTCTTTCTCTGGTGTCCTACTAAACAGTGCCTGTTCAACCTAATCTAAATATTTTATCATATGAGTGAGAGTTGCCAGCAGCCCTCCTCGGGCTTTTTTAAATGTGTTGTTATGTGCATAATGTCTTCCTCTCTTATTTTTACTGCAGCTCCATGCCAAAGAGTCTAGAAGGTGCTGGAGAGGGATATCAACATTTCCCTCTATATCTTTCTGCCAATAAAGGCATTTCAGTTTAGTTGACAGGCAGAGAGCTCTCCTGCAGGGACTGTCCCTCTGATGTCCTTGTCCTCAAGTAGCTGGACAAAGAAAATGGCAAATGAGAGTTTGGTATGGGAGTTTGCTATAAATAATTTAAAGTGGTGTACTGTCATCAAGGGAGATTAGGGTTCAATTCCAGCCCCCGAGTCACAACCAATGTTTGGTTAGGGGACATGCACACACACATACACACAACAAGAGACAGACAGAGACAGACTGTTGGAACAGTTGAAAGAGAAATGTTAAATCCCTGAGGAGCAGTGCTAGTTTGGATCAGAAGAGAAGCACTCTCTCACTCACAGCTCTATTGGTAGATTCAGATGCAAACCGTGTCTACAAATCAATAGTAGAGGAACGACTGCTGTTAAGTCAAACACCCAAAGAACCCCGGTGAGATAAGATCAGTCTACAGTGATTCTGAGCCATCTCTCAAGCATCCAAAATTAGACAGACGTGACAGTTTTGGATCAGCCATCGTTATCAAATTTGTCACACTTCCGTTTCCACTTCTAGATTGTACTTTGTTTTACCTCACTGACTCTGTATTCTGAAGTTTATTATTTCACCCCAAAAAAGAGCCCATCCTCTTGACATTCCAAATTCACATGACTTTTTGATGACACCTTGATGTTTTTCATTATCTCTAAGCAGCTCACATTCAGTGGAAGCATTTGGTGACCAGGTGCAGGATTCATGAAACATTCTTAAGAAGAAACTTTTTTTATTTAGAATAGTTAAGAATATTTTACACACACACACACACACACGTCTTAATAATAAGCTAAAAAAAGATAACATTCTTAATACAACACCTAAAAACAATATTTAAAAAAAAAATCATAAATCAATCATATAGAATTTACCTTAAATCCCCAAAGGTAAGATGTTTAATGAGTTTATTGGATCATTTAAAAAAAAAAAAGCATTACTTGGTGGGGATATATATTTAAAGGGTTAGTTCACCCAAAACTAAAAGGGGTACAGCGCTGGGAAGATGAATCTGTATTTAAACTCAGTCATTAATCATTAATTATTTTTGAATTTGGTGCCTTCTAGACTGAGAAAACATAGAAAATGTAGTTGTCTCTTGGGGATGAAAGACAACAATTCCCAGAATGCACTTCGCTGCCCTACGCTAGACACGACATGGTTTACTTGCCCACCGCATTCATTTTCAGTTCTACCAGAAAGATTCGGAAGCCAGATGAAGTGCAAAAGTAACCAGTTTATTGAAAGTCCAGCAAGTATATTAGAGGTTCTTTGGCGTAGGCCCCGTCCTAAGCTCTTGTTTCGAGGGTGCCGGACTATGCATTTTCTGCCTGAAGATGAAGGCTGGGGCGTAGCTGACCCCCTGGAGGTATAGGCGGGGACCATCTTGGTGGTGGGGAGGTTGGAGGTAAGGTCGGCATCAGCATCTGCAAACTCAGACATGTGTAAGTGACCATCTTTTATTCTCTGTGAATTAGGACATGATTGGTTAGGTCTGAATGCGATTGGTGACGTAATATTGAATCTTCCTGGCAGAATTTGTGCAATGCTTTCATTTCTACCTGAAATTATTAAAACTTATTGAACTTATTGAAAGCAAGTATATTAGTTAGAGGTTCTTTGGGCTACCCACCCCCAAAACTGTGAGATGGTTGAATACTCACCCGTCATGAATGATGTAGTTCCTAAAACGGAAAGATAGAGGTTAATGACTGTACATGGAAATATTCAAACATGGAAGGCTTGGATCAGCCACATGAAGACGAAAGCCTTAAGGCCGTAGACAAGGCCGTGATTGGCCACATGAAGACGAGAGCCTTAAAGGCCGTGGACAAGCCTGTGGTCAGCCACAAAACGACGAAAAGCCTTGAGCGGCCGTGAACAAAGCCAGATCGGCCACATGGAGACGAAGCCTGACGGCTGTAGACAGGAAAAGTGATTCTTAAGTAGGACCAAAACATTGCTGGACTAGAAGTAAGAACCGATTACGTCGGGCACTGGGGGCAGGGTGATGAACACAACCTTGAGATCCACCATTTTTTAAATAGCAGCTAATGGAGCTAATAGCT
Organism: Gobiocypris rarus; assembly: GCA_023029165.1. Lineage (NCBI taxonomy): Eukaryota > Metazoa > Chordata > Actinopteri > Cypriniformes > Gobionidae > Gobiocypris > Gobiocypris rarus. Next base: position 27,322,060 of record CM040927.1, on the reverse strand, counting down.
GCTGCTCGTTTGTAATCACTGTCTATACAAATTACTGCAAACTTCTTGAATGCGTTGGATTCGCAGTGTTTTCGCGCCAATGATTTACGATGTTGTAAAGCCATGTGAATCAATAGTAACGCAACATTCGCCATTGTTGATGGAAGGCTTGTTCGAGATTATTTTTGCACTAATGCTTTTGATTCACTCATGTTTTGTTTTTTTATATCATACGCGGACGGTCTGCGTCTGTGTCGATGCATCTAGAACATGCCTGGTGTATTTGTGTTTCCCGCTGCCTCGCTAGCGTTGCTAAGAAAGATGAGACATATACAGTGACGTAAGACCTGGCTCTGTTGTGGCTCTCAGCATGTGGAAAAGCAAACGGTCGGAATTCCGTTCTGCAGCTGTGGTGGCTGCCCCGATCCTAAAGGAATGTCCGGTATAGAGGAGGGGGACAGACTGCTGCTTTTAAGGACAGACGATAAGTGGGTCTGAAACCGGGCCTTAGAGAGAGGTGCTCCGTTGGGTAAGATAAATAAGAGGAGAGGTTTGAAGTCTTAGGACGAACATGATATTTAATCATGGATGTGAAGGGACAGAAATTGCATAATAAAAGTCCCGCTGCTAGCGAGCCGTCTGTTGTGTAACAATCGGTCCATCGGTCTTACTCAGCTTCATACTACAGTAACGTTAATAACCGCATCCATGAACATGATTTCTGCCCAAGTCCTATCCTGATGTGAGGTGAAGCCCACATGTCCCATGAATCTGTGCTCAAACTTGGTGTCATCAAGCTATGCCTTTGTTGATACTATTGTTGCATTTAGCACACTGGGGAGATACACTAGTATTTATTTTACTATACCTGTTTGGAAACCTGTTTGTACATATATAAGCTCTATGTACAATATTAAATTGCATTTTCTTAATCCGAATACAAATAGCGGAGCACAGGCGAAGCACTGCTACTTGGGCGCAGAGATATGGTGTTGCGCAATATCTCTGCGCCCATGTGGAAGTGCTTCGCCTGTGCTTCCCCATAATATAGTCCCAAGTTAATATCTGTCTAGGAAATCGCCTAGTCTTAATCTGCATCGCTATTTGTGAATACGCAGGCCACAAGAAGTAATTAGGTGTTTTTTTGTTGCTTTTACTCGGGACATGCTAGCTGGCAACATAGAATTCCATTCATTATGCTAAGCTAAGCTAGCGGCGACCCTGCCAAACTAAAACAATGCATGCACTGAGACAAAAATGCATTTGCCCACATATCTAAATGTAAGAAAAAAGTTTATAAAAGCTATTTCTAAAAACAGTGGAGTGTTCCTTTAAGAAAAAATTGATCCAAAAGGAAATCAGAGTTATTCAGCGTAAGACTAGTATGTCTAATCTGAACGAAATGTCATCTGCAAGTACCTAAAGAAATTATTTTTGGGGATATTATGTGTTCAATGTAACTCAGGAAATGACTTAAAAAAACCTTATGGAATAAATCATATATCCTGAATATTCCTGCATGAATCCAGCTACCAAACTGGGAGCCCATATTATTATGGTGAAAATTAGAATTACCAGTCAGTGTGGATAGGATAGGCAAGGTCTGATTATACTTGAGAGCCCTTCTAATCTGTGACCATGTTTTGACAACTCTAATAATGAGTGGGTTTTCTTTTACCTTGTCAGGGATTTGGGTTTCCTGGTCTAATAAATTAATCAAACTGGATTACAAAACTCTTGTTCTCATCTACCCATAGAGCATCTTCAGGTTCATGTATCCAATCTAGGATAATCCTAGCCTGTATTGCCCATACATAGTTGTCAGCTTCGTGCCTCCTGTTGTTTGTCTCCAGGCCTCTAGAGGTCGCCTGTGTTCTCATCCGCCTTAGCTCTTCCTCGTGTGTCCTTGTTAAGTGTTATCCAGGTCACCTGTGCCTTGTTGCCCTAGAGTATTTAGCTGTGTTTTTTTCACATGTTCGTCACTCAGTTTTTGAGTCTGGGCTAGGCATCTCCTGCTGTTTCCAAGCTGTCTCAAGTAAGGCGTTATCAGTTATTTGTATTCTCTTGTTTTGTTTTCTCCCCACGTGGAGTTTTTATTTTTTCTCCAGTGATTCTTTGCAGTGTTATTATTTTTTAATACCTCAGTCTGAGAAGAACTTTTGTTGGCATTTTTTTGGTGACTTGTTAAGCACCTTGTTTTTTTTTAAAAATAAATCTTCCTTGCCTGAAGTTGCTCCCTGGAGTGTTTCGTTTGGGTCCAATATTATCACTTCTGTAGCTCAGTGGTAGTTCTCTCTACTCACCACACCCGAGACCCAGGTTCTAGCCCAGCTTGTGACACCTAGTATTTAAAGTTTGGAAGTGACCATCCACCTGTATCAGTGGGCAATTGTTATGTTTGTAGTTTAACTTTAGGTCGCTTACTGGCCCAAATAAATGTAGATATGGTTTTATTAATTTCTTTTATATCATTATTTGTCAAATGTATGTTATATATACGGTTTGCACCCCTAATTCTACATGGCATTGATTCAACAAGGTGCTGAAAGCATTCTTTAGAAATGTTGGCCCAGATTGATAGGATAGCATCTTGCAGTTGATGGAGATTTGTGGGATGCACATCCAGGGCACGAAGCTCCTGTTCCACCACATCCCAAAGATGCTCTATTGGGTTGAGATCTGGTGACTGTGGGGGCCATTTTAGTACAGTGAACTCATTGTCATGTTCAAGAAACTAATTTGAAATGATTCAAGCTCTGACATGGTGCATTATCCTGCTGGAAGTAGCCATCAGAGAATGGTTATAAAGGGATGGACATGGTCAGAAACAATGCTCAGGTAGGCCGTGGCATTTAAACGATGCCCAATTGGCACTAAGGGTCCTAAAGTGTGCCAAGAAAACATCCCCTACACTCAAAGTCTGCATTCAAAGGTCCAAATCTGAATTTGTACTAATGGTAATTACAAAACTTGTTTTTAATAAACATGTATAACAAATCAACATTCATTTTAGGAAAAAATAAGGTGCCTTTTGCATTCAAAATACATGAATAACAAGTGAAAAAGTGGCAAAACTATTCATTTAAGTGTCTGGAGTTTTCTTAACAAAACACCACAAAATTATCACGGTGCAAAATACAGACTAGTCTAATGTGAGAAATAGCACTGTCTGTCTCCCACCGTGTTTTGTCATATAATGCCGTTTGACATGTCCACTCTTCACAACTGTCTCGTTACAAATCAAAAAGAATGGCTTCGTGCTGGATTGGGGCAAAATGAACACATACCTCTCTGTCCAATCATCTTTGAAAACTATATTCTTCGCCAACTTCTCTTTTTATTTCCTGGACAATGACATCCTCCCATTCAAACGCTACTGCGGTGAAGTGTCTTTTTTTTTTTTTTTTTTTTTTATCATGCAAAGGAACAACAATTAGAATTACAAAGAACACCGAACAATGAGGGTTACGAACAAATACTTCAAAAGCAAATTAAGTTAGCTTAAAGGATTTACACCATGAAAGAGTCTTACATGCAATAGAATTATCTGAATTTCTTAACGAGTTTACATACATATCAAAATTTTTCCTGAAAATAAAAAAGGAGGGAGTTTTTTTTGAAAATGTACACTTATGAATGTAAAATTTAGCACTGTAAAGCAATACATTAATGACAAATTTACAATGAGAAGGGTCTAACTTCAAAGAATAACCAAAAAACAATTTTTGGGGTTATACAGAAGTTTGGATATAAATATTTTTTAACAAAATTTGAAAAATCAATCCAGAAGACTTTACAGTAAGTACAGTCCCAAAACAAGTGATTAATAGTCTCTTCATACTGAAGACAAAAAGAGCAATTGGGTGAAATACTACTGTTAAATTTAGCAAGTTTATGATTCATCGGATAACAGTTATGGATAATTTTAATAGAAACTTCAACAACTTTATTTGATAAGAAGAATTTTTGTCGAAGAAGCCAAAACTCTTCCCATTCTATATCACTAAATAAGTTATTCCAAAAACTCACACAAGCAGGTAAAGAGATCTGAGATGTATTAATAACTGATCGAATGTCTTTGTTTGACATGGTATTGAAAAGACTTTGGTCAACAAATACGTTTGTGTTGTCAAAAAGAGGAGAGTCTAAAGAACCTTTAGGGCCAGACTTACTAAATGTATGATGCAGTCGGGAATTGCACCAAAAACAAAGGCATATTCTCTTGGGGGGACTGGGAAAGAGAATTCTTGCATAAATTGTTCATAAGTAAAAAGGACACCACGATCATCTAAAATCTGACGGACGAAAAATATATTTTTATCAAACCAGTTGTGAAGAAAGAGATTTATTTTTATATCTAATATTTTTATTATTCCAAATAAAGTAGCTATGAGGAGAAAAATGATAATTATACTGTATATAAGTGACCAACTTATTAAAGCCTGTTTATGAAAGCGAGATAAAGATAAAGGTATTTTAGAGATGTCAAAATTGCAGCGCAATAAATATTTAAGCCTCCAACAGAATTAAATATATGATTTGGAACTGCGGTGAAGTGTCGCGTCACGCCACTCGCGCCCAATTACGTCAAAAGTATACACTCACTGGATGTCATGGCAACTGAATCACAGAGGAAAACTTTAAATATCTCGCCTTCGCTTTAATTCACCCTTCGCAGCAAGTTTGATTGACAGGCGATCTGACCAATCAAATCGCAGAATTTCTGTGCCGTTTTGTCCGAAAAAGCATTCAGGAGAGTTCGTAGATTAATGTTAGTGGACTTGAACTTGAAAAATGTTATAACCTATAACGTTAACGTTATGTACTGACATCTTACCGCGTTTGAAACAACATTTCTTTTAGTGTTCATTCATGTTTATTTGATGCTTATCAATGAACTAGAAGAAAGAGATGGCCTTTTCATGAGCAGCTTTTACTGAGGCGTTACAGCCATCACTACACATTAAATAGAGACAAAACGGTATTTATTGTTTGAATTTCTTTTTTTTAAAAATGACAAGAAAGTAACCTGCTCTGTCCTGTCTGTCGGCGTGTCGGTGTCCTCTTTGCTCCGCAATGTATTTTCTCCATGTGAGAACATGTCTGCTGTGAGAGCGCCATGGCTTGTCGGACATAGCAACAGTAACTAAACGCCTGTAGATGACCGCCTGCTAAAGAAGAAGGTGTTACAGGCCAGTCCCGAGAATGCCCTGACCCCGGCTTGGGGTCTTTGCGAACGGTCGGACCATCTCCAAAAAGACCTAAAACTAGTCTAAACAAATGATTTTGACTTGCGTTTATCAAAGTAGGAAATCCAGACTTTTAATCCCTTACACACAATTACTGCTGTTGAAATATGAAATGGAGGCGGGTCCGAATTGAATTCCCTCTGGGTCCGGATCCGGACCGGAGTCCGGACTTTGAGAAGTGCTGCCCTACACCATTACACCACCACCACCAGCCTGCACAGTGGTAACAAGGCATGATGGATCCATGTTCTCATTCTGTTTACGCCAAATTCTGAACAGAAATCAGACCAGGCAACATTTTTCCAGTCTTCAACTGTCTAATTTTGGTGAGCTCATGCAAATTTTAGCCTCTTTTTCCTATTTGTAGTGGAGATGAGTGGTACCCGGTGGGGTCTTCTGCTGTTGTAGCCCATCCGCCTCAAGGTTGTGCATGTTGTGGCTTCACAAATGCTTTGCTGCATACCTCGGGTTGTAAAGAGTGGTTATTTCAGTTAAAGTTGCTCTTCTATCAGCTTGAATCAGTCGGCCCATTCTCCTCTGACCTCTAGTATCCACAAGGCATTTTCGCCCACAGGACTGCCGCATACTGGATGTTTTTCCCTTTTCACACCATTCTTTGTAAACCCTAGAAATGGTTGTGCATGAAACTCCCAGTAACTGAGCAGATTGTGAAATACTCAGACCAGCCCGTCTGGCACCATGCCACGCTCAAAATTGCTTAAATCACCTTTCTTTCCCATTCTGACATTCAGTTTGGAGTTCAGGAGATTGTCTTGACCAGGACCACACCCCTAAATGCATTGAAGCAACTGCCATGTGATTGGTTGATTAGATAATTGCATTAAAGAGCACCTATTATGGCATTTAAAATGTTACAAATATTGTTTTAGAAGTCCCCAACAACAGTTTTGCATGCATGCAATGACAAAAAAGACTTACATTTTCTTATAATATGCATTTATTTTTACCTGTTTTGACAGCGATTCTCAAATGATTCGTTTAGTGATTCACTTTTCAAAACCCCACCTTTACTTGACGCTAATCTGCGGTGATTGGTCCGATGACCAAGTCAGTTGTGATTGGTATAGTCTGTGCAGATATTTTCGGAAACGGAACACCCATCACCATAAATGGTTTTCGGTTTAACAAGTTTAAACGCGTATAAAGAGTATGAACAAACATGGCATACATTTTACCCAATCAATTCGAGCCTGAATATGAAGGGGAAATGTCTGGAGATGCGAATGATCAACAAACTCAATCGCAAACACCACGACTGGAGCAGGATATTTCTCAATGGTAAGCATCAATGTAACGTTAGTTGTCACTTCAGGCCAATGGAGCGTTAACTCGATGCATAAACATAAAGTTTTTATCAAACAATAAATAAAAATGCAGTAACGTTACTTTACTACGAGGTATGACTCTATTCTTAAAGAAAACTCCGAAAACAACAACAAACAATTCACATATCTCAATACAATTGTCATTGAAGACCTAGAAGCTAAACGGTGCTTACACAACAAACCAAACAATTATTAAGCATGCTACATAAAACATAAAAGCAACATTTATTAATAACACTTACAGTTTGTGATACGGAGGAGGAAGCTGATGCAAATACACTTGTAACTGAACCTTCCTTCAATATCAGCTGACTCGCGAATCCAAGTTTAATTGCATGAACAAAGCACAAGGCTCGGACTCCTGTGGTACAGTCGTATATATGAATTGTAGCCACTTAGTCTTCAAATGCTCAGATGAAAAAAGTTTGCTTTTGAGTCGCACTTGAGAACACAGCGTCTCGTTGCCATGATGTTTTCTAGTTTTCACTGGCGTGGGCAATAAGTGGGCGTATCGTATTCAAATAACTTGACAAGTTGACGTCATCTAGTCAGAGAAAAAGCTTCGGTCTTCTAACGATTCATAAAAATGACTCAGAGTCAACTCTTACTTTTGAAAGACAATAACTTTATATACGGTGCACTGTCATATTTCAAACTTAGCAGGATGTTTTTGTTCACTTAGATCTATGTTATACACTACATGAAAGGTCAATTTCAAAATTCCATGATAGGTGCTCTTTAATGAGAAATTGAACAGGTGTTGCTAATAATCATTTAGGTGAGTGTATATATATAATAAATTCTATATACAGTATATAAATTAAATATATATTTATTTCTTAAATATATATATGCATGTGTGTGTGTGTATTTATATATACATAATAATTATACACAGTACACACACATATATTATGTAAACACAAACTTTCATTTTGGATTACTCACGATACTTTTTTCCACAGCACAAATTTTTCCACTGGAGATGGAGACCCAGGTGGAGCAGACAAGCCAAAGAGCTTACTTGACCTTGCTGCTACTGGAGACCGAGGTGGAGTCGCAGCGACGAGCGTCTGGGGTGGAATCAGGGAAACAGAGGACTGAGGTGCCGGTGGGACCGAGGACAGAGAGGTAGAGCCAGGGGGAAGACAGAGCCAGACAAAGCTGAAGGAGCAGGCAGGATGACATCTGACCAAGGTTGAGCCGGTGGGATCAGGGAGACAAAGGATGATGGTTTCTGGTGGAGTCGAGAAAGGGAGGAGCCGAGGTAAAATCCTCTGAGGCAGATCCTCAACTGATGGTGTTGGAGATGTAGATGGGCTGAATGGAACCAGTGGAGGTGGGGCTGAGGAACTGGTTGTTGGAGGAAGTGGGCGACGGAGGGTTCAAAGATATGAGGCTGGGCGTAACCAGCAGGGAAAAAGGAGATTCAGGACTGGGCAGAACCATCAGGAAAACAGAAGATTCAGGACTGGGATGAATCAGCGGGGTCTGGAGAAACAGGTACTTTCCCTGTTCAAACACATCCAATATTTCCTTTAAATAGCTTACCATCACATCCCCCAGCCCTTCACTAACACTCCCTTGGCGACGCAGGCTCACACACCTCAGACACTCCATGTGGCTCAGACTCCGGGCGATGTCATCCTCCATCCTCATTTCAGGCTTGGGCATGTCCATAGCAGCAGGCTGGAGTCCAACATCTGTGGTGAGCTCTTGTATCTCCAACGTGTCAGTCGTTGTGGCGGATGACTGGCACTCCACAAATGCGGCAAAATCCTCACTTTGACTGCTCCCTGGGAGGCATGCCCTAGACCACTTGCTAAGGCTGCCGTTGTAAAAAATGCAGAGCGAGCCTGGATAGTGAGTTAGGCATGCCAACTCCAAAAAGTCCCTGGTGTATGCCTCCAGTGAGTGGTCATTCTGCTCAAGGCACAAGATTCTAACAAAATCCAAAGATTCAAACAAAATCCAAATATCAAAATCCACTGAGGAGAACAAGGAGTATAAATACACAGAGGAACTGGTGAGATAAATAATGGGCAACAGGTGAACGGGATATACAATCAAGGCAAAAAATTAGTTATATATTTAGTTTATTTATAACTCTTAACACACATACAAACTTGTGGTCATCATTCTTCTATTCACTCCTTATCACTTCAGTTAATACTAGGGGAGCGTGGGGCACAACCTAACGCAGGGTTAATTGTAACACGCATGGTTTAACATTTTCCATACATGCCAGGATGATGAAACTTTGTGTATTTACTAGTTGCCATATCAACATTAAAAGATTGTGCCAAAATTAAAAAAATACTGAAGACATTACTGAAAATTTCTTACTTAAGTTTATTCTTTATCTCTGTTTTTTTGTGTTTATTAAAAATAAGACAAAAAAAGATATTATTTTAATCTTCTATCTGTTATTTAACAGTTGAGATCGTTCTTTAATGTTGATCTAATAGCAGAAGATACGAGCCGCGATTTAAATCCCAGTTGCACAGGTGGGATGCATTGTAGCACTGTGTTACAATGAGCCCCTATTAGAAATATCCTATTATATTCTACACTTTTATGAATTATTTTGAGAAACCATGAGAAAAGGGTGAATAATGATTGAGAGTCAATGTTTGAATGAGTCACATGATTCATTATTATTATGTTTTGAACTATGCTGTATAGCTGTATTTAGCGATGTGTTTGTTGTCAAACTAAAAAAAATTGTGTATTTTTAATGATTAAAAAATGCCATTTTTTTATTTCAAAAAAGTGAATAATTGCATTTTATGGACAAAATATTTTAGCTTGTCTTGGATATTTATTTATTATATCAGGTAACATTTTAAGCTGTCATATGGTCATGTTACAATGTACCCCACCTATGGGGCATGTTGTCACATTTCATTTCGGGGTAAATCAAGATAAAAGTATACACTATATTAATTAAACAAAACCACATAATTGTACTAGACATGTGGGAAATTAATGTGGGAAAAAATAAATACTCTGAACCCCAGGTGGATTTACACAAACTGAGAAAATCAAAAAGCGTTAGGTTGTGCTCCGCTCTCCCCTACTTAGGTCTCAGTAAGCATAGTGTTGAATAACAGGACACGTAGGCCTATATTACAGTATTCCTCTCTTACTTTCATTCCTTTATGCATGCTTGGTGGTGGCAGACACGTGGATAAAAATATGGTCTAGTAATTTAAAGGTTGTAAGTTCAAGCCAACTGGGCTTTACCCAGAACCGAAGAGCCGAAATCACAGTCCTATCTATCACCATAGTGACAACTGTATCTGAGAGCAGGACACTCGACCTTCCAATTAGTGTACTATATATGGCTCACAATGACAAGCATCTGCAAGCAGACCATACAGATAAACAAAAATAGTTTGCAAATATTGTTTGCTCAGTTAGTCATTCAGTCTTCCGTGATCTTGTTTAGCGATTTATATAGCCAAAAGCATGTTGCCATGGCTAACATGCTATAACAAGCTATTGAGCTCTTGACTGTGAATAAAGTAATCACTATACTCAGATCTAATGTTACACTTTGAATCATATATAATCATAATCATAACCGAGCACTGGTTCCTTTTTCTTTTAGTGGAGAAAAAATCTGTCATTAATTTCTCACCCTCACGTCGTTCCAAACCTGTAAGACATTCGTTCATCTTCAGAACAGATATCAAGATATTTTTGATGAAATATGTCTGACCACACATAGACTGTTAAACATGAACTAACCCTTTAATGTTTGTTATCCTTCCTGGACATTGTGTGTATGTATACATGCATTTTGTGAGAGAAAGTGCAAAATGCACCGTCTTACACACTGCGTATACGTGTGTGTGTGTGTGTGTGTGTGTGTGTGTGTGTGTGTGTGTGTGTGTGTGTGTGTGTGTGTGTGTGTGTGAGCAATCGCATGTGTATCTAGCTAATGAGTAGATCTGCAGGTGACACTGCTTATAGCCTCAGCACACTCCTTACCAGGGGACAGCAACAGAGAGGAGAGTCTCATTATTTTCAGTAGAGTGAGTGAATGAAAGCGCAAGCCAATGAGTTAGCAAGCTAGTGACTCAAAAGAGTGAGCGAGCAAGTAAGTGACTGACTGAATGAGCAAGTTATAGAGAAAATGGAATGATATTTGATGGCAAAAGCCCAGATTTGAACAGCTAGAATGGAAATATTTAAAAGCTCATTCATATGTGAACAGCTTCACAGAGGGAAGTGAACTTTTGCTCAGCTCCAAATTGCACTCCAAACCTATTCTCTTCCAATGCCAAAACCAGCAAACAAATAAAAATAAACATGGATGTGTTTCATCTATCCATCCATCCATCAACGCCAGAAACATTACTCCATAATTTAGTATTGTTCTACTATTTGAAGCTGACCTCAGATTCACATATGCACTTTCTTGACACAAAAAGGCCATTGGACGCACATTCATAATACAGATTTGTTTTTATTCTGATTTATGTCTTGCCAACCTTGAGACATTCTGGCATTCATTCTATTTATCCTTTTTGATTAATGTGGCATTCACCTTGTGCACAATCACATCTGCAGCCTGTATTGCCCCCTTTTTTTTTGCAAGAACACTTTGAAGCCTTATTACAATCCTCAGTTGAAGAGAATTCTTGGGGGTGAATATATAGAGACAGAAAGGAAGGAGACTGAGGGATGGGAAATGTTTTCCACAAATGAGAGGAAGCATTCTTTTATTTTGGAAGTTCAAAATGTAACTTTTACCATCTTTTTTATGTTTTACATATTGCCCAGAGGAGACTTAGGGTATGTTTACACTACACTGTTTTCAGCTGAAAACTTTATATGTGTTTTGGCCGTTCATTTACGCAACAACAGCGTTTGGGGTTCCTGAAAATGCAAGCTTTACAAAATGGGTTTCAAATTGAAGGTTTTGAAAACAATGCCTTTGCTGTCTCCATGTAAACAACAAATTGGTGAATCTGTGAAAACGTTGACATCATGCATTCAGGTTCACGCATGCACATTACGTGTTTGCGGGGTGTTTCTTGACAAAGTGACATCATCAGCTACTGGCCTGGCATGCATAATACATGCTTTTTAGTCATTTTCACAGATATGTTTGAACTGTCTTCTGTTTTTAGTACATACCCTAAAAGAACAAAGCATATACTCTGCTTTACATTGTACACCCAGATCACCACTATGTGCCACTTTAGAGTCCTTAATAAGATATTACCTATGAAGAAGATGTGTACTGAAAGACGGAAAGGCAGGGTGAGAAATATGAGAGAAAGTGACAAATCTATAAGTAGAGCATATGAATCTGATCTCTACTTTCTAGCGTGTGTTTCTATAAACGGTACAAGTTATGCCAGTTAACTGTTTAACAGAGTGAAATGTTGCATTTATGGTGTTCAGAGAAAGCAATTTATAGTCAGTCCATTTTAATTAAAGTTCAACTGAAGAGAAAACTACTATGTACTTACATCAAAAATTAAGTACAATGTACTTACTGTGTTCATATTGTACTGCAAAACAGCTTTGCTGATATTGGGGTGGGATATGGGTAAAGTTAGGGACAGATGTGGTGGTATGGGTAAGTCTAAGGGTAGGGTTAGGTGTAAGAGAAGTGTCAACAGTGTAATTACAAATGTAATTACAGAAATTAATTACAGATGTAAATACATTAAGGTATTTTTAAAAATGTAAGTACAATGTAAAAACATGTATGTACACAATAAGTGCAATGTATCAAATTATTAATTAAAATATTAGTACATAATAGTTAAGGCCACCTAATGTAAAGTGGGTCCCATTATTTTATTAAAGATTAAACATTTATTAAAGTTATTTCAAATTATCCAAGTAGTTTTCCATAGGGATTTCAAAAAAGTCATCGGTAAAGCATTATAAGCCAAGAACCAAACCAACCAAGCAAAGAAGTATTTGAAAATTGGACAAAATTACAAAGGTACAAGGCTGTGTACTTAGTGAGGGAAAGAACTACAATCCCACAATCCGAATCATTGAGAATAGCATAATGGAAATAATGAATGTCATTTCCAGTGCTTAATGGGAGTGGGTGAAGCTAAGAGATTGCTTGTTGCTTTGACTCTCTGATTGGTGGAAATTTCTGCACAGCACCATGCGTAGTGTAGTTTTTCACCACGGATTCTGCTGTTAAACACGATTATTTTAAAGTATGCAGGCTGACGGCTTCAACAGAGGAAAATACTATAGATTAACAACCCCATTTGTGCCCAGATTTTCTGAATGGGTACATGCATTTAGTCGTGTTAATAGTGTCCTATGTAAACATGTTCTGCATTTATATTCCCCAGGTTTTTTTTCTTCTTCTTTTTTTCTTGCAAATCGTATATTTGAATATTTGGCATCTAACACAAAATAATTTTCAACAGATCAATCTTTATTCATAAACAAATGTATTATGTATTTAAGTCGAAGAACATTCGATGCAAACTCAAAAAAGCTGCATCTATCTTATAATCTTTTGAATATGAATACACAACAAACAACAAATATTGTCTTAAAGTGGTGGAACAAAGTGCAGCTATTAATTTGCCCCAACAGTGAATTGTGTATCAAAAAGATAAATAAAAAATAGAATGCAGAAAAATTATATCTTATAAAAATAATAATAATTTTAAAAAGCCCATAGCATTCAATGGCTGACTAGTAGGTGATATCATATAATAATGTAAATGTAAACTTATTAGCTACTAAAAAAGAATTAGGATCCTTTATCGATTAGAATGAAACGCATCCAAACTGCCTCAATATTTTGCCCCTTACAAGACATAATATCATAAAAGGGAGAAAAAGATAATATACAGCAATTAATCCCATGCATTATCTCTCTATTTTTCCATTCACCCTTTTGTGTGAGTGACTGAAGCTTGGAAACTGCTGCTGTCACTTGGAAAAACTGGAAGGCCCATCCACCCTTGGACAGCAGACACCAGCAGACATACTGTAGAGATGTCAGTTAAAGGGTTCAGTTATGTTTAAGGTAGGATGAAAGCAAAAAGCATTAAACACAGTATACCCTATTTCCCCATAATATGGATTTACAAGTCATTTGCCTACTGGCAACTATAGTTGCCGCTTGGACTTTTGACTAAGTATACAAAACAATATAGATCTCTTGTAAGATTTTTTTTTTTTTTAACAAAAAATACTTAATTAGTAACATGAGAATTACCTTTTTTTGGGGAGGGTTTGCTTTTGCCATGCTTGCTGGAAGTAGGGGTAGGAAGTTGGCACCATCATGTGACAGGAAGGAGTGAACACCTTTTTTCCGCCCTTGAAATCCTTTACTTGGTTGTTTGCTTGGATTTCGTTGAGACTTAAAACGATAACATCTAGAAAAATACTTACAAAAGAAAAATGACAACTATACACTGCGGCAGCTAGTGCACAGTTCACCTAGTTCACCTAGTTCACAGTAGGTCTGTCTTTAAAGGTTTAAAAGTAATCATTTAAAATCAATTTCCCTATAGAGAAAATGAATGGAATTTTTACTGGAACCCACCTGTTGCACTTTATTTGCACAATGTCAGCTTGTCTGTGTTTGTCTTGTGTTGCTATATGGGAAAATGTGGATGAAAGCATTCATGTATGAATGTGTCTGACAAAATAAAAGCTTGAGTGTGTGTAGTCATAGGCAGTGAAAATGGACTGAGTCATAATATTCAGCCATGGTCTTGAGTAGTTTTGTATTGATGAATAATATAAGCTGGGCCGGTGAACCCATTAGATGTTCTTATAGAGCGCCATCTTGCACAGTTTAGCCTATCTATCCAACGTCCCTTGTTTTAATGACGATGGAGGGTACCGTTTACAGACCAGGGGCCTCATGCAAACGTTCCATATTTCATCCTAAAAGTGTGTGTACGTATGCACAGATTTTGTGTAGACACAAAAGTTTTCAGATTTATAAAACCATGCGTATGCCAGAACCTAAAATTCCCTTTTAAAACCAGTCAGTGGAAGATTGTACATGCATCTCTTCCACTTAACCTACCCGAAATAACCATGGAGCTTATAATGCATAGTTTTACTTTGCAATACGTCATCTGCATATCATGTCAACAGCCTTATTTGCGTGATACTATAATGGTACAAGACATTAGGAAAGTATGAGATTACATTGGTAAAACATTACATTGGTAAAAATCATTCAGTTTCCTTGTCTTGTTTTAGAATAAATCAAAATGGTATAAAATAAATTTCAGAAAGTTTTCAGAAAAGAGTTCTCTCTCAATGTTTTCCACAGACCAGGAAGTATTTTTAATTTTTTTTAAACAAATCAAATTGATCCAATTTTGCCTATACGGTAAACATATTTAAGGATTTTATATTTTTAATGGAAACAGATAGGCCTAGGCCTTATTTTTTTTTAAAAATGTAATTGTCTGTAAAAAATAAAATGTGCATACAATTTCCTTAAAATTCGATCATTCAAAAACACAATTTAAGGCGGAATTATCATGATGTAATTCTTGCTGTAGTTTAAACATTAAAACACAGCATGCCACAGGAAAAGTGTTCAAAAGCAGCGCATCCACTACAAATATTTATTATAAATCCCAATATGTGTGTGGAAAATTGCTTACATACATTTTATGCCCATTTTGTGCATATGCAACATTAATACATAAAGCCACAGACGTGTCCCATATTACTGTCGTTCGGCTGTTTAGAATCAGAACTAAACATGCCCAAAGAACCTTTTTCACATTTCTTGGAAGCTAGAGTATATATATGCCGCAATACTGTTTCACAACTTTCAAAAAGACGAAACAACAACAATATGAGAGGCCTATGCCACTTCCACAGCTCCGCCAATATAGAAACACCCTCACAACAGCGTTAACTCGTTTTTTGTAACTTTACCCGTAGTATAATAGTGTTATAAATTGAGGCTACATACAAAAATGAATATACGAAACACTTTGCAGGATTTACGATGTTGATGACCATTAAAATGAAACATTCTTTTCGGTTCTTTTTAATGAATCGTTTGAACGAGTTAAAAAATCTGTTCACGATTCAGTCTTATTCGAACAGCTCACTGTCACGCGGCACGCAGCCACGCGCTGAATCGTTTGGGTCTCTGAAATCAGCAATGGTATTGTCGTATCGCATTTTGGCGTTTCAAGATGGGATTTATTGACTTCTTAGAGAGACAGTTGCGTTGCGTTGCACGTGACAAGATAAAGTAAGTCAACGTTTTGACAAGATAAAGTAAGTCAACGTTTAAATTAGCATCTCGAGATGCTGTTTTTTATTCGTCAGCACCGCGTCATTGTTTCACACGCAAGATTCCGCCTGTCGTTTGCCATGGTTTTGATTACTTCTACCACCATACAGCAGGCAGGCTAAACAGGTTTCTCATTCTTTTTTTTTGGTACTTTCCATTGTAATGAATTGAGCCTCCTGTCAGCCTTCTGTTTTCCAAAGATTTCGAATGACATGAATGTGAGTAATTAATGACAGAATTAAAATTTTTGTGTGAACTAACCATTTAACTTAATCACATTTTAAAACTTTTTTAACTGGTGTAAATCTCTGTTGTCTTATATGACGTTTCAATCTGCTATTTGTGCCTCTTTATTATTTTCCATAGTGAAACAAACCAAAAGGAAACCATGGGAACCAGTGTGCTGAGAGGTTACAGGGTTTGTAGAGGTAGGTGATAATTGATTATCTTTGAATGTCATTGATTTTTTTTTTTTTTTTTTTTTTACCAATACAAGCAAGTAATTTCCAGTAGGTGTCAAACAAACAGCTCCTGAATTGTAAATTAAACAAGCCTGTGCAATGCCTCATCTCCCCCTGTCATTCCTTACCTGATCTGACTTTAATTTAGTCCAGACAGATTAACGCAAGGCTTGAATGTTCCTTTCATTGAACAACATGGGCAGATGGTAATGTTTTATTGATATAGATTGATGCAATTTAAAAGGGCTATTCAACAAATTCATAATGACCTCACCTTATTGCTGTTCCAAACTATATTCTTCTGTGAACACCAAATGTTCTTCCATTGATTTTTTATTGATTTTTTTGCAGAAAAAATAAAAGCATACAGGTTTGAATGTGATTAGTGATGACCGCATTTACCTTTATGTGGTGAATTTTGTGTGTGTTAGAGGCTAAGTATACGTTTCGCATATTTTTACTCCCTGAACACTCTGACTGAGCGTTTGAGAGTGTTTCGCTCTCTGTCAAGTGATCCTGTACTATTTCAATTCAGCTCAATGGATGCACAGGATACCTGTATTTGACGCACTGTAAACTCTAGTGTGAAGGCGCACAACTCTGTCGCAAATCTCATTGGCATATCTGTTTTGGGGGGAGTTCGAGTGAACGCTGACAACGTGATTAATATTCATGAATACAATCCTTAGTGCGTTGTATATTGTTATTAGTTGTAGAATTAGTAGTAGTAGTAGTATTATATTTTAATAATAATTACTATTATCTATTATTATCTAAACACTGAATGACCAGCAATATTTCAAGCACCACCACCAGTCCCAAGTTCAGTTAAAATAAAAATATGCATTCACATATGGTTACTAAGTTATAGTTCTAATTACTAAAGTTCTATCACTAAATAATGCTTTATTATCATAATATAATGCTTGATTGACTGATGTTAAGAGTTTTACCATTTTACACGCCATTTTACAAAGATAAACTTATTTGGTGGAATATATAGCCAGTGGTGATTCTATTGCCAAGGTGTGTGTAGTGGGTTGAATTTTCCCTCTTATATGCCATCATTCATCCATCCTAGTCACTGTGGGAGTTCTCCAGTCATTAGGACCTTGTCCCCTCGGGGCCACTGTTTTGAAAACACCCTGATGGAAAGACTTTGCTCATTTACAGCCTGTCGATTTCTGTCACCACTCTGGATGGAGAAGTGTGTTTGGTTGTCTGTTCGTGTGAACCTGAAGGCTAGTCTTGTCCACACAGAATGTTTGCTTGGTGCACAGTTCCTGACCTTTAGTTGACTGGTTTCATTTGGTCTGAATCTGTATGCGTTTAGCAGTCATAGCATTGTGTTAACCTTCTGACCTCCCTCCTTGCGTCATGTTGTTTTTTATTTTGTTTTTCGTTATTAATTTCCCTGACCGGTTCATGTCTCTCCCTTGGCCACCTTTGTAATGTTTTGTCATTGTGTAGGCAGAAAATGTCACAACATTGGATGAATGACCTTTTTAAAGCTCTGTCGACTCGCTCTAATCCTTCATCTTCACCATGTGATCTTCCATCTGTGACCCCTTCACATTCATTCTCAGCCTAATCACCTCCACCATAACACGGACCCTCACTCATCTGGATAGCTGAGTGTCACGTAATCTCTGAAGTATGGATATTGCCGGGGATCTTTCTTGACCTAAATGCATATAGATTTGTGATCTCACCGTCTGTGATATCTGGGTATCCTTTTGTGTATGCTTTCTACCTCTGAAGATATCACCGCAGTGGCGTCATGACATAACACTGAATAATGCTGATCAAATCTTCTTCAACAGATCTTCTTTTGGGTAAAGCAAGATATTGTGAATGTTTCCCACCTATATATTTGAAGAGTGATCATTTGCTTACCATAAAGTTGTTACAAACCTATATTACTGTCTTCTTTGGAACACAAAAGAAGAGATTATGAAAAATGTCTGGATGCTTTTTGTCAAGTTAAATGGGTCTCATGATTTGTAAGTTTTTCTTTTATCTGTGCATTCTGCAGAAGAAAGAAATGCATACAGGGTTGAAGGTTTATTTTGTGGTGAACTTTTCCTTTTAGATGATATTCTGGAATGTGTATACATACTAGAAAACATTGATTAGCATTTCATATGCTTTTAAAAGCTTTTATTGGCATTCAATACACCTCTAATATATAACCTCTGCAATTCACTCTGGCATGCTGGATATCAGATTCTGGGCCAAATCCTGACTGGTGGTGATCTATTCTTGCCTTATTAGTGCTCAATTTGTAGATTTCTGCTTGTCTACTTGCTTTTGAGGATTGACCACAGGTTCTCTATCAGATTAAGATCTGGGGAGTTGCCTGGTCATGGCTTAAAATGCAACGTAATGCTCTCCGAGTCACTTCATAATTACTTTTGACTTGTGAAATGGTGCTCTACCATGCTGGGAAATGCACAGGTCATCACCAAATTGCTTCTGGGTCAGTGGGGGAAGTTGCTCTTGCAGGACCTTTTGATACCATTCCATATTCCTGGCAGTGTTTTGGGTTTTCTCTCTCAAGAATTGTGAGAAAGCAGAGTCTCTTGGATTAAAAGCAGCCCCACACATGAATGATCTTAGGATACTTTACTCTTGGCACACACATGGTAGTATTCATCTCTTTTTTTTTTTTCTTTCTTCCCCCCAGACAGTCAATTTTATGGATGTATAAAGCAGTCGGAAGGGGGCTTCATCAGAAAATTACTTTTAGATGCACTTAAAATACACCTGTCGACAATAATGAACAGGCTTTGCACGGGTGGTGATACAATTCTGTTGACCCCTGGCACGTGCTGGATACATTGGGATGTCCTGAAGCTTTTTTCACTGCATTTGAACCTCTCTCCTTGAAGTTCTTGATGTGTAAATGGTTCTTTCAGGTGCAATATTCTTTGCAGCAATTTCCTTCCATGTCCACTTTGATGCAAAGCGACGATGGGCGCATATCTTTGGAGGTAACCATTGCTAACACGACCACAATGATTGGATGCCCTCCTTTCTTCTTTTATAGGAATCTGTGTGTAAATGATGATAGAATTTACATTTTTATGATAATCTGTTAAATGGAGAATTGACAAATTATAAAAAATGACATTTGTTCTCTAAAGGGTTGGGTTCTTTAAATAGTAGGAATTTTCCTGTCATGTTCCTAATTGTACTGCTTTCCACTCGGATGGCACACAGATGTGCTTTCGTTTTTCTTTCGGACAGGGAGGCTTTGGCTTTTACAGGCTCTCAGGAGTGCCTGACAGACAAAGTGCTTAGGAACAGGACTGTGTGGGTGTACGGCTTTGGGGTTTATAACATGGAACAAGAAAGGCTGGAAATGGGGTTTAGTGGAAGGATAAAGTGTAGATGTGTGCCATAATAAGAGAAGATGTAGAGTGTTTGTGTGTGAGTGGGCGCACACACTCATGCATGGGGATGCATGAGGCCCTCGGCAGGAGTGATCTAATCATTGATTTGATGTGAACTGGCAGGTTGATGAATCCTAAATCAGACAGGTAGAAACACACACAGCTCTGTCAGTCATTTAATGAGTAGCATTAGTTTAGATACATGCTGGTTGAGAAAACATTCACTCGTGAGCTACACTCACCAGCTAAGCATGGACTACCGAATAAAGCGTCTTTACTCAACAGAAGCAAATCCTTTAGCAGGATAATCTTTAGGGAATATAGTATGTTAGAGCAAGGATGGATAAATAAAATTAGTAAGCTTTTGTCCTGCTTTGATGTCATGTGATCACATTGTAGTGCACACAGGGTCCAAAATGAACACCCGCCAAGTGCCAAATGAGTGGAAAATACGGATTTGGCATATAGCTGAAAAAGTAAAGTTATTAAACTAAGAAGTTAAGTTATTCGTTGGTAAGTCAGTACATTTATAAGGAGTCAGGATGGTGTGCAGTGTGATTGTTGCTTTTGTACAACAGTTCAAACACAATGTAATGAGTAACTTGCATTCTAGATTTAAGCTGCCTTTTTATTTTGTATTTTCTCAATGCATTATGTGACAGATGCTGTTATTATGGAAAGAGATTGACTCATCTTGTATATGATGCTCTGAGTGACACAATGATCTGAGCTGTTTGTCACAAACAGGCACGGGATAATTATCATCATGAGGATAAGGGGATGATTCATAAAAATAATGCAAAATACAGTTTCATTGCTAGAATGAAATATTCATTTTCTCAGTTCAGCCGTGTATGGTGGCAAAGTGTTATTTTTGAACCCTGACTGCGTCTCACACCATCCAGGTTGATCGGCTCCCCAAGAAATTGTATCCGCATTAGGGGTGTCAATGATTAACCTACGATCGAGTAATTGTCGATAATACATTTTAATCAATAAAACGTATCGATCATCGATTAAGCTGGGTCATGCGCAGGTGTGCTGCTCAACCATGAAACATGTAAAGCAGACACAATAAAAAATGACACGAGTGCCTCTGAGTTATGTTTTGGACCATTTTACACCTTCATCATGACTGTTTGTATTCGCAGTCGATTGTTTTGCGCAACTGTAAGCTGTGTTGTATTTATTTTGTGTAGGCCTATATCTGATTCAGCACATGTAACTCAAACAGCACAACTAATAATGACTATGATTGGGACTGACATATTACTTTACATTATAAAGAAAACAATATTTTAATAAAACATCATTAATTATTTGGGTTTAGTTTAGGGATACCACTAACAACTATTTTTATATCGATTAATCAATCTATCGACTAATTTATCGCAATCATTTTCAACAATTTTACTTAACATATAATTGAACTTGCAACTTTGGCATTCAGTGGTGTATTATAAAAAATATTAATATAAATATAATATAAAAATATAAAATATTATCAATCATGTTAACATTCGCTAACCTTTCACTATTCTCAACAGGTTGGGATGACCAAAATCCTATTTCATGATACGAGTAATTTAATGTCTTTTAAATGTAATTTTATAATTAATATATAGATGTTTAATTTTAAGCCAAAATTACAAAATAGTGCTTTATTTTCAGCTACAGTAGCTGTAATTAACAGTAGTTAATTCAATAAAGAAATTAATAATCAAATGTAAAAACAAAAATGCCTGCATAGTCACCCTGTAAATGAAATATGCACTGATTTTTGGTAAATAATTTAAGTTATTCAGTCAAGCATGGGATGATTTTTTTTTAATTTTCTTTAGTTGTTTTATTAACGTTAAATCACACAGAATATTAGGTCTGGCCCTTTTAAGAGCTGTACGTACCAAAGTCACCTGTAAGTACGATTTCTCATTCATTTACACTTTATTCTCTAATGCAAATGTTTCTGTTGTTTTTAGTGAGCGGTGGACACACACACACACTCACGTTATGCAAATTAAGAAATATTGGTCTTATTCTAGTGCTATAATTTTTAAAGTTTCATATCGAACCCAGTCCACTAAAAATGTTGAGGTTGACTAATTATCAGCATAAACACAGTCGATTATATCGACCAATCGCGACAGGCCTAGTTTAGTTGAGATGATTTAGTGGGTTGCTCCAGAAAGAGCGTATCCACAACATGAATAAAAAACGATCGAGTCTACACATTCTGAATAGCACACATATGTGGTGGCGTTGGTGACGCGTCATATTAGTAGTTATATTTGATTATTAAATAACTAATTTAATTAAATGATCAATCACATCAACTCATTTTACAATCATACTAGCCCTTTATTTAGACTAAAAACCCTTCTCATTTTTTTTTGGTGAGGAACACAGCGTTTTGAGCAGCATTTGCACACCCTGTCATGCTGTTGACTATAAGCAACTGCAGTCAATGCATATCAAATAATCATTGCAATATTAAGGCTAACGATTAATTGATTGTTAATTTAAACAATGATCTATCATGGGAATTTGTCGAATTTGACATCCCTAATCTGCATCTACTGTCTGCAACATGGTAAGTTACTGTTACAATGACGTTGATGAAGTAGGATAAATATTAAATATAACATGAAGCACTGCATAATTCTCAGTATGCAAAAACTACGTTTGTATTTGTGCTAATTGTCCCTCAGTAGCCAGTCTAAAGGTTACCTGAGACAAATATTTCATTAAAATGTATAAATTACTTCAGAATTTCACAGTGAAAATAAAATTCACAGTCATTAGTTTTGTCACTGAAAGTCAAACACTGAGAGCTAAAACAGGAAAAAACTAATAGAGGGGTGATGTTTCTTTCTTGGGTTTGAAAAAAAAAAAGTTAAATATCAAGGGCACCTTATTTCACACTACTTGCAAATCTCATTTAAATATAGATATGTGTAAATGCAGGGCTAGACGATAAGGACTTGCCTGGTGGTTTGGGGCCAGCATAAACGTCGCTTGGGACAGTTGACGCAGCTGTCACATGCTTGATCGGCAAAGTGCTGCATCACAAATGTTTATCATTTGCATGGGTTTTTAAGCCCAAGTACAAGAAGACGCAAGAAGAATTCAATAGTGTGAAGAGTTTGCATGCACACATCCAAAGCGCGCGCCCAGAAAGCCGCTTCCCATACAGCGTGCAAGTGCTAAATTGAGCTCTTTCACGTCTTTCTGCACTTGAATGAGAGATATTCACACAAGTCGAGTATCCTTGTAATCATAGGCTGCTTTTCCATCGTCGGCCCAAACAGTTCTAAGAATGATAAGGAAAGGTTACAGTTATGTTTCCACTTAAGCCTGTTACGGCATGACACATTACAAACTGTTCTGGTCCCTTAATTCTCAGCACGATTAGCTAACCTTGCTGAACGGTGCTGGTAGACTGTGTGTAGTGATGTCGCCATTCATGATTGGTCACTTGTCTGTTGCCTGGCTACTAGGGCTGTGAATCTTTGGGTAGGCAGCGAATCGATTCAGTTCACGATTCATATATTTTCAATTCAAGAACTATTTTTGACAATTCAGAACGATGCGATTTGATACGATTCACATTAAAATTCAGTGCAATTAAATTTATTTGTATTTGTATATGCATTCATAGGATTATTAAAATGCTTCCCCAATGTGTCTTGTCAGTGTGTGAATTACACAGTGGCCTTCAGAGGTCAGAGAGTGTTGATATAAGTTCATATTATTACTTTGTTTTATTATTACTCTCTATTTTAATAACCTTTAAAAAATGGCATTTGTAGAATTGTACAAAAATTAAAAAAAGACTTTAAAAGTACACAATATAGTTAGCATTAACTAAGATAATGTTAATGGCTACACAACCTCATTGAAGTGTTCCAGGTACTGTATTTTCCGCACTATAAGGCGCACTTAAAAGCCTTTCATTATTTCAAAAAACGACAGTGCGCCTTATATATATGGATCAAGGCGCTCTGTCAAAATGTTTCAGTATGAAAAACCAATAAAAACAATTTAATAATAATAAAATGTTTCAGTACGACTGGTAAACTTCAAAGTCGCACCGCTTGCAGCATTACGGCTACCGTAGTCAGTAAACACAGGTACTGTGCTCTCGGATAATGACGAGAGAGAGCCGGGCAGGTCGGATGCCGTAGTCGCCCAATTGTTCACCTGTTCGGGAAGTGTGTCATGTTTTGACAGAAAAGGATAGTTTAACCACAATTAGCTGTCTGTTTTCTGCATCTTTCACTCAGAAAATATGCCTTGACATTTATCTTGCCAATTATCGATATTGACTGATATGGAAAAATTTATTCGCCCTACTAGAATATCATGCACCTTTCAACTAATCCTAAACTAACTTTTCTTTATGGAATAGAAAGAAAAACCCTCTTTGTTCTCTTTATACAGAACTTTTTCTTTATAAAGGATTCTGAAAGAAAGCGTGCCTTGTGTCTGCTGTCGCTATAGAATGGGACGCAACTTTAATGCGCATCTGATTGATAGATAAACCGCATGCACTTATTTCATTGTTGGTAATGTTGTAGTTACTTTAGCAGTTTCCTTCGTATATTCTGTTTAACGACATTAAGTTATATTTCATGTTTCGTTCATCAGAACTGTACGTATGCATTTTAGACACTTACAAATGTGTTTGCTCCATACATGCAATAAATGTGCATGAATAAACAGGGTTTTACTTCAACTGCTCAGGTATGACCCATTTCCCTAAAACTTCAGTATTTTATTATATATAAAATAACGGTGACGTTTCCATGCAATGAAAGTGTTTTATTTCAACAGTAGTGTTTCTCTGCAGCTTGCTAAACACACTATTTAAGCAACATACACACAAATTACCATGTATTTATTTATTTTTTGTTGAAATACATCTGAAAAAACTGGTTAGCTTTATATTCAGTGACTAGAATTTTACATGTCAAAATACACCCGCAAAAATGGGTGGTGGCAAATACGAGTGGGGCGAGTGTGCCAATAAAAACAGTGTGTTAGAGTGTAATGTTAGAAGATTGCGAGCGCAAAAAGAAAATGTCTTGCATGCAAACAGTCAAAGAAAAGCTTACCTTCTAAGAGACTGTCAGGTTTGCATGCTGGTATTTTGATATATCTGATATTTTATGATATTTTGGTAGACTACATGGTTTTCACTATGAGATTGATAGCCTATATTGTTATATATCGGCACGGAATGGAACAGTTAAGCAAAGAGAACGGTCTGGCCCAACGGAGGAAAAGCGGCTATAGTCTGTTGTAAGTGAACATAAACAGTAACTTGAGAAATAAAATGCATGTGTAACATCTGTTTAGCTCTTAAAGTGACAGCAGCCTAATAAACCTGCTGCTGTCTTTGTTTTAATGTTAATCAAACAAAGGACAAAGAAAAAAATACTGTGCTGGACTAAACTCTTTTAATAAGGATTAATCTATATGTAATTTATACAGGGCTGTCAAAATGGCTGAAAAGCTAAATTCTAGAGGTGGGCATAGATAATTTTTTTTTAATCAAGATTAATCTAGATTAATTTTGGAATTAATTAATCTAGATAAAAATGGCTCATTTGAATTCTGCCGAAAGCATTCACAATATGTGTGCTACTCAAATAATGACTGGTGCTTTCACACTTGGTTCGATTGCTCCCCCCTGCTGGACCGTGTTCATATTATATTATTTGGGTCTGAACCAGTGCGTTGCGTCATCAGAGCAGCAGCTGTTTACCCCGTTGCTTGGCAACAAAAGGAGCGAGAAGGTGGCAAAATGAATAGCGTTGTTCACCTAACTTTTCATATTTTTGTTTTTGAATCGTTGGTTTTGTTACCAAAGCTTCAGTATGTAATGACACTTGCGTCCATCTGCCGCGGATGTACTCCAAATGCTCTAAAGAACGCTGACGACGAGCAGAAAGGAGATTTACAGCTCTCTGCTCTGCTTACAGTATGTCAGTCACGCACGCTCTTCAGGACTCGAGTTCGGATGCCAGCGTTCACGCTTGACGTGGTAATTTCACAGTGGGCATACAAGCAGGTTCGAAGACACGTTCTCGCTCCCTACAGTGCAATTCGGCTACGAATACATCCGCGCTAAAATATCACTGTGAAAGTCATCATGGCTTGCGTAGTATAGACCCAGCTCCCAACCCAATTTTGAAAATAGATTAACGGCGATATTTTTTTTATCACCCAATAAGAGTTAATATAAGTTAACGCAGCATGTTAACGGCGATAACGGCCCACCACTACTAAATTCTAAATTCTTTCTTAAATATTATCAAAATTCGAAAAGGGCGCAAGTGAGCATAACAAGGAAATGTAAAGCAAATCAAGCATCGCATCTTTTATTGAAATGTAATGACATTCATTTTTTAAAGTGCGTTAACTTTTCAAACAATTGTTATTGAATAAAATATAATTTCATTAATGATCATGTAAGGAAAAATTACTAACAAAAGTGCATCAGTAACCTGAGAAAACACGCTTCAACACACAACCTAATGAACACACAACAGCAAACTGACATTCAGAAATAATCAATTTCCACTCACTAAACATCTACATGTTATTCGTCAAAAATACACAGTCAACTTGACCTGTAGCGAGTTCTGAGCGTTTTTTGCTGAGGTATGGTCAAATGTCTTTGCTCAGCTACTCTATATGTTGACGCATATAAAGGCTAACTTTACCGCATGATTTTTGCCTCCAACTGAGAGACTTTTTGTCAGCAGGTAGCTTCACTTCTCTTTCATTTATATCCATCTCATGCTCCAAAGCCCTTATTGCCGCCTTCTGCACTGCTCTGTGTCTGACTGTAAACGGCTTCGAACAGATTGCCCATTTTCTCGCTGACTCAGTCCTCACTCATCCCCATACCCCGCACCGCACTGTACTTGATAAAAAAAACAGCGGCAGTTGCGCCTCTACCAAAAAAAACAGTTTTTGCATTCGAATGTGCAGTTTTTTTTGTAAATTCGACGAATATTCGAAATTCAAATTTATGTTTGACAGCCCTACTATGGAGTAAGGCTGGGCCGATAAAAGATATCATATCGAATCGCGCTAAAATTAATTTCGATAACGATGATAAGCTCTGGACACTGTGCTGTGAGATCCAGTGAGAATCACGTTAATTCAGCGAAAAACAAGTGTCTCTGTGATTTAAACTACTTTAAAGCCAGACAAAACAGCGCTGACAAACACTACACTGTGCGCAATGATACAGTCAGAAGGATTTTCTATCTACAGATCTCCATTATTTACCATGGATTTACTGTAGTAACACTAACTGCACCATCTGTGGCAGAAATGTGGGATATTCATTTAGAATTGTATTATATTATTAATGTAGACATGCATTAAAGGAGTAATGGAATATTATTACAGTATTTTTTTTTATTTAGCTATAGAATGTGTGCATTAATATAGGCTACTAAATGTTTTTAGGCTACTGTTTTTCATACAAATACCATAAACCATATAGAAACATTTGAACATGGTAGTGAAGAGCTAAATGCATAGTTTTAACTGTGGTTATCATCATGATCTAATTGTATGATAATATGGAAGACCTGATATATGAACTCAGAATATAGAATTTTATCCATATACACTCTTAAAAATAAAGTGCCAGGAAGAACCAAAAAGGGGGTTTCACAGCAATGCCATAGAAGAACCATTTTTGGTTCCCTGAAGAACCGTTTTGTGACAGGTTCTTTAAAGAACCATTTTTTTCTAACCGTTTCATAGTCTAAAGAACCTTTCTACATTATAAAGAACCTTTTGTGCAATGGAAGGGTTCTTTGGATATTAACGGTTCTTCATGGAACCATACCCCGCCAAAGAAACATTATTTTTAAGAGTGTAGAAATGAGGTTGTTACAATTTTTACAGATGTCCATGTTTTTGTTAATGACCATAGATTTACATCTGCATCTTCCTTACTCGAGCTAATGTCAGCTCACTGTCAAATGTGCATTTCTAAGACAAAACGTAATATTATTAATACTGCTGCCTGCACTGCAAACTGTGCCGAAGATATATCAGGCAACACAAACCTGTTTCATGACTAGAAACAATATCACCCATTAGCACATGCAGAAACTAATACATAATTTATTCTATTAAGATATTTAATTTAAGGAAAAATGACTGGAAAAGGGTAAGGCACTCAAAAAAAGTGAAAATATATTCTGACAATAAAGAGTAGCTTAACCTCAATTAACTGGTTTCTACAACTTTCACTTGGGAGCAAAAACCTGCCTTTAAATTTGAAAGAAAGATCGATATCGACTGATATGAGCAATTTTTTATCGAGATCACTTTTTGGCCAGATCACCCAGCCCTACTATGCAGTGCTATTTTACATTTGATTGTGCATTTTCAAATTAGACTTAATTGAAAAACTTAAATACAAACAAATAAATGAACTCTGCATTTCTACTTTATGCTATTACTCGTTATTTGATGATACATTATTTTATTTTAAACTCACAGTTTACCTGTCTTTAAATTAGGGCTGGACTAGAATATTTGTTCAATTGATTGGTCTTCGAATTTCAATTTTGGGATTTGAATATTAGTTTTTTTTTTCTTTTTTCGCACACCTGGCATTCCCATCGGAACGTTTCTCATTCGTGGCTTGAATATGTATACACTATAAAATCTGTCGTAATACAATACTCTTTACCGTTTTTAATAGGATGGACAGTTGAAAAGGAACCCAACCTTGCTATACTTAAAGTCCCTGTAAAGTCAAAATTAAACATGTGTTCTGAGTTTCTCACACCACAGATAAATGTGTTATTAACCAACAAGCCAAATTTGAATCATAAAAAAATCCGCTAAGTACATAAAATATCTTATCGAAATCTTGAAAAAATAAGCAGCTTTCTCTGCTCTCAAACGCTGGGGGCGTGTCCGTTGAACGGCGCCGAAACCACACCCACTCGCGGGAAAGCGGCCGTAAACACACAAGACAACAACAACACTCGCGTACAGCTCACGAGTCATGACGGCACCAGATGTCGGCGGGACGGGAGGATGAAGGTCGGGGCGGGAGATAGTCGGTTTGGCCCCATTCTGCAGCGGATTATCAGTGAATCCCAGTTGTTGCCGATGAAAGTTTGTAAAACTATCCGGTGTAAAGACACTGCAGAGGCAGGTGTTGGTGGTGATCGTCAGCACTCCATCAAGGTAGCTGTTCACAAAATTAATCCACCTCTTCTTGAGATAGTCTTTTTTTTTTTGTTTTGTAGGCTGTTTTGTAAGTTGTAGGCTGTAGTAACTAACGGTACTGACTGTAACTCGCAATCTAGCGGGTGAACTGATGCGAAATTGCGACTGTGCTTTAGTTATGGGGGAGGGGCCACATGCCAAGAGGCTCCAGTGCGTCATCGAGCCACCGTTTTAACCCCGCCCAAAAAATCCGGAACACAGCAACTTCTTAACGGTCTAACTTCTGAATTCAGTACTACATAGTTCACAGTCTTTGTAATGTGTTTCAACAATACATTTCTAACATTTCTAATGTGTTTAGAAACAAATCTCAGAATTGCCTTTACAGGGACTTTAATATATTTGCTGCTTCTTAGCGTTCCCTGCAACAGAGTATATTCTCTCTCTAGAGCGCGCAACTGCACGAGTTTATGGAAGAAGCGCATGCTCGAGCTTGCATTTTGGGTTAAGATGTCAAACAAACGTTAAGATGCATTTGTTTGACATTGTGGGAAATAGAATAATATAATCAAAGTATTAGCCTTTACCTGTTAGGGATGTGACGGTGAGAACATTTTCCCTCACCGTCACATAGTGCTTGTGCGGCCGTGCAAGTTTACTTTCGTTTTGCCAATTCGGGGGCGGGTTGCTTGAATGGTGTGTTCATTAGCCTATTATTCTTAATAAAAACACAACAACAAAATGACAGACTCCCTTAAATAGGGGCTTTTACTTTTCGCTTTGAGACCAAATCGTCCGCGATCATCTCGTCATTCAGCTTCTCACGCAGGTGAGGAATGAGATCTGACTCGTGCTGCAGTTTGTGCTGTAATCCTTGTTCGGCTCACGCTGCATGTTCATTTTTTAATTGTAGTTAATCTGTTCATCACATAAATTTTTGTTCAAACTGAACAAAACATTTTACTACTATAAAATATCAAAACGACTGTGCTGCGGTGGGCAAGTGATGGACACCTGTAACACCGACTATTGCAGCAAGCCTAATAATACCTTTTATTATCAATCTAAATGAATCTACTGTGAAATATAGGAGCTTGTTACTGGGACGTAACAGACCTGTGTGCAGTCCTGCACTAGTCATATGCCCTGCCGCGTGAGGTGCGCCGCTGAGAATCTTGAGATTCCTGCCTTTATTAGAGAGAAGAATATGTTCAGCCCCTCTCTCTGAATATTCTGTGTTGATTACTACCGAAAATTCGAAGCTCAAAAAATGGTATTCGGACCAACCCTACTTTAAATTTTTGACATTTTATACGAGTTAGCAGTTTTTGGTGTCACAACCATATTTATGAAGGTTATGGGGCAAAGACAATAACTAGGCCTAATTTATTTATTACCACTTATTAGGGGTGGCACAGTACATGAAAAAAAAAACGAACCGTTTGGTTTGGTTTGCTTGTCTTGGTTTGGAGCGTGTGCATCACACGGTTCTACGCATGCGCAATGTAGCCTCATGCCCGTATGTTACCTCAGACAGTGGGTGTCCTTTCCAAGCGAAATAGAAGATTTAAAAGAATTTAAAATAAAAGTCGCGTGTAAAAATGATAATGAAAGGCTGCCCGGAGTTGGAGGAATGCGCCAGGTATATAATGCCGGCTTCACACAGCACGCTCAAGCAGTGCATTGGCAGGGCAGAAGCATGAATGATGAAAGCATGCGTATGAAGAGCTGTAGCCGCGCGTGCCTGTTGTGTATTCACATTGGCAGCGTTTTTCTCGCGCAGCTGAACCGAGGCTCGTGTAATGCGAATACAGATGAATATCGTCCATTCTCTCACATTTTCCGGTGTTCTCCTTCGACCCGTCTGTCTTCTGCTATATATAATATATATAATTAATTTAATCTTGTGCTATATTCCAAGAATTCTGGAGGTTGCATATGTTCAAACTTGCTGTGTGTTTGTGTGTTTAACATGTCCTTTTGTATTTATGAAAAGAAAGCAAAAATATAATTTTATTTCAGTTTTTGGTACCTTTAATTTGAAATGCACTTTTTGGATTATTTGACTCAAATGGATTAGATTTACTCCTGTTATTCTGCTAGATACAGGTCATCTGTGTTGGAACAGTTCACTCAGGTACATTTTAAAGGTGCACTCAGTGAAGATATAAAGCAATAAGTGAGTAGTACTTGAAATGTTTAAGCTCAAGTTACTCAGATGAGATGGAGCCCACTAATAAAATCACTTGAGCACCAGAATGCTACTTCCATGTTCCAGAAGTTGTAAATACAGGAGTTGAAATTTCCCTCTTCCAACCTCAGCAGTCAATCACAAGTATATACATTGTGAATACAAAGCAAGATGGCGCTTTTACCCACCAAGACCATTTAGGGACAGATTTACTAAACGGAAAAATAAGGTGAGCGCAATTCCAAAAAAGCATGGAAGGTAAAAAAATTGCGCAAATAACCTTAGTTAATCACCTTGCATGATTCAGTTAAATACTTTTCTGCAATACATTTAGCTTCTGAAAGGAAAACCACTACAAATGCATATGCAATAAAGTCAGCCAATAACTCTGTCTTTGGTAAATCCTGACAGTATTTTTTTTTAATTTATTTTTTATGCCAAATGAGAGTTTATGCTGGCACAAGCTGTTAGTAAATCTGGCCCTTATTTTTTTTTTTTTATTGCCAATTATGCTAAGGACTGCCAATATAAGATTATTAGTTTATAATTATTTTTGGTGTATATTAGTGTAGGATATATTATATGCCTTCTCACAAATATGCTTTTACACATTCTCTTGGTTGGTCTATCAGCATTGCATATTTTTATGTGACTAACATTTGTTTATAGTTGTAATAATAATAATCATTTGAATTATGCGTCTCACTCAGGTTGTTTTTGATCGATTTGAGTAACCTGACTGTTATTTGAATCTTTCACTCATGGAACTAATTATGCCTCATATGAAATAGCATATTTGCACCGTGGCGTTGGTAAATAAAATAATTTGTATTTGCGCAATGCTACATCTACACCCGCTAGGTGTCAGTATTAGGCCAAGTGGGCTGCAATATTAGCCAGCACATCTTAGACAAGAAAATATTGAGTAAAATGAGTTAGAACCAACAGGAAACAAACCAGCATCTCTGTTGTCTTTGCGTATTGAAGTGTTATCCACTCCCTTTAATTACTACCCTTTAGTGTTGCATTACAGTCTATTTAAAAAATAACACCCATTAGACACTGCACACAACTCCTAATTCTTACTATCCATTCATTTAGCTAAAGTTTCCTCTCCTGTTCTCACAGTGTCTTAGACATAAGGAGGGGCTGGTTGCATGACTGACAGTCCTGAAAGAGAGATGCTGAGACTT
The DNA here is from genome assembly GCA_023029165.1 of Gobiocypris rarus. Classification (NCBI taxonomy): domain Eukaryota; kingdom Metazoa; phylum Chordata; class Actinopteri; order Cypriniformes; family Gobionidae; genus Gobiocypris; species Gobiocypris rarus. The sequence goes on along the minus strand of CM040927.1, from coordinate 27,289,747 downwards.
ACTTTGTTTACAGCAGTCAGTAATCTTTTTTTTTCTGCTAATACCGCAGAGCACTGACACAGATCTCTTTATTTCTTTACCGTATCTTGTCTTTCTCTCTCTTGCCCTCTGCTTCTCTCATTTTCTATCGCAACCTGCTGTGAATGCTTTCTCAACTCTTCTCTCCACTCTCTTCCTCTTTCTCTCTGTCTCTCTCTCTCTAAAGGGGTGGGGAATGTTCTTGTGAAGAGAGCAGGTGCAGTGCCTCCCCTCTCTCTCTCTCTCTCTCTCTCTCTCTCTCTCTCGCTCTCTCTCTCTTTCCTGGCATCAGCAGTAGGGGAGAGAAGAAGGCTGTCTGTGTGTGTGTCTGGCTGCGGTGTCGTAGTCTTGAGCCACGTTAAAATCCCACAGGAGATTAGAACGGGAACACACGCTAGTCCGGACTGTTTAGAAATGGCAGCCCTAGGAGGGAGCAACAGAATGGCAAAACAAATCCAACCATAATGAGGAAAGGAGGAATATTGTCTCATGGAAAACCTGCATACTGTCTTTTTTTAACCCTTCTCTTTTTCTCTTTTCGTCCGTCTTCGACAAGCTTCCTCCTCCTCCCCTCCTCCTCCTCCTTCATCGCTCTGCTCCTCTCCCTTTTTCTCTCTCTCATTCTCTCTTGTGCGCTCTCAGTGGAGGAATGTAGATAGAGGCTGAGCGTATGCCCACTGTTTTGCACGATATCAACGACTCACTCTACGGCAGTGGGGCGCTCATCGGGCGCTGTTCAGAACGGATTTGCACTGCTAACGGATTTAATCATCCACCGTCTCCTCCTGGACAACTCTGCAGCTGCCACTGCCTCCTCTACCGGGTTTATTGCTCAGCTTGCACGTACTGGGTCTGTGCTGCAGGTCCCTTGCTCACTTAAGGATGCTATAATTTATCAGGAGCTTTAGTCGTGGAAAAGGGGACATTATTGCTTCATGGTCAACGCTGAGTCCTCCTGCGTGTGGGAACCAGCTTTCTGGGATATGTATAGCTGACTCAGCTCTCAGATACAAGTCAGATCGAGACCTTGAAAAAGGAATTGGTGTGAAGGAGGGAGCCAGAGAGGAAAAATATGAGCCAGTGTTTAACTTTTACTAAATTCCATCTTTAAATATTGAATTGAATGGAGTGACGAGTTCAGAGGATATATCTAACGGTGGTGTCATCTGCAAAAAGGGATTTGATAATCTGACGACAGAGAGTGCTGCTGCAACGGCTGGTGCTTGGAGTCAACATGCAGATGATTTCACTCCTCCCTTTCCTTCCACCTTCTTTGCTCAGCACCTTTATTTAACATTTGTACCTTTTTGTGATCTTGTGGCGAGCTGGAAGTCGTCTGGACGTATTGGTGGAACTGGACTAAAGGACTGTCTTTTTGCTGGATTCTGAAAGCGCTGAGATTTCTACCTCCGGAATTCTATTGGGTGTATACGCTTGTTTGATTGCGAGTGCGTGTATGTGTATTAGTTTGTGGCAGTGTGTGGATGTGATGTTGTCTGCCTTGATGTGTTCATAATTATTTGTGTTCTTGCGGTTGTTTTTTTACTTTCCGTTTTTTTCCAATGTCTGGCACTTCTAGCCAGCATTTCACCTTGTGCTGTCCATGTCTGCTGATCGCCAGGCCTTGGGGTTAACCCTTAGTGTGCCACAGGCGAGATGAGTGACAGCTCGGGAACAGTGAATAACTCGGGGGCTATGGTACTGGAGGAGCCCGATGGGAGAGGCGGCTCCGGTGGACGTGAACAAGCCCAGGCCCCTGTACGTGGTGGCATTTTAAGGTGTGGGAGCTGTGCCCTTTGGCCCCGCCAACAGACCTGGCTTTGTGTGGTTCCGCTTCTCATTGGCTTCATAGGCTTAGGGCTCAGTCTCATGCTGCTGAAATGGATTGTAGTGGGTTCTGTGCGGGACTACGTGCCCACAGACTTAGTGGACGCCAAGGGTATTGGCCAGGACCCTATCTTTCTGTCCAAGCCTAGCACTTTTCCTAAGGGATCTGACACCACCACCACCACTACGACCACTATTGGTGTGGTCAACTCGGTCAGCCCCACTGTCACCACAGTGGTGAGGAGCAGGACTCGAACGGGAACTCCTCCAAACATTCCTCCTAGAGGCAGCGGGGCTTCCGGCAGTCAGGTGACACAGAAGAGCCCCTCTACACGCTTTGTTACACGTAATCCCACCTTTACGACCACCGTGGCCTCTACCACCATGTCTACTGTCCATACGTCCACATCCAGCCCCTCTCCCTCCAATCCAGCGGTCTTAAACGACTCCACCCAAACATGGACCAGAGAGCAGTCATCTGAGAGGCATGTGACCACGCCTGGTCGAACCCATGTCAGCCGCAAGACACGTAAGTTTGATACTTTATGATCAGTTCTAGCTGGTTTTGCTATGACAAGAGCTGTGCAGTTCTGCTGCTGTTGGGGAGTGTTGGTGAGTCTTTGTTGACTTCTTTTGCAGATTGCAGTTTTGTGTGGTACTGTTAGCACATGTATTGTTTTAATGACATCCCAGAAGCAAAGTATGACAGACTTGTGGCCGAATGCAGTCCTGTCTATTATGTCGCACAAACACTAATGACAAGCAGCGACTCTGACCACTCCCTGGGTTTCAAAATGTGATGGTGGGGATTTCATGGGTATAATAGTGTAAAAAAAGGTTTATGTTTCTTGTTTTATCATTTTTCACTGGCTGCGGCACATGAAAAAGCTTGTATCAGGTTGTCAGTTACTGTAGGGAATGTCAGAATGTGTTTTCTTTAGCTCTGCATTTGCTGATCCTATCTTCATACTGGGTTACTGGAAGAGCTGCGAGTGATGGGTCTAATGATAAAGCTATACTTTGCTTAAATGTATATAATTGACAAAAATTAAACAGCACATTTTGTTGTTAGGAGCCTCTGAAAATAAGAAAATTGTATTGTGTGCTAATGTTACATCTTAGTATAATATCAGTGATATTTTAATTGTATATGAATGCAGAAATTGATTAATGCGTCATCATGCCTGATTACTTGCACCTGCTCACAGTATTACCTGACACCATGATATGCTGTCTATATGTGATTGTGCTGTGGGATTACAGTGGCTAAACTGTAGTCATCAGAATGCCCAGATACAGATGCATTCACAATTAATGATCACATTCATTTGCATGCAGTGGACAGCCTGTTCACAGTGACATTTAGGTAGTGTAGTGGTACATCTGAAAACTATCATAAGGATTACAATGACTCTTTTTCCACCATTGGGCCGAACCGTTCTCTTTGCTTAACCGTTCCATTCCGTGCCAATGGATATGGTTTTATTTTCCACTGTGGGGCTGATAATGGAGCTTTTTGGAATGTAATACAAATGTGGCAGTCGTCGCTTTGGTAACGCAAGAGTTTACAGACAATATGAGATGTAAATAGCGACTGCACTAATGAAAGCTAATCGGATATATCTTGTTTAATATTTTCCTTTTAATTAGTGTTTACATTGCTTAAATAGCATGCTCAGCCAGCTACAGAGAAACTTGTTGCCGGGCAGCAGATAATTTACAAACCCTAAGTGGTGATGTCACTTACCCGCATTCTACCAGCACAGTTCAGCGCGGTTAGACAACCGTGCTGAGAATATCCGGGCCGAGAACTGTTTGTAATCGTGCTATCCTGTATCAGGCTCAAGTGGAAATACAAATTACTGTTTTTGTTGTAGTGCTGTGAATATCGTAATTTAATTTGAAGACCTCTTTCTTTTGAATTCATAAGGTAATATTGGATCATGGTGATGGCTAGCAAGAGGTTGTCATGACTCATGCCTCACCACTCTATGAGATTACTTCACTCCCATGCTTAATCCAGATTAATTTACCTTCATTCATGAAAGCTGCCACTGTTGCAACTACAGCTAGTCTTTAGAAAATGTACTTTGTAGTTATGTTGGAAAGCCTGCTCTGTATTTTCAAGTTTGTTTTTACAAGAAATTTAGATTTATAGAGTTTTAACAATAAATATAAGATACCGGATACAAATATAAGATTCTCTCTCTCTCTCTTTCTCTCTCTCTCTCTGATCGCTATGGATGTTGGTTTTCTCTGTATGTAGTAATGCAGACCCCCCCTCAATTCAAAAGTAATCAAAAAGAACCAATGAATTTTATGTGGGGTCTTTATTGTATACTTTGGTTGTACAGTAATTAATTACCAATTCAGTTGTCTGAAAGAGGATATCTTAATCCTTTGTGTCCCCTAGCAACACTTGCCCACCTTTATCAATAGCACATTGAAAAAGATAACTAAACCATTTGTGATTTAAATACACTTGAGAGCTCACAGCTGTGGCTCATCTTAAAACTCATTACTGCTTGCCATATTTGATATTACAGCTAGAAACAGATATTTCAGTGAAGTCTTTCCGGATAAAGAGACCATTTTGTTTTCCTAGAATAATTGTCCAGATTGGCTTTGGTGAATTGAGTGGCCTGTCATTTTGTTTTCCCTTTTTGGACTTCTGTTAGTTATGTTTGGTTGAGGACATGCAACTTTTGATGCTGCTGCCATGGATCTGCTAGCAGCTCATACAATGAGCATAGGTAGTTAGAGAGTAATGCAAATTTGCAATGAGTGCTGTCTGGCGGCACTTTACGATGAACTTGCTGCATAAAAGCCATATCTCAATGTGATTGATTATGAAGTTGCTGAATCAATTGTAGCATTAAATGAAAAAAGCTTTGGTTTGAACAACTACTGGCTGACACGATTCCTGGTTCCAGCTGACTGCCATTTAATGACCATTGATTCTTCCTTTGTTTTGTAACATCAAGCTGATTGCGAGGATTAGTTCATGTCATCTACCACACTGTACTGGGCATTTACTACACTGTCACACAATTTGCTCTCAAAATACAAATGAGAGTGGAATCATTTGATGATACTGACATTAAATCAGTGTGGTGTTAAATGACCAAAAATCATTCAGAATTTATGTTTGAAGACGAGGTGATTTATTTGCCTCATCTGTCTATTTCCTGTTTTAATAGAAAGCCATAAAAGCACTCCCTTCCAGTACCATTAGAGCTTAATTTCACTGAGACTATTTAAAAAAAAGTCACTTTGATTTATCTTTTTAAGATTTCCTAAAGGAGGGATGAAGCTTTAAATATTAATGCTTAGAAAGGGAAACATGTTCAATATGTAGAAGAGCATGTGAATAATTGACAAGGGTGTGCTGAAAAATTATCAGGGAAAGGGATGAGAAATGTGCAGGGTTTTATAAATAGAGGCAGTGGAGATGATGATAAAAACAGGCAGTGGTGACTGGATTCGACATGTCAATGTGTAGAACATGCCAGACTAGAATCTATATAGGGGGACACATTACTTGACAACCCCACACACACACACACACACACACACTCACACATTTCTGGACTGAAAAAAAAGACCATTGTTGTTTTATTTTTCATTTTTTAGTCATTTGTAATATTATAGTATAACATTATCATAATATTTCCTGATGAAAAAGCCTTGGTAGGGAATTAATCTGGATCTTTTTGGTCCAATGTTAGTGTAGGCTATTGACTTTTAGTTTGTATAAAACTACCCTTATGTCATTCCTGTTTGACTTTCTTCTGTGTAACACAACAGCCCTACCCTAAATCAAACACAATAAAAAAAATGCATTTGCTGAAGCAACCATCGCAAGTGCAATGGACCAGTTGAGCCCAAGCAAGCTACTGCATTAGAAAAGCCATACATATGGAGCTGGTGATGTGATGCAAATGTTAACATTAATTTAAAAATCGTGCACTATGGTAAAGGTCTTGTGTTGGTGTTTTACTGCTACTAATGTTCATTTGAGCTGGAAACTGCAGTAAATTATATGTATTGGTACATTTTTGAACATTTGCAGAAATGTAGGTAAGAGACATTTTCCCAGTGAGCCTATGTTGAAAGTAAACATTCTTCAAAATATCGTCTTATGTCGTTCCAAACTGATTTTCTTTATTATGTGGAACACAAGAGTAAGTAATGACTGAATTTTAATGTTTGGGTTGTGGTAGAAATTCCCCTGACTTAAATTAAACTAGGTATCCCCTGACACCACTAATATTATCCTCAGGTGTCTCTTGTGCTCCACTAACCTGCTGCGCGGCATTAACCAGACAGACTCCAGACAATGCCTTTGAAAATACTTAATTCACGGCCTGGAGGATCTCTGACCAATTTCAGAGAGAATCCCCCCTGACCAAAAGAGTACAACAGTTTTTACAGAATAAGTGTGTGGCAAAGATGACATGGTAACTCATACTCCGATTTTGTCCCCTGTATTTAACACATTCAAGTTAGTGCACACACATTAGGTGTAGTAAATAGTGGACACACACACCTGGAGCAGTGGGCAAGCTATTTTGCTTTGGCGCCTCAAGGACACCTCATCTCCTGCCAGTATTGAGAATCGAACCCGCACCCTTCGGGTTACCAGTCTCACACTGACTTTGGCCCAAGTTTTGGGGACATTTAGTTTTCAAGCATACAAATGTTAATGCTGCAAGAAAAAGAAATGTTAGTTGATTAATTAATTAATTAATTAATTAAATTCACAGGGTGAACTGTCTATTTATGTTGGTCATTGCTCATTGATGTTAATGAACTTGAACCCTTGATCTTTTATTTAGATGACTTAATCTACTTAACCAACATGTCAATATAGCTAAACTACTGTGTGGTTACAGTGCTATAAATCAACCAATATTTTTTCTATTTAACAGCCTTTTTTCAAGCTTGCAATTTAACCAGCCTTATTTCTTCCAATGATTTATACTCGCCACGGCCGAACGAGCACGAAGGTGCACATGTCAGAAATGACGTCATCGCGAAGTGGCCGGTAGTGTGTGTTGAGTGCACAAGACCCCATTTGGCTTGGCGGTGTGCAGCACGTTTTTTGTAACTGTCCGCGTGGAATCCGAAGATGCACGAGTTCAAGGCTAATCTAGCAGAGCATGATGCCTCATCACACTGGCAGCCAGTTTGCATGTACAAATGAATTGCTTATATTTACAAAATGAGCCTACAAAAGCAGAAATAAGCCCTTTAATTGAAAATTCACGAAACTAAATGAAAATATTTAGTGAAATTAGGAAGTATTTCAGAGATTGTTGTATAGGCTACATGTGTATACATTTTGATCTAATGTCACAAGTAATAATCTCAAGGTTTAGTGAGTTTTACACACAAATCTCTTTTAGTGTGGTTTTTGGTGAAGTGTACTAAAATAAAAATGGTCAGTTCGTCACCTGTGTACATTACTTCTTCTCACCACTGTTTCCTGATGGTTTATAGAACAATTACACCAAGTCACCTTCTGTTGTTTCAAAGAATAACACAACGCCAAGCGCGTCAAGTATAAACACCTCGTCCTTTTGGGGAGGAGCGCCTGCAGTCAGCGGAGGCTCGCGCTGCAGAGCCAGGCGAAAGTATAAACAAGGCTTTACTATGGAAATGAATGCCATTAACAGCCATTTGACCACTTTATTGTTTTAAAAGTTGAAATTAGCATAAAAAATATTGACAGCTGACATTTTTGAATGAGGGATGACTTTTAGAAAATAACAGCAGCAATTATAAACTCCTGAAGGCCTAGCAGGATATTTGTGAAGTGTTGAACTCTGGTTCAAATGCAAATTATTTCTGCATTTTTACATTTAGTTATGCGCCAAGGAGTGTAATATTCTTGAATTGTGTGCTGATTTAGTACTTTTTTACCCCCCCTTTGTTTATGTAACAAATACGTCTCACAGGAGAGTGGCTTGAATCGTTGGCGATAAAAGATGCATGGGATGTTTATAAGAAAACAATAAGCTGTTCATCAGCTATGCTGGAGGCAAATGTTAAAGGAGGAAGCTTTGTCTTCATTACCACAGGTTTAGTTTCTGTCACAGGGATTGGGCGTCTAGATTTGTCATATGGAGTATCATTATAAACACTGTTTGGAAATGGATCTTTCATTGATTCCATTAAGATAGAGATACTTGTTTATGACATTGAATTTACAGAGCTCTCAATTAACTAATAGCTGCATTAAGTCTTAATGATGCTTTCTGACACACTAATGCTTTTTTGTGTGTGCATTTTTCACACTGCAACAGTACATACTCTCTTCTGTACTCATCTTAATCAATTTAAAATATTAATATTATGCATGCTCTGAAAACAAGTATATCAATTTTTCTTGTCAAGTAATTTAATCTTGCATTAAGGATGTTTTAGATTTTTTTTTTTACATGGGGGCAGGGGCAAAATATATAAAGATTTGTTTCTTTTAAGTGTATCATTAATTATGTATGATGTAATTAGCTTCATTCACTGCTTTTTATTTTTCCCACTTCCCTTTCATTTCTTTTCTTTTTATCACGTTATCCTATGCTTTTGCAGGCCTACTTCAAACCCTTTAATATCTATGGACAAACGAATATCAAGTTGCTTTGGCGGGTTGCCTTGGTCACTTGATGCCGTTCAGGCTTTTCAACCTAATACTACATTGTGACTTTCAAAAGAGCTAACTGGCATGACAAATGAGGACCATAAACCTCAACAAACCATTGTACTGAAGCTCAGCCAATCAGAGATCAGGGATAATGTTTTCTCTCAACCCCAAAATACAGGCCAGTATAAAGGAACGCAGCCCCACCATCAATCTTGCTTATTAGTGTTGCAGCTTAAAGACTATTGAATATCCCAGCCAACACAATATAACACTGTTGAAAGACCTACCTACCTTACAACATACAATACCACAATAGTAATATTCTTATTATATTTGAAATCAAGAAGTCATGGAAGTGCAAATATGTGTAATGTAATGTAGTAGTAGAAGATAATAATAATAATAATAATAAAAAAATAATAATGATAATAATAACAATGTGAACTTGAGTTTCAAAATTGAGCGATTTTGCAACAGCTGAATGTAACGTTTTTGACAAGCCCAACATATCAGTCTCTGAGAAACATAATTTAATCCACTAAATAAACTTCATTCCATTAAAACAATTATAATGAACTATGCAAAAAGCTTTTCAAATGCATGGTTTATAATTACCCAAAAAACATAGTTCACCCCTCACAGGCATTATCACGTCAGTCAAAAACTTAGGCTGGATGTTGGTTGACTAAAAACATTGACGACACACCCTCATGGTCATCAAACACTTCACTGAATACTTGCCTGCTAAGAAACAAATAATTACCTTATGATCCATGTTTTCATTTGTATTTGTATTTATTTATTTTTCTCATGTTTCCAAATCACATTATTTGAATATCTTGGCATTCATGTCTATCAAAAAACTACGTACACAATACACAGTCGTATTTACAAGAAGCAGAGGTCCAGCAAGTACACGCATGTCTTGGAAAACCCACGTTACTGGATGTTTTGAATGCGTGATCGATTTCTGAGGAGAGGGAGAAAATGGTGGTTACTGTCCAATTTGTTACATTTAATTCCCCCATAGCAGATTTGGACTCCTTTATACATTTTTTTAAATCAAAGATTTTTCAAGAAATCTGGATAGCATATTATAGAAAATGCTAAAACATCTTTTTTTTAATATAGTTTTTATATGCTTTTTTTTCCTGCAAAGAACTAAAAAAACAACATAATTTACCATTTTATTTACAAAATATTAATCTCTGACACGCATTCACTCAATGTCTTTTATGTCACCACAACAGGCATGAATCAGAAATCTCTCAGATTTCATTAAAAAGATCTTCATTGTCTTTCGAAGATGAACAAAAGTCTTATGAAGTTTGGAATAACATGAGGGTGAACTAAGATCCATGAACTAACCCTTTAACATAAATGTATTCTTTCCATTGCACAAAAAGTTATTTTATAGTGGAAAAAGGTTATTTTAGATTATTCAAATGTTCTTCTCATTAAAATAAAAAATGCATCTTTTTAATGGCTGTTCACGGAAAGGTTCTTTGTGGAACTCAAAACGGTTCTTCTATGGCATCGCTGTGAAATGTTGACAGTATTGTCATGGAAATAGGAAGGAGACTCTACTACCTGACCAATAAAGAGTTCAATAAAGATGCTTTGTAGGCATATATTGGCATACATCTCTAAAAAATAATTCAAACCATCATTATGCCCACAAATGAAATAGCTCTTGGGTTTAACTTGAACTTAAAAGAAGGTGATTTACACAATTAGCAAGCCTGCATTGGCACAGAATAATTCCTCTGCATATCCATTTCAGTCATTTGCTGTATATGTTTGTGGCTGGTTTGGGTTGTCCTTTTCAGCGCTACCCAAGGGATAAAAGAGTGCATCACACTCCCAGAGTCTGTTATGAGATATTGATTCACATGTGATTGTCTACGGGACTTGTGCCTCTCAGCACTTTGACTGGGATCAGTTTTAGTGTCACAGGTCTGATTGCTCATGCACAGCACTTTTCTCTGTTCCTGGGCTTGTTTTAAGGAGCCACACAGCCCTTTCCTATGTAAGTGCACTAGATATCGCAAGCAATTTGATAATTCCGTTTCACCCCTGATTTTGGTAGAAAAGCGCCATGAAATTGGATAAGTTTTGTTTTAGACATGTCATTTCAAAACGCTCTCTGTCCACACTAGTGTTTTCAAGCCTATTCCAGTACTTGCTCGTCCACACTGAAACGTTCAAAAAACACTACAATTATCTTACTGCGCATGTGTGAAAGATAATAATAGCTCACATAGATAATATTGAGATAATAGTTTTCCCGCAATCATTTTATTAGCAAAATATCCCACCACTTACAGGTGCACTCTCAATTGTTAATCCATTGTCCTCATGTTTTGTCTTAGAACCAAAATTATCGTTGCAGAATATACAGTTCATTTTCTGTCATCTTTACAGGAATGTAATATGAAGATTGTACAAAGTAACATTTAGTTTAACAACTATGACAATAACCAGATAACCATAGACATCTATAGGTACAATATGTGTCACATAACTATCGTTTTTGAATACCTATTTTTACAGAAACTGCATTTTCAAATGTATCCACTTGGGAGAGCATTTTCAAAAAAGCTCAGTTTTCGCTGGACAATGCTGTCTCCGTTTGGACAGAAGAGAAAAAGTGAGAAAAAGCATTTTCTAATCTGGATTAATGAAGATGTAGCCTCAGGATGGAGGTTCTATGTTCCTCTTTTTCAGTGAAGTAGAAAAAGCCATTTTTTCTTGGAATATTTCAATGCCTGTTGTACATGATTTGCTCTCCCACACTAGTCTGACAGATGTAGTTTGACTAAATCTGTCAAAGTACAGATTTAGATTCTCCTATTCTAGTTTGACTAAACAAGAATAAAGACTTGTGAGAGTTTAAGAGCTGTCTGAATGGTGCAGCTGGTGTAGGGCAAAGTCTTTCTCATAGCCCTGAGGGAACAATCCTACTGCCATGACATGATCCCTTATGCCTGAACTCATTTAGGCTGCTTAGAGCATTCTCTTTTTGCCTACCCCCTCCCCTCCCTCCATTTTTCTGTCCTCAAAGAACGCTGGTTGGTGGCTAATGTGCTCCATGTGCTCTCCATTTAGGTCTTTTTCCCTCACTTTTTCTCTTTTGCCTTCTTATTCTCTTGTGGTTATTGAGGCAGATCTGTCACAGGGACACTGCACCTCAGGACATGGCTTCACACACCGTGACAGCATCCAGCCAACACACTCTCAGCTCAGATGGCAGATTAAGGACATGCACCCACAAACACACACATATTTTGATGTCTTACCGAGGTTGATGAATGGTGGAAATGAAGCGAGTGTTTTGCATGGCTGTGTGGTCAGGGCTCCCACGGTGAGTGTCTTGAGTATGTACGGGGGAGTGGTCAGCACGGATGCGGACCGTTAGAGGCCACATGTGTCTTCTTCCCGCTCAGATCTGGCTGGCATCAACAGGGTTGAACAAGTCAGCACTAGAGCCGTTCTCCCGTTTCAACCACCTTTCAAGCGTTTACTGATGGTTTCCCACTGAGCCTCACGCCTCTGACTCCTCACATACTGTAGATGTGAGTCAGAATCATAAATGACTGCTGTGATGATGAGATCTAATGTGCATAATGCGCGATTTAATGTTCATCATTTTAAAATGTCAGTTAGGTTTTAAATTGGAAATGTCTGTTCAAAAGTAAGACCAAACAATTGTTTATTCTTTTCATGAGCCAAATGCTGATTCCTTCCAAAGAGAGAGGAGAATAAAATGAGGAGGCCCAGATTTTAATTAAATCTTCAATGAGACCATGGTAATAATTACCGCAAATTAGAGTCAAAGTGAATACGATTGTGTCACAATATCTTATATGCCATTTAAAACATGATGCCACATGGCTTAGCCTTTTAAATAATATTTTTTTTAAATAGCATCTGTCTAGTAAATGCCCTGCTTTAGATACAATCTGATAGTTTCATAGAACAACACTTAAAATACATATGTTTAGTATAAACAATCATCTTATGTACATTTATGTATTATAACAAATGCCAGCAGAGGGCACCAATGGCCTATAAAGTTGTTGTTACACTTTACAGCAGATCAAATCCTTGTTTCATTTTGGCCAAACAACGTTTGATTCAAATGTTACTTTTTGTTTACCTTCATTTAATTACTTAATCTTTAATATTTGACCTCTTCATTACGATAGAAATGCTATAGCCACTGTTCAGTTGTATAATACATCTGTGATGCTAATATACACTAATTTCTAATGGGTGAAGCCTTGGAAAAGATTTTGAACAAGAATATGTGGACATCAAAACATTTTTCCTTCTTTTTTTCTTTATTTAATTTTGATCATTTTGTGTAATTTTAGACATTGCATCTTGAATTTAGTGTTATTGAATTTTACAAATAAATTTAGTAACAAAAATAAATATGTATTACACCATAAATCTAAGAAAATTAGGGAAATAAGAAATAAAAACTTAATTCACAGTATATTCTCTTAAAAAAAGTCACTAGGTCTTATGTAGTTTTAATTATCTTGTAAATGTATCTGGTTTTAAGAATTTGAGCTTATCAATTCTCTATGCTCAGGTTCCATGTTGGCCTGGAAATGAGCGTTGATGAAATGGTGCTATTGACTGGAAAATGTTCTTAGTGCCATGAGCTCTCTTTAACTGACCTTGTCCGATTTCTTTAGTGGAATACTTTAGGGATCATCAGCCTAACAGTAATACTGTATTATAATACCATAAAACTAGATCCCACTGTCTCACTACATTAGCACAAAGTAGGCCTGTCCACCCACTCTGCTGTTTTCTTATGGTGACGGGTGAATAGTTTGCCTACGTTGAGCCCATTTTCTCAATGCCCTGTACGATCTGCCCTCTCTCCATGTAGGACACCATTTTAAATTATGCATGTAATATTCTACAGCTTTAAGCTCAGAAACAGTTTTTTTTTTCTATAGGCGGTATAAATAATTAATAGTGCAACCACAGAAAGTAACATCATTCTATATGTCATTCAAGCCCTACGCAGCGGCTCTTTCACTTACCAATTGATAACATGAAGAGGACAGCAAAGAGGGGTAATGATAATGGTGTCATGTTAGGGATGAACTGCACTTTCGGCTCAATTTCTGCTCCATTTAGAATGATCAGGAATTCACAGTATCGTCAGTGAAAACTCGTGCTTAAGCAGAACTCCTCAGATCTGACACAAAATGGAGGCAGTTCAGATGAGATGAATGACAGTAGTCTAGTCACTGGTTCAGAATGAAGTTCATTTTCGTCTGAATTTCCCGAGTAACAGAGGTGGTGATAGATCGAAATGACGGTGTTTGCTTTTTGTGTTAAATGAGTAATTTGGAGAGGTATGACAGACTGACATGTTAAGATTCAGTGCAGAGATCTGAAGAATTTCTGTGTGAATGATCAAAGTTTAGATAAGACCTCAGAAATAGGGTGAAAATAGTACATTTCTGATCGGGAAACATGCTTTAAAGGACAAGGATGCTTTCTAAACAACAGTTAGACAGCGGATAGTACATTAATAACAGAAAATGCACTGTTTTATAGCTTACCATAGCTTTGGTATCTATCTCAGTGACAGCAAGGAGACCTGGAACATTTTGCTAAAGCGAGAGGGAGTGATAGAAATAAATATGAAGCGAGAGTTATTACAGATTACAGACTTAATCTTTTATTTATGGAGACAAATTCCAGCAAGCTGCAAAGTGAGTTCTTATGGCACATGCCAATGTGCAGGCGTCTGATGAGGACCAGCACCCCCCGACTGGAGATAGATACTGTCTCACTCCATTTTTCATTCTGAGACAAGACCCAGATTTCGAAATATATCTCTTTCACTGCTTTTCCTGCATCTCATCAATTCTAGAATGCATTTCTTAACTCATATGTTCTGTTTGGAGTCCCAGTGCCATTTTAATACCTCAACAAATGCACTTTAAGTGTTAGTCCACCCACCTTTCATTGTATGGGCAAACAAGTTGAAACATTCTTCAAAATATATGCAAGGAAACGGATACAAGTTTGGAGCAACATTTGGGTAAAGTTAATAAAGACCATTTTCATTTTGGGGTAACAATTCTAGGAACTTTTCCAGAATTAAGTTGATAGTTCATGACCTGGTTTCACAGACAGGGCTTAGAAAAAGCAAATATTTGCCTTAGTTCAATTAGGATATTTGAGTAGTAAAATTACTGACATTACTGTTGTGCATCTTAAGACAAAACAATGGCTCTGACATATATCAAGATATGCCAGTGCAAGTTGCTTTCAGTTAAAACAGCTCAAACATGTTAGTCTAGGCTTAAGCCTTGTATGTGAAAACGGGTGCAATATATCTTTTAAAATACATTTTTACATGTAATTTATTTTAATACATTTTAAATGATGTATTCTAAATTTCCTGTAGCTTCCTCTAGCTCTCTATATTTAGATGTTTCTTTTTGTAAGAGCATCACTTCTTCGTATTTTGCTTTACATTGTCCAACATTGTCCCATGATAAGTCATACGAGTCATGATTTCATACGAGTTTACCATACCTAATCCTAAACACAACCCCTAAACCTAACCATTATTGAAATGAAAAATTCCACTCTAAGTGGCAAATAATATTAGCAAAGAAATGGTTCCATGCTACTAGTGGTGATGTAAAACTGCAGTTGATTTATGATTTTCTATCTTTCTTTTGTTTAACTTCCAGTAACTTCCCTGAGCTCTTTGCACCTTTCTCACCCTCATTAGCGTTAGAGACCCTCAGGCATCCAGTTCCAAACAATTATTAACCTTTAAGGAGAGGCGGGCGCTCAGACCAAGGCGCAGTGCTCGAATGTCTGAATCGAATTATTTTAGGGTTACTGAGAGGGTGATATATGGGCCTCTATGCAGCCAGCATGCTGCCAGTTATTGGTCCCCCTTGACAGGAGTCAGAAAAGTGTGTACAGAGTGCATTAAAACACATTAATGCACATTTCTTATCCCATATACAGGGTTTGAATTTAACTTTTTCACTCAATGGCCAGGTTGGCTACTGGATCCATTACCGGCCATTCAGGACTTCTACTAGCCAAAAATGATAATAAAAACAAACAATATCTACATTAGGGATGTCACAAGTACCGGTACTTCGGTACCAAGTCGGTACTGAAATTTAAAAAATGTGACGATACCCGCATTTCTGTAATACCGGTAGTACAGACTCCCGGGAATATTCGCTACCTGCAGCTACGTTCAGTCGCTTCCATGTTAATCTAAGCGAAGGGCTCCAGACTGTAGCTGAATATACTAGTGTATGTGAATATTAAACTGCAAAATACTATTTAAATATTACTCCTGCATGTTCTGCTTTCCTGTGTGAATGATTGGTGCCGATGCGCACACTCACACACACGTGAAGCCTGCTTCTGACACTGGCTCACTGTCTTTGTAGTCTCTGCCGACTGCCGTGTGTCACTATATGAGGACACGAACGCTTCACGAACATTTACCGTTTCATTTGAGAAAACTGTCATATCATAAACACAGACACTCACAGGTCTTCACGGCAACCCGTCAAAATAAAAGTTTGGTGTAACGTGAAGAAATTGACAGAATATATTAGGCTATTGTACAGTAGATTTAGCTTTGTCTCTGTGTAATATTAATTAATAATAATAATTATACCTAGATGGTTGCTTATTTTTCAATTGATCTCTTTTTATAAACAATGTTTAATTTTAAACAGCATACAGCCTTTAAATGTTTATGTAATATTTACTTATAATGATTATAATCATAAATAATAAACTCTTTGAATTTAATAAAAATCACATCTTATGTAGATATTTATTTATTATAAAATTTGGATTCAAACAAAATCCTGTCATCCAACCATCTCCTCCCTTCCTCTATTATCCTCATCCTCCACACCAAAAATGTATTTTAGGGTGACCGATCAATATAGTACAAAGTACATTAAACACCATGTGGAACAAAACAAACACAGCATCATTTTTTTTCCGTATCATTAATCGCATCTCCGCTATTGCTTCATAGTATTTGTTGTGTAGTGAAGTGTGTGTGTGTGTGTGTGTGTGTGTGTGTTCAAGTAAGGCAGATATGTGCAGATTCTGCACAATACACTGTATTTAATATCATGGTGACTCGAGTTGAGTATTTGCGCTAAATCTGCGCAGATTTGGCTTACATAAACTTCCCCAGCAAAGTAACCCACCAATTTGGTGGGTGTTAATTTCAAACCCTGCTCATATACTTATAGACAATACAGGATGTCCAACATATTTCTTGTGTAACCCTCTTCAAAGTCCATTGAGTGTGTATATGTGTCCATCACGTGTACCTTTTATCTCAGCAGAATTTTCAGGTGCAGCACCTTGTGCACGCACAGCATTATATGATGAAAACACGTTATCTTATTTCTTTTACCACATCAAACATGACAGCCTTTGGTCCGTGTGCTTTAATGTGATATATTTTAGTGACACTTCAAATGTACTCCCTCCTGGGGTTTATAAATATTTTCAAGTTTTTGCTGTATTTCCCCAAGCATCTTGATGGACGTTAATCCTTTTGCGGCGAGATACTCGGCTAAACACAGTCGAACGCATCTCTGCTCGGGCAACAGCTGCTCAATGACGGCCTCAGTCAGAGAGATGAACCTGTCTGTCACAATATACTAGACAGTCATGGATAGACAGCTTTAAGCAGGTTATAGAAAGTTGTTTGTGTATCAGATTTTTCGGCCTTGTCTTGGCCAGCCTTGGCTTTGCAGTTTGCCCGGTCTGTGTGTGTGCTGCTGTGTGTGTGTGTGTGTTTGTTTTTCTTGTGATGGAGTGTACAACCAGGGGCCACAGAGTGATGGATGGTGGAAGAGGACGACAGATCTCTTAGATGGCTGGCCTTTGCCGGTAATGGTGGTGAAATGCGATACCAGGGCAGAGCAGGAAATGGGGGAATAAGCAGGCTCCAGCCTTAATGCTGACAGAATCAAATGGCCAGCGCTTTCACTGAACTCCTCCGAAGGCGTTTTCTGCAGGGTTTCCGCTGAATAGTCTAGCACTACCTGTTGTGTAATCTATATATTTTAGCCGGCGGCAGTGCCACTCACCTTTTTCCAGTTTGGCTGCATGTGGATATCAGTATTTGTTTTGGATGGCCACCCCAAACACCAGCTGTTCCATGACCCCTCCCCCTGACCTTTATCCAAGCCTGTGATTAGCTGAAGCAGAGGAGATGTTATAAATATGTATGAGGCCAAAACCACTGTGGATTTGCATAATACTATATCTGCCTGACATTTTGCCTTGTTACTTAATCGCTAAATGAGTTTAAAAAAGCTACAAAAATCTGCCAGTTAGGAACTAATAAATCTGAATGTAGTGAGTTTTGTGTGTGAATGCTGTTAGTGAAGGGCAGTGTCTGTTTATTTTGCTCTCTATGGCCACAGGTGTCCTTCGTGGGGTGGCAGATGGGAATGTAGAGTGGAAGGATAATTGAAAAAAGTTTTTCTCTGTGAATTGTTGATAATCATACAGATGGCTGCAGTTAGTGAAAAAGAGAGAGACACTAGTGGTGTGCTGTGTAACTGTGTGTGTACATAAGCAAACACTTATGAAGGATTAATGAATGCATTAGTCTCTTTGCCAGAAAGTTTTGCTAACATGCAAAACGTCCGTATGCGTTTGTGTTTGTGTGTAGAGTGTAAAGCTCATTGCATGAAAACCACACTAAATGGGAGCAATAAGCTCATGAGATGAGTTGATAAGTGCTTTGAGTACCTGCAGCATGCAGGTGTGTGTGTGTGTGTGTGTGTGTCCTTGTTTATATTACATTGTGGGGACCAAATGTCCCCATAAGGATTGTAAAACCTGAGATCACCTACATTGTGTGGACCAGCCAGCGGCCCCCACTTTTCAAAAGGCTTATAAGTCACACAGGATGAGTTTTTTTGAGAAAGTAAAAATGCAGAATGTTTCCTGTGATGGGTAGGTTTAGGGGCAGTGTAGGGGGATAGAATGTACAGTTTGTACGGTATAAAAACCATTACGTCTATGGAGAGTCCCCACAAAGATAGTGAACCAGGTGTGTGTGTTTGTGTGTGTGTGAGTGTGTGAGAGAAGATAAGCAAGATAAATGACACATGAGAAGTTGCTTTTACTGGAGCCTTGTAACGGTGAATGACAAAATCAATTATTATTGCTCATGTTTCATACACGTTTGGTTTGATTGAATGCTCTTTACAAAACAACAGCACATCTTACAGTAGCTAATATACATATAATTTTAAAGGTATCAGTAGGATAAAAAAAGTCTTGATCTTTTGAGATTTATTCATTGATTATTGTACTATGAATACAAATTTTTCAGAACTTAACTTCAATAATAATAAAATACAATAAAACATTTATTGATGATATTTACTACAGTAATATTATTACAATTCAATATGACTTTTTCTATTTAAAAAAATATTTAATATTCTTGTGATGGCAAGGCTGAATTTGCAGTCATTGCTCAGTCTTCAGTGTCATATGATCCTTCAGAAATAATCTTTCATACGATCCTTCACTCAGCAAGCATTTCTTGACCACAAAGAAAAAGTGAAAGAAGAAATAGTGCTGCTTAATATTTGGAAACCATGATCCATTTTTTTTTTAGGTTTCTTTAACAAAAATATAAGTTTAAAAGAACAGTATTTATTTAACATAGCAATCTTTTGAAACATAATAAGTGTCTTTCAATCTGATCAATGTAATGCATTCTTGCTGAGTGAAAGTAGTACATACATTTTACATTGGAATGGTTGTTTAATGTAAAAAATGTAATGAAATGCAAAAATTGAACTTTTCATTGAAGTGAAATACTTGAAAGTGGAATTATGAAATAAATGCTTTGGGGATGGGGGGTCCGTTCAGGCGGATCTTTTTTGATCGTTTTGTGAAGTGACATTACAAGGTAATAAAAATAATAAAAAATGAAAATAAATGCGAAGAAGAAAAACTGGCATGGCTGAGGCATGCATCAAAACAAAGCGGGCCCTTGAAATTCTGGTGGCTAAACATCTGAAGAAATAGGGTTTAACTTACCAGGTGGTGTACAAAGTATCCCATATTGATGCATTTGCAACCAGTGGGATCTTCAGTTTTGAGTGTTAATAAAGAAGCTAAGATGATTTCCAACATACATTTTATCTGGTTGTCTTCTTGTTTTTGTTTTGTTTATGTATTCAGTTCCCATATCTATTGAATCCTTTTTTGTGACTTATAAAGGGTTGTTTTGCCCTACATAAGACACAATCTTTTTTACCTCTTACCTGTTAGAATTAGTGCAAAGATACTTAATAGTGTATAGAAATAAGCATGAAAAGTAAATAAAAAAATAAATAAAAAGGGTCCTGACCTCTGAGAATGTTTTCTCTATCCACGTAAAGTTCTCTCCTTTTTTTACCCCTCACCCGTTTGCATCCCTGCACCCCACTCATTTTCTCTAGGGTTCAGAAGCTTCATTTTGTGAGTTCTGGTGGGTTTGCTTTTTAGTGACCATAGAACAAGGTCCCTTTTGAAGTTTCAGTCATGTCTGTCAACTGAATATGCTGGAGTTTGTTTTTGGTTGAGTGAGGAATTTTTTTCTTGAAACTCTCGCAAACATGTGACAGTTTTTTTTGGTTTTAAATTAAGGCTTTCTGACCTCAAAACTCAACTCATCTCTGTGATTCTCCATCTGTGATCATTAGAGATTCTTTGGCCACTTAAACTCTCCTCCTCATCGTGCATTAGGACAATATCCAATTAGGACACGTCCTCTTCCAGGCAGATTCGTAACATCTTTAGTTGATTGAAGGGGGGCAATTTTCAAAGAGCAAATAGCAATTTTCTTGTGGTGCCCCCCTCAGCACTTTGTGCCCTACGTACAGCGTGTGGTGGGAGCGGCGTCACAGCCAATAATTCTGACCGCAACTGTGCATATACTGTATGTGTTGTTTTTGCCTGTTAAATGGATCATATTATAGGTTTGTGATTTGTGTACATGTACAAAGACACTGCAATAATAAAAATGCTAGTCTAATATATTATATTATATTATATTATATTATATTATATTATATTATATTATATTATATTATATTATATTATATTATATTATATTATTTTATATTATGATTACTAATTATGTTATGTTGCATGTAGTAAAGATCTCTGTACAGTTATCCCGACATCTCAATTTGAAATCCATCTCCAGCCTCACACCTCTAGTCAGACTCAGTCAGGAGGCAGGGGTCTGTTAAATTGCATGGGAAAAACAGTGTATGGCAGCAACTCTCTCAGGTCCAAAGCATGCTTTCACGTTCAAAGTCAAACCATGGGAAATGAAACAAGGCCATTTTTGTACATGGATAGATGCATTGACACTCACACACCACACACTAACTCCAGTGTTTCTCTGTGATTGTGTCTGTCTGCACGGACAGCACTGTCACACTGCTTGATGATGCCATGCCCTTCCACTGCAGCCCTTTAAGTCAGATCTAATAGTTCACATCTTAAATCTTCCCAGAGAAACCAATCTACACTTTAAATGCTTGTGTGTTGCGTCAGTAGTGAAAAGGGAGGATTTTGTTGGTGTATTTATGATAAGCAGCTTCATCTCTCATGTTTTTAAAATTAGCATAACATGTACATGCGTTTTCACACACTCGCGCGCACACACATTTTCAAAGCCTTCTAGAGGGGCGGTATCATGCCATGCTGTCAAGTATAGAAACACATTAGCATAGATTAGTCAATCACAAGCTCTGGGAAAATAAACAATCAAAGCTAATTAATAATTGGTGCAGCAGGTGTGAATTCATGCTTGTGTTATGATGTAATACTTTAGGTAAAAAGGTACCGTTTTTGGGCACAAAATATATGAATGTCATTGCATTGATCAAATATATAGTGATGGTCACAAATATACAGTAAGTTACATGTTTACACATTTAAAGCCAGTTTGTCTTTGAGTTCCCAGCAAGCATTGAATACATTGTTTAGGATGTACTACAGTATACATTATTATTTTAACATGCCAATAATGTGCTCATTTTGTTGTCACTGTTAGTTGTTGTTAAATTGCAGAATTCACTTTGTCATAAGCCATGTATAAGAATATTTGTTTTGATGGTTGAAAATTCTGAACAAGAAATCAAAATTCTTGTTCAGAATTCTTGCCTTGACAAGAATTTATTGGCTAAAAAAAGACATTTTGCATTTAATGATCAAACTAATTCAAAATTCAATAACAAATGTTTTGTCTGAGCCCCCTAGAAATCTATTAACTCAGCTCAGTCATCACGTTAGTTTGTAATCACTTCAGTCCCCTTATAATATCTGATTATGCATATCATTTTAGTCGGAATCCTCATCTTCGCAGTTTGTTACATTAACTATTATCTTTCCTTTGTGCAGGTGTCAGTGGTAGAGTTACAACTTTATGCATTTTTACTTTTTCTTTTCATTCTAGTGAAAAATAAATACATTAAATGGAACCAAATGCGGTCCAGTTCCGGATCTATATCCACTGATAAACAGTTAATATTTTGATTACATCGGCCCCGTCACTGTAAACCTTATGCAGGTCTCTAATTGCCACAATTGTTAATCATTGCTGTGTACAATTGGTGCTTAAAGTCCCTGTAAAAGCAAATTCTGAGATTTGTTTCTAAATACATTATAAATGTTACACAGTTTGTCAACATTGCTGTGTTCCGGATTTTTTGGGCGGGGCTAAAACGGTGGCTCGATGACGCACTGAAGCCACTGAGCATATGGCCCCTCCCCCATAACTAGAGTACATTCGCAATTTCGCATCAGTTCACCCGCTAGATTTCAAGTTACAGTCAGTACCGTTAGTTACTACAGCCTACAACTTACATAACAGCCTACAAAACAAAAAAGACGATTTCAGGAAGAGGTGGATTTATTTTGTCAACAGCTACCTTGAATGGCGTGCTGAGGATTACCACCAACACCTGCCTCTGCAGTGACTTAACACCGGATAGTTTTACAAACTTCGGCGAAAGCTGGGATACACTGATAATCCGCTTCAGAATGGGGCCGGGCCGAACCGTCTATCTCCCGCCCCGGCCTTCATCCTCCCGTCCCGCCGACATCTGGTGCCTTCGTGATTCGTGAGCTGTAACATTATGTGAGTGTTTGTCTTGTGTGCTTATGGCAGCTTTCTCGTGAGTGGGCGTGGCTTCGGTGCTGACAGCGTGGTTTCTGTACCCCACGTTTGAGTGCAAAGAATGCTGCTTATTTTATCAAGATTTTGACAAGCTCTTTTATGTACTTAGTGGATTTATGATTCAAATTGGGCTGGGTGGTTAATAACACACATGTATCTGTGGTGTGAGAAACTCAGAACCCATGTTTAATTTTGACTTTACGGGGACTTTAACTTACAAATGTGACACAGAGAACAGGGATGAATTCTGGACCATTCTGGATTATTTCTACTAGTCCCTTATCCCCAGTTGTACTTGAACTCTGCTTTGCTTCCAGTGGGGGCATCGCAAAACACAGACCAAAAACACCTACATAATGGCTCTCATTCACTAAGCATGTGTACGCACAAATTTGTGCGTGAAACATGCATTCAAAAAAGTACAAATCACAATTCACCAAAGATTTCATAATATTTTTTTATTCTTTTTTTTTTTTTTTACGCAAAAATATAGGAACAACTGAAACCACAAATACGCCACAAGAACTTACTCTGTATGGTTTTATAATCTTGTTAAGAAGATATATTTCATCTTAAGATGACTATATTCAGCTGCAAGGTTTCTCTGAATAACGCAGATATACGCGTAGCGTATATAATAATCCCAGTTACTGAGCAGATTGTGAAATACTCAGACCGGCCTGTCTGGCACCAACAACCATGCCACGCTCAAAATTGCTTAAATCACCTTTCTTTCTGACATTCAGTTTGGAGTTCAGGAGATTGTCTTGACCAGGACCACACCCTTAAATGCATTGAAGCAACTGCCATGTGATTGGTTGATTAGATAATTCCATTAATGAGAAATTGAACAGGTGTTCCTAATAATCCTTTAGGTGAGTATATGTCAGGGGTCTCTCCTCAACCACCACCAGTGTGCAGCATCCACTTGGATGATGCGACGGCAGCCACAGTACAATGGCGCCAGTGTGCTCACCACACACCAGCGATAGGTGGAGAGAAGAGAGAGTGATAGAGCCAATTCAGTGGATAGGGATTATTAGGAGGCCATGATTGCTAAAGGTCGATGGAGGGAATGTGGCCAGGACACTGGGGTTACACCCCTACTCTTTACGAAAAGTGCCATGCGATTTTTAATGACCACAGAGAGTCAGGACATCGGTTTAACGTCTCATCCAAAGGACGAGACATTACATATAAACGTTACATATTACATATAAATAAGCCAATTATACATTTGTTTGTTTTATTTATTTCTACTTTTTATTCAATTGCGTTCAATTCACGTTAAATGAACAGATCTTTTTTCATGAGGCAAATGCTGCTGTTGCTGTCTGCCTTCATTTAAAATGAAACACATGGAACATTTAAATACATATTTATTTTTAATATAATCACAAGCAGCATAGATTGGACAATTAAACCAGAATGGTTTCTTCGGCTTCATTGTTACTTTCAATCTCTCCTTTGCATGCAGTCAGGAAGCGGTTTCCACCGCCTGGCCTTTGACCTTGCGATGCCCTGTTCTGTTATGAGTACCTGGAAGAGAGGTCATGGGTCAGTAGTCGGTGGTTATTATCAGATGTAGCATGCGAGTGAAATGGCAGTCACGTCTTTCTCTAGAAAAGGCTCCACCACGCAGATGACAGGAATAGCGGGTTTTAGAATGAACGTGTATTATTTACAGTGACTGGTTGACCGAAATCTGATTTAACACATTCTACAGAAAGGGATTGGCATGTACACCCAGTGTGA
The DNA here is from genome assembly GCA_023029165.1 of Gobiocypris rarus. Taxonomy (NCBI): domain Eukaryota; kingdom Metazoa; phylum Chordata; class Actinopteri; order Cypriniformes; family Gobionidae; genus Gobiocypris; species Gobiocypris rarus. The sequence continues at coordinate 27,265,247 of CM040927.1, read as the reverse complement.
TAAGTCTCTGTGTCCTTTCTTTTCACTCACAGTAAAGCTACAGTATGCTGTAACCACTTCTTTGGCTTGATTAGCTTCGTACCTAAAGCCTGCGCTACTGATATCGCTGTCTATGGTTCCACACTTACCATAGGTATTATTGTTATCTAATCCCAGCCTTATCTTCCTCAGTGGGGCCCGTCAGGCAGACCAGGGAGGTGGGCACATGTTCACAGGGCCACGCGGAATGTCATGTAAATCTAGGCTAAGAGGCTTAACGCCTGTTCTCTCTCGGTTACCATGGAGTTCCCCACAGATAGGTGCCATCACGACTGGCCAAATGCCAAGCATTCATTTCCTTACTTTATCTCGTGCTTTCTCCATTTCATTATATCTATGTAGTTTCACCAGGCCTAAGGATCTATCTTCTGCTGTGCCAAGGGGCTGTAAGTAGGGCATCTAATCATCCCTGATCAGCTTAGTCCAACAACACCAAGAATGAAAACTTGAGATTTCAAATTTCGGGACATTTTCTGTCCTGAATTGTGTGTGTGATGCTTTCCAGAATGAATCAATTGAGCAATCATACTGATGTTGCGTGCAGTGTGTAAATGAGGGCATCTGAGTAGGCAAGAGCTCATTTGCATGTTGGTGGGCCCTTTCAGGTTTCAGTAGTAGTTAGCAGACTTCTATGGAGGGTCAGTGAACACTGTGATGAGGGTGATCAAACTCCCTTCCTTCCTTCCTTCCTTCCTTCCTTCCTTCCTTCCTTCCTTCCTTCCTTCCTTCCTTCCTTCCTTCCTTCCTTCCTTCCTTCCTTCCTTCCTTCCTTCCTTCCTTCCTTCCTTCCTTCCTTCCTTCCATCCTTCCATCCTTCCATCCTTCCATCCATGTTTTGTCCAATAATACACTACTGGTAAAAAGTCTGGGGTCATTTTATTTTTTAAAGAATTCAACATTTTTATTCAGGAAGGACATATTGAATTGAAAGTAAAGTATTTTACATTGTTACAAATGTAATTCTTTTTTTTAAATTTAATAATAAATATTTCTTATTTTTGATGATAAGAATATTTCTTGAGCGGCATCTTAGCATATTATGATTTCTGAAGGATCATAACACTGAAGTCTGGAATAATTGCAGATTAAAAAATGCTTCACCAGAAATAGAAAGATTTCTAAAATGGGATGTTGAAAATTACTATAATATAACATCATTAGTATTTTTCCATCTCTGAACAAAATGTAATTTAATTAATTTTTTTAAATTTAAATATTACATTACATTTATTTTATCTCAGTGTTAGGCTACACAATTTTTATTATTATTATTATATAACATTTAAAAAAAAAACGTACTGACCCCAAACTTGAACTGTAGTATGTTATAATCTATTTTTAATTGTTTAGTGCTATACTTCTTGTTATATGCCATACTGTGATTCCTAAACTACAGAAGCTGTGTTTGTATGAGGAGAGTATTTCCGTATGCTCTTGGGCATTGCAGGGTTTTGATACATTTTAAGGCTCTGTGATGTTTTTTTGCTGATATTCATCATTTCCTGTCCCACTCTCTGTTGGGAACCACAGCCCACAAATCTCCCAGCATTCACAGCAGGCAGCCAGGGAGAACATGCCCAAATGTAGAGATTCATAGGGCATAAAACACTTTTCGTGTCACTGCATTAATTTTGGACTGGTCAGGTGAGCAAGTGGGAATGGAGTGCATGACAGCTCATGTTCACTTCAGTATACCGATGCTCTCAACCTGAGATTGTACATAGATTTGTGGAAGCTATTAATGTGTACCTAGACTTTGAACATATATTTGTAGGCCCTACATATTGTACATTTTTAAAGTAGCTCTCATAGTTTTAATGTTGGCTCCTTGATTCTGGTGATGTAGCATCATCTACACCTAATGTTTATTTGTGGTTAAACGGATCGCAGGCCACACGTTTCGGCATGCATGTAATTTGCATGTGATTTGTGGATCTCCTTGCGCGACAACAGACACATACACACAAAATGATGTCAAAATTCCCGTCTCGGCAAAAAAGTCACAAAAGAACAAACAGCTGAGAAAGAAGTTGCATGTGTACCATTATATTGGATCTGTGCATTTAGGCAACAGCCTAAAAATACCTTCTGCTATCTGTGACATTGATGTTAATCAAACAACAAAATGCAGCTTTAACAAAGAGAATTTATACAGTGAACTCTATATTTTTAACATTTAGGCTTGATTATTAAATATTAGTACCGGAATACTACATTTAGATCCTAATTTATGGTACATTTGTTATATTTTATTTTCTGTCTCTGTCATAAAGATCCCCCCACCAATTAATTCTTGTTGATCCGAAAAATTATTAGATCCGTGATTCAAAAACCGTAATATGTGAGTTTTGTGATCCATTGAACCACTAATGTTTAATGCACATAAATTAAGCCTGATATTTCTATTTTCTGGCCGTACCTGTATTGTCCTCCTCAACTCTGTTAAGTACTTGAAAGTTATGCACAAATTTGCATTTCTGTATCAGTCTATTTTCCATCTATTCCACGTGCTTCGCTTTAGCTATTCGTCCTGCGTTTGACCTCATAGAGACTCACCAATCAACACTAGTCATTTTCATGCATCTGTCTTGTCCATAAGTAGTTATTAAACTAAAATGCTGTCAGGGAGAGGCAGCATGAATTATATTACTACTTTCTAACACGTCTATGCTATAATTATTGCCTTTGCTGACAGTAATACCTTTTCCTGGCTCTCAAAATTCTGAGTTGAACCAAAAAAAGGCTAAACAAAAAAAATCAAACATGAAGTCTGAGAGTAGGGTTACACCAGATATTCTACTTATTACTAAATTGCAGCATAAAGTCCACACTAGAGGCTTAGTAAATACTAGCTAGTTTTTAATGAACTCTGTACTTTGTTTGGTTGAACTGTATGTTCTTAAGGCAGAACGTAGCTAGTAGGTTGTAAGCTTTCCATAAAGTAATGCATAGTCGTAGAATGACTCTTAATGATCCAATAGCCTTTAAATACAACAGAAGTTGTATGTTGGGAAAAAAGAGCTTATTGATGCAGTTCAGTCAGTCTGATATTTTATTCCAACAGTTACTCCTGATTGGAGGTTTCTGTAAATATCTAGTTTATATGTAGAGTTACACTTCAACTAAGTTTAATGGTGCAACTTGCGCACAGCTGGTGCAACCGGCCCCAGGATGTATTTCTTTCATGTATTTTGTGAATTTTTTAGAATTGGGATCAATAAAGAATTCAGCTCAGAAAGGTCTTTGTATTTTATATATGAACCTGAAACCACACTGTGGAAAGATGTTTGGCCAGTATTGAGTACTTTATTCAAAGGTGAGTTCTGTAAAGTACTCTGAAGGGAGGATGCATTCGTTCTTAGAAGGCTAAAGCTGTGCCTTTTCCCTGAATAGTGAGAGATTAATAAATGTATGTGCTCATTTTTAAGAAATGTATGAACTAATTTTTCTCATTTTCATTATATCTATGGTAAACTTATACTTAGCCTCTAACACACACTGGCGAGTAAAATCTAAGAATTGATTGGTCAATGGCTAATGAGCGAACATTATTTAGTCACCCAGAGTGAAGGTTTAGTCGTATATGCACGTGATTTACTCGCGTTGTAGAGGGTTGACCGAATTCAGTGATGTTTGTTTGGCAAACTAGTCTTTTATTTATTTATTTTTTATTTTTTTACTTGAGTAATGCACCTAAAATTACTAGCACATTTTCACGTTACAACTGTGGGTGTAGAATTAGGAGAAAATTTTGAATTTTTAAAGTGACCTGCCTTCCTCTAGACATTGTGACTACATTTTCTGGAGGGAAAATAAGACACAGTAAATGTATTATAATCTCTGCAAGGCCAAGCCGTCTCAGACAGAGGTAGCTGTGTGGTGTTTTATGATTTGCTTGTGTGTGAGTTTATATGAAGAAGATCCAAGTTTTTGTGTCCTTCTACAAGTATGCTTCAATGGCTGCATGTTTGGTAAGTGTGCTAGTCAGTGTGTTTGACTGCAGCCCTCCCCATTAGATCCACACTGAATCATTCATAAATGTTGCAGCGCATCACTACCGACTTCCACCCCCATCTCGCTCTCTCTTCCTCTTTCTTTTTGTCTCTCTGTCAGCCAAGGGAGAGGAACTGAGGTCTGAAGATGGATCTTGGCCTGCTAGTGCCTCACACCTATTGAAGTATTCATATCATCCTCTGAACAACAACAGCTTCCTTCAGAACCACCTCCAACCAGTCACAGGGCCTTACAAACCCACAGTAACCAATTAGTTTTCACATCACTCCAGCAGTGCTTTTGGCCAATGGTTCGACGATATCTTGTTCACTCTGACCAATCAGAGGTGTCTGCTCAGCATGGCAACTAATCATACTGCCTGTGTAATACATGCAGTAACCATGGGATCCATATGCCAGTCAGCAATGTAGCAAGAGGTGTCACAAAAGTGTTACAGGAACAACTGGCAGCAGAACATGGTTGGTGGGCGGCCTTCATGCCATGTGGGAAAGAATGTGAAACATTGTCAATCTTTACCTCAATTATAAAAAATCATTTTTAATGTTTCCATGGACTATTGTGACTCATATTTCATTTGCCATGAAGTAGATTTTCAGATTTACAGTACAGTTTCTAAATTAGTTGTGTATATGCTGAAATATGCTAATTTTTTTAGATGAGCTGTATGCCAAAATCATCAGTATTAAAACAATAAAAGACCTGAAATATTTCAGTTGGTGTGCAATGAATCTAAAATATATGAAAGTTAAATTTTTATCATTACATTATGGAAAATAATGAACTTTTATCACAATATGCTAATTTTTTGAGAAGGACCTGTATATAAAATATATAATTTTAAATTGTAATACATTTTAAAATGTAATTTATTCCAAGCTGAATTTTCAGCAGCCATTACTCCAATCTTCAGTGTCAGTCTTTAGAATGGCTGATTTAATAAACTTGTAACTTTATAAATGTTTTTTGTAACTTTTAATCAATTGAATGTGCCCTTGCTGAAAATAAATAAATGAACTCTTACTGACCCTACAATTTTGAATTGTGGCATTAACATTTAATAGGTTTAGGTAAGGCATCATTAACAGATTTAGTAAAAAGACAATTCATTTATAATATATCACATTTTCTTCTAGCTAAGTAATGAGATTTGAACATTGAATGACTTTCCTGTGGTAGGCTAAGTGTAGCGTCAAGTGACTGTTCACAAGACTGTTTTTGTTAACGTCTTTTCATGGCTGAAACACCATTTTGATTAGATGAGAGATGACCATTCAGGCCAGTGGTATTTTGTCCTGTCTGATGTTCATTTATGTTTTTTGTTTTGTAATTTTGTTGTAAAGAGGAGCTCTGATCTGAGGAGACTGAGACACCATGCTGTGCTTTTGTCTGAATTGACAGCTACATGATTTGACACCACTTTTATTCCTTAGAAATGGGCCTCAGTTTGATGGAGCATGCCACTTTTTTAGCACATACTTATATTTTGACTGTCACATATTCGAAAGATCAAACACTGGTTCAATCCGTTAAATATATATAAATCCCTTTGCATTAATAAAAATATGTGATCGGAAGAAAATTGACGGGCAATTTTCTTTCTTGATATATCAGTGCGCTCAGTCTTCTGACACAAAAGAATGCCTGTGCTAATGGTGACATGATGTTTTAATGAGCTCTTAGCTTGAGAACTATTCTTTTTCATCTGGTCTTGCTCCTTCAGGTGACTTTCACCTCAGGAGGTCATGTATTGATTTCATATATTTGGCTGCAGAGAAACAGAAGAGACTTCAATTGGGCTAAAAATCAATGGCATTGGATGGACATTTTAATCTGGCTAAAATTCACCATGCCTTATGAGTGTGCCGTTTTCTAACATGTGATGTTATGCATGTTTGTTGCATGTGAAGTTTACCATTTATGCGCTGAAATATAGCGGGACTCGTAAGGTCACACAGGAATCGATCTGTGTACAAAATTCTCTGTATCATTGTAGCAGCTCAACAAAGCAGCAGATGACACATCCCCCATCCACAGATTTTTAATTAGACTCTCTGAAGCATTTAGTCTGTTTTTCCCCTGTCATCTTTTTTTATTTTTTTTATTCCCCTCAAATATTCTTATTCTTTCTCTCACTGCCATTAGACAGGTGCTTAGTTTACTTCCCATCTTTCCAAGGTTTTGTGTGTGTTCCTATCTCTTCGACTATCCTTTAATCACCAGTGACAGTTTAAAGGTTGTGTGTTGAATCTCTTTGCTATGATGTTTTCTCTGAAGCTGCTGCTGTTGGTATTCATTGATTTTTCTTGGGTATTCACACAACCTTTTTACAGTTTATTTAAAAGAAGCTTGCAACTCAGCCTTGATTAGACTATAGAAAATAAATGATGGCCATCATTACAATCAAAGACTTACGCCACAGTATTCTATTTCATTGCGCACAAATGTTGAAATACTGTATATGGTTAGTTGTCATCTACTTTTCTTTATTACCCTATAACATCTAACAGCTTGTGTGCCTCATTTTCTATGATGACTCATCCAAATCATTGGTGTCAATCAGTTTTTTCCATCATTGTCCTTTTTTTTTTTTTGAATGTGCAATCAGAAGATGGTCAGTATGAAATGGCATTGTCCGTGCTAGATTGCTCTCATTGGGCAAAGTATTGCAATCAATGTCTATCTCTTTGTACCACACACCACCCTCACATTTTCCTGCATGAGTCACACTTTCAGAATAGAATGACTTGGCGATTGTCAAATGGCAACATTGCAAATCCTGCTTTTAGTCTGTTTAATCATGATTGTTTTGCCTGCAGAGCATGTAGGCATGAAAATGAGTGATATGGTGTCGCTTGAAGGAAATTTAATGACGTTGAGTGAAATCTTCATCACCATTTATAGCTGTTCCTTATTAATGTCTAGTGTGAGAATACGATCGTCCATAACATTGTTTTATGTTTTATGAACTGTTTTATGAAGTTGATATTCCTGCCAAGTCTTTTTTTGAAAGTGAATATGGTTTAAGGATACAGTCTATGGCCATCTGCTCACCTGAGATATAAAAAAGGCCATGATTGGCTTTTTTGATTATAGTAACAGTGCCTTTAAGCTTGACATAGGGGACGCTGTCTTTGTCTTCACAATTGGGTTCTGTGTGGAGGATAGGATATTTGGAATTCATGAGAACTATAGCACATTGAGAGGTGTAGACACTAGAGGGATTGAGGAATGAATTGAAAATGACAGATTGAACTGAACAAAAATAAGGGAAACCACTGCTCCTGTCGAGGTAGGATGGATGCAATTTCAGGTGGGAGAACTTAGCATGCACAGATGTTCTTGAAAGTTCTGGATGTACAGTGGGAGGTAGAGGTAGGAGGGGTCATATGACAAAGAGCGATGCCTTCTGTTGCATTGAAGTGCCAAGATTGTACCACACACAAGTGTTGCAGGGATAAACAGTTTCCCATGTCCTCTGAAACACCCTTTATTTTTCTACTGCTGATCTTAATCCCTTTCTTTTTGCCCTCTATTATCCCCCTTTTTCCTGTATAGTCCGTTTTTTTTCCATCCCTCCATGAGTGATTTTCACTGCTGGAAATCCTGACCTCCAGCCCTCTAATATTTTGGAGGCTGCTGGAGGATTGAGTGTGTGTCTCTTGATGCCTTTAAGTCATGTCAGAATGATGGTATTTATGAGATGAGCACGCACCAACACCACGACGTGTCCTAATCACCATTGGGGATTCTTAGGATTTTCTGTGAGCCTCGACATGACAAATTGGTATTGATCATAAACAATAGGGAATTGTGACTATACCGTTATTTATTCACATTTCATGTTTGCTTAAATTTCTCCTCTCCTCTCCTCTCCTCTCCTCTCCTCTCCTCTCCTCCTCTCCTCTCCTCTCCTCCTCTCCTCTCCTCTCCTCTCCTCTCCTCTCCTCCTCTCCTCTCCTCTCCTCTCCTCGTTTTCTCTATTCTTGTCTTGTCTGACCCTTTCGCCTCTTTTCTCATCTTGTGTTTTCTAATCTCTTCTAATCTCACCTCTTTTCTTATCTCGTCTTCTTTTACTTTTTCTCATCTCACTGGATCTTCCCTTCCTTCCCTTCCTTCCCTTCCCTTCCTTCCCTTCCTTCCCTTCCCTTCCCTTCCCTTCCCTTGCCTTCCCTTCCCTTCCCTTCCCTTCCTAGTAAATACTAGCTAGTTTTATCAGGACTTCTAAAAATACTACTACTCCTACATGTACTCCTTCCCTTCCCTTCCTTCCCTTCCCTTCCCTTCCCTTCCTTCCCTTCCCTTCCCTTCCCTTCCCTTCCCTTCCCACAAAACATAAATCTGTAATTTGCCATGTTTCGGTGTTCTCTCACAAGCCTCAGAGAGACATGCTTTGCTCACCCACTGAGAGAAATCTCTTATCTGTTTGCTCTGCATGCTAATCTCTGGCACCAGAGCTGCATTTGTGGAAGAGTTTGGACTTGTCTCTAAATCCTTGCTCCCTCTGTGTTATTCGATCCATTTGAAGAGCACCCCTGAGTAGACTTAAGCAGACAAGACCAGTGAAAAGTGTATCAATCACTTTCAAACTCTGGATTTATACATTTCAGCAAATAGTGATCAACTTGACAACTTAAAAGCATAAATGAAAGAAGTCTCATGTGTCCCCTCCTTGGGGAGAATAATAACTCAGCTGGGAGGACACTCACTGGGAGCTGCCCTGTGCTGTTAGAGCTCAGTGTCAAGATCTGTCTGCAGGCTGTGGTGCTGAAACAGGAGGAGGCCTGGAGCTGTCACAGCCCTCCAGTGCTGAAAAGAGCACTGCAATAGCGAGCTGTCTTCCTCTGTGGTGCTGAAAGAATTGGATGGCGCTGTCCACACCATGGGGTGCTGAACCATTGTGATTAACTCTGGGCCACAAAAGAGATGTTTTTATAATAATAATAATAATAATAATAATAATAATAATAATTGTTGGCTATATGTAAAATAAATATATATTTTATTTTGTTTAATACAATTCTAAATATAATTTAATTTAATTCAGATAATTTTGATTGTAGAGCTGTTCTCTATCAACTTTTCTAATGTTTTGGCAAGATTGCATTTGTTTGTTTTTGTGTTGTTAATGAGACTTAAGTTCGGTCATATCTTTCTGTTTGCTTTACACTATGATGTGAGCAAAATGTGCATGCTGTGCAATGTGCATATATGCATACATATGTGTTTAGCGAACATACGTGTGAGTACAGGAGCAGCTATGTGCTTGTATGTTTGCATACACATGGCATGGTTAAAAAAAGGATTTGCCTGCTCAGTGGGCTGAGCTGTGCTCTAAAAGCCAATTACTGTTTAATTTACCCACTGCCACATGTAGTTTTTTCTCTATTCTGGCCTGCACTGTTTGGAAAATAGCTGCAGGCATATTGATTGAGAATAAGAATAATGTAAGACCCAGAATATTTCAGTTGTGGCCCAGGAGGTAATGTGGAAAAGGAGGGATGCAATTGTATCCAATTGTATATTTATGGCTATACCTTACAATTTCTGGAGATCATTATAACTTCTCTCTCCTCTCTGTTTTTTTTCTAGTTCTGACAGTAACTATTGTTTAATTGCCCCAGATGACATCTCAAGTCAAACATAGCCTCATGCAGTCAGTTCCCTTTACTATTGCCCATCCAGTTTCCCCTATAGAATTGTAATAATGCACTGCTTGTATTACACTTCCTTCCATTTCTTCCTCATCAGTGACTTTTGCTTATATTGTATCTAGGGATTTAAAGAGGTCATAGCATACATTTGTCATTTAATATTCACTTCAGTGGTCCACTTACGTTAGCAAAGTTTTTTTTTTCTTCTTTTCTTCTAAGGCAGAACATTGTAGACAAGTTTTCCATTTTTAAAGTTACAATACACCACTGTTCAACAGTGACAGTAAAAACATTTATAATGCTACAAAAAAAAAACTATATTTCAAATAAATGCTGTTCTTTTAAACTTTCTATACATCAGAATTCCTGAATTTTTTTATCAGTTTCGACATTGATAGTAAAGAGAAATGTTTCTTAAGCAGCAAATGTTTTTTTAAGGGTTTTTAAAAAAAAAAAAAATTTTTTATCCCAACATATTACTGATTTTACTGTATTTTTGATCAAATAAATGCAGCATTGGTGGGCATAAGAGAGTTCTTTAAAATACATTTAAAAAAACATTTAAAATAAAAACCTTACAGACCCCAAACTTATAAAAGGAATGTTTTTAATAGAACTTTTAACTTTTTATTTTATTGCATCTTTAAAAAGGAAAGGTTATGAAAATCTGATGGCACATTCTAAATCTGCATTGTAGAAAACCCTGAATGAGAGCTTTAAGTGCAGGAGTTGTGAGTGTCAGCTCAAGTCTAAACACTCCACAGTTCTTTCAGGAAACAGATATGACGTGATATGCAGCAGGGCATTTAGAGCAATGGTTAAAATGAGAAGGGCATCTCCCTTGCCCCACAGAGGCTTGGCCTAATGGTCCATAACTCAGAGTTCTGAGAAGTTTCTCCTCTGCAATGAAAAAAACATGTTCAGCGGAGGATTTATCTTTAATACAGCCCATTACTTAGAGCTGGAATGAGAAGGGGGAGATGGGGTAAGAAAAAAAAAGAAACAGAAAGACAGAAAGAGGCTGAAACACAGCACAGCCCTCTGAGGGGAAACCACATGGTCTAAAAGTGAACAGCGAGAAGTGCTCAGCTCTTGTAAAGAGACTAGATGCTCATCTAGTACATGGTCTAGACAGGTTTCTGTTGTGTACCCTGATTTGAAATTCGCTGGTACCTTTGTCATGTCTCCACTTCACTATCCAGCCGTACTTCACTAGGGTCTGCTGCAGTCCCAGTCCTTGTTAAAGGGATAGTTCACCCAAAAATGAATAATTTACTCACCCTCGAGCCAGGTGAATATGACTTATTTCTTTCAGATGAATACAATATATATTAAAAAAAGTCCTGGCTCTTCACTGTACAAAATTTCAACCTATTTCAAATTAAAACTTAATTTCAGTTGCTGCCTTAAATTTGTAATTTAAAGCAGCTTAAAAGTACAAGTCATTTCAACTCACTATTTACAATTTACATTAAACTGACTTGGAATTTTGAGTTAAATCTTGTATAACTTAAGTTGAGCAATTTCAACTTTCATTTTTTTCGAAGAGTTAATTTAACTTAAAAACATATGTTGTCATAGCATTGTAATGGCAGTGAATAGCAGCCCAAAGACCAAAAAAAGTGTATCCATCCATTATAAAGGTAATTCACACCACTCCGGGGCCTTCTGAAGTAAATCGATGGGTTTTCAAAGAAAAATATCGATATTTAACACACATATATATATATATATATATATATATATATATATATATATATATATATGTGTTAACGATATTTAACACACACATATATATATATATATATATATATATATATATATATATATATATATATATATATATATATATATTTACATATACATATACATATATATATATTTACATATACATATACATATATATATATATATAGCTTCCATCAGACCGCCTTCCATGTTCAGTTTACGAAGAAAGGGTAACGCCTCTCACAGTTCAAAACGTTTACGCTTAGTTAGTTACTCTTTTTTTTCATAAGTTGATATTTTACTTTATAACTTGTTAAATATGGATATTTTTCTTACAAAACCCCATTGATTTCCTTCAGAAGGCCTTTATTAACCCCCCAGAGCTCATTACATTTTAAACTTTTTCCATGTTTCTTTTTTTATCCTTTAAACTCGTATTTGTCATTGTTCGAGTACATCCCAGCATTCCCCTTTGCTGACCCAAATCTTTTGTGTGCTGTGCAGGGCTCCCTGCGTTTCCGTTCAATCTGGATCACAGTGGTTGGCTAGGAGTCGGTAATATGATGTGTGTGTTGTGCCATTGTACATTTGTCTGTCTTTATCCCCATGGGATCCCGAGTCAGTCCATGTGGTTCCTCACAGGGGGCCGTGCTTTGAATGTAACACTCTGGTGTTTCTATGTAGGTCAGGCATAGTGTTGTCTACGTGCGTTGTAATCTCTGCACTCCCCTGTTAAATCTAACGCATGTTTGTGTAAGTCTGATGGTATGCTTTATTATCGGCTGCTCTCAAAGATGCTAATGGGTGGCCATGAAACTTTAAATACCCTTGACTGATTCAATAATTTAATAATGATCTCTCGGAAGATTCCTCCTACGCACGGCCCATTTGTTTTCTCATTCCAGAGGTGGAGAGAAAAAAGCCATTTGGAGAGGCTCTGGTCTCTTTGCCGGCACAGCGCTTAACCAGTTAGTGCTGATGTAGTAAAGCGAGCATATTAAAGGGGTCATGAACTGAGAAAGTTAAAATGTTTCCTTGTAAGTCCATTAAAAGCTTTTATTGACACCAGGCACAGCAAACGACAGGTTTTTCAAAGTGGGTATCTATGACGTCAAAGGGAGGCAAGCACCGCCTCTGCAGAAGAATATTAACGCCTACTTCATCACTGCCTGTTTAGCCCCACAGATCGAGCTACCAAGCAATAAACATTATACAAGATTATAATGAGAGTATTATAAAATATTGTGCAGTGCCTGGGCTCGACAGTAATGCAACATGTAAGTAACTGTGTTAATTCTAATGCCTGATCTGAAATGTAATGATTCAGTCAGATGTTGTTTGTCTGTGTGTCAGTAAATCAAACCAGTGACTAAACGTCACCTTGCATTGTTTCTCTTAGTAGCATGAAAATAATCATTTATTTAACAGTGATTCAATTCTTTTAAGAAAGCGATCGAAGAAAGCTCCCTTTGCAATTTTTGGAGCAGCGCTCAAACAAACAACAAGAGTTTATCAGTGGCGCATTTATCGGTGACTCCCGTTTTAATCAACGAATCCCTTAACTATACCACGTTTGCACTGTTAGTGAAGATGAAAGCATGCGTTAGTGTACAGAAACGGAGTTGCAATGACTAGATCGCTGCTTTCATACGCTCAACATGTCTATGATCGGCTACAATGTTCATCTCTGCAGCCTTTCATGCCACGATCTTAATAAAATGCCATATAATGCATCTAAATGTGCTTCACGATTAGTTAACCACGAGAGCTGTAATAGTAGAAATGTGCTAAAAGAGAGAGTATACTTCAAATGGAACGACGTTAGCCAATCATAGCAGTGGGTGTTTACACTGAAGTCTCACAATGTTCAGAGCAGAGGGCTAAAATCAGGGTAGGGAAAATGCCTTTTATTTATAAATCATGACAATTTTTTATGTAAAAAGCATTCTACCTTGACTGGGTAAACCCAGCCTGATCTTTCGGCGATTTGATTTCGACCTGCAACTCTGGTAACCCGTACATTTCTACTGCTTCTGTTACACTTTTGCGGGAACCAATCACACACTGGCTTATCCACCTGGCGGGTTTAACACGATGACAGATAGAGAAGCGATGGGTCGTTGCCCGTTGAGCACGCCTCTTGTGGTCTGATTGGTTGAAGGACTATCCAATTGCATAAAGAGTCATTTGAATAATGATAATTTATCACGCCTCTTGTGCAGCAGAAAATACATAGCAGATTCCCCAGAAAGTTGTTCAATTTTAAATTGAGCTTGGTCTGGTTATAGCCAGGCTACATTCTACCATTATAAGTGAACCCCAGGAAACATCATAAAACTATAAAACAATGCATTTCCTGACCCCTTTTAAGAGAGTAAAAGTTGTTTTAAACATGCTGTGACTAGTTTTATACTGCAGGTCGGAGCTGCTGAGAACACTTTCCATGGTTAATGTCTTACTTAATGCGAAAAGTTGAAAGAATAGCTTTTGGTTCACTTCCTCCTTGCTTTATAGGCAGCAGCTGTCGGCCTCAAGAACACAAATGTCTCGGTTATTTAAACCAGTTTAAATCCAGATGAAACGCCGCTGATATCCTCAATAGCACTGATACGGAAAACAGGAGAAATATTGTACCATGAAGGCATGAACGATCCAGTTAGAAGGCTTCTTCAAATCACCAGCATTCACCAGGGATTAACTGTAGTAACACCAAGTGCATAAGGGTATTGTGGCAAATGCATTTGTATTTATACTAAATGTATTTAGGCTATTTACCTGACGTGCTATATGCTTGCATGGTTTTACCTATGGATATCACAATCTAAATGTATGATACTGTATAGTATGACCAATGTTTATTTTAATAAAAGTCCTAACTCAAACTGTCAGAATATTTTACCGTATAAAAGAGAGGTTATTACAATTTTAAAAAATTCATCCCAAATCAAGCTACAGCTACTGTCAGCTCAAGCTACTGTCAAATGTACATTTCTAAGAGAGAAAACATGTCATATTATGAATATTACAGCCATATTATCAACCATTAGGACATGCATCAACTAAGAAATACCCTTTTCTATTAAGATACTTATTTCAAGGAAAAATGGGTGAAAAAGGGAAGAATTTTTTTCCCTTTTGGCAAGTGGGTAAAAAAATTTCTGAAAACAAAGAGTAGTTTAAAACTACAATTAATTATCACTCAGGTGAAAAAAAAAATTAAAAAATTGAACGCAAGACAAAATAAAGATTTGGCTTTTATCGTGATAATTAACGAATAGTGACTGATGTTCGCCCAGCCCTAATAGAAAATGACTGCTTTTACATTTTCTTATGTACACTGACATTGATCTTATTTCTCGAGAGCAAATGAGGAGCTCTTTTCCAAATCGCTATAAATCCATTTTAATAGTTTTCATGAAAAGATCCTTTTTTTTTACCTACACCTATACATTTTGTCAATATTCGATTTATCCTGTTAAAATGGTCTATTGGCTCAGTCTAAACAATGATTGTTAAATGAAACAACAATATTGTTGATTATGAATTCAAAGTTATATATTTTTTTGTTTCAAAACGCTACAAATCCATCCTTTTTTATATGTAGTTGGTTTATGTCTGTAAAAGCAACAACAAAAACAACAAAGCAACTCATGTCACATTAAGCATATAACATCTGGGGTCAAAACGATTGCGATTACAACCGTAATCGGGGGGTTGGGTGTCATATATTGCTGGTAAGAATTGCGTTCTGGTGGGAGAGGTGTCGAGATTGCGAATCGCCTTCCGTGGGGAGGGGTGTCGAGATTGCCGGTAAGAATTGTGCGTTCCAGACGGGATTTTGTTCCGCCGGGAATGCGTTCAGCGGGGACACCGCAGCGATCGAAAAGGGCACTTTCACTTTCAAAGGGGCAGGGGATCAAGACGAGACGAGGATATATCGCGTTAGGCTAAAAACAGGCTCGGCGCTTATAGCGGTTTGGAAAAAAACTGCATTTTGCAGTACATTTAAACAAGGAAATATAACGATTTGGCACTTAAGATTGATGGAACAGAGAATAGGTTCAGTACACAGCTCGATGGCATGACAAACTCATTTTATTTTAACTTGGCGTTTATCGCGTTTTGGAAAAAAGCTCTTCAAATGTACTTCACATTCTTTGTGTTACAGTGTTTTGTTCTGTAAATGCATGTGTGGATGCACCGCAGGCTCTCTTCTCTCAACTGTCGGTGCATTCTCATTCTGCAGATGTCAGTAGTCCAGTCCCTCCTCTTTTTCCACTGGGATGAATGGCCTGCAGCTACCACTCTTAATTAATGATGTGTGAGCCTGAACTACCTGTTCTTGTCATTCCAGCAGGATCCTAGATAAAAGTATTCAACTTCTACAGGCAACTAGCCACAAATAAAAATGATGTAAAATGTGTGATTCTAGACTCAATGCTGAAAACAATGGCTGCTGTATCTTAGATTGTTTCACTCTGAATCCTCACCCTAACAGTCTTTAAAAAGAGTATGTTTGAAGTATTTTCCTCCAGTGATGCTTACATGAAACATCAAATTTGGTAAATGGTTTTAAAAAATGGTAGTGTTTGGGTATTGCATTACAAGCAACATGAGTTACATAATCGTAAACTTACATTTACAACAAATTATCTTTCAAAAAAGTATTTCAAGTTACTTTTACCTTTTTATTGACTAACACCTCTCCTGTCCCCATGCTGAGTAAAGTCAATAGAGCAGAAATGTTCTGTGCGCTGCTAAATGTTAAATAACACAAATATACTTTATGTATTTAATCTCACTTTATTATTAACCAATGTCTTTGCTGCTGACCTTTGATGATTCATTTCTGGCTGTAGTGTTCTATATCGTGGGAAACAAAATATATTCTGACATTGTAATTAAACCTATAGAGTTAGAGATTATAACATATCTATCCCAGTACATGCCAGCTTGGAGACTTTTTAGAGGAAATAATAGTCTATTTATTTCTCCGCATCAAATACTTAGTGATGTTATTTCAAACAAGCTATTTTGCACAATCACATGCACAAACATAATCATAGCACAAGGCATCTGTCTCTGATTGTTTCAGTTCAAGCCTATTTTAAATCATGAAAAACTTCCAGGTGTTCCTGAAGCTGACGTCTCTTTCATGGCCAGCTGAGGACTCAGAAAATGTTGCGTCCTGTCTGACCTGTATGTGAAAATAACAGTCTTTCTGAGGTGTGCTACTTTAGTAAGCATCAGTATTGATGGAATCAGGCTGGAAGGAGACTCGGGTTGTTCGGCATTGATTTTGTCTGGTAGCGTTCACGCCCGGAGCTGTGCTATACTTTTCTACCCTGCATGAGCTTTTGTAGACAAATTCCCTGTTTATTATATTTCTCTGACACTTTTGAATGGAGTACTTTCATCGGTTTCTTTTCTTTTTCTTTTGCATAAACTTTCTTTTTGATTTAACAGCCTTCTGTCTTTTTCTTGTCCTTTCTCCCTTTTAGCCTTCTTTCATTCTGGTCTCTCAGTCTTAACTATGATTTCCTTGTTACCCCCTTCGCTCCATCTCCAAATCTTCTCTTCCATTCCTGCCTTTATTCGCACCTTGCTTTCTTTTGTTGACTATAGCTGCTGATTGGTATGCTAAACATTCAGCACTGCAGACTTTGAGAGTCTGTTGCTGGCTGAGGGAATGAAGGCCTGCAATTTGATTGACAGTGTGAGTGGTAATAAATGATGCCTGTACTGGCCGGCGAATGAAGCACTGTAAATAAGTGCAACACGCACACAGGATCATGGTGGAAGGCAGGTATAAGATAAGCTAGACGGTTTGTGCATTAATGTAAGTTTATAGGCTTTAGTGCAGAGAAGGTTAATAGTACAGAGACTTGGGACACGTATAGTCAATGAAGGTCAGATTCTCAGGAACCAGACATGGAAATACACTTTATTTAATGCAGGAATTCAGTACTGTGTGTGTTTGTGTGTGTGTGTGTGTGTGTGTGTGTGTGTGTTTGTGTGTATATAGGTATTCAGTACTAAGTGTGTGTGAAAACATACATACACACACGGCTTGCAAAACAATTTAAACCAATAATACACCATAATGACAAAGCAAAAAACAGATTTAAAAGTATTTATACCCTTTTCTGGGACACTTGAAATGTAGCTCAGGAGCATCCCAGTTTCCCTTGTAGATGTTACTACACTGGAATGTGTATAACTTGGAAAGGCACACACCTCTCAATAAAAAGTCCTAACAGCTGAAATTGCATATCAGAGCAAATGCAAGCTATGAGATCAAATGAACTGTCTGTAGAGCTCAGAGACCAGATCGGCTCAAGATAGATCTGGGGAAGACTACAGCAAAAAACAAATTCTGCTCTATTGAATGTTCACAGAAGCATATAACCTCCATAATCCTTAATGGAATAAGTTTGGAACAACCAGGTCTCCTGGCCAGACTGAGAAATCAAGGGAGAATGACTTTGGTTAGAGAGGTGACCAAGAAGCTGGTCACTCTGGTTGAGCTCCATGATCATATGGAAATAGAAGAAATTTACAGAAAGGCAAACATCACTGCAACACTCCACCTATCTGGGCTTTATGGCTGAGTGGCCAGACTCAAGCATTTCCTCAGTGAAGACAAATGAAAACCCCCATTGGAATTTGCAACAACAAAAAAAAGTTTCTCAGACTGTAAGAAACAATATTCTCTGGTCTGATGAACCTCAGTTCCAAGCGTCGTGTTTGGACGAAACCAAGCACTGCTTATCACCTGCAAAGTACTATCCCAACTGTAAAGTGTGGTGGTAAGGAGCATCATGCTGTGGGGGTGTTTATCAATGGCAGGTCCTGAGGGACCCGTCAGAATAAAAGCACACAGCTAAAACAGTGCAAGAGTGGCTTATGGACATCTCTGTGAATGTCAGAGCCTGGGCTTGAACCCAGTTCAACATCTCTGGAGAGACCTAAACATTTCCGACGGTCCCCATCCAACCTTGACAGTGCTTGAGAAGATCTGAGCAGAAGAATGCCAGGAAAGCAACAAATGCAGATGTGCAAAGCTTGTTACATCGTACTCAAAATCACTTGAGGCTATAAATGTGCTTTAAGAACCGATTTAAGGGTTTGAATACTTATTTCCGTTTTTCCTTTTAAAAAAAATATGCAAAGTTGTCACAGATGTATTTTTTTTCCTTTTATCATTATGGTGTATGATTGATGTGGAAAAGTAATTTCAAGTAGTAGCATAAGGGAGCAACATAATGTGGAAAAAAGAAAAAGAAAAAGAAAAAAAGAATGGGTTTAAATACTTTAGCAAAGACACTGTGCATGTGTGTTTGTACGTACATACATACATACATACATACATACATACACATATACACATATACACATATACACATATACACACACACACACACACACACACACACACACACATGTTGTGTTTCCATGTTTTATGGGGACATTCCATAGGCGTAATGCATTTTATACTGTACAAACCGTATTTTCTATCCCCTACACTGCCCTGCCCCTAAACCTACCCATCACAGGAGACATGCTGCATTTTAGTTTTTCAAAAACATCACTTAGTGTGATTTATAAGATGTTTTCCTCATGGGGACCAAAAAATGTCCCCACAAGGACAAAAATTTGGATATTGCCATCTTTGTGGGGACATTTTGTCCCCATACCGTAGGATTACCAGTCCACACACACACACACACACACACACACACACACACACACACACATATATATACACACACACACACACACACACAAACATACAAACTATTTTTATATTATAATAGTTAACATATGATCTAATAATTTGAGTACAAATATTCTATGTAATAGTTCAATTAATTTGAGGTCATAAACAACATACTTAATTAGTTTTAAAGAATCTAAATTATGTTAAAGTGTAGCATTTTGATCACAATGCATGCTTGGGTGTGGGCAGAACGTGAGTGCACTTCATGGATTGATGTCCTCCTTATCACTGAACTTTGAGAATGGAGCCCACCTCACATTGATCTAATTGGACAGTGAATGCTAAAAATCATTTGAAGGGTTTTGAGTACCTTACAAATAGCATAAGTGTGTGTTCATTTGCCTGGGGAGCATGTTCACCTCTCTTTTGTATGGCAACCCTCCAAATTGCCACTCTGTAGTCAGCCATAATGAGCTCTAAAATCCTGTGGCACCTCCTCAGGTCTGTATCTTTTTGCATGTGCGGTCGAGGTAAAGAATTTCCTGCTGTACTTTTATCCTTGTTTCTGCTTCCATGTGGCATTCACATTTCAGTATAAATGCTTTACACATTCACATCAAATTACTGATAGTCAGACCTCTTATAAAGACAAACGCATACTGCTAATTAGCAATCAGCCTAATGTAATTCATCTATGCAGCTGCATGTTTGTGATTTAGTCTTCAGTCTTTATTACAGGCTTCAAAGTTGTATTTTTAATATAGGCATGCAGTGAGATTCATGAAATTTTATTCCACAAACTCTGTCAAATGGTTTGTGAGTGTGTATGTGAACATATGTACACTATTTTTGGGTGTGTTTGTGTGCATGTTTGATTAATGCTTTCTGCTCCCGAGGACATTATTCACAGCTGGAAGACTGTCGGGCCAGCCAGGGCTAAGGGAATGCTTGCCAGGGTGTGTCTATGTATGTGTGTGAGCAAAAGCGCATGCACCTCCCCTACTGTGTTTTTTAAAAAAACGAAATAATTTTTTAGGGGTGCAAGTATAATGTACTGGGAACAATCTATTTAGTCAGAAATGTGTGCAGCTTTTTTTGTTTTGTTTGACGATTGTTTTATGTTTCTCAGAAGTAGCCATTTATATGTGGTTATCAAAGTGCCCACAATACCATTAGTCCCATGGCTTAAAAAACATTTTCTTTTTCCAAAACCTTTTGGGCTTTTCACCTTTTTGTGTTCAGTTAAGGCCTTTGCTATTTCCTTCAGATTCATCTGCCACCCGCCGGTTTTTCATTGCCATGGGAACTACTGCAACAAGTCAAATAAGGCTGTCCCTGATTGGTTCATACATCTTCCCAAAACATCCAATGTCAGTCTAGTATTTCATGGATTTGAACTGTTGATCTTAGCGTTGAGACAAAACTTATGTCGTGCCAAGCCAATCACATCCAGAAATCGAAGAAACTGTGGGCAACCACCTGTATCTTTGGCTCTATGGCTTTACTGTCTCCGAATCCGGCACATTTGTGCTACTCTGCTTCCTCCATCCACTCCCTGCATTGATATCTATCCAGAGTGCTCTTGTGAAATGTGAAGGTCTGTGGTAGGAAATCACATCCGCAAATCATCAGACTGAGACTATGAGCTCCATTAGAGGGGAAGAGCTGGCCGTGATTCACTTTGTAAACTCATTAGGGATGTGAACATGGCATACTTTCAATGTTCCTCTGCTCTATACAAAGACCTTGGACCATCTATCTAGGTGTAATGACAAACTAGGGAGTTCCTGCATACCTACCTGTTTATATATCCTGTTTATATATCCTTAAAGAGAGCCTTTCACTGGCTTGTTTAAGTGGAGATGTTCGTAGGCCAATGAGTAAAAGGCAGGAAAAGCACTTTGCCAAGTACACACTGAGGAAACCATTCATTTACCTGCGTGGAATACAAACACAGGCATTATTGTTCTCTATGAATGTCTGGTCAACATCTGGCACATAGAAGCGCACATGCATGCATAAGCCATAATTTTCCTTTTTTTCTCTCTCTCGCACTTTGTCTTTTTTGTCTTTTTTTTTTACAGAATGACCTGCTGTTTCATGCATTAATGCACCACTAAGCTGGCAGTGAGCATGTTAAGCTGCTTTCAGGCAATGCTTAGAGGGACACTCTGCCTTTAACATGGGTGCCACTGAAGTGGATGCCAAACATCAGGGAGAGGGACAGATAAAAACGCCAGAGCTTTGAGATCTGGATGAGGTTTGTAATGTAGGGGAGACCGGGGCTAGTTGTCACAAGGCTTTTTTTCGGTCGCTGTAGGGGTTTGAGTCAAAAGTCCTACTGATGAATGCTTTCTCTTGAAGTGGGTTTGTTTGTTGGTTTTTAAAAATCTATATCGAAACCCCCTTAAATTAGAAGCCATTTTTCTATGTGCAGAGATCTGCTAGACTATCTGCTAATTAATTTTTCCCTTATCAAAGTTTGTGCATGCATTGGTGTGTGTGTGTGTGTGTGTGTGTGTGTGTGTGTGTGTGTGTGTGTGTGTGTGTGTGTGTGTGTGCATGCTTATATCAGCATAAACATCCTGTTCAAAAGTATTCATAGTGTATGAAGCATGCGCTTGAGAGAGCAGTTTTTTATAACCTCATTATAATTTGTGTAGATTAGCACATATTCATGCTTTGACTTTAGTAGGGGTGGGTATCGTTTTTGTTTTAGCAATTCAGATTCTTAATGATTACTCATTTTGATTTCAAGGTTAAAACAAACAAACTAAAATATCATTCACTTTTATTTTAAGTCTTAATTTTACTGTAGCTGAATACCATGAACCAAAATCAACAGGCTAAAGAACACGAGGAACTTCTGCATATGGTAGCAAAAATAACTAGCCTAACTAAAATACATTTCAAGCATTATTAAAGATAACTAAACATAGCATTAGCAATCGCACAAATATAACTGAACAAAGATAGGATTGAAATAAACAGTGTTAAGTTTTTCATTACAGAAACTAACCCTGCACTTTATAAATAAAATATACAAATATAGTTAACAAAAGTTATTGTGTCAAGAACAGCGACTGATTTTTCTCTTTGTCTTTTGTTGTTTAATTAACATTATTATAGAGACAGAGAGTCTTGTGCTTGAATTGTTTAAAAAATTACTTTTTCTGTGCACACGCTTTGGATGTGTGTGCTGCATAGAAAACAGCATGTGGATCTTCTTGGGCTTGAATGGTTTAAAGTCATATAAAAATGTACACAATTAAATTGAAATTTAAAAGAATCCGATTCCTGGCGTCAAGTATCTGATTTCAGAATTGAAATCAATTCTTGGTTCCCAACCCGAGACTTTACTTTGTCGTTTTGCTGGAGATGGTTTGCTGAAGTGCTTTAGTTGATTTATAATGAATGTACTGTTGCTTTATATATGCACATAAATGAGTTTGTCTCGTTTTGGAAAATTCTTACTACAATGATCTATTCTTATTTCTAGGCTATTTTATGCTACCTTTACATGCTATCAGAATTATCATAAATATGAGTTTCCTAGTTATAAATTGGACGTGAAAGCCCTCTCAAGTCATATTTACCACTGATTCCCAAGTTCCTGAGTTGGACGTGCCAATGCCATACATTTTAAACATGGCGGAGAGGAAGACTATTACTGGTGTGAATGGTATTCTTTATTCGCTTTTTCTATAGCTATATCACCTTGTCTTGTTGTTGTAAAAGTGCATATTTACATATATGAATAATCATTTGAAGCATATTGTATGTTTTTTAATTTATACACAACGGAAATAGCCTGTATTTGACCAAAATTCCAGAATCGTCATTAGGGATGGGCATTCGATTAAACTTTCTTAGTCAATCGTCGGGAGAATTAACGATCGACTATCGATTAATCATTAATATTTTTTATAATAAAATTAATTATTTAACTTTTATAATTCAAAAATACAATGAATAAAAAAATACAGCGTGTTTTTCCTCGATGAGATCAACTTGTGGCAGACAGTTAAACTACGCTCAGTTAGGCAAACCGAACATATTTTTAATGTACGTTAATGTTATGTTTCCATGACTGCGAGGTAACATTTAATTGCGAACCTATTATTTATTTTGTAAATAAAGCATTGTGCTTCACTCCTGTCATAATATTCACGTAAAACAGCATTCACATACAAAAAAATATATATTGTTTGGCCGACCACCGCCGGTGCTACACAGCCACCACGCTGGCGCTCTACCACCGCAGTGGAGTGGATGTCACGTTCACCGGCACAGACCTAGACCACCGATGTTGTAAAAAACTTGCCACCATCACGCATGTTTTGTGCTAAATATAAGCATGTTGACATGATCTCAGACGTGAGTCAGTCCAACCGCCGAAAACACCCGCTCTGAGGGGACTGACGGTACCGGGATGCACAGTCCTCCGCGCTAACTCGGCCAGCCCGGGAAACCTTATTCCGTTCACTTTTCACCAGCCTGTAGATGTGCAGTTCAAAGGTGGGGAAGTCTCCCTCAGAAAGTTCTGCTTCGATGCCAGCCTCGCATTGAGTGGTATTGCACCCTGGTGGTAAAATGTTTAATTGCTGCCACACAGTGAAATTCGTTTAATTGCTGACTCACACTACGCAACGCAACCTGCATTAGATTAAAAAAATGCATTAGATTAATCAATAACAAATTAACGTGATTGACGAAATTCTTAACGATCAATTATCGATCGTCGATTAATGATGCCCATCCCTAATCGTCAGCAAGTTGACTATCTAGATAGCTGGTGAATGTTACCAGTGAATGGGATGCTAAATATCATTTTGACTTTAAAACGATTTTCCTGAACAAATAGGCAAGAATAAACCTGGTGTCCTCCATATTTCATGTTCTTTCCGACAACGAAGCACTTGAATGCAACAAGAGGGCTCCAGACTAACATTTTTCACTAGGAGCACAGTGGCCCCCAACTGAAAATTTAAGGGGCACAAGAAAATTTAGGGACGTACACCGTAAATCAACATGCAAATTTCCGCTGTATTAATAAATACTCAAAGTCTGACAAAACCTAGAGCCAATAGCGTTTCGAGTATGAAATGTGATTGAGAATGTGATTTGTTGAACTCAGTTGACATATAATCCCTTTAACTGACCGAGATGCTTTTGAGTCTGAACGAGAGATCTAGTTCTTGAACGAACTGGTACATGTCGTTCGTGAAGTTAGCGAAATGAACCAGTTGTTGAACGATACTGAAAGCGAACAGGTAGAGCTTGGCTCGTATAGTTTGGCATATTTGCAGCAAAGAAAGAAATGTACACGTTACCATTGTAATGAAAACAGTGTAATAACGCAGGCTGCAACACGATCTCATGACAATGCGTATCAATAGTACGAGTGTGCAATCTCGTAGAATGTATACGCCAAAATGAGTTTTGGTGTGCATATGGTACGCCGCTTTTTGGCGTGCATATGATACGACTTTATGGCGTGTATATGACACGCTTTTGGGTAGGGTGAGGGTTGGGGTGTGGGGTTCGTACATATAATACGCCATAAAGTGCATATCATATGCACGCCAAAAGCAGCGTACCATATGCACGCCTAAATGAGTTTTGGCGTATACATTCTACGAGATTGCACACTCGTACTATTGATACGCATTTTCGTGAGATCGGGCTCCAGGCTGATATGATAACCGTACAGAGTATAAGCACTGGTATGTTTGAACAGGTTTCTTCTTTTAAATAAAATGACTTCATTACGTTTGAGTCATGGACTTCTATAAAAACGTAAAACAAATGTAACAGTATTGGTTAAATAGATCTCGTGTCACGTCAGCAAACATAGCATTCTAGAGAGCATGTAATTGGAGTGATCTATTGAATGAACACGCCCAAATTTACTGGTCGCACATGTGCGACTGGATGTAAAATTCAGTTGCACACTCTCAAATTTTGGTAGCAAAATGCAACTATTTGGTGGCAGTCTGGAGCCCTAAACAAGCTCGTAATCAAGACTTCAGAAGTGGGAAGTAGGACATTTCCGATATCATAAGAAGGCAGCATTATTACATAAGCATTTGTTGCTAGTATGGCATTTTGTTTGCTTAGGTGCTTGGATATATGCTTATTTTACTTTTCAAGAATGCATAGACCTCAAAAACGTTCTCACTTAAAAACACTCTATCTGTCTTTGACAGTCAGACACCATGAAATTACAATGTATATCTTACCTACCTGAAAGTATTTGCATTGTCATCCTTTCATCCAGTCAATTAAATTATTTATAGGGATCATATATTATCTTTGAGGGTTTCAATGAGTACAAGTGCATCATGTTTTATGTTCCAGACAGTAACATTGGACATATTTAGATACCGCTAATATGTAGAGCTTGATCTTTTCCTGTAAGTTATTTATAAAGGAAGGGAGGGAGAGCATGAGTAAAAAAAGAGTGCATTCAGAACAAATTTTTATTTATTTATAATACAATAATAAAATAAAATACAATATACAGTATGCAATATTTTAAAATAAGAATGTTTTAAAACAAACTTGAGAATATTGGTCCTCTACCACCTAATAATTATTAATTGTGTCCTTTACGTGCTTGATACTCACTAAATTAAATTTCCCCTACATCCTCAAGGTATTTAGTTGTAGAGAAGAGCAGATGGTGAGTCGGGAGCATGAGCTAATCAGGGGAATTTTGGCTGAGCTCCAGTTCAGAGTAGTATGGAAAAGTGTTCTGGGAGAGGTGTAGGCCTGTACAAGGACATTTTTCTTTTGTGGTCACTGCTTTATGATTCCCCTTGTCTCTGCAACATGCCAATTTTGTTGTTGTTGTTTTTTGCATTTTCTGATTGATGTATGTATTTGGGGTGCTGAGTGTTTGTTCATGACACTGCATAATCAAGGCAGTATCAAGGAAAGCAAAGCTCATCAGTCTTTCATCAGCCTCATAACTTTGCTCTGATATTAACAAGACAGTCTATAAATCATTTTTATATAGCGCTTCCTGGCTCAGAGTAGACAAAGAGAAGATGATATGGCAGACACAGCGACGTCTTAAGTAATGTTGTGAAGTATTATTACAACTGTTTTCTATTTAAGTATGTTTTCAAATGTAATTTATTCCTGTGATAGCAAAGCTGAATTTTCAGCAGCCGTTACTCCAGTTTGCATTGTCACATGATCCTTCAGAAATAATTTTAATATGCTGATTTGGAAACATTTTTAACCATTACCAATGTTGAAAACGGCTATGCTGCTTAATATTCTTTTTGGAAACTGTAATTCTTTTCAGGATTCTTTTATGAATAGAAAGCTCAAAAGAATAGCCTTCATTTGAAATAGAAATGTTCTGTAACATTATACATGTACTGTTACTTTACTTTTTATCAATTTAATGCATCCTTGCTCAATAAATTAATTAATTTCTAGGGATGCACCGAAATCAAAATTCTTGGCCGAAACCGAAAACCGAAGAGAGGAAACCAAGGCCGAAAGCCGAAAACCGAAACACCGAAATAAATTATGCCAATTATTAGTACCATTGAATTTATGGCTATGACTGTGTAACTTTATTAAAAATCAAGGCAGTGCAATTGCATAAATTAATATTAAAGTTTCAAATAATAAATCAATTACAAAGTATGCAATGTATTTAGCACATTGCAACAATGCACAGTATAAAATAAAAATGTTTAACTTGACCTCACTGAAATAATAATGTACAGGCCTACTGGCAGAAAGGTACAGAAATTGAATACAGTAATCAAACATAAAATAACTGCATATTTAACTGTTTAAATTAAAGATTAATCCTTATTAGACTTACAAAAGCTATTCAATCAACAGCAGTGAGTGATGCCCTTGTCTTTTGTTAAACACACCGCAGTAAAGGCTACTGCCCCTTTAAGAGCCGATGCAGGGATAATCGTCGTCTTTCTCGACTGTATACAGTTCACTTAAGGATTATAGAGACTATGTCTGCTAGGATGCTCATGAAGATGGACATGTTGACATACTTTTTGTGTGAGTTTGTCCGTTTAAGCGCAAGACTTGAAAGAGAACTCAATATTTGCGCGCTGTGAGACGAGTGCGCGCTTTCGGGTGAGTGCACAGAGACAGAGCTTCTCACAGCGTGTGAGTTCTCATTCGCGTCTTCTGGCTCTACACCCAGTGATGATGCGAAAACGACTGGTCATATTCGGATATACGGCAGCACTCGCATGCATTGAACAAAGTTTACAAAGAGAGACCGTTTTGCCCACGTGTTTCTTTTATTATCGCTGTTGTTGTAGTGTATCACTGAGGAGCCAGCACGTGTATCCATCAACAGAAACAAAGCATTATTTTCAAGTTACAACCCATAGATGCATCATCAGATGTGAGATGAACCACATACGTCCACACCGCGGACATGTTGCTTGTTTAGACCGTTTAGACAAGCACGTGCAGGTCGCGGTTTCTGTTTATGACATCACAACATTTCGCCGTATTGTTTCGGTGATAAAAGTCTTTCGGCCGAAAACTTTCGGTGGCCGAATATTCGGTGCATCCCTATTAATTTCTTAAACATATTACTGACCCCAACATTTTGAACTGTAGTGTATACAATGTGAGTGTGGTCCTGTCCTGGTAAACCCTACATTGTGAGGACATTGTGGGAAGAAAGTGTAAAAATGCAGAACGTTTTCTGTGATTTAGTAGATTTAGTGGTAGGGTTAGAGTTAGGAAATAGAATATGTTGTTCAAGTCCCAACATCCATGCCTCTCAATGGCTGCCAGGCTTTTTCGTCTAGGCTTCCTGGCACACTCTGCTTCAATTGCCGCCCTCTTACATTTGGTCCTGTGGGCTTTGAGAGACACAAAGCGAACTGATGCCCAGGCCTGACATTAGCCGACAATGGAATACTTGGAAGGACGAAAGAGGAGTTTGGCAGCTGTAAAAAGGGAGAAAAGAAATAGCTAAAAGAAAAGTACAGTGAGAAAAGTGGGGAAAACCAGCATAATACCATTCCTAGGGAAGACCACCTTATTTTCAAGAAATATGTGATTAGAGGCCATTTCTTCTGAAGGAGAGATAACCAAACTCTTTTCCTTCCGCAGTGGCGGAATTGGCCTCCATTAAAGATGAAATCAATAACATGTATAAATACCGATATCTCGCTTGTCTGCATGGTTCACATAATACTGCCTGCCTGGGTGAGCTGTGGGAGAATGGCAGCCGGACACTGACCCATCAGTCAACAGCTACATCAGCAAGTTGACCTTTCCGTTATACCCACTCTCCAATTCCTGCTGCCTTTCACTAATGGAGAGATGGGAGGATGAAGGTGAAAGAGATGTCTCTCTTAAGCATAGCAGAGAACAAATACCTTTGGTTTTCTGGACCATCATACTGTATAGAGACGTTCTGTTTGAAGTGACAATTCACACTTAAAGTCAAGAAATGTCAGTGTGTTATTTTTATATCAGTTTTTTTATATTTATTTAACATTAGAACCGCCACGGGGTAAAATGTACCCATCTATGTTACTAAACAACACCTTCACTGAGATAGTGGTGATCAGTTTTAGTCACAACGGATAATGTTATAATAACCACCCAAACAATATAATAACCACCCAAATGCCGAAAAAAATGTAGAAAATGTATCTAACATTATATGTTTGTGGTAATACTCAATTTACATGTAGGCATACACATTTTAAGTGTGCCATAAGAATTCCATTGTTGTTATTATTATTATTATTATTATTATTATTATTATTACTACTACATTTTAATATATTTTTTATTATAGTCGAATATGTATTTTTGTGGACAGGCCACTTAACTACTTTTTTGTCCACAATAATACTGTTTTTACAATATATATAAAAAACAACAACATGGCATATACATGTACAGTGAAAATCATTCTATATCCACTAGATCAGCACTTCTCAAAGTCCGGACTCTGGTCCGGATCCGGACCCGGAGGCAGTTCAATCCGGACCCGCCTCCATTTCGTATTTCCACAGCAGTAATTGTGTATAAGGGATTAAAGTCTGGATTTCTTACTTTGATAAACGCATGTCAAAATAATTTGTTTAGACTAGTTTTAGGTCTTTTTGGAGATGGTCCGACCGTTTGCAAAGACCCGTCCCGTTTAGTTATTGTTGCCATGGCTCACACACACACACACACACACACAAACACACACGTTCTCACGTGGACAAAAAAATACATCGCGGAGCAAAGAAGACACTGACACCACGCTTACAGACAGGACAGAGCAGGTTACTTTTGATATGAAACAAAGTCTCAGCTTTCAAATGTTGTCTTTTTTTAAAAAAGAAATTCAAACAATAAATACCTTACCGTTTTGTCTCGATTTAATGTGTCGTGATCGCTGTAACGCCTCAGTAAAAGCTGCTCATGAAAAGATCATTTCTCTACCTTCTAGTTAATTGATAAGCATCAAATAAACATGAATGAACACTAAAAGAAATGTTGTTTCAACCGCGGAAAGACGTCAGTAAATAACGTTATACGTTATAAAATTTTTCAAGTTCAAGTCCACCAACATTAATCTACGAACTCTCCTGACTGCTTTGTCAGACAAAACGGCACAGACATTCTGCGATTAGACTGGTCAGATTGCCTGTCAATCAAACTTGCTGCGAATGGTGAATTAAAGCGAAGGCGAGATATTCCTCTGTGATTCAGTTGCCATCCAGTGAGCGTACTTTTGGCGCGACGCGACACTTCACCACAGTAGCGTTTGAATGGGTGTGGAGGATGTCATTGTCCAGGAAATAAAAAGAAAAGTTGACGAAGAATATAGTTTTCAAAAATGATTGGACAGAGAGGTATGTGTTCATTTTGCCCCAATCCAGCACGAAGCCATTCTTTTTGATTTGTAACGAGACAGTTGTGAAGAGTGGACATGTCAAACGTCATTATATGACAAAACACGGTGGGAGACAGACTCACATTAGACTGCTCTGTATTTTGCACCATGATAATTTTGTGGTGTTTTGTTAAGAAAACTCCAAACACTTAAATTAATGGTTTTGCCACTTTTGCACTTGTTATTCATGTATTTTGAATGCAAAAGGCACCCTATTTTTTCATAACATGAATGTTGATTTGTTATACATGTAAAAACAAGTTTTGTAATTACCATTAGTTCCGGACCGTTGTCATTGATGAAAATTCAGATTTGGACCTTTTGAATGTAGACTTTGAGAGACCCTGCACTAGATAATAGGTTTTTATGCATATGTGATACACATAGTGGGTAACTATGCAGTGGATTTTGAAGTTTTATTGTCTTAGGATATCCTTCAAAACAGTTGTTCTCAAATAGGAAAGGCCGGAAACTCAATAGGGAAACTCAGCAAACTTCCAACGTGGTCACAGGTGATATAGGGTCCCTATTTTTACTGAGCACATGGTCTGAAGCACATAGTGCAGGTGCACTTAGGGCATGTTCGAATCCACTTTTGCTACACTGTAAAAATGATTTTATGGCTAAGTAAATGAAACAGGAAAAATCATGCATATTTTGCTTAGAATAATCTTGTAAATGTGAAAATGATCGAATATTAAGTAAAATCTAAACATGTACTCTATTTTTACTTGTAAATATTACTCATCCAACAGACAAGTAAATATCACTTGTGACTCTCTGGCATATTTACACGAATTAATAAAGTACTTGAAGCTATTTAAAAAAAAATCAAGTAAAATTTACGTCTTCCTGAAGCAAGGAATCTGCGCATGCGCGAGAGAAAACCCGCGATCATCGAGGGCTTCTCCAATCTGCACTGCAATCCAGACCTGTACTCGAGTCTCGACAGGTAAGCAATAAACTGCATTATATTTTCGATTTTTAGATTTAATTTATTCAGTAAATGTAATTTAATTCAATGATTGTGTTGTCATCACCTAATTCTGTACATTTGAAAAGTTTTGAGTGTTCTAAAAGATGAGGTAACTTAGCTTCGTAAAACGTTAGCAATGAACGTTAGTTTTTTTTGTTGTCTTCAAGTTTAAGTTACAAAAATACGCCTAAAACACTTTAATAATACTTAACTGTTATGGTTGGTTCGTTATGGAGGGTAAACATGTTGCCGCCATGAATTGACAATGTAAGGAGGTTTTTGTTCCCTCGTTTTAAGAAATGCACGATTCATTCCCCCATCCCCTAATTAACGTCAATGTACTCAATTGTGCATGCAGTGTTTAAAAACAGTTCTCTTCTTTTAATAAATAGTGGCCACTTTGCAAATTACAATAACTATTTAAATCAAAACGCTTGAACACATAAGTACAATTTGGACACAGTTTAGTAAATCGAGGGAACAAATTCTTAATTCGTGGTCAGGAGCATTAATGTGAGGAAATGGCGACGAGAACTTCGTAACGTTACAGTCATGCAGGATTTTTTTGTATATGTCTTATCTGATTTGGTACGTTGGATATGACGTTTCGTTGTTGAGTTCTTTTGATCACTTTTTTTCAAACACGCTTTGCGTGATCTCATTATGGGCGACAGGCTAAACAGTTAAAATAATAATAATAAAATATAAATGTAAAACTCACAGATGCCCCCCAGGGTTTTTTGTTTATTTATTTTTATGTTAGAGACGTTTCAGCGGTGTTTCAAATAGTTTTAATTTCGTCAGACGAGACGAAATATGTTCGTCAACGACCTTTTTTCCATGACTGACGAGACTGTACCAATGTCCAAAAATGCATTATTATTGATGAAAAAAGACGAGACTATACATTGAATAGACAACAGCTTCACTATACAGCTAAACAGAGTCAGTACAGCATAATGTGCATTGATTATTACGTCAACCACATTTACAGTATAGTTTTATTATGGAGAGTGATTGAGATGACACCATGTTAACATTAGTCACACTCACTCATCAAATGTGACCATACACCTGCATTATTTTTCAATTAAATGTTATATATTGTAGTTCAATAATATTTATTGAACATTTCGTGGAGATCTTTTGGTAGTAAAAACTATTTGTGCAATAATTATGGTCCAGCACTTAACATATTTTTCTTCTAATATTTTTTTATTATTTATATTACTATTAGTGTGGTGATTAAGGTTAAAATAGAGAATACCAATGCAATGAGGCAAATTTAGAGTCATTTTGTGGCTGGAAATATAATATTATATTTCTTTAAATATGAAATTTTAAAACAATAATTTACATCCTAATATGTTTAATGATTCTTATATAAGCAAACACAAGTGAATATTAATGGATGCAAGTGAATATAATTTAACCCAAGAAGTTTAAAATAGTGCTTAAAAGGCAAACTTATTTTTCCTTATGTACAGTAGGCAATATATGAATTGATACTGATCGAAATCAATAAATTTAACAAAGTTGCATTCAACAAAAATCATTCATCAAGTGTATTTTGCCTGGTAATTATGCACATTTAACCAACATTTGAGATGTGTGAAACACTATTTGACTGAAATGGTATTAGAAATAATCTCAGAAATATTTATTTAAAAAAAGACTAAAATGTTTTAACTAAAACTTGACTAAGGTATATTGAGTTTTCTTTTGACTAAAACTGGACTAAAATGACAAGACTTTTAGTTGGCTAAAACTTGACTAACTAAAAAAGATATGTGAAAGATTAAATATGACAAACTAACAAGGACATTTGGCACAAGACTAAGACTAAGACTAAATTAAAAATAGGTGACAAAATAAACACTATTGAAATGAATGTGAATGATGAAATGGATGATGTGAATGCAAATATTATTTTAATTAAAAAAAAAAAAGATTACTGATTATTGTTTTTTGTCTTTTTTTCTTAATTTCAGAATATTTCGCATATGCACCCAGTCCTTTGTGCATCTGGAAGTCAAGTGATTGAGAGGGACAGAAGAGAAAGACCACTTCATTGTTGCCCTGAAGTCCACTCAGTGGTACAGTTGATTTTGAATGGATTCAAGCTTTTTATATGAACTTTCTTCAATCAAATCTTCATTAATTTTGAGGTGAACCACATGAGGTGGTTGTGCAAAACATGTCAATTTACTACACTGCAAAGATCTGAACTTCTAAAACATTTCCGACTGAAGCATTGGCACAGCACACAATACCGTTTAATTCCTTGCCCTTACTCAGATTGTCCTTGTTGCTTTAGGACCTGGAGTGCCCTGCACTCTCATTTATCCAGAGATCACAGAGAGTCATTGGACTGTACAGAAGCCCTCTCATTTAGGTGTCTTGTTTGTAATTCAGCAAGTAACCATTCAGAAAAACAATACTTTGAGCACATTCGAGGTCATCTTAAAAATTATGAAACAGTGACCTGTGTTTTCAATAATTGTGAGTACAGTACAAATATATATTCAACGTTTGCATCCCATAAAAGCAGGAAGCATACTCCCCACTCACTTGAACATTTCAAACCATCCATCCTTCAAAATTACACTTGCCAAACACCCAAAGATACTGAATTTAGTGTTGATGAAAATAATTTATGTGAAACTGTTGAGGAAGAACAAAATTTTGTCAAAATAATCAACAATAAGTTGGGTTGCCTTTTTCTAAAATTAGAAAGTGTTTTCAATGTGTCTAATAAGTGCATTGATGAAATAATAGATGAATTACAATTTATAACATCAACCGCTTCAAGCCCAGTTATCAAACAGATTATTGAGACAACTTTAAAAAGTAATGGTTGCAGTGTTGATGAGTCCGTAGTCTTAGACCTGGTGGAAAATCTTACCACCCTTAATCCTCTAAATGCAGCTTTTGGGGTGGATGGACCTTTCAAGACCTCATACAAAGAGGAAGATTTCTGAAGGAACAGTTCTCTATTGTTGAACCTGTAGAGTACATCCTAGATGAAAACTGCACATTCCAGTATGTTCCCATTTTGCAGTTGTTGACAAAGATTTTAGTAAAAAATGATGAGGCATTCAGGAATACACAAAGCTCTAAAGGTACTTATGAATCCTTTTGTGATGGTTCAAATTTCAAAGAAAATAGATTTTTGTCTGGAGATGTAAGAATCCCTCTTATACTCTACATTGATGACTTTGAGGTGTGTAATCCACTTGGGACTTCACGAAAAAAACACAAAGTTACTGCCGTCTATTGGGTCTTGGGAAACATTCGCAGTGCATCACGCTCCTCATTGACATCCATCTATCTGGCTGTTCTTTGCAAAGCCAATGATGCAAAGAAATATGGATATTCTCGTGTTCTTGAACCATTGTTGACTGATCTCAAGAGCTTGGAGCAAGACGGTGTTTTTGTGTCCTCTTTTGGGAGATTTATCAAGGGCACAGTGTTCTGTGTGATTGCTGACAATCTTGGAGCTCATGCAGTTGGAGGATTTCTTGAGAACTTTATCGGATCACACATCTGCAGATTTTGCACTGGGGCACGGCCCCAATTCCAACAGTTAGAGGTCAGATCTGGTGCATTTTCACCAAGAAAAAAACAAGAACACGAAACACATGTTCAAACAGCTTTGAGGACTGCAACCCATTGCTTTGGGGTGAAAGGCAAATGTCCAATTACCGACCAACTGAATCACTTTCATGTAGTATCAGGGTATCCTCCTGATGTGCTTCATGACTTGCTTGAAGGAATTGTACCATTTGAGCTGGCGCTGTGTTTGGATGTGTTGATAAGGAAAAAGTATTTTACTCTTGCTGAGCTCAACCATCAAATCAAAACATTCCCATACAAATGGAGTGACAGAACAAACTCACCTCAAGTTGTTGCACCAAACTTTGTGTCCAAAACCAGCATTGGTGGCAACGCCCATGAAAACTGGTGTTTTTTGAGGTTGCTGTCACTTATGGTTGGAGATAAAATACCAGAGGATGAAAAGGCATGGCAGTTGATAATGACTCTTAAAGATGTTGTTGATCTTGCTCTGTCACCTGTCTTTTCAGATGCAAGCATTGGTTTTCTTGACAGCAAGATTTCTGAACATCGACATAGATTCCTTGAACTTTTCCCCAACAGAGGCTGCTTCCGAAACATCACTTTCTTGAACATTATCCTCAGCTTATTAAAGACTTTGGCCCCCTTGTGGCATTATGGACAATGAGGTTTGAGGGCAAACACCGCTTCTTCAAGAAAGTTCTTCGGCAAACTGGTTGCTTCAAGAATGTTTTGATGTCACTGGCAAGGAAGCATCAAACAATGATTGCATTCCATTTGTATGACTCTGATCATGCAAGGCCTGCCATTTCTGTGACAAAAATGTCTAAAGTGCCACTTGAAGTGCTAAATGAAGAAATAAAAGAAACCATGAGAAAACAATTCCCCGATGCCACTGCAGTGCATGTGACAAATAAGGTTGACTATTTGGGCACAGATTACACCGTAGGAATGATGTTAGCATTTGGATCAACTGGAGGATTGCCCGACTTTGCAGAAATTGTTCAAATGGTCGTTGTCCAAGATGAACTCAGCTTTGTTGTCCGGCTGCAAAGCACCTGGTACAATGACCATCTCAGGGTTTTTATGTTAGAACCCACTCGTGATATCAAAGTCCTTCAACAAGCCCAGCTAACAGATGTGTACCCACTGGCAGCTTACACCATGGGAGGATACCTTATGGTGTCTCTAAAACACTACATTTGCGTTGATTAAAAGGTTATGTGCCTATTTTATAATACATTCTTTTTTTAAAAGTTATTTTCATTATTTAAAAACTGCTATAATTATTTTTTTCTCCATAAGAATGTTTTTGCGTTATATTTTGTTAATGGTGATAAGATTGTAGTAATGTAATGAGGTGTGTGTGTGTGTGTGTGTGTGTGTGTGTGTGTGTGTGTGTTTAGGTGCAGGTGCATGACTGTGTGTGTGGAGTTTATGTAAGAGAGAGACACTGGTTACAGTTATAAATGTAACCCTTTCTTCACTTTTTCTCTCTTTTAGATTGAGATTGTGAAACACATCAACAATGTTCGCACCTAGCCCAGCTGTACTACGAGTAATTCTACATGACCATGACATACGGAAACTGTTCCTTCCATCTGGAATTCCAAACACAGTAGATGATCTTCTGAAAATTGTAAAAGAGACTTTTCAAT
Organism: Gobiocypris rarus; assembly: GCA_023029165.1. Lineage (NCBI taxonomy): Eukaryota > Metazoa > Chordata > Actinopteri > Cypriniformes > Gobionidae > Gobiocypris > Gobiocypris rarus. The sequence continues at coordinate 27,228,973 of CM040927.1, read as the reverse complement.
TGGATGAACATTTCAGTCTCATGTACATGGACACTGATTTTGGTCAGTTTTTTACTCTGACCTCTACTGATGACATTAAGAACAAGGACTCAATCAAAATAGTTAAAAAAGAAGATCCATCAGTCATTCTGACACTGACACCTGTTTGTGACTCTGACATCTTAGTAACTCCAAGAGATGTGGACCAGCATTCTACAGATGAGCAACCCTCAACTAGTTCTAGGAAAACCGTGCTATTGGCACCAAATGAGGGTCGCTCAGAGAAGTGGCCAGAAAAATTTGAAGTTCCTCAGTTTTCCTTTGATATTGACAGAGTTCTCCAAGCTGGAAACCAAGCATATTTTGAAGATGGTACTCTCCTTCAAAATCATAGTGTGAAATCTGACATCCTGCAAAAGCTTGCTGAATCTATATTTAAATACACGGCATATCCCACAAATCTCCACATACAGTTCGTCATAGAGGCTTTGATAGAAAAGTATCCATGCCTGAAGGAACCTGGATGTTTGTCAGGGATGTACGGCTGGCAACAAAGTCTGAAGTACAAAATGGGCAACTATCGTTCAAAGTTGAGAAACCGAGAGCTTGCCTACCCAGAGCTTGCAGTTAACTCACTGAAAAGGAAACGGCCAAATGAGAGAATTCCGAGCAAAAATGTCAAAAAACCAAAAAAAGCTGAACTGAACTATCTTCCTCCACACCCTAATGGGGAATCCCTTGAGAGTTTAGAAAATGAACGACAAGCTTTGCTGAATGAAATCAAAAAGAAAAACAATCAGAGAGTCATTGCAGAGAAAATGTCTAAAACATTCTCATACAGACGACATGAAGTTGTCAATCTCAACCCACTAATTAAAGATTTCCAGGAGAGATGGCCTGCCTTATTCACAGAAGCTCAGGTAAGTTGAGCCATAATATATTATTGCATATATTATACATTTGATTCTTTGGTGTTCATATAAAAAAATATTTTGTGTATGGATTTCTTAACTCTTTACAGATAAAGGATGAATTCCAAAGAATTACCGCTGTGCCCCTGGAGCAAACATTTATGTCCAAATTAGATGGCTACACCCCAAAGCTCTTGGAGCTTTTGAAAGCTAAGGGAGGTGTTGCAGGAGTCAAGATAAAGTCAAAACTCAGTGCATTGAATCAGGTATGCGACAAGTAGCTGTATGAACCAGTTAAACATTCTGTTATGTATATTTGTGTATTGACTGTTATAATTTTGTGTATCATCATTAACAAATGCCACTCGACCACATCCATTCCTCCACACACATTGTCTTCTATCTGTCCATCCATCTTTATGTCTATTTTGGTTTCTGAAACCATTTAAACATCTTTTTAAAAATGTTAATTTTCATACTATTTTAAAATTTTCAGAAAAGGTTGAAAGTTACTGTTCTGTTTTTTTTTTGTATTGATTATTAGAAATAAATCTCTTTTACCAGGGACACACTGTTGAGAAAAGACGAGATGTTGTGATCCGGAGTCTCATTGAGTATCTTGGAGAAGTGGAGGAGAATCTTTTCAAAGACTGCAATGTAAGTCCCAGACATGTTATGCTAAACATTTATATGTAATCTGCCACACAAGACATTTAAAGCGTTAGCAAATGAAAAATTCATATTTATAGGGATAGTACATCCAAAAAATACAGTAAATATTTTCAGTCAAAACCTTTGCCCTCAAGTTTGTGACATGGGGTCAGTGTCAGTGTCTGGTCGCCTTACCTTTTGATTTTCAATTCTTAATGAAGTATGTTATGGCTTCTTAAAGGGTTATTTCACCCCAAAATTTAAATTCTGTAAGTAATTACTTACCCCCTATGTCACTGAAACCTGTAAGACTTTTGTTCATCTTCAGGAACACAAATGAAGAACTTTTTGATGACAGAATGATGTCAGATTTCCTACCATAGACTGCCTTCGCAACTGAAACTTTGAAGCTTCTAAAAGTTCATAAAGACATCGTAAAACTAATCCATATGAATCAAGCAGTTTAGTCCAGATTCTCTGAACAGACTCCATTGCTTTAAATAATTAAAGGACAGATTTAATTTAGGCTTTTAATTGCATGTAAACATTGATCAGCGCACATAAGCAGAACCTCAACCAAACCTGAATGATGCACAAGAAAAAACCTCTTATTGGATGCTCAAACGTGCTGGGTAACCAATGAGGTTCATTCTTGTGTATTACACAGTATGTTGGAGCTTCCGGAAGAGTTTTTTTTCTTGTGCGTCATTTCCGTTTGGTTGAGCTTATGCTTATGTGCGCTGATTAATGTTTCTATGCAATTAAAAGCCTAAATTAAATCTGTTCATCATTTAAAGCAGGGGTGGGAACGTTGATCCAGAAGGGCCACTCTCTTGCAGAGTTTAGCTCCAACCCTGAGAAAAACACTCACCTGCCTGTAACATCAGAAATCCTAAAGACCTTGATTAGCTTCAGGTGTATTTGATTAGGGTTGGAGCTAAACTCTGCAAGAGAGTGGCCCTTTTGGATCAACGTTCCCCACCCCTGATTTAAAGCAATCAAGTGTATTCAGAAAATTTGGACTAAACTGCTCGATTGATATGGATTAGTTTTCAGTTGTCAATTTCAGTTGCGAAGTTAGTCTATGGAAGGAAATCTGACAGCATTCTTTCATCAATATCAATATCTGAAGATGAACAAAAGTCTTACAGGTTTCAAAGAGTTAGTCAGGGTGAGTAATTAATGACAGAATTTTAATTTTGTGATAAACTATCTACGGTGGCCCAGTAGTGCAGCCGAACTAAATTAAACCACAACACAAAGTTATCGTCACAACACAACGAAATCGCCACAACACAACGGAAACAAGCCACAACACAACGAAATCGCCACAACACAACGGAAACAAGCCATAACACAACGAAATCGCCACAACACAACGGAATTGCTCCCGACCACGAGGGGGCTTTCCGGTGTGCATTAAAGTTAGTTTTCCTTGCCATTGTTCTATAGATTGGCCAGTCTTACAAAGATATAAACACTACGATCAGTTTTAAGTGTGTAACCATTGTATTTCGACATGAAATATCAATTCAAAATCACCTACATGCATTATCGCTGCATATTTATACTCAAAAACGCTTTTACACGGCGCTTGATGCCTAAGGGAACGTCTGCCAATTCCACCATGCAGTTGAAACATATAATTTGTATGAATTAAAATAACTTTTAACATTTAAAAACAGACATGTTAAAATTCCACAGCTTTGTTGTATTCTAAAAAACTGACTCAATAATGCACAACATTGGAACATTTAAACAAAACAAAAAGTCATTTTAATTAATAAAATTATAAGTTTCAACCACTTGGTGGAATTGGCGGACGTTCCCTTGGGCATCAAGCGCCAGACAGCGTGTAAAAACGTTCACAAGTATAAATATGCAGCTATAGGTGATTTTGAATTTATATTTCATGTCGATATACAATGGATACACACTTAAAACTGATCGTAGTGTTTATATCTTTGTAAGACTGGCCAATCTATAGAACAATGGCAAGGAAAACTAACTATGCACTCCGAGAGCCCCTGTGGTGGGAGCATTTCCGTTGTGTTGTGGCGATTTCGTTGTGTTGTGGCTTATTTCGCTGTGTTGTCGCGATTTCGTTGTGTTTTGGCTTGTTTCCGTTGTGTTGTGGTTTAATTTAGTACGGCTGCACTACTGGGCCACCGTAACTATCCCTTTAAGTAAAAATGTATTTCTCAATTTCCGAATAACAAATTTCCCAATCACTGTATCCCAGTTATTCTCATATTGGTGACATAAGACCGCAAAGCCTTGTAGGCTGCTTCAGTCTATCATGTGGAAAGATGTAAAATTGTCTTGACCATTTTTTTTTTAAACGTTATTAACATTTTAAATTTGCGTTCCCCCCTTTTCTTCATGGATTGCATTAGGATGGCAATCAAGAAGACTTCATGGAAGAAGTGATGGTGATTCTTGTTCATTCAAAGCGGAGACAGCGAGCCAGTGATGTCCATTGTGCTGGAAGGAACAAAGGTCCTAACTAAATGTGAAAACACCAGCAAAGCTTGTGCTCTTCTAATGGGATTAATCTATTCTCTCAATCTGCAGTATCCCTCAACACTAAAATACACATTTGAGGTCTTCCAGAAACTTTTTATGGATCTCGATGGACTGAAGCTCTCTCCAAAAGTTTGCTCATTGAAAAACAAGCTTCTTATGTAATACTTTTCCATACTGTGGATGTTCTTCTGCATTTATCTGCTTGTCGACTCGCTTGTGACGGAAGAACTGAACCATTGAGAAACAGCATTGAGTGTACCCCCTGTGACATATGTTCATTGTGTGTTAACTTTTACATATACATTTGTATTAGTTGCATGCACATTGTTGTATTACAACAACAGAGTTGATGAGAGTTTCCATCATTTGATAAACTGTTTTGAACAAACGTTTTTACATGTAGGCCTACAAATTTCAGGATTTGTATTACAAGGTTTTGAATTTAAAAGGCTTTCAAAGGCCTCTCTGAGTTTCCTTTTTGAGGTAGTGGGTGGGGGCTTGATTAATACTAAGAAGTAATTTGACTGACTTGACATGGTTTCATTCAAAAGCAATTACCTTGTTGACTTGCTGTATCTTTTTATTTTTTATTTTTTGTGGAGAACCTGTACCCTGTAACATCCAGTACAAATTTCTGAATTTGTATTGTTTTGTTTCAGTGTTTAGATTTAAAGACTTAAAAAAAAAATTTGACAGAGATTAAGGAGCTAACTTAAACCTTAGTGAAGCATTACATCTGTAAGTGCTTGTTATTTGTTGTTAATAAATTACTCTTAATTGCACATTGTCACAGTATTATTGTCACATTATAATAGCAACATTTCATTTAAAATAATTACCAGCACTGCATAAAACAAGTAAAGTACATTTAAAAGAGCAAATTGTTTTACTTAATTATCTTAATTACATCAAATTTGTAAGTAAAAATTACTCAATACAATTCAACAGGCCAAGTTATATGTACTTATTCACTTTGTTAATTTTACTCAGCTTAGTTGAGTAAATTTACTTAATTTCCTTACGTGTGAAATTTACTTGATAAAAATTCGTGCAAAAACTTGCAAAATAAAAATTTAGTAAATTCTACTTATTGTTTTTTTCAGTGTAGTTTAATGATGGAAAAAATGGTCGGTACCTTAGGTGATTGGTCACAAGGGTTGTACATAGTCTCTTAATGAGTGTTTTGGGTATAATGTGCAATAAACTGATCAGATTCTCTTCTCCCATTCCCTTTAAAAGCCAGTTGCGCTTGCACCATGGCGGATTTGCTATTTGCAGTGGAAAGACTGAATGCTTCTCAGAGAGGAATACTCTTTATTTTTAATATTTAAAAATGTTTGCGCGCTGATGCACATCTTTTTGTGTGTAATAAGCGGAAAGTACACGTGCTGTTCATATTTCTTTCTGTTAATAATGTATTGTCCTTAATAAATATTGTAGTTATAGTTCTGTTAATGTTGTATTAGATAGGGGCCTTCAAATATTGTGATTGTGGCTATTCCAGAAAGCAGGTTGTGTGAAATATCTGGGTATGTTTTAAGAGTAAGCAAGCGGATAACCTCAACTTTCGGTTCCAAAAAACGGAGGTAACTTTCATGGTATGTAAGTAGCCATAGCAACTCACTCTCTGAACATAACCTGCTCCAGAGCCAGTTATTTTCCTGAATTAGTTAGCTTAAGAGGTATTCAGATTTGTGATTATATAATTAATATGGTTATATAAATATATAACCAAAGTTGTTATACAGCTACAGTTATACAATATTATTTAATAATTCTAAAGCACTATTAGAATAAGGTAATGTTTAAATGTTAATTCAATTCAAATATATTTATCATTTATTTTATTGTCATCTCACATGTGAATCTGCATTCAATTAATTAGGATCAAACTAACAATATAATCTTTATTTTCAGTTATTAAAAATTACTTATTGAATGAAGAGGCTGAAGAAATGATTGCACAACCACCAAATAGGTGGCGGTGTGCACTAAGTAGGTAATGTGAATCGCCATTAAACAAAAGAGGAGGAAGTGGAATGGCGCACTCTTTCTTAGCATCTGTTTCCATGGTGAATCATTGATTTGTTGCACTGTTAAGAAGGTCTTGTGTGTTCATGGTTAACATACTCTGGGTTGGCCGATCTTACTCCCGGACGCGTTTTTGGAACCAGCATACCTTGAGTAAGCAAGGTTTGGGTTAATCAACCAAAAGTTTGAGTTATATGTGACGATAAGTTAACCTTGCTTTCTGGAAGACCCCCTTGGACAGTGGGGCATTTGAGTTAAAAAGGTTAAGAACTACTGGTTTAAAATACTGAGCATTTAGGTGTCTTTTAGACTTACATTGAGTCCCATCGCTACAGATAAATCATGTTGTCGGGTCTAAGTGATTAGAGAGGCGTTGAAGTGCAAGGCTCAGATTTAGCCAATCAAGTGGGTGGTGAAGAGAGGCACAAGCTTATCCGTGTAACGACATCTTGTCTCTGAAAGACACATTCTGACTCTCTGCCAGGTATTTCATGGCTCTCTTCACCGATGAATATCTGTGGTCGCTACGGTGATTCTAGAGACAAAGACGCCTCCGTCCCTCTCCTTAAAGATGGTATCTATGGAAACTGCTGGGATCCCACAGCTGTAACAGAGTGCTGCTATTTCCAGAGTTGGTTAATTACAACAAATGTTTTTTTTTTCTCACTCTCTCTCACCTTATGAACAGGTAACGTGTGACTTTAAAATGCATTATGCACCTTTCTGGCTTATCGTGGTCCACTTGTCAGCTATATTTTGTCTAGAGGCTCCGAAGAGGCTGAGGCTGAGAAATGAATGACACTAGCAAAGAAATGGCAGGACATGTGCAACGGATAGGTGAGATGTAGATTTGAGAGGCCTAAGAATATGTCAAGCGCTTGAAAGTGAGACATAATCAACAAGGCAGGAGTCTTGTTTATAGCATTTTCTTGGGCATGGATACATTAAAAGACCTCAAGAATGAGATTTGTACTTTGCGCACACCTGCCCAAATGGACGAGGCAATTATACTTGAGTAAGGTACACGTGACAATGTTTATTTTCCCTTATGAAAATTAACCTTGGTTTTTTTATAGTAAAAGTGTAGTAACAATGTGTAACCATGTTTTTTGGGCTAATTGATTACCATTTGTATAACTTCAGTTTTAGCACACATACTATGGTTAAATTATGGTTCAAGTATATTTATATAAATATCAAATTTATTGTTACCATTGTTTAACTATAAAAACCATGTTTTTTGTTTTGTTTTATTTGTAATAAAACCATGGTTAATTTTTGTAAGGGCTAGTACACTTCACCAAAAACACACTACAAAAAGAATTGTGTAAAAACCAGTAAACCTTGAGATTATTACTTGTGACTTTAGAACAAAATATGTGGAAATGAGAACATGTATACAACTAAATTAAAGGTGTACTATGTAGGATTTTGCAGTAAAATATCCAAAAACCACCAGGTCAGTGTTATATATTTTATTCAGTTGAGTGCTTTCAATATCCCAAATGTTTCGAACTATTTGTAAATCATGAGAAAATTGCTATTTTAACCAAGGAGCCGGGACGCCTGTCAATGGCATCATATCTGCGTTACCCTCGGTTTTCCTTGGTTTCCGCTTTACTCTTACTGCAGTGTGAACAAGTGTCATAGCAGCCACCGAGTGAACGCACAGAGTAACGTTATAACACAATTCTCAACACGCTTAAATGTGTCTAATATGATTAACAGAGATGCGTTACCTCAGATCATGACCGGAAAAGCGAAAATGGCACCGGCGACCGTCATAATAGAAAGTCCCGCTAAGCGCGAGCCGTGTGTTGCGTAACAATCGTTCCAGTGGCCTTGCTCAGCTCCCACAACACTCGGTCCTGCTCTGCTTCACACTACAGTAACATTAATAATCGCATTCCATGAACATGATTTCTGCCTGAGTCCTATTCCGATTCTTCCCTGCTGGCTGTGAGGTGAAGACCACATGTCCCACGATTCTGTGCTCAAACTTGGCGTCATCAAACTATGCCTTTGTTTTGAATAGGCGACCTCTAGCAGATGGAAAAGTTGCATAGTGCACCTTTAACAATCTCCTGAACATGTTCTAAATTCACTAAACATTTTCATCTAGTTTTGTAATTAAAAAAAAAAAAAAATTATTGAATTGTTTCGTATTGGCTTATTTCTGCTATTGTATGCTCATTTTGTAAATGTAAGCAACTAATTTAGATACACATTTACCTGGCAAGGGTGCACAGCATCCATGGCATCAGCTAATTCTCTACTGTAGCCTTACATGCATACTTTCACCCTCTGAACCATCTTCACAAGAAATACAATTTCAGTGTACATCATTATTCATGGTACGACCTTTGGTTTCATTTTAACACAGCTCTGAAGGGCCCTCTGACACCCCCTGCTGAAGTTCCATCAAATTTGCAAAAGAAAGACATTGATTTTCCAAACACACTCTGAAAGACTGTCTGGAATTGAAAGTCAGTTTTTTCTGTCAACATCTCACAAAATAGAGCCTGCCTCCCTTTTCATTTACCACAAATGTGTTGGTTAAAAATCTCTTCACATGAGTTAATTGCGGTGTTGGCGCATATTGGGCGGATATATTGAGCCAGAAATCACTTGGCGTGTTTCTGTCTCTATCTCTCGCTCTTCCCCTTTTTCATTCCCTTCATCTTTAGCGTTCCGATTGCTCAGCTGACATGAAACAAATGACTGTGAGCTGAGATCTGGGTGCACAGCTGAGCCACTGTAGATTGATTTAAAGTGAATTGCTTTCATTTCTACACTGACGATATGTCGCTCCTCGTAAACAAACTTCTCTAGAGAGGAAATGAGAAAATTGTAATCAATGCTGGAGTACCCGCAAGCAGACATTCATTCCTTTGGATTAGGGCAGTTAGAAGGAATTAGACCTTAGGACAAACATCAGGAGAAAATATCTCAGTGAGAAGCAGTTTAGCGGGTCTGTGCTAACGTTTTATTGAATGCCGCTTATTGCCTCTGACTTGAGTTGACGGACATTCCTCGCATGTCTGGCTGAAAGGCCGTTTTTATGTTCGATAAACGTTGGTCCATTCACCCTTGTGGGAGGAAAAACAGAGCCACACTTGTCTTCCAGAGACAGACCATTATTCCCTTATTGTTTGCTGAGGTTGTGTGTTGTAAATAATGCACACCAGCTTTGTAGCTTCACTATGTTTTACACCAGGTCACCACTGCCAATGAGAGCAGAACATCAGCTGTGATAAACCAATGAACAGAGACCAGCTGAAAGTTTTATCTGTGCTGACATGAACTTGGATATTTTGCCTAAAGTTTGATAGTCAATAAAGACGACAATGTTTGACTGTGTGAATGAGAATGTTACCTGTAGATTTCAATTTCTGTACAGGTTGCATTTGACTCCGGGAAAATCTCCAGTTGTCACTGATGTTGACATTTGGGCCTTTCTGGATTACAATCCGGTGAATCTGCATAAAATAAAAATTATAAGTTAAATTACTCCAGCTGCTGTGAGAGAAATGCGGTCCGCAACTCATGTGCATAACTACTACTAGCCTTCTTTATGTGTACCAACGTGACGTAATGACGCAATGATGCAAAGACGTGCTTGAATTTCCTGTGGAAATCCACCACTACCAGTCAAATTATAACACATTATTACAAGCTTACTGTTGTGAATGGGTTAGGGAGAATGAAGGTAAGGAGATAGTTTTGAATACTGGCTTGTTGTCTACTTTCTCAAATTGATTTTGGATAATTTTTTTTTACCAAAAAAAGTTAGAGACTGCAGCTTTAAAGTCACAATCTTACCAAGCATTTGTCTCTAATCCATGTCTTTATGGCTCAACTCTACAATGTTGACACTCTTACCCAAAATGGAGTTTTCTTGTCACAGTGGCCTAAACTAACCTCCGAACAGGCCTCCTGATCATAAGGAATGTTACGCCTTCCCATGCCGTAATTTTACCTATGAGTTTATCACTGGTGACCCCAGCTCAGATGTTACCGCAGGGATTCATCTGCTGGCTGCCGTAAATCAGTAGAGTGCTGGGTGTCTACATCCTTATCTCTTGCAACAGTCCTCAGGGGAGGGTCCAAAGGCCGAGAAATAGATTAGCAAGCTGCTCTAAAAGCAATCTCTCCCCACTTCTCTCGATGGTGTCGCCAGCTTTGGTTTGTCTTGGACTCTGGAATACAATTACAGCAAATTTGGTATTATCTACCTTCTTTATGGTGATAAATACCCAAGATGCTACATGTTAGCTCTAAACAGCCCTTGTGTGCAAGAATTGCTGTCTGGGTTTTCTTTTCCTTTATGTCTTTTTAGCAGCAGAATTGCACCCCAGCTTCCAATTTACATTTCAATTGTGTTCCATTTGTATGTTTCACAATTGAGCAAATCTGTCATAAGCGGCAGAAGAAACTAAAGTGGCTCCATGAGTATTTAACAGGCATTATGGCAGTTTTAAACAAGTGTAGTATGGCCCAGGTCTAGGTGAGCCATAGACCTTAGTGAGGGTAGGCCATATTTAATTTCTGACATGAATGAAAACGAGGCTGTGAGTGATAGAAGTAGAATGTGTTCAAAAACATTCAGTTGGCAAAAGCTAGACAAAACAAAAAAAAGGTGAGGGGACATGATCTGGGACCTTTTAACATAACGCATGCCATTCTAAACACGATGTGTATCCCTCGCAGCCTTGTTTTCATCCATGTAAAATTTGATGTGAACATGACTAAATCTATATCTAATATTTCACATTGCACTGACCATCAATTTACATGAATATCATTGTTCTGAAAACATTTCTGAAAATTGTCAAAAGAAGTCAAAGGCGTCACAATCAGTATAGCCAGATATTTACTGTTTAACTCATAGTACCCTATAAATTGTTTTCTAACTAACCTTGTTACAATTATAGGTAACCTTGTTACACATCAATACCTTAAAATAACTGGAATGGCCTTTTTAACAAACAGCAAAAGGATGTTTTTGGGCCATAGTTGAAGTAGCATTAGCATCATCCAGGATGAATCCATTCCCCTCCAGGTGGGCATGTGTCTTTCTGCCAAAGCAAGATGCGGCAGCAGTGCAGAGCAGTTTGATTACTCTGCAATTCAAATAGTCTTCCTTCTGGGAAGCAGCAGAAGCACAAATTCATTTCTCTCACCTTTACTTATTAATCTGCGTTCAATTTTTAAACAAGTTTGTGCATCTCATGTTTATTGATGCCACATTTTTTGAATCATCAGAGTAGGAGAATTAAAAAGGGCAAACTCGTAAGACTCATTAAGCATTGATCAAAAATAAAATAAATTGTTAAACAGTATCTTTTTTTTATGTACGGTAATGCAAATGGAGTAAACTTTCTTTTTTTGTGCTGTACTGTATATGAAGATGGCACTGTTGTAGAACACATCTCCATTGGTTGTCTTTTTGGTTGAGACTAAGGGCTCAGTTGTGCTTGCACCATGGTAGATTCGCCATTTACATGGCGTAATTTGTGAGCAGAAAGACTGAACGCTTCTCCAGAGAGGAATCCTTTTATCTTTTAATATTTAAAACTGTTTGTGTGCTGCTGCGCATCCCTGTGTGTACACCCGCCTATAAGCGCATATTACTAACAGTCTTTAAATAACACAGAAATACTGCACCATTGACTTTAGACCAGGTTTTTGTTTTCAGTTGCCTCAAAATAGCAACGTGCCAACAATGCGCCTGCAACACACCTCGTTTTCAGACCAGCACGCCAACAGGTGAACAAATGGGCATGAGTGCATTTGCTGTTTAAACAACGTGGTGCGTGCCATGAAAATGATAACTGCGTCTGGCTGAAACTTGCAAAAAACACTTGCATTGTGCCGGGTGTATGTTTCTCACGCAGATACAAATATTTTGACCTAATCTTGCTGTGTTTCCCCCTTAAATGGCCAGGCAGTCTGGGCTCAAATGAGATAGTTAAACACACAACTAGATGACATGAGTGGCAGAGGTGAAATGTGAGGCTATGGATTCACCATTAGGAGCAATTTGTGCAACACTACAGCCATAGGAAGCCTTGGTGCAGATGGGCTTTTAATGGTCATGTGTCAGTCATTATAGAAATGACAGCCTAAAAGTAGGAGTGACTGCTAATTCACATTCTCAATCAAAAGTAGCTTTTGAATAGCTGTTAATGGTTGCATAGTCAACAATTAATACTGTAGGTGAACCACTATTGGCCACCTGTCAAACATGGATTGCATAAACTATGCCGAGTGGCCATCCATCATTTATACAAATGGGGTGAGTTTGGGGATTTGGGTCTCACTTTGTATGAGTTGTAGACAACTAACATTATTTCAGTAACATGGTCAGCCAACTTTAATAAATGTCATCAAGAAAGTTGAACATGTTTTGAACAAGTACATTTTTGCTTTGAGAATTATATGTAATGATAGGTTTGATTTGGTTGATTTTAATCAGTTAGTATTAGAGCCTAACTCCAATTTCTGATTGACTGGAAGGAAATATATTTGAGGACGATAACATGTTTGAATTGTGACCAACGCAGTTTCGGTGGGTGTTATGGTACAGCATATTGTATCATTTCAGCATGTTTGCAAACAAACCAGAGAACTGTCCACCTTCATCCCATTCACACATTTCCTGCCATATCGACACTAATTTCACAGTCAACAAGTGCTATTGAGGACATGAAAAATCTGCTATTGATTGATGCATATTTTTCTCTCTGAGCACTTGAATTTTATATGAAAGAGCGAAGCCTCATTTAGATGGTAATTATTTTACATGGCGACATCATGCAATTTCAGCATTTACAGATTCTAGACAGTGATTTTATTGCTGTCCAAATAGGAAATGTCTTTTTTTTTTCTCACCACCCTGGAGAAAATTGCCTACTGTTTTATGACAAGCATGTGGTAATTTAATGCCTGTCCAAATTGTCATTTTATTAGTTTACATGAGGAATGGAGGAATTTATCATTTATAAATCTGTTTTGACCGCTGCTATGTCTCGCTTGGCTGCTGTTTGACACTTTTGCAGGTAATGAGTATTTGGACATTTAGCACAAAGGACGCTAGTTTCAGAGAACTTTGAATTCAGTATACCAATGCCCTGTATTGATTGAATCCAGGAATAAATTGTGAACCTGCGATGGTAGAAAGTAAGTATGTTCGTTTTTTTATAGACTTATTTTTTCTGAAACTCTGTTGCATGTTGTTTCAAATCTTAGTTTATATAGAACAGTCACACACACACACACACACACACACACACACACACACACACACACACACACACACACACACACACACACACACACACACACACACACACACACACACACACACACACACACACACACACACATGTTGTGTTTCCATGTTTTGTGGGGACATTCCATAGGCGTAATGCATTTTATACTGTACAAACCGTATTTTCTATCCCCCTACACTGCCCCTGCCCCTAAACCTACCCATCACAGGAGACATGCTGCATTTTTACTTTTTCAAAAAACATCACTTAGTGTGATTTATAAGATGTTTTCCTCATGGGGACCAAAAAAATGTCCCCACAAGGACAAAAATTTGGATATTGCCATCTTTGTGGGGACATTTTGTCCCCATACCGTAGGGATTACCAGTCCACACACACACACACACACACACACACACACACACACACACACACACGTTGTGTTTCCATGTTTTATGGGGACATTCCATAGGCGTAATGCATTTTATACTGTACAAACCATATTTTCTATCCCCCTACACTGCCCCTGCCCCTAAACCTACCCATCACAGGAGACATGCTGCATTTTTACTTTTTCAAAAAACATCACTTAGTGTGATTTATGACCTGTTTTCCTCATGGGGACCAAAAAAAATGTCCCCACAAGGACAGAAATTTGGATATTGCCATCTTTGTGGGGACATTTTGTCCCCACACCGTAGGGATTACCAGTCCACACATACACACACACACACACACACACACACACACACACACACACACACACACACACACACACGCACACACACACACACGCGCACACACCCAAGAGTGCTGTTGTCTAGAATATCATCAAGATTACAGTTAAATACACAAGTAGTTAATATTAAGTGACCTACATTTTAGACACAATATTGACAGTTTTTGCTGTATTTTGCCAAGGAGAAAAGTTCCAATCAATGCCACAGTAGAACACATGCGTTTAGGTGGAACAATGTAGAAGCAATGTTTTACAGATGTTACCCCGAAGGTGCACTCACATTTACGCTTTCACGGGCGATATCCAGTCATTTCATTATGAATCTGGAATTTTGTGTGAGTGCGAAATATTTCACTACACAGATTTCATATTTAAGACTTGGTCATGCAAATTCGCTGTGTTGAATTTCAAAATTTTCACTATTGTGACAACACCTTGAGAAACAATTACCGGATTTACCAACCCGATCTCACGGCAATTCGTACATATTTTACGAGGTGGCTAATTAAATGCAATTTATGCGACCTCACTGAATTCATACGATTTTTACTAAATCGTACATATTTGACGAGTTGGCAAATTCGTATGAATTAAATGCACGAATGACCTACCTCAACCCGCCCTAAACCTACCCATCACTGGGGTTTAGGCAAACGCATTTAATTGCAGTGAGGTCGTACAAATTTGTACGAAATAGCCACCTCGTAAAATATGTACGAATTGGTCGTGAGATAGCGTTGGATTTACAGGCTCATGATATCATGTATCAGATCCCTCTGGCAGTAGCGAGTTCCATTAGATGTCTGCAATGGATAACTTTAAGAACACTGTTTTTCATTCCAACAATCATGGTATTTGACAACCCAAAGCCCACATATAACTGGCCAAGCTTATTGTGTTCCCTTATCAGCAGTAGATCGTGTTGTTGGGGGATTCAGACAGATTGAGTAGATATCTTCAAAACCCACCTGAGATTAGATGTAACAAGTTTCTGTTGGGTGATTTTTGAAGTCTGGAGTAACAACACCATGTCTTTATAAATCCCTTGTGTTCCAGAAAATTCTGGATTCACCTTGACAGGCACTATCCAGTGACATTCAGATCTTGTAAAGTGTGCTTTAGTATGGCCCACCATGCCTTCTACAGAAGTGTCAGTAAGGGAGAGAGACCTCTCACACGTGTATGCATGCGCACACACTCTCGCGCACTCGCTCACACTCAATCTCAGTTTAGTCCCCAGGGCAGCGTCGCATAGAAGTAAACTTCCTGTGCACTACTGCCAAGAGTAGCTGTGGGAAGTACGCTAGAATGATCACAACATTCTATCATCCCTTTTCTTTCAAAACCTTCCATTAAATATCATCTGTTATTGCAGTAGTATTATTCTAAAAACTAGAATTGATTCAGTCTTTGGGCAACTCAAATAAGCCAACACAAACCAAGCCATGCAGTGATACAGTAAGACCAGTGGTGGGGGACTCATTTGGGATAGGGGGCCACATTGGCCGGAACATAATATGTGGATAACAGAATTTAATTAAATTTATCATTTACAATTTAAATAGATTAACATATAACAGCTAAAATATGATACAATTGATACAAGCGTCATAAGTGTCCTATCACAATTATTTTTTAATTTTTTAAGTCAAACAGTGAGACAACACAGATGCAAAGTGGGAAGAAACTGGAGACATCTACTAGTAAGCTACAGAGCGTATGCATTTCATTTGATAGAATCGGTCACACATTGGATGCGAAGCGCCAAAAGGTTGCAGTGTTGCAGCTAGGGCAACTCTCTTGTATTAATTTATTTTATTATAACATATAAGAAAGCAAGACTCCCTTGGACGACCAGCTTGACCAAGTAAGACCTTGTCAGTTTACCAGCTAAACCAGCTCTTTACCATCACTGAGCAGCATAAACCAGCCTGGAACATCACATCAATTTTTAATTCTGCTCCTTTCCGCAGGGGTACGATGTAAATCAAGCTAAAGGAAATTTTTGGACATATTAACACGTCACTTTCATCAGATATTGATTTTATCTATATTATTGATCATTGCATCAAGAAACATGATCTTATTACCACAAAATCTTGTGATAGTGAAGGAAGTATAGTGGCTTCCATGCAGGTCTATAGATTCAGCTGGTGCTCTACTGTATGTCCTAAAAGCAGTGCTGCCTTTACAATAAATATACTTTTTGGACTGTTTTAAGGCTCTGTATGGTGTCTCTAAATAATAAAAACAGACTACTACTGAAATAAATGGGCATTTGTATTGGGGTCAATGTTCAACTTAGGTTGTTTTCAGCAGGAAAACACTTACTGAGAGGAAAGTAGAGAAACACTTTTTAATGCTTTTGTTGCGGAAGGAAACTGTTTTCCATTTTGGAGAACTAAATTTACAGCCATTTATTCTGTATTATTTATGTGTTTTCTCTGCTTTCTCTTTTTTTGAGATGAGACAGCACAAATGGCTGTTTGTTCCACAAGGTAACCAGAGGAAAACAAGGATTTTCTATTTATTACTTACTTGCTTACTTACTTATTTTCGATTTATGATAATCTACATAATAATATACTTTTTCCACCATCTGATGTTTTCAGATTATGTACATAAAGCAGATGAGGCTAATCTAATTTTCAAATTAATTTCAGTTTTTTGCAGAATTGTACTTGGTTACCTGAGGTCTGTCAAATTTCTTGGTATTATTGAATTTATTATAAGGCACAATTAGATGTTATCTCACCTCCACTGTCTTCCTGAAAATGATATTGGGTAAACAAAGCATTGTCTATGTCTGCTGTAATTGCTGTGCTCCAGTCTGAACACTAAGTCTGTTACTAATGCTTGCATTCAATACTGTAAGTCCAAACACTCTCAACAAAAAAATGGAACAACAGCTGTCGCATTACTTTTTCAGAGTACTAATATGCACCATTTAGATGCTAATATGCATCCTTCATGAGTAAATAAGGTACAAAAGAAGTACTGCATCAGAGACAGCTGTTTTTTTCTGTTTTTTTTTTCTGAGAGTGAATAGAAGATGGATTTCTCTTTGTGTGCAAACCTGTGACCCCAGCTGGATTCTCTTACAGTAGCACAGCTCTATTTCTATGTAAAGTCACTCACAGTGTAGCCCACACACCAGATCTGCTGCTCCAGATGTAGAGCCAGATGTGAATGTCTATAGTGTATACTGTAAGTGGATTGGGAAAGTAAGCCTGACAATCCATAAGTCCCACTGCATGCTTTCAATTTGAGATAATACACATAAATACCCAGCCAGATCTGAAGTCATTTTCACATTTTCTTTCATTGTCCCTCAAAGTGGGGCAAAGGCAAAGGGGCAGTTTGGAGAAGAAAAAAAAATCACAGCATATGCCGGTTAGGTATGTTTTGGTGCACTATTTGAATGCTACGCAGGTAGAGTAGCCACCTATATGTAGACCTAAATACCTAGAAAACATTTATTTATTTTTTTCTACAAGACAGATCGAATGAAAGAACATAACATATCCACTGTTAAAAAACAAAACAAAACAGCATATGCTGGGTGGGTATGTTTTGAAGCATGGCACCTGGTTTGAGCTGGTTATGCTAGTCCTTAGTTGGTCATGAGCTGATTATATGCTTGCTCTGAGCTGGAGCTAGTTTCTTAGGATCAGCACTTGATCTTAAACTAGCTCAAACCAGCTGCTTCAAAACATACCCAAGCAGCATATGCTGTTTTTTTTTAACAGTGGATATGTTTTTTCATTTGATCTGTCTGAAAAAAAAAAAAAAATGTTTTCTAGGTATTTAGGCCTACATATAGGTGGCAACTCTGCATAGCATTCAAATAGTGCACCACACATGAGATGTGACAATTGATTCCAATAGAGTTTGATGTTAGCATGTTGCTAAGCTAAGGATGTTATACCCTAGTAAAAAAAAAATCATAGCACACACAAAATAGTCTAATGCAAAGGAGACGAGATAATTGATTCCAGTAGAATTCGATGTTAGCATGTTGCTAAGGTAAGGATGTGATGCTATAAAGGCACATTCACACCGAGACTATATTAACTATATCAGCATCCACATCATTATAATCACACACTGCATTTATGTCAGCTGCTGCTTTAAATGCTCAAGCTGTAAGTCAGTGGATTCTGATTGTCATTTTCTTTTTTTTGAGCAGTTGGAAAAATCATTCTGAAACTGATTCAAAGGATATCGTTCCTCTGCATTGTTGGTGTTGAAGGTATAATGTGGAGTAATGTGTATAATGCATAACGAGGCACTGGCAGGATTATTATTTCTGTCAGGACCACTATCGTCAAAGATGATTGATTCACTATTTAACATATAGTTTGGATTGGCGGTATGGTTCTGTTCTGGGCAAGAACTCCCTGTGCATCCATGCAGCATGGATAAGAGCAGGGAGAGCAGCAACAACCCCCCCCAAAAAAAAAACCAATGCCGATTTCCCCCAAAACACGAATGATGCAAAAATCGGAATGCCCCTTATTAAATTTGAAATATTTAAATCCCAATTTAAATTGATTGAATAATATCCATTGGGGGAAGCATGCACTGGGGTACACTCCCAGCGGCAGTAAAACATGCAAAAAAATGTTCCTACCAATTTGAATTCATTTAATAACAACTAATGGGGGAAGCATACACCCCAAGCCCCAAAAAGCATGTTCTGTAACCCCAAAAAGCATGTTCTGTAACCACATTTAAATTAATTGAATAATATCTATTGGGGGAAGCATACACCCCTGGCGGCAGCAAAATGTGCAAAATCATGTTTCTGTAACCAAATTTAAATTCGGGGGAAGCATACCTCCCAAGCCGCAGCAAGTAAAGACGTATTTGCAACAAGCATGTTGCTGTACCACATTTAAATTCATTTAATAATATCTATTTGGGAGAAGCATACACCCCTAGCTGCAGCAAAATTAGCAAAAGTGTGTTTCGGGAACCAATTTAAATTCGGGGGAAGCATACACCCCAAGCCACAGCAAACAAAGACATATTTGCAACAAGCATGTTGCTGTACCAAATTTAAATTCATATAATAAAATCTAAGCATACACCCTTAGCAGCAGCAAAATATGATACAAGCATGTTTTTTGATTTCCAGATCTAATGGGGGAAGCGTCACTCTGAGCAGCAAGCAAGGACATATTAGCAACAATCATGTTGTACCAATTTTATATTCATTGAGTAATAGCTATTGGGGGAAGCATACACCCTTTACGCAGCAAAATATGATACAACAAGGAGGTTGTAATCACATAACTAACTAGTAGTCTGTCTGGGAACCCTGCAGGAACATTCCAAGTAGCTGAAATGTGCAGCTAGCAATGAAATACAGTGCTTCTTATTCAGTATCATGATCTGCTCCTGTAAGGGTGATTCAAACGACTGAAGGAGAAGGCGACGGCCACCCTGGCTCCACACTGCCTCATGGGATCACTAGCCACAATGTTGTTAGTGTTGAATATGAGACCTCAGCAGTGAAACGTACCTGCTTTGTGTATTTAAGCACAGCATGTTATTGAAACTCTATGTAAGCTAAAGCCACAAGCATGTTGTTAAAATTACATAGCATGTGCAATATGATTGTGTTCCCAATAGCAACAATAGCTTAAGACCAATAGCAACCAGATAGCCTTTAGAATGAACATGTTTCAAATGGCAACTGTACTTAAAGAACAAGCGTGTTTCCAATTGCAACTTCAATACCTTGCTCCAAAAGCAAACAGTAAACAACACACTGCACCTGCTTCAATAGCAAACTATAAACGTTAACACACCCGCTTCAATAGCAACTATGTAGCTTAAGAACATGCGCTTATTCACACCCCAGAAAAAGGAAAAATAGAGTTAGATTGATAACGGCAGTGAAAAGGGATTTTTTTTTTTCAAAAGTAATATAATACAAAATAATAGCTATAGATGTACATACATTTTTGTAAAAGTGAAAATACAGAACTTGTAGACTTACGATATTGGTGACCGATAAAATGTTATACAGATTACAGAATCAGAATAAACACTGAGCTGACTCACTGAACAATGACTGATTACTTTGACTTTAAGAGCTGCACCACAGCAGAAATGAATCTGTTTGCATTATCAATCGTTTTCCCTGTCGATCACCACAAGCTACTTGAATACGTGCAGTAAAGCGAGAAAAAAAAAATAAACTAACCAAAGCACCCTGACTTAGGTTAAAGTCATAGCATGTTGCAGGACAAGCAAGTTGCCAATGGCAACAGATTTACGGACATTTGCCAATAAGATGGCATAACCTAGCTGCATGAGCATTTGCTGAAAATGACTAGAAACATGGCCTGAGCAACGAGCCTGTTGCCAATAGCCTACCCTGATAGCTTTTAGCAGAGCATTTTTTTAAATATATATTTAGCATAGCTTCGTGAAGACATTCGGGGATGATTACTTTGGTGGTACATGGATGTTTGATATCCTTCCTGCAGGTGAGTGCAGATCTCATCAGAACTGCTCTTAGTTCAGTTAGCTAACTTTATATTAGTTACTTCAGCTAGTCCATATCAACAATGCAGTAATGAAAGAAGCAATGCCAACTCAGTCACTTCTAGATCAGCAGTTTACAATCAAGCTGCGAATCGCGTGTACAAGTTCACAAACTTGAATGAATCTGAGGAGAGAATCCATGTGAGAAATGAACTCCCAGTGAGATGATGCGATGTCAGACTTCGAATTCACCATTTAAATGAGCTCCGGAGAACGCAATAGCTGCTGATAGTACTGAAGGAGCTATATATATGTGTGGTGATAGATGTATTCCTATAGGTAGATGTGATCAGCTGACAGTGACCTGCCAGAACTGACGCTATACACTTAATATTTACACACAAACAAGCATATTTAGTGTTTATTTTAACAATGCTGATTTAGATGGTGTCCTATATGTGAACAGTCTTTGTTCTCAGTCTCCATTCAGTATTGTAGAACAGTAGGGTAGAGTTTACAGGTAAACCACTCCAGTGCCAGTCGTACACTTAATGGCAGATTTATTCTGTACAGTAATCCATCTTCATATCCCGATTACAAGTCATTTTCCAGTCAGTAATTGGAAAGGTTTGCTTTACTCAGTTTAAGATGGCTCCCTGGTAGGGTGTATGGCTCATCCCCAAATCCATTGCCTTGACAACAGTAACTCGCACCAGTCACATAATGTCTGCCAAACTAAAAAGCTACTAGCAGGGACACGCGCAGGAGTGTTCCATCTGTGTTTTACTAATTGATACTCTTTGTCAATGTGGATTAACAATAGAATGACCACATCCTCCCCACCTTGAGGATGGTCTTGGACCAGTTTCAATAACTCAACTCGCTTGTCTCAGGGCTACTTTGAGTCTCTCTTTCAAAAAGTCCCATTTTTAATTCATATAATCTTTGCCACCTCATTACCTCGAAAATTGTTAACAGTAATGTTCCCTGCACCTCAATTGAAAGAATCTCATTTTACGCAAGTTTTTTGACTTCCTCTCATTAATGGAGTAGTCTTGAGTACATCCTGGGGGTTTTGTTGTACAATGAAACATGGGCTTTATATTGAAGTGCTGATTGGTTTGTAAGGGATGCTTGTACCTGTCACTCAGACAAATGACTTGTCTCCTCCGGATCAGCCTGATGCGCATTATAGCCCATTCACTGCATCTGATAATGCCCTTGAAACTGCCAGCCATCAGCTTTAATGCGGCGTGCGAAAAACTAGCATGCATTTGAGTGTTTGTACGTGGTTGTGTATTATTGTAAATGTTTTTTTTGAGGGGTGTGTAGATCTGAACGGTCTTCCAAGTGGGAAGGTTCTGTAGAAATATGTTGTGACAAACACTTCCATGCAGAGCCGGTTGTTTTGTGCGTGAAGCACACCAATGTGACAGATTATGTTAGCTGTAGGTCATGATTAGGCCAACGATCTAATAAACCCTAATCACATGTGAGGAGCTCAAGGAGTCACAATATCCGTAATGCTGTCATTTATAGACTGGGTTGAGGTCAGTGACTGACACAGGGGCTGTTCACCAGTGGGAGATTATGGGAGTCATTTACCTTGAGCTTGACGGTGCCAGTGGTTTAACCTAAAGCCTCCAATCCAATTAGAGCCGGATGCTCAGCCTAGATCTGCCACACATAGACCTCTCGGTGACCTACATATTGTGAGCTGTGCAGTGTTATGTTCATTTAAAATCTAATGTGATCTAAATGCATCTACATAATACGGGACTAACTGCACGTGTTTGAGCAGTTGCCATCCGTTCTGCAGTTACAACTGCATGGTGTCAGTCTTTAATAGTTGCTTTCACATACAGTTTGGTTTTAAACAAGAGTAACATTTTGTGACCAACTAACGTGGTGTTCTTTAAGTTTGAGGACTTACACCCACATTTTGTATTTGAATTGCTTCTGTAAATCTGACATTGTTTCAACTTTGCAATTTTTTTTTTTTTTTTCAAAGAGTTGATTTTTACTTTCAGTTTTGTGTGTGTGTGTGTGTGTGTGTTTTCTTTTTGTTGAAGATCACAATAAAATTGACTTAGAAACATTTTACAACGCCTTCATAATTATAATTTTTTTTGTTGCTTTTCACATAGGCTTTGTTTTACCCTTGTCCCAGAGCCAGACTTTTCCATCATATAAATGTGAATTTTAAAAAATAAACTTTTTAAGGGCCAGATTTACTAAACAGGGCAAATTAGCATGAGAGTTCCAAAAAAGCGTAGATGGGCGTGAAAAGTTTAGTGCTTCTGTTCAAGACATGCTTTTTTTGGCCGGTAAATCATGGCGCAAACATCATTAAAGAGGTGATGAATTGAGAAATCAACTTTCCCTTGAGCCTTTGATATATAAAAGTTAATTACGATAGAAGAATATCCTGTATGTTTCGGAGCTGAAAACTTCCTTGTTAGTCAAATAAAAGCTTTTATTGATACCAGGCCTAGAAAACGCTCAATCTCAGAATATGTCGACCCTTGACGTCTCCGTATGCTGAAACGCCGCCTCAACAGATAAATATGTATGCCTGCTTCTGTAGCCCCGTGAGCAATAAACATGCCGAAGAGAGCAAGATATTGCGCTGTGCCTGGTTGTGGAAGAACACAGGCCCTCCATAAGCTTCCTTTGGATTCTAATATTAGGTTGAACTTTACTCGAATCATAGACAATTTTTATTTGAATTCACTTTCAAGATCTGTAGGTGGTTTACACATTTGTAAACCAAAATGTGTATTGTGCTGACTTCATCATGAAATGTCTTCAGTCAATGATCAATTAAATGCAGAGACATTTGTTGTGGCATGTGTTGTGATGTTTAGCGTTTCATGCTCTTCACCTTTCTGTGCCTGTCTACCTTAACCCGCTGACCTTACACCCTGCCTCTTATTTCTTTATTTGTACCTTTCAGACTTTGATGACCTTTTAAAGAGTGTCTGAAATGTCAGCAGAACATAGACCGTCTGCCATCTCAATATATGGTGGCATTTCCACAGTTAGATGGTATTGGGGACTGTGCTGTTGCTGGCAATTTTAATTTTAACTAGTGTGATTGAATTTAAGGAAGCTTTTTTTTTGCTCCTTTCTTTTCTCCTACTCTCCGTCCAACACTCTCCCTTTCTTTTTGATTTTTGGGGAGAGAAAAAAAGTAGTCCTTTCAATTTTTTAGTCCTTACATGCAACAAAGGATCTAAGCTTTTCATTTATTGGTACAGCAGTCTATAAAGGCTGAGGCATCTTTGGTCTTTTGTAAAGTGTTCACATGGATGAGTAAACCTGAACTTTCCAACATTTGGCCCTAATTTTTCAGAAACTGGATAATGTCTTTTGAAGCAGAAAATGTGGAGCATAGCAGTGTCCATCTGGATATCTGTCAGAGCTTGACATGTTTACATCGAGAGATGATTTTGAGAATCCTGAGTTTGTTTGGCTTCGGACAGTGAAATATTTGCTTTGAGTATTAAATAATGGAGCATTCTAATGGGAGCAGCTGTCAGATAGGATCTTAATGTTGTCAAATTCACAGAATACAAAAGAATCCGATATCAGAATGGTGAATGGAGGCAGCTGTGCGTGAGATGGTTCGGTTGGGGAAAATTATTTTAGTCACCGATAAGACTGGTCCCAAATGTCTGGAGACTGTATTTATGTAGCTTATTTTTCTTTTGGCAACATGGATGCAGTGTTTATTAAAAATAGCCTGTAGTAAAGCAACAAAATAAATCCATCTGAAAGAATGCTTTTATTTTATTATTTGACAAACCTACTGAGGACAAAATAGTATTTTGTTGTTGTTGTTGTTGTTGTTTTTGTTTTATTGTTGTTGCAGTTTATAGAGTCTCTTGTCACAGTGTGATATTGCAGGACAACTAATTCAATAGTTTCTGTCAGGTAAAGGAGGTATCTTTGTGTCATACAACACTTTTAATTAGAATACTTTTTTTCATAAGGTTCTTTTTGTAATTTCTGTGCACATCATGTCTTTTTGTCTAATTATGTTTAAGCAGCAAATTATCATAAATAATATCTAGTACATTATTACAATATAAAGCCTGGTTAATATTCGCCATCATTTCAGCCCATGACAGTGCATTCATTTCTAATGACAGCTCAGAGTTTGTATCATGCAACACCTGTCACAAACCTGCAAGACTTGCTATCTGTTAGACCCTGCTAGTGAATGCAACACCTCCTCACTTCTTTTGACAGGTTCCAACTCGCCAATTTATCCCTTCACAAAACCTTCAGCTTGAATAATCTTGAATAGTCTTGTACCACTAGTGGTACCATATGGAATTGCAAAATGAATGATCATATCCAAACAGGTAAGCTGGTGTTTTCCAAAATAATGATAAAATTCGGATTTAGGTGATATTAGCGTTCAAAACATAATCTCTCACTTCCGTTAAAATGGATCACAGATTTTTGAAATCACCACAGACTTCAGCTTATCACATATTCTGTCCAATCAAATGCTCTCTAGAATCTAAAGTGTCCTGCCCCCTAAATAGACGCTGAAGCTGCGGCTGAAATCGGTCACTTGTTCACACATTTACTATTTTCTACATTATGAATGGCACCTCCGCAGCGCACACACACAGTCTGCTCTGTCACGAGGCACGAGAGAACAGAACGGACCACATGCGCCAGTCAGTGCAGACGACAAAACATATCGGACCCCTTTGAATTCTGCACAGAATGCTGAAATGGTTAGAGATTAGCAGGAAACTGAAAATGCTCTAGTCAAACTGTGATATAAAAAAAACTATTGGCTGTTTTAAAAAACGTGAGGGGCTGATTTATATGTCCCACCCTGACTTCCTTTTTAAAGGGAAATTACATCAACACATTGAACAATGTTGTACGTTTCGAGGCACTTCAGTGCGCCTTTAAGTTAAAAGTAGATATAGATCTACTTGGTGCTTCACCAATTTTGTCAGCATGTTGAATTGTTTACATAAAAAATACAATAACCTATAAAGAGTACGGTCATATAAGGAATATTGCTTAAGCGACACAGATGATCGACCATGTTTTTTTTATTTTTTATTTTACATCATCCCCTGAATGGATAATTTATTTCAATGGAAGCAGACAACATACATTTAGAGTTAAACTGCAGGTGGAGTAATTATTACTTTGATATACACTTTTAAGAAATAATAATAATATACCGGTAATGTTCAGTATTACCATATGCTTTTGAGATATTCTGGACAAAACTCACATTTTCACCTAAACAAATAACTAGTATACAATATACAATTTAATGTTATTTCATGTAATCAGTACACAGTAATGTAGATTACATCCTATTCTACATTCATTGTTAAAAACTATATATTTCAAATTGGTTAATAATGATGATACAGCATAATACAATGAAGCTCTGCTCCCACCTTTGCTGCTGGTACTTCCTGCCTATAAACTTTGATGATTGTTCATACCCAACTGAAGAGACTTGTGCCCCACACACATCCCCTGAGATCGGCAAGTCTGTACCACTACCGCTGGTTAAGCTTTTACACCATTTAATGAGATGGAAAGAGGTTGAGAGGGAAAGAGGAGCCCGGAGACATCAACTTCTATCAATGCCTTGTTTTACATTTGGAACTTTGATGAGCACAGAAAGGCAGGATATAAAAAAGTTTGTACATGGATGTAATATTTAGATAATGGTAGTTATTCTCAGCCCACCTAGACGAGCAGGATTATTTCTAATTTAAAAAGTTGAAACAATATTACATTTGCCATGGGCTCACATTTTGTAGTCAGTTGTAGTAATGAGCTTTAAATGAGCTTTAAATTTACATTGGCGGCAAAATGTATTTGAACATTTAAGCCACATTTTGTTACATTAGACAACAAATATCAAACCAAATGGCATTAGTTTTAAAATAAGATAAAACAAACAAAATTTCAAGCAAAACAAGACTTATTTCGAGATGTTTTGTGTCTAATACAATTAAGTACAGACAATTAATATTCTGTAATATTATTGATTTGACTGTAGTAGAAGTGTAACGATACACGTCACTATTTGATACAAATGGGTACTGAACTCATGATACGATACTATTGTTATTTTAATCCAAAATATATATTTTTATATTACTTTATTATTATATATAAAAAAAAATTATTAGTATTATCAGGACCCACACATATTCCTCCATTGCATTATTATACATTATGTTCAACATTAATTAATGTAGTAATGTCACTGAACTCTGTAAACATAATTTTTTATGTTTACCACACACATTTTTGGTCAAATGAATGTATCGTTACACCCCTAGTACTGAGACTATTTAAATGAGAACTGAACGGAACGATGACAGTTTCTACAGAACCTCTTTATAATGAAACCGTGTGGCAGATGTGTCTAAATACTTTTTAGAGCCAATATAACCCATCTTTTGGTTTCCTTTGCTTTCCTGTGAAAGCATTACCTGATGATAAAAGCTGATGTTGGATGTGTTGGCATTCAGGTAGTCTCTCGTACACTCATGAATATTCCTGAGGGAGTGACTGGAGGGACTGCTTGTCCAAGGTAAGAGTGACAGGGAGAGGGATTTAGTGCTGACAGGGGCTATTTCACTGCCACAGACCAGATCAATAAGGATTCGGCTGTCTGCTGTTACTTGTTGGCCATCACACACACTTATGCAAAGAGGAGGCAGAAGAGAGTGTTGAAATATATAAAAAGAATAATTCTACTAATATAGAAAGTACAAGAATGTACTATATATGTACTATATATGTGCTGTATATGTATGAATGTACACACATATATACACACACACACAGCTCTGGAAAAAAATGAGACCATTTTATCTCTCAATGTTAAAAGTGGTCTCAATTTTTTCCAGCGCTACATACATGTATATATACATTATATTACACATTTTTGTACTTTCTGGGGGATTTATTCTCCATCGACATTCAATAAGGGTAACTGAACTCTTAACACGGCTATCTGAGACTTCCAGAACATACCTGTCGGTGCATGTGTTGCAACTGGATACGTGCCGTCCTGAACCGGAACCCAGCTTGACAAGGTCGCCTGGGTCCATCTGTCACCTAACTATAGTTACCAAGTTGCAACCAGAGTATGTTCTCTCTCTCCTTGTGCCCTTGAGGAATGAGGAAAGAACAGAAGTGCCTTTTAATAGATATAGTTTAATATAGTTACTCATTCTTGTGTTTTCAAATCTGTGTGACTTTTTCTGTGTAGCGTTTTGAAATATATTAGAATGTTGGTTACTATTTTTAATGTACTGTCAAGCTCAATGACAAAGCACCATAAATGTTGTCTGTGCAATAATATGCAACATGTGCTGGATTCCAAGGAATGTGAAACCATGCATTATTCAATATAAAATAAAAGTGATTTTATTGACATCTATGATTCCACGAAGAACCTTTAACATTAATATAACACTTCCATTGCACAAAAGGTTCTTTGTAGATTATACACTGTCCGTCCAAAAAAAAGAAAGAAACAAAAGTTGCTGTTTGGATTGAAATAGGCAAATGCTTAAGAGTCTATGATTGGATCATTATAGCAGTGATTGTGTTTCTAGCTTATGTTTGGCAACAGTTCTTCTAACCATATTTGATAGAATGTGTAGCTATTCATTTCTTAAACAATCATGTAGGAAGACACATCATCGCCATATTCCTGCAGGATAACAATGTCAAGATGCATCAGGCTCAAATTGTGTAAGAATGGTTGGGAGGGCGCATGAAGGATCATTTTCACACATGAATTGGCACCTCTGAGTCCAGACCTTAAATTCATTGAAAGTCTTTGGGATGTGCTGGAGTAGACTTTACGGAGTGCTCGGCTCTTGCATTGTCAATACAAGATCGTGACCAAAATTTGATGCACATCTTGGTGGAAATGAATGCTGTGATGCATATATATATATATATATATATATATATATATATATATATATATATATATATATATATATATATATATATATATATATATATATATATATATATATATGTGTGTGTATATATATATATATATATATATATATGTATATATATATATATATATATATATATATATATATATATATATATATATATGTATATATATATATGTGTGTGTGTGTGTGTGTGTGTGTGTGTGTGTGTATAGTTTTATTAAGAAATGCTCACTGAATAGTTCTTTGGGGAACTTTGGGGAAATGGTTCTTCTATTGCATTTATGGAACCTTTATTTTGAATAATGCCAAATGTAATTGATTCTTGTATGACTTAACTAGACAAAACTAGTTACACCAAATTTTGTCAAAACAAAAGGTAATATAAGCTTGCTGTGTTTGAACTAGTGTGTTTGAAATTACTTTGCAACCACAAATATGTCAATTAAAGGTGTCATGAACTGGCTTTTTTTTATTTTTTTATACTGTTGTCTGAGGTCAACTAATGACGTTTGTGTGGTTTTTACATTCAAAAACATCATAATGAATAAGTAATAGGCTATTTTCTAGACTGGTTTTGAGGCTATCTCCTGAACGCTGGGTTTCAATTGGCGTGCCGCACTGGAGACTTGGAAGTAAACGCCCACGGCTGGGATTGGATAAGATTTGTATATTTAATGAGCTTCAGCTCCCCTGTCAGTTCAGTTCACATTAGGGAGGGATCGTTTTGCAACCGGAATGATTCTCTTAATCACAAGGCTCTTAAATGTCTTTATAAAAACAAACACAATTATTTATTTCTCATCCACACGAGATTGCTTGTAATATTATTTCTGTATAAAATTTCCCGCCCGATTGGTCGATAAGCACACACGTGTGCACGCTCAGATCAAGAAAGGAATATTATTTCACTATTTGAGATTCATAGGCCTGCCGACCATTACATATAAAAAAGACGTTTTACTCACTTAAGTTTGTTGCACCATTCCTGTCGAATCCAATATAGAAGGCACAACACTGTGTATGCAAATCCAGCACCTGAGACTTGTTTACAAACGATTCCACAGTGAAATGAAGCGAACACACGGACATGTCTTCCCCACGTGAGCTGGAACTTCATTAAAAATAAAGTTCAACCACTCATTCCTAATAGTAGCATCCGGAAGCTTATGCAGACTGTGTTCTTCCACAACCTGGCACAGAGCAATATATTACGTGGCTCGCCATGATAACTGCTCTGTAAAGCCTCCTGTAGCTCCACGACTCTGTGGGCGGGGCTTCAGAAGCACGCATACATATTCATCAGTTGAGATGCGTTTCTTTTTCCCATGACGTCATTGGATTCCAGCTCTCGTTTTCTGGGCCTGGTGTCTATAAAAGCTTTTCTTTGACTAACAAGGACGTTTTTCAGCTCTGAAACTTACTGAATAGTCTTATATCATGATGAACTTTGATATATCAAAGGCTCTAGGGAAAGTTGGTTTCTCAATTCATCACCCCTTTAAGTTAGTTAGGGCACATATTTTCACCTTGCAGTAAATAGATGTTCACAAACAGAAATTTAATTTGCCTGTCTTAGGAAGTACCCATAGCAACACTAGGCCGCATGAGCACTTTTCATGAGGATCGTTAACGGATGGTGCATACTTATTGTTATTGTTTGATACTTTTATGGTAGATATAAATGTCAGTAATATTTCACAACAACTTTGTTTATAAAATACACTTTAGGATACATAAAATGGAGAATTTTTATATATATATATATATATATATTTTTTTTTTATCTTTCTGGAAGTCATTGTATACTTTGCGTACTCATGGTATTAATTACTCTTAATGATACATTTAGAGTGTTTTTTTTTTAAGTTTGAAGTTTTAAATCCATTCAGTTTAATTGTATGAAAAAGTGGAGGTCTCTCTTTGTGCTCTACAGAAGAAAGGGCATCTTAAAGGTTTGGAACAACACGTGTGAAGTAACTAAAGGAATATTTCACCCAAACATTCTTTTAAGATAACAGAGACCAGGCAAAGTAACTCATCTCTTCATCACTAAAATGCAAAGCATTGACTTGCCCAAATGTTCAAAGCAAACAACACAAAAGCACAATCTAACCTTCAGCATCTTTTATGATGCAACATTTGTGTTAAGTAAAGTTCCATGATGCAGCTTGAGGTATCAGATCTCTCATTCAGAGTGGGAATAGCTACTGATGCCATGGTGTAACTCTTTCACTGAGAAGCTGTCAATGTGCTGTCAAATGCTTTTTTGATCCCGTAATGAGGGTTTCATGAGATCATAAATAAACCGGCCTTTTGCATTTATTTCAAAAGGATATGTGTTTAGACTATTTAATGGATATTACAGATTCCTCTTATGGCAAATACGCTTACACAAAACAGGAGTGGAAGCCGCCAGCTTAGGGAAGATGTTTCAGAGAGGCTTACAGTTAGTGTTTTAGGCTGAGAACTATGGAAAGCCTGTCTATCTATGTGTGTGTGTGTGTGTGTGTGTGTGTGTGTGTGTGTGTGTGTGTGTTTGTGTTTCCAACTTTGCACAGATGTGTAATTGAAAGACAGCAGTGAACATAGTCAGTCCCTCAGAACAATGACCACACTATGCAAGGTCAATTCTAAACGCTGTTTGGACAGACAAGCAAAACCAAACCCTATGCTTCACCAGCCATGCACTGACATATTGATTCGCTCATATAAGACCTGTCCTTTAGTAAGAAGTGTGCTGCTAAGTGTTTGCTCTTGAAGGGTGAGCCTGGGATCTGTTCGTACTAAGAGGCATCACTGTCAGTATAGAGGTGGAAAATAACCTCTGTTGAGGAAGGATGGTCCCGTTTCCTTGTGTTTGCTGAATATAC
This sequence comes from Gobiocypris rarus, assembly GCA_023029165.1. Classification (NCBI taxonomy): domain Eukaryota; kingdom Metazoa; phylum Chordata; class Actinopteri; order Cypriniformes; family Gobionidae; genus Gobiocypris; species Gobiocypris rarus. The sequence continues at coordinate 27,197,503 of CM040927.1, read as the reverse complement.
ACACTCCCGGAACCCTTAGAGCCCTTAAAACCCTGTTTGTGCCTCACGGCTTTGGAAAGCCTGGCTTTTCAAAGTACTGATTCAAATGGTCAAACTTTCTAAACCTACAGCATTTGTACCCAAGAAACACAATGGCACTGTATCTACTGTAGATTACAATTAAGGATTTTTTATTGTAATCCAAAGAAGGATTTTTGCAGCAACACTTTTGTTCGGGTCACTTTTTATATCCTTGCTGTTATTTGACACAGATTAAATAGAGAGAAAAGTCACAGGCTTTCTGGCAAGTTTTTAAGAAGACTCCCCATCTCTCCGTCTGTTGTGATGTTCTCCCCCTCAGCAGTCACACTTTTCCTTTTCGTCTCTTTATCATTCACTTGTTTATATTGCTGTCTGTCTCACCCTGAGCTACTGGCAACAGAGCACATCATATTTCGCTCATTACGATATTCCCGCTTTCACCTCCAAAGGTTATCTTGCGCTTCCCGCAACCACTTCCTCTTCCCACATATTATCTCATTAGCTACATAGAAAAGGGCAAAGGTCATGCGCACCATATCACTTGATTACACCAACTTGGCACAGTACTTTGTGTCTTTCTGTTTGTTTTTGTTTATCTCCGTCCATCCATCCGTCCGAACTTAAAGGCATATCAAAAGTTTTTACACTGTTTTAGAAATTTAGTCTTGTCAGTATTTTTCAGTAACATTTTATACTACAGTATTCACAGCATATTTGCATACATACTGGGACTAATGAGACTAGTACTAATGAGCTACATGCACTTACTGTATAATTATTTTGTGGAGCTTGTGTTGGAGGTTTTATGGAATGTTTTCACATGAGACAAAACTGCATGACTTTGTAAGGTGCTGAAACAGCTCGTCAGTTAATTAGTATGTGGTAATTAGAATGACATAAGACACCATTCCTCCACAGAATACACACAAGACAAGGACATTTGAAGGACTTGTGGCCTGTTCACACAGAACATGTTTTTGTGTTGCACTACACTGCTTTTTAATTATTTTTTTATGTGCAAACACGTGCAAGAATATGTACATGCTTCATCTTACTGCTTTTTCAGCATCTTGTGTTTGTAAGCATAAGAATCTTTATGATGTGTGAATGCTCCTTAAAGTACAATAACTTGATACAGAGTGCAAATGATCCAGACCGCAGTGGTGTGTTTGGTCATCACTGAACCCGAGAGAGTCCGCATCTTCGTCTCACTCCACCGACTTACAGTAGCTGCCAACATCGAATTTGAGACACTAATGCTTATGTAACAGCCGTCGGATCTGCACCCTTAGTATCACTGCTAAATGTAGTTTTGAGTGAAAAGCACCTACATCTACAAAATCACTTTCACTGCACCTACAGAAGTGTTAGGTTTTTTGTTAGTTTTCACTGTATTGTTGTATAATAATTGCAGCCTTAGTTCTAGTTCTTTTATTTATAAAGCACATTTAAAACAGCCGCAAGACTGCAATTTTATTTTTTTATTTTTTATATATTACAAAAGAGCGACATTAACATTTTAAAAGCTGGAAAACAAATGAGTTTTCAAGAGAGATTTAAAAACTGATAAGGAAGGTGCCACTTTAAGGAGTAATTCCCTTTAAAATGAAAATTACCCCATGATTTAGTCACCCCCAAGCCATCCTAAGTGTATATGACTTTCTTCTTTCTGATGAACACAATCGGAGATATATTAATAAATATCCTAGCTCTTCCAAGCTTTATAATGGCAGTGATGGGGTCTATTGAGTTTGAAGCTCAAAAAAGTGCATCCAGCCCTCGTGAAAGTAATCCACAAGGCTCCAGTGGGGTTAATAAAGGCCTTCTGAAGCAAATCGATGAGGTTTTGTAAGTACTTTATAAAGTAAAACTACCTAGCTTACGGAAGACCGCCATCCGTATTCAACTTACGCAGAAAGTGCAGTTTGCAGTTCACAATGCTTGCGTTACGTTCTAGTGATATGTTGCTCCATTTACACTTTTTCCATAAGTTGAATACAGAAGGTGGACTGGCGGAAGCTAGACATTTTGCTTTATAAAGTTTTAAATTTGGATATTTTTCTTACCAAACCCCATTGATTCACTTCAGAAGGCCTTTATTAACCCCCTGGAGCCGTGTGGAGTATGTTTATTATGGATGGATGTTCTTTTTTTGAGCTTCAAACTCAATGGATCCCATCAGTGCCATTATAAAGCTTGGAAGCGTCCGACGTGTTCATCAGAAAGAAGAAAGTCATATACTGGCTTGAGGTTGAGTAAATCATGGGGTATTTTTAATTTCAAAGTGAACTACTCCTTAAACTTCTGGAAGGGATCCAATAGTTTAGACAGGTAATTAGGAGCAAGGTTATGTAAGGATAAGAGGAGAAATTTAAAGTCAATCTTAAATTAGACTGGAAGCCAATGAAGAGCTTGCAGAATGGGGGTGGCATGATCATATTTGTGACCTTTCTTGAGAAATTTGGCTGCAGCATTTTGATCCAGTTGAAGATGAATGATCTGGGACTTGAAGCCGCAATGCAAATTGCAAAAATCCAAACAGGAGGTTATAAAAGCATGAATAGCCATCTCAAGAGATTTCTCAGACAAAAAAACAAAAACACATTTAATTTAAGATAGTAGGTGAAGCTGAAAAAAGCTAGAAGCAACAACAGAGGACACGTTTATCTAATGTTAGCCGACTGTCTAGGAAAACTCCAAAGTTACCTATGCAGTGGGAATAGAAAAACACATTTCCCAGCATAGAGTTATTAATTTCAATTTATCAGAAAAAAATCAACACTATAACCAAACGCTATAACCTCTGTATTGGACTCCTTTAAAGTTACTAGCTAACCAAAGCTTTACCTCATGACATGCAAATAAAGATTGAGCCTTGAGCATAAGAGACTTTCAAAACGTAAAAAATATTTTAACCCATGTGATTTGTGATTTATATATGCCTCTTAATATGTGGCACTGTAAAGATGGCTTTAGAAAAGCAATTCTTAGCTGAATTTAATTTCATCACAGCGACTGTGTGGGCGTCCCATGTGCCTTCGACTTATATCTATGACTTTTTATTGTCTTCTCAAGACTCACAGAGAGCTTTTGTGACTCCTGTGGCTTACCGTAACAGCAGAGCATATGTCATTAAAATGAGATTAGGAAAAGCTCTTTGCTTGTTGTGCATTTTGGCTCATTGTTTGAATACGGCTCCGCCATTCTAATATAACACTGGATAATGCGTCTCCTATTGCTCTCTCGCATTCAGCTGACGGCACACTATGCTGAGGAGGGCATTCTTTTACAAAGAGCTGCTAGGGAAAATGTTGAATGGTGGATGAGATCCAAACACACACACTGCTGTATCTCTGGTGTGAAGATCTCATTCTTTCCCATCAACCGAATACACACCCACACACCAAAACAACCGGTAAAATGCTTTTTAAGCACCTGAATGAGATCCTACCACTCAAAAAGCTCATCTTGCACAATATGCAAACACAACCTACTTTAGCTGAATCGATCTATTTCCAGATGTATGTAACAGCAAGACTTATCCATTCCTTTTTACATCTGGACTGCTCGTGTTCCTCTCATGGTTACACGTGTTCTCCTATGTTTCTTCTCCTTCAGAGGAGCAATTACTGTCAGCACGCCATGCTGGCTCTCTCTGCACCTGTCCCTGCTTCTCCGAAGTTTCCCCTCTCCTGACACAACCTTGTGTAATTACCCAGCAAAGGATTCAGGCTCCAGCCTCCTCACTGCCACCGCCGCTAGCCTCAATTTTAATTGAATCTCAAGTGCTGATAGTGAAAGGTGACTAGCTTTGAAAGCATTTGTGGTCATCTAGACATTGTTTCTTTGGAGAGGTGGGTAGAGGGACTGCAATTGACAGGGAGATTTTTGGGGAAGAAAGGACACCAATGTATTGGTGGTCTTTTTATTTAGATTGGTTTTGATTAAGCTCTTTCAAGCGTGTAACTTTTAATAAAGATCACTGGATCGTTAACCGTTTTGATTAGTCATGTTAAGTGATTCATATTTGAATTGAATTATTTAGCCCTAATAACATGTTTGTAATCTCAGCTGTACTCGGTATGCAGTGAAAACAATGAATGCTTATTACCAGTTAAGTGAAGCGGTAGTAATTCAAGGTTCACCCTTAGGCTACTGTTACTGTATCAATTTAAATACGTTGGACTCGCTTCAAACTTCTCTCGTTTTAACATTTCAGCTGAAATTATCTTAAGCTTGATGTTTTTCTAGAGGAGTTAGTTCTGGGTAATTTTTGCATTTTAGTGTTATCTCTAATCTGGGGGTCTGCTATGTATTTTCTACTGCACAAGACGCGTGGTAAACAAGCATAATTCAAATGACTCTGTACGCAATTGGATAGTCCTTCAACCAATCAGACCACAAGAGGTGTGATCAAAGGGCAATGACCCATCGCTTCTCTATCCGTCATCGTGTTAAACCCGCCAATAGCGTGTCACGTGGATACGCCCGTCTGTGATTGGTTGCCGTAAAAGTGTAACAGAAACAGTAGAAATGAATGTACAGGTTTCCAGACTAAGCTGCAGGGCGAAATTAAATCGCCGGCCGATCTGGCTGGGTTTACCTAGTCTAGATTATAGTTACATTTATTAACATATCCACTGTCTTACTGAATTGCAGTGTTTGTACTTCTCAGTACAACAAAGAGAGCATTGCTGTCACGTGATACTCATTGTACACAAATACACCTGCAACAAATCTGTTGACTCAGCACAATGGGGATTTTGTTGCATCAGTATTCAACAGCTTTACAGTGAAATTCCAGAAACCTTTTTGTTTGGCATCATGAGAGACAAACCAATGAAACGTGTCTTCTGTTTGACTTTTGTCCTCTGCGAATACATTCAAGCCATAATTATGCCCTCTGAATCGTTATTCTGTGAAATAAACTGTCCAATAACACTCGACTCTTCTGACCTTGATCTAGTGTGCAGTTGTATGGCCTTCACTTACCCCATTGACCTCTGGGGAGAGGGGTTTCAGTGATTTTCAGTAATGGAAAATTAAATCTCCTACTCACCACTTTTGAATGTGTTATGTAAGACATGTACACATAAGTTGCTGTGTGACTATACACAACTCTGTTCTGCACGGTTGAGTAGAGTCATTCTTTTTGTCCCAGCTGCCATTAAAACATGATGGAATACAAGCAACATACGTTGTCACAACTGCTGAGTAGCAATTCTGCAGTGGGTCTGTATTGGTTTCTATTACAGTACAATCCCTCTCAGTTAATGGAATCATCAGGGTTTCCGGCCAGCTGGACAAAGCTAGTTCATTTCCAGAGTGGACATCAGTGGTTGCAAAGTCATTTTATATTAGCTTTCCTCTGAGTGTTGTCGACAGGAAGATTCAGGAGGTTCCTTTCTCAGTGTTTGGTTTAGAGGGCAAAACTCCAATGCTAGTTCGTTCCAGTGGATCTGTGTCCTGTGGCACTGGCCTAGAAGCTTTAATCTAGGTTTTCCATTACAGCATATAGAATACCACATGCTGGTCATATAGCCTACTTAAAGGAAACCATTGATTTTTGTCTTTGTGAGGCCTGACATCTTGACATCATCTTGATGTAGCTACATAAATCAGCACTTTCCTACTTTATGAACAGTTTATGTGATGGTGATTTTGTTGGTTTGTTTGTTTCTTGCAGTGGCTAAAATAATTTTAAGGTATTTTGAAGTTTTGTTTAGAAACTAATGAGAGACATTTGCCTTTCCTTTTTCCATTTGGTTTACTCTGTGGGGGAGCACAATGAGATAAAAAAAAAATCAAATGAAGTGCCTTTGAAGATTTTAAGCTTTAAATGTGTTTGATCTTTTGTGTTTTTTTTCTGCATCTTTTGCATCTCTTAGCACTTTTGAAATATTTGTAATATCTTGGAAAATATTGATTTCTCCCTATTCACTGAGTAAATGAGTACTTTAGTATCCTGTTAGGCTGTCAGAGTGAGAAAATGTGAATCTCACGTATTCGTAAAGATCTGCTTGAAGAGCATCACCAGTGTGAAATATTGGTAACACTTCACAAGCATGTCCATGTTACTGTACATATGCAACGATGCAAGGAAGGATAAATGCATAGAAAGTAAAAGAAAGTCACAATCATTTTTCAAATACTCATCAGATGTTGTAGCACATTCTATGATGTGCTGTGGATTAGATTGATGCTCTCAACATTGACCACATTTGTGCTCACCTGCAGCGAGGAACCTCTGTCACTGTCAGTAAACAATGATGAATAGCCTTCCATTTCCTTCTAAAGTGGTTATGATGTTCAAGTCAGTTATTAAGAGTAATTTCTAATGACTCTCTGGCTTGCTGATAAGTAATTCTTGGACACAAAATGACAGCTGTTAAGATGCCAGATGTGCTTATTGCGTAAAATAAACACATTGCTGACACAATCATAACCGTTATTAATAGAAAGTCTGATATTACAAAACCATTTTTAATTTTATGTACAATATTTCAAATGACTGAGAGGACTGTTTTTATGCCATATTCTGACATTAAACCAGGGGTTTCAAATGACTGGCCTCAAGTGTTAATGTTAAATACAATCCTCAATTCAATTTTAATTTTCTCCATTTATGGTTGGCGTTTAATGTTTAAATATATAAACCTTCATGGTTGTGGAAACACTTGTATTTCTCAAGTGAGTTTGAGACCCCTTTGTCAAACAGCTTTTTTTTCTATACTACTTTTGCCATTAGCAAAGCAATCACACGTTTATCAAAGGACTGCACATAATGCTGTGGTTGGTGTGGAGGTGAAATCTGAAATGTGGCTACTACTGGCTAGAAGTTCTGAAAGGTGCTTTGATTTAGGGAGCTCACTCTTGACGTCTGAAACCTTTGAACCTGGTCTCCATAGCAACTAGAACAATGGGAGCAGTTGCTGCTGCTATCATTATATGCTGCTTGGTGACTGCTTGGCATTTTGAAGTTGAGATCGAGTTTGGCCTGAGTTAGCCCTAGTTGAACAGGCTATACTAATGAGATAGACATGTCACATGTCAAGGCCAATGTTGGCATTCATATGTTGACACCTGTACTGTCTCTTTAGTGAATTAATCTGCAATATATGACTTTCTTACTCTCACTTTTCCCATTTTTGTGTATATAGGCAAAAAAAAACTGCTCCCCACTCCGAATGAGTGTGAATGAGATGGTTAAAGGTCTCAGATCAAGTGTCATGATCTGCACAATGTAACATGTCCCCACCCTCACGGTCAATCTTCCTAAACACAGGAACTCACACACGCCATTGCATTGCCTTTCAGAGTGAAGCCAGTGAACAGATGCCCGCTCAGCTGGAATTATGGCTCTTATTGCGGTGAGCTCAGTATTTAACACTGTGGATGATGTCATTGTTGCTCTAGTTTGACTATACGCCTGTCCCCAATTACATGTTGCAGATTGATTTCAGATGTTTGCAACTGTAGAATTTGATCCATCATGTGGATGGAGAGTCCAAACACGAGTTTTATTTTAAGTGGAATACAAATACAAAATGAATAATGTTTTCATGTAAGAGCATGAAACAATAGGGGAGCATGAAACTTATCATGCCAAGAGATGAGCGGAAGCTGAAGATGAGCTGTTCAGAAGGACGGTAGGTCCACAGGCACAGAGGCAGAGAGTCATCATCTTAATGGTGGCCTGGATATGTCAAGCCGTACCTTTGTGGGTCTTGTGCAAAGAGATGTGGTCCTGGATTAAGTACTGCGATAACATTTTGCCCAGTGGTGTAGTCCTAAAAAAATTAATGGTGTACTATTTTACAATAGTAATTTAAAATGTAAATTATATAAAACAAATACAAATTTGTTCACTTGTAACATTTGATTCAATTAAAAACAAATAAATACGGCATTTCAGAATGTTTGTAAACAATCTGCACCAAGATACCTCCGGGTGGCAGAACGCAAGCGGCTTCTACTGAGCAACTGAAGAGATCCACCCGGCTACTGTAAACAGTTACATAGTTAAAAACATTGTTGAAACTATGACAAAAACGTGTTGTGTTTGGGGTTGCGCCGCCAGATATACAGAAAAAGGAATAGGATTTTATAGATTCAGAAAAAAGTAAGTATATCCAGCTCAACCTGTGTGTGAGGAGGTTAAAACGAGTGGTTGTCATTAAAAGTAGTGCTACAGAGAAGTATCCTCAAAACTGTCCATCTACAAAATCATAGCAGAGCATAATTATCTTCAGCTGGGGAAATTTGAGATTAATATAAGTAAACTTAAGGTCTCTTTTGAAGATCAAACTCATAGCCAGTCACTGGCTGAAGTAAAAGTATTATACAAGGAAGAGACAGAACTTCTATTGTCATGTATGCTACTGATCAAATGTCAATGGATGAAATAGAAAAAGCAAAACATAGTTGTAGGCTCTACTGCTGATGGATGATTGATGTGTGTACCTAGGGCTAAAACGATTCCTCGAGTAACTTGAATTGAAAAAATAATCTGCCTTGATGCTTCGTTTAGTTCATTTAATTACACACGGATGTTGCAGAAATAAAAAAAATGTTGTGTTGCGGTTAAATCCAAGGTTCAGGTGGGTAAACATCCCAAAAATTGCGGGTGGATGAGAGAAATCATTAATGTGTTGATTTTAATTAAAATGCGGAACTCATTTCACGGTAAAACGCAATGAATGTGTCGCTCTTTAACTTTCATTTCTGGCTCATGTCGAGAACTTTCCAAATTACTTTTTAAAGTAATTTGGAATAGATTTTTATAATGTGGCAATGTAATGCATTAAAATGGGTTATTTTCATGGGTTATTAATGTATGCAATTTCAGCAATAAAACTTAATTTTTCCAAAAAGAAAACAAATTAGATGTTAATTTTAAGATACCTGTCTTATTTTGTCTTATATATTTAGTATTGCTCTTTAATAAAGAAAAAAGTAATTATCAGATTACTCGATTAATCGATGGAATAATCGGTAGAATACTCGATTACTAAAAGAATCGATAGCTACAGCCCTATGTGTACCACATTGGTTTCATCATCACCGAGAGTTTAGTTTGAGTGAATTCCTACTGAGTAGTTAGTGCAAGTCTATAGCGCGCTATCCTTTTCACCGTCAAAAGCTCACGTCTGTGCCAACCGATCCGAGCAACAGAAAATGATCATAGCCTCACATATTGTTAGTAAACAGCGACAGTCACTTCAGGTCAAAATGTCTGAATAATTTTGGTCCCAAATATTTATCAATTTTACTGGTAGTCCACAAGATTTTTTGGGTATATGTCACAGTTTACGTTATTTTGCTATCCTAACTTGCGTAAATGAACTATAGTGTCCTACACCCACTAGTAAAACTAGTGAATAATTTTTGGTTAGACTGTATGTGGATAAAGTTGGACATGCTTATATATTCAACTTTATAAAAAGCAGATTTGTAAAAAAAAAAAAAAAATTGTATAAATAGTGTAATAAACTATACAGTATAATATTGTATTATACATATGTATTATGCATTGCGAGTATTAATTTTGACCCAGGTTGCTGTGGCATTATTTTTGTCCTTGTCTGTGAAGAAACTTAAAACTCCTGAATATGTAATTTGGCAAGCCACAGAGCACCTGCAGATGTGAGATGACCTTTATCTGAATGCATTTAATAGCATTTTCATACACACACACACACACACACACACACACACACACACACACACACACACACACACACACACACACACACACACACACACACACACACACACACACACACACACACACACACACTCCAGTCACCCTGCTGACTCTTTTGCATGTTGTTGGGCACTGTTGAATCAAACCCTCGGTTTACATTACTGTTTTGTGACCTTGACAGAGCTGTTCCAGCTTTATCAGGCTCTGTTAAAAGCAACAAGAGCACTTTGGAGATATCGTATTCTCTTTCTTTCCTGAGGTGCAGGTGTCTTCCAAGAAATATTCAGCACTTATTGAACGGTAGGTTTCCTAGTAATGGATATTGCATAGAATCTCTTTCAAGTTAGCCTTTGATGGTCATATCTTGGAGGTATTTTGTAACCTTTTGTGATTGGATGGTTTTTAATTCATATTCTTTATATGTCAGTTCAATCTAAGGCGGTTTGCTGATTTTTTTTTTTCTTTTTTTTTTCCTCCTCTTCATGTTAGCACTAGCAGACATGGGCCATGTGTGTGCAAGGCTTTGCATTAATATTTTTAATCCTCACCACCACAGACCTACTATAATCATTCTTCATATGCTAAAAGAGAGGGGAAAATGCAGTAACATCTTCATGTATCAAAGATTTCTCCCCCTCTTTTGACTTACCCTGCCTTGGTTTTCTTGTAATACATTCCTTGGCGGATCATTTAGCATATGGGTTTAGCTTTTCAGCTTTTGCCTCACGTAGCGACAGAGGATCATGTTTATCTAGTGATAGCCTCACTATTAATGTCTAAAAGGCCATTTCTTCACGAGTCATTTGCCGCTAATGTAGACTAGCAGTAACAAGTCATCTTGGAAGCACCCTGTAATGCGACTTTTTACTGGTCATTCCGGGTCCAGATCTGAAGTACCTGTGGTGGCAGTAAGGATGAGCCCAAAGCCGAATACCTTAGGAAAGGCACAATTACACACACACACACACACACACACACACACACACACACACACACACACACACACACACACACACACACACACACACACACACACACACACACACACACACACACACACACACACACACACACACACACACACACACACACACACACACACAGACAGACAGAGTGCTGTCCATATAAGCTGCGAATGCTCTGCATGCCCAACCCCATACCCAATTACTAACATTTTAACACTAACATTCTAACTAGCATGCCAATATATGGAAATTGTCTTCAAATCTGCCACTCATTACGGGTTACGGATCCAGTTAATGTTACTCTGTTACGGGTAAACGGATCCACAGCAGCTTTGTCGCCTACTCTCTGTTATGTATCATCATCATTTTCCCGCGTTCTCATTGGTTTGCTGGCAAATGGGGGATTGCATGCATGCATGATTTTATGAATTATACTAGGTATGTTTACAATATAGCAATACATAAATTGAATAGTAACATCTAAAGGGGTTTTCCTATAGTTATGGCGTGCTTCTGGTTCAAGTCCCGCCCACTCGTTTCTATCTATATATAGTTACAGAAACATACATTTTTCACCGCAACAGATACATTTACAGATAATGGCTTTGCTGCTCACCCCTAACGTGTAGAACTGCTAAGTATTGAGATGGATGGAGAAATTCGTATTCATTTCCTCGGTGTTTGCTGCTTGTTGTTTAGAAACGAGATTGCTCAGATGTGCCTGTGACAAGTCTACCTGGACTGCTTGACACCCCATTTGACATGTTCCAGATTGAATCTCACTCCGCGTAGCACTGCCTTTTGCGATTGATTAACATCCCGGCAGCCACACTGCAGTGCTTGCAAAACACTGGAAGCTTGCACCAATATTTGCCCAAATGAATAGGAGTGGAGGGAAATGATAAAGCATCTATGTGGAGGCTAAAAATAGCACGGTAATAGTTTCCTCATCTATAGTGAGTCATTGTGTGTTGCCTGGGCCTGCCTGACTTCACACGCATAAACTTGCACGCCTAGGCTGCAAACAAACACCCAAGTTAACTGACTCAGCAAAAACCTGCCATTGTGCTCCTCCACAGTGCAGCTGCAATAAGGCCACTGTTATGAGAGAGTGCAGGAGTAATGAAAAGCCAGAGTGTACAATGAAAAAAGGCCCTTATAGACTGCCTTATGGAGTGGCTGTGCAATGACTTTTTAAATTTTCAACAGCAACGTTAGTGGGACGTTTGACATCACAGTCACAGTTTGTGTGCTAGAAAGCAAAACAAAAGGTAAAAAAAAAAAATTGGTTTAGCAGTTTAACTGAAATCACAAGCCCTAATTGTGCGTTTGTTCCCTGATAAGGCCATATGGGTAATTGCCAGTCCTGCCGGTTATCAAGCTCTGTCAATAGCTGATTAACAACTGTAACAAGCCTCTGTTACAAGTTCAAGAGGTTTGCGTGTACGCTGATTTGGCAGCTTTGCGAAGTCCAAAATCCGCTTTGGCCAGTGGCAATACATAGTACTTTGCCTTCAAAGGGCAAAGGCCTGATTTCATCAGTGGCTTATCACTATTAGTGTCGGAATGGTATGAAACTGAATATGTGCCAATGTGGCACATATTTGAGGCTGATATAGTCAGTGCTAGCACAGCACACTGGATTTTATTACTGTTTATGTGGTGAAAACAAAGTGTTTACATGTTTTATACATTGTGCTTGTTGTAGTGTCATAGTTTTGCATCACTATCTCTCCAGTCCAGTGACTGATGTATAACACAATTTCTAGATTCACAGATGTACAGTACATGCTTTTTATGGCTTGTTGGGACGATAAACACTGATTTGGCTTGCATTTCTACCGCCAACGGTACCCTTGCTTGATGGGCGTGGTGTGTGCCAGAAAGTAGCGATCAATGTCATTCTCACACGAAGAAAGTGACACCGTAAACAACAATGGAGTACATACAGCAGATCTTGTGGCTGTTTGTCACAAGACAAAAAAACCTTGTGTTGCAATGGTACTGTGTTTCAGGTCTCAACAATTCAGGTCCAAACTCGTGATTTTTTATTTTGTGGAACACAAAAATGTTTGAATAAATTCAGTGTGATCCACAACATTGTTTTAAAAGGTTTTGTATTGCACTGAAGAAAAGAAAGTCATACAGATTTGAAAGGACGTGAAGGTAAGTGATTTTGGATGAACTTCTGTATACCTTTTAAATGTTATCATCATTATTATACTTTATTCCATAGCCGTTTCTAGGAACCAGCTGTGGAGGGTGTGCAAATGTGTAACCCAATGGCCCGTTAACACATTAACAAGACGACGCTGCATTTTAGCAAAAAATTCACATGCTGGGTACATTTAAGCGACTAGTATTAGCATAAGAAAGATGAAGTTTAACTAATGCTATCAAAAATGTGGTGATCAGAAATAGGGATCTAGGGTCCCAAAAAAGTCTTGTCTTACTGGCAATATAAAGAAATGCGCAATAGCAAAATATGCTGGTGGATAAATCATTTAATTTCAAGGGGTTCATGACAGCATTTCAATTAACAATTTATACCATACATACATAATGGCCCTTGTTGGAGGGATGTAAACGCTCTGCTCTTCTGACATTGCAGTCAGAACAAATCATTCTGCTCCTCTCCATCTGCTGGAAATTTGCCTGTACAAAGACTAATATGTTCATATATAACACAGAACGTCTGATATAAACACTATGGTAAAGGGAATATAAATTCCTTTCCAATTTAAGTAAACATTTCTACATTTAGTGTTTCGGAGTTTGATTCTAAAACCTCAAAAATGGACGTGAAGCTTTCAGAGCCATCTTTTCCTCCTTAAAGTAATTAGTATGGAAATCAAGCATTCACATGGTCCAGTTAGCAGTCTATATTGGAAGTAGTGGTTGTAACAGTGGAATTTGTGTGCGAGCGTGTGTTAAATGCCGCTTTTTCTTGTAACTTTTATTTTAGACTGTCTAGCCTGAACGGCAGCAGATTCTGATTACTTCAAAGTTTTCATCTCCTTTTATCTTCAGTATTAATGAAGTAATTAGTAATTAAGTGAAGATTTTCAGTAATCTCCTGAAGGCCTGCACTCATCTCACAAATAAATGATTAAAAGTGTAACTGGCATTCTCAGAAGTACGGGAGGTAAATGATGTAAAGGGAAATGGTCATTCGCTTATCTCTTAATATTCTTCGACCACGAGAGAACATGCACAGCTTTTCGGATTAAACCTCCACAATGACGCACACGAATAAACAAAAGGAAAAATGCACTTACAGATATACGCAGATACGCATAGACATTTAAAAGAAACAATCTTTCATCAGCTTGAAATCAATTCAGCCAGCTCAGACAGAAGTGTACGCAGAAGACCTTGATTTCAACTTCAAAGATAGTGCGAGAAAATGAAATTGCCCACAGAAGGGGAATTTAAAAGAGAGAGAGAGAGAGAGAGAGAGAGAGAGAGAGAGAGAGAGCACTACTCTTACGTAGATGCTGTGCTTGCCAACTCCAATAAATCCTGCTTCCATTATTTTGTCTGTCAAAGAGATAAGAAAATGTTCAGCTTTCTATGCTTGAGAAACTTGATAAATAAAGAAATATCCCTAAACATGGACATTAGCTTGTTCAAACAGTACTTTATACAGTAGCACCCCTTTTCAAATGCTAATGCACGCTGGATTCAAAAATAGTCATTCTTGTATATTGGGGAAAAGGGTTGTTGGTGACTGCAGTTTCATTTGCTATTTAGAGACCGTGTTTGCTTCAAAATGGCTACTTTGTGGGATTATTGCATTGCTTTCTGATAAAAATGTTTGCATTATTTAGATATGAGGAGCTGAAAATGAAATCGCTTTAGCTAAGCGTTTGCTTGCATAAACATGAAGCCTAGTTCCACTACAAGGGACTCTTCCCAGATTCCCTTTTCAGTAATTCAAACTTCACAACTTTGTCTTGGAAACCAGGATAAATACTGAAAGGAAAACTGCAAGCGGCAGGCGTATGCATTCAGATGCTCCCAGAAGTCACAATTTTGATGTTATGCCAGGTTTTTGTGAATGCGCTCTGATTAAGCTCAGACACTTCTACTTTATCTATTATAACTTTATTTATAGAAAATAAAGCCTGTCAGATGAATGTTAAATTATCTAGTTATTAAATCTCCAAATAAGATCTAGTTAGATCTAGGGTTGTCTCAGCCTCAGACATCATTCCCAAGGACTGTTGGCTGAATGCCTGATGCAAAAGGCACACAAAATGGGAAACATTTCAGGAGTTTTGTAGTCTTCAGCTGTGTCCCAATTCAGAGGCGGGACTTTAAAGGCTGTATCCTTCGAAGGCCGTAAGAGTCAGACCGACCATTGTTAAATGGGACAGTCTACCCCACGGAGAACTGTTCTTGCTACTGCCATTGATGAGTGGCAGTAACGTTTCTACTGGACTTTTTTGTATGTTAAATTAAACTGTCTGAAAACAAAACTGGGTTCACAAACTGTCTAAATATGTTCACTATGGTCGGTTTCTGCATGTTTTTTTTTTTTGTACATTTGTATCTAGATATTTGAGTATGAAACAATACTTTTATAATTTGGCAATTTCCCTCAAAGAAAAACGCAAGGATTCTCGGGAGTTAAAGCCACGAAGGATCCATCTGTTGTATCCTTAATTTCACAGGAAATGGAGGCCGCATTTGAAGAACCCTTTGAATTGGGACAGCCTTCATCGCACCGTGGTGATGCAATCAAATGTGAAGCCTTCGAATGAGCCCTTCGAAGGATGCAGAATCTGAATTGATTGCTGATTGGTTTGATTGAGCATCTGATTGGTTGAATTTTTAACGGTCACCCTGGAAACAAAGCCATGGAGATGTCAAACCCTCTCATGGAAAAAGAAAGCCAATGTGTTTACAACTGTGACAATGAGTGCTTATCAGGATCAACTATCCACACGAAGCCAGAGCTTACCCAATCCGATCTTTTTTTCCCCCTTCGTTTCAAGAAATATCTGCATACACACGAGAGCACTGAAACCAACTCAAAACGATGTAGTATACATTCCAAACCAGTGCTGTAATTCTGCCACAGAAAAGCACTAAAAACGGGGGTAGCAATGGTAGGAGGTGAGGCAAAAATCGCACAATAAAAATATCAATAAATAAATTTGCAACGTATCAAATGTTTCAGTAATGCCTACACCTACTCCAACCCTTAAACTACCCTTACATTAATGCATATACAGTAATTAAATGACGCAATATTGACGTGGGCATGCCCAGTGCCCGTAGTTGTATCCTGATCTAGTCTTTCGCGTTTGGGACGTGGTGTAATGACATCAACGTTTCTTAAAATATATGGATTGGCTGTACAGACAAAAACGTAAGGTTGTCGTTTTCAGATTTATCCACTCTGGCGACCGGTTTAAAAAAATATAGTTTTCATGCTCCCAAAACGCTGGATCTGTGTGGACGAAACGCTGATACGGTACAAAATGTATGCGATACAGCTAAACAGGCTTTATATATATATATATATATATATATATATATATATATATATATATATATATATATATATATATATATATATATATATATAGATATACAGTATTGTTCAAAATAATAGCAGTACAATGTTACTAACCAGAATAATCAAGGTTTTTAGTATATTTTTATTGCTATGTGGCAAACAAGTTATCAGTAGGTTCAGTAGATTCTCAGAAAACAAATGAGACCCAGCATTCATGATATGCACGCTCTTAAGGCTGTGCAATTGGGAAATTAGTTGAATTAGTTGAAAGGGGTGTTCAAAAAATAGCAGTGTGGCATTCAATCACTGAGGTCATCAATTTTGTGAAGAAACAGGTGTGAATCAGGTGGCCCCTATTTAAGGATGAAGCCAACACTTGTTGAACATGCATTTGAAAGCTGAGGAAAATGGGTCAAGACATTGTTCAGAAGAACAGCGTTTTGATTAAAAAGTTGATTGGAGAGGAAAACCTATAAAGAGGTGTAAAAATTATAGGCTGTTCAGCTAAAATGATCTCCAATGCCTTAAAATGGAGAGCAAAACCAGAGAGATGTGGAAGAAAACGGAAGACAACCATCAAAATAAGAATTAAGAATAACCAGAATGGCAAAGGCTCAGCCAATGATCACCTCCAGGATGATCAAAGACAGTCTGGAGTTACCTGTAAGTACTGTGACAGTTAGAAGACGTCTGTGTGAAGCTAATCTATTTTCAAGAATCCCGCAAAGTCCTCTGTTAAAAAAAAAGGCATGTGCAGAAGAGGTTACAATTTGCCAAAGAACACATCAACTGGCCTAAAAAGAAATGAAGGAACATTTTGTGGACTGATGAGAGTAAAATTGTTCTTTTTGGGTCCAAGGGCCACAGGCAGTTTGTGAGACGACCCCAAACTCTGAATTCAAGCCACAGTACACAGTGAAGACAGTGAAGCATGGAGGTGCAAGCATCATGATATGGGCATGTTTCTCCTACTATGGTGTTGGGCCTATTTATCGCATACCAGGGATCATGGATCAGTTTGCATATGTTAAAATACTTGAAGAGGTCATGTTGCCCT
Source organism: Gobiocypris rarus (assembly GCA_023029165.1). Lineage (NCBI taxonomy): Eukaryota > Metazoa > Chordata > Actinopteri > Cypriniformes > Gobionidae > Gobiocypris > Gobiocypris rarus. The sequence goes on along the minus strand of CM040927.1, from coordinate 27,180,227 downwards.
ATGCTGAAGAGGACATGCCCTTGAAATGGTTGTTTCAACAAGACAATGACCCAAAACACACTAGTAAACGGGCAAAGTCTTGGTTCCAAACCAACAAAATTAATGTTATGGAGTGCCAGCCCAATCTCCAGACCTTAATCCTATTGAGAACTTGTGGGGTGATATCAAAAATGCTGTTTCTGAAGCAAAACCAAGAAATGTGAATGAATTGTGGAATGTTGTTAAAGAATCATGGAGTGGAATAACAGCTGAGAGGTGCCACAAGTTGGTTGACTCCATGCCACACAGATGTCAAGCAGTTTTAAAAACTGTGGTCATACAACTAAATATTAGTTTAGTGATTCACAGGATTGCTAAATCCCAGAAAAATGTTTGTACAAAATAGTTTTGAGTTTGTACAGTCAAAGGTAGACACTGCTATTTTTTTGAACACACCCTTTCAACTAATAGCCCAATTGCACAGCCTTAAGAGCGTGCATATCATGAATGCTGGGTCTCATTTGTTTTCTGAGAATCTACTGAACCTACTGGTAACTTGTTTGCCACGTAGCAATAAAAAATATACTAAAAACCTTGATTATTCTGGTTAGTCACATTGTACTGCTATTATTTTGAACAATACTGTATATATTAGTGGTGGGCCGTTATCGGCGTTAACGTGCTGCGTTAACGTGACTCTTATCGGGCGATTAAAAAGATGTCGCCGTTAATCTATTCTCAAGTTTGGGTTGGGAGCTGGGTCTGTACTACGTGAGCTATGATGACTTTCACCGTGATATTTTAGCACAGATGTTTAGCTTCCTAGCCGAATTGCACTTTAGGATAAAATCCAGCGAGAACGAGTCTTCGAACCTGCGTGTATGCTGTGAAATTACCACATAAAGCGTGAACAGTGGCTTCCGAACTCGGTTTGGCACCCGCGAACCGTACTCGAGTCCTGACGAGCGTGACTGACATACTGTAAGCAGAGAGCTGTAGGCTACATCTCATTTTTGCTCGTCGTCAGCGTTTTTTAGAGCATTTGCAGTACATTCGCGGCAGATGGACGCAAGTGTCATTACGTACTGAAGCTTTGGTAACAAAATCAACGGTTCAAAACCAAAAATATAAAAGTTAGGTGAACAACACTATTCATTCTGCCACCTTCTCACTCAACGTCGTTACCAAGTAACGTGGTAAACAGCTGCTGCTTTGATGACACAAAAGCACCCCGGTTCGGACCCAAATAATATCATATGAACATGATCCATGGAGCAATCGAACTCGGGTTCGGTCCAGGCAATCGAACCAAGTGTGAAAGCACCAGTCATTATTTGGGTAGCACACATATTCTGAATGCCTTCGGCAGAATTCAAATGAGCCATTTTAATCTAGATTAATCTAGATTTAAAAAAATTATCTATGCCCACCACTAAACTTGCACAACTTTTTAGAATAATTAAGATGCACACCAGTCTATTATCATTGGGACATTGACTTGACATTTTCACAGCCCTAAACATGACGTGAAATTGTTTTCTTACGTTCAAAGTTAGCTTAGCAAAAATAGAAACATCTGTTCAGACAAAGTAATGAAATTACATAAAATTCACCACTATGTTCACCTAATGTAATTGTTTAATATTTTATTTAAGATATTAAGGTTGATTTTGATACTGATTGGCTCACTGTATTATCCTGTAAATGATGAAGACATGAAACTGTACTGCATTGTAAGACTGAGCGTGAAGACAATACTTGAACATGCCATCCCAGATTCCTGCTGTGAATCAACCTGCTTAAACCCTCTGCTAAGACCAAACCATACTTCAGTTTGTACTCTCACCTCCCTCAGCAAACAGCTTGTTCCGTCTCCTTTCTTTCTCACTCAAATCCTCTCAAACTGTCCAAACTACAGGAAGCAGATGGTGTTCTCTGTTTTTAGTGGGTGATTTTCTCTGCCATGTCTCTGCTCCCTTATTAAAGCGATGCAGCTTGATTTATGGTATCGCTGACTGTAAGACTGTCGAGTTTTAGAAAGGACTTTGGCTGATATGTCATGTTGTAAAAGAGGCAGGGCGCCATTTTGTCGCCCCTGTCTGGCATGTTTGGTGCTGAGGGTGGCTTGAGGTACATCGGGATGTCAAGGTCGTAAATCACATGCATTGTGCTTTGGTGGGGTGGAGGAATTGTCTTAAGTTGCTGAGCGTGAACCATCCCAGCTATCTCCTCACATGCTGATAAGACTTTATATATATATATATATATATATATATATATATATATATATATATATATATATATATATATATATATATATATATATATATATATATATATATATATATATGCACAGATCTGCCAAGAAAGCATAATGGGAAATGGTGAGCATGCTGGTGTGCATGTTTAACGGCACACATTCAGACACGCTCTCTCTCCCTGTCTCTCACATAAACTGTAAATTATGCACAGGGATGTTAGCATGCACAGTTAGTATGCCAGTTGCCCTTCTTGATAAGAGTGTTTTCACATATGTATTGCCTTTCCTTCAGGTTGATTTATCGCCAGTTAATAATTTAAATATTTTACATCATGTTCTTGCATACCCTGGACTTAAAGAATAAGGTCTGGTCCATATAGCACAGTGTTAGTTCAGAAATTTGTTTTAATTCTGTCATTTACTTATGCTTATGTAATTCCAAACCTGTATAACACACTTAGTTCTCTGAAGATATTTTGAAGAATATTGGCAACCAAACCATTTTAGTTACCATTGACTTCAGTTGCTCCTCACTGCAGAACACGAGATCCAGGGGGTGGAGTTGGGGTAGGTTTAGGGTTTAGGGTTGAGCTGACTAATCTCTTCTAATCACAGAATGAGGCAGACAATGAATTATTTTATAGTATTCTATACAGTGATGAGGTCTATGTCGATTAGCACTGCATTATAATATACTGTATTATTATGAAAATGCCCGAGAAGGCTTTAAGAACTCAAATACACCATATATTGTTGCAGTCTTCATGTTTCTAACTTATTTTATTCAGCTCAGCTACACAGCGCTAACTTCACTTTAGGAATTTCCTGAAAACGTCATTATATTACTTTTCTCTGAGGCAAATGTGGCGTTTCTGCTTGAGGGCGCCCTCTGGCCTTCAGTATAAATGAAACATGAGTGTACAGGTCCTTCTCAAAAAATTTGCATATTGTGATAAAAGTTCATTATTTTCTATAATGTAATTATAAAAATTTAACTTTCATATATTTTAGATTCATTGCACACCAACTGAAATATTTCAGGTCTTTTATTGTTTTAATACTGATGATTTTGGCATAAAGCTCATGAAAACCCAAAATTCCTATCTAAAAAAAATAGCATATTTCATCCGACCAATAAAAGAAAAGTGTTTTTAATACAAAAAAGTCAACCTTCAAATAATTATGTTCAGTTATGCACTCAATACTTGGTCGGGAATCCTTTTGCAGAAATGACTTCAATGCGGCGTGGCATGGAGGCAATCAGCCTGTGGCACTGCTGAGGTGTTATGGAGGCCCAGGATGCTTCGATAGCGGCCTTAAGCTCATCCAGAGTGTTGGGTCTTGCGTCTCTCAACTTTCTCTTCACAATATCCCACAGATTCTCTACGGGGTTCAGGTCAGGAGAGTTGGCAGGCCAATTGAGCACAGTAATACCATGGTCAGTAAACCATTTACCAGTGGTTTTGGCACTGTGAGCAGACGCCAGGTCGTGCTGAAAAACGAAATCTTCATCTCCATAAAGCTTTTCAGCAGATGGAAGCATGAAGTGCTCCAAAATCTCCTGATAGCTAGCTGCATTGACCCTGTCTTGATAAAACACAGTGGACCAACACCAGCAGCTGACATGGCACCCCAGACCATCACTGACTGTGCGTACTTGACACTGGACTTGGCATTTCCTTCTCCCCAGTCTTCCTCCAGACTCTGGCACCTTGATTTCCGAATGACATGCAAAATTTGAGCGACAGTCCAGTGCTGCTTCTCTGTAGCCCAGGTCAGGTGCTTCTGCCACTGTTTCTGTTCAAAAGTGGCTTGACCTGGGGAATGCGGCACCTGTAGCCCATTTCCTGCACACGCCTGTGCACGGTGGCTCTGGATGTTTCTACTCCAGACTCAGTCCACTGCTTCCGCAGGTCCCCCAAGGTCTGGAATCGGTCCTTCTCCTCAATCTTCCTCAGGGTCCGGTCACCTCTTCTCGTTGTGCAGCGCTTTTTGCCACACTTTTTCCTTCCCACAGACTTCCCACTGAGGTGCCTTGATACAGCACTCTGGGAACAGCCTATTCTTTCAGAAATTTCTTTCTGTGTCTTACCCTCTCGCTTGAGGGTGTCAATGATGGCCTTCTGGACAGCAGTCAGGTTGGCAGTCTTACCCATGATTGCGGTTTTGAGCAATGAACCAGGCTGGGAGTTTTTAAAAGCCTCAGGAATCTTTTGCAGGTGTTTAGAGTTAATTAGTTGATTCAGATGATTAGGTTAATAGCCCGTTTAGAGAATCTTTTCATGATATGCTAATTTTTTTAGATTTTGGGTTTTCATGAGCTGTATGCCAAAATCATCAGTATTAAAACAATAAAAGACCTGAAATATTTCAGTTGGTGTGCAATGAATCTAAAATATATGAAAGTTAAATTTTTATCATTACATTATGGAAAATAATGAACTTTTATCACAATATGCTATTTTTTTAGAAGTACCTGTATTTAGCACCCAGCTGTGCTCACTCTATCCTATTGTGGGTAAAAAATAGGAATACATAATACTTCTCTAAATAAATGTATATGACAATTCATATGCTTTTCTCCAGTGTACAGGATTTTTTTGTTTTTTTTCTCTATAGTGGATGCATAAGAGGCTCATATTTCATACTAGTTTGATTTTTCGTTTTTTTTTTTTTCTAGTTACAAGTTTTTATAATAATAATATAATATTTATACTTAGACATTTCTAGTGATTTTTAGTCATAGTTTACAGTTTTCTGTAAAATATTATTTTTATTATATTCTTAAATACTCTATTTTTTAAATATTAATAGTAATATTTTTTATTTTGTAAAAATTGTATACAGTGGGTACGGAAAGTATTCAGACCCCCTTACATATTTCACTCTGTTATAGTGCAGTCATTTGCTAAAATCATTTAAATTCATTTTTTTATCATTAATGTACACACAGCATCCCATATTGACATAAAAACACAGATTTGTTGACATTTTTGCAGATTTATTAAAAAAGAAAAACTGAAACATCATATGGTCCTAAGTATTCAGATCCTTTGCTGTGTAATATATTTAACTCAGCTGCTGTCCATTTCTTCTGATCATCCTTGAGATGGTTCTACACCTTCATTTGAGTCCAGCTGTGTTTGATTATACGGGTTGGACTTGATTAGGAAAGTCATACACCTATCTATATAAGACCTTACAGCTCACAGTGCATGTCAGAGCAAATGAGAATCATGAGGTCAAAGGAACTGCCTGAAGAGCTCAGAGACAGAATTGTGGCAGTGCACAGATCTGGCCAAGGTTAAAAAAAAATGATGCTGCACTTAAGGTTCCCAAGAGCACAGTGGCCTCCATAATCCTTAAATGGAAGATGTTTGGGATGACCAGAACCCTTCCTAGAGCTGGCCATCCGGCCAAACTGAGCTATCGGGGGAGAAGAGCCTTGGTGAGAGAAGAACACAAAGATCACTGTGGCTGAGCTCCAGAGATGCAGTCGGGAGATGGGAGAAAGTTGTAGAAAGTCAACCATCACTGCAGCCCTCCACCAGTCGGGGCTTTATGGCAGAGTGGCCCGACGGAAGTGTCTCCTCAATGCAAGACACATTAAAGCCTGAATGGAGTTTGCTAAAATGGTGAGAAATAAGATTATCTGGTCTGATGAGACCAAGATAGGCCTTAATTCTAAGCGGTATGTGTGGAGAAAACCAGGCACTGCTCATCCCCTGTCCAATACAGTCCCAACAGTGAAGCATGGTGGTGGCAGCATCATGCTGTGGGGGTGTTTTTCAGCTGCAGGGACATGACGACTGGTTGCATTCAAGGGAAAGATGAATGGACGAAAACCTTCTCCAGAGTGCTCAAGACCTCAGACTGGGCCGACGGTTCACCTTCCAACAAGACAATGACCCTAAGCACACAGCTAAAATAATGAAGGAGTGGCTTGACAACAACTCTGTGACTGTTCTTGAATTGCCCAGTCAGAGCCCTGACTTAAACCCAATTGAGCATCTCCGGAGAGACCTGAAAATGGCTGTCCACCAACATTTACCATCCAACCTGACAGAACTGGAGAGGATCTGCAAGGAGGAATGGCAGAGGATCCCCAAATCCAGGTGTGAAAAACTTGTTGCATCTTTCCCAAAAAGACTCATGGCTGTATCAGATCAAAAGGGTGCTTCTACTGAATACTGAGCAAAGGGTCTGAATACTTAGGACCATGTGATATTTCAGTTTTTTCATTTTTAATAAATCTGCAAAAATGTCAACAATTCTGTGTTTTTCTGTCAATATGGGGTCGGTTTGTGCATTAATGAGAAAAAAAAAGAACTTAAATGATTTTAGCAAATGGCTGCAATATAACAGAGTGAACAATTTAAGGGGGTCTGAATACTTTCTGTACTAACTGTATTATTAGTCATTCACACATATAAATATCTGTCTAAATCTGTGTTAGTGAGCACTTCTCCTTTGCTGAGATAATCCATCCACCTCACAGGTGTGGCATATCAAGATGCTGATTAGACAGCGTAATTATTGCACAGGTGTGCATTAGTCTGGCCACAATAAAAAGCCACTCTGAAATGCTCCTCATAAGAATGAAAGTGAATATGGCTACAAACTGCCTGACTAGACAGAAAGGGGCAGTTTGATCAATACCTAAAGCAACCTCAACCACAGTTTTTGTTTTCACATGTCATTTATGATGGGTTTATGTATATAAAACAATTATATAGTTTCTGACTGTACAGAAGAGTTTCTGACTGTCTTTCTTTGTAATCATAATTCATAGAAAGCCATTTCTAGCACTGATTATTTAACAAAGTAGAAACAGTTATGTTAATGGATATGTAGTTAATATGTAACTGCATTTTTCATAAACATGTTATACCACTTACTTGGCAAACTTTGGCAAATCCAGTGACTAAGTCACAAAAGCTTGAACTATATCCTTGTAAACACGACTTTACTTTTTACTGCAGCATCTGGACTTGCAATCTTATTAGAACTGCATTTTTTTATTGTTCTTGCTAGTTTTGTGAGCAACATGCATCAGAAGGTCATCGAACAGACTGTGGGTGTGTTGTCTGAGACTTTTTTCATCCTCGGACAACAGTTTTTCTATATTTTTTGTTTTGTTTTTGCTTGTGATTTAAATATTTTAATTCCGAGGTTAGAGATTTGGCTTCATTCATTTTGCTTTTCTTGAGGTTTGTACATTTAATGAAGATTAACAGACTGAGGGGTTGAGACGCCCTACTTTCCTCAAACTCAAATGTGAGTCTGCTATCAAACATTAGGAGATCTGAAGGATGAAGGAAGGAGGAAGAAAGATCAGAGAGTCTGGTTTGTCTAGTCTAGTTTGACTCTCCTGTGCTAGTCACATCCCTATCACAGTTTTTTTTTTCTTCTGTTTATCTCCATCTGTCGAGTTGTGCAATATGCAATGTGCCTTCTTCCCCAGAGAAACATCTGGAGCAATAGTCATGTGGCTTTAGCTTACAAAAAAACAAGAATTTCCTTAGAACTGGTAAATAAAAGGCCCATTTCTATATCATCTAATTAACTTTAATATAAAGTAGCTTATCAGTTATCAGTCCTCTGCTTTGTTGCTGATAGTTTTAGTGCTCTGACAAAAAAATCCTTTTGTTTGCCAGACCTCTTAATTTTCTATTCATTGGTGTGCAGGTCATAGGAGGCATCCAGCCGTGCATGTGTCCGCCTGGGTCTGTGATTCTATGGGCTTTTTCTCTGGCTAGTCTCGGCCTCTGATGTCTGATCAAAGCCTTTTCTTGCTGTTCTCTCCTCTGACTGAATAAGAGCCCCAGGAGTCCAAGGCCCAGACGGCCCAAACAGACTAGAACAGAGAGAGAAGGAGTGGTGGATCAATGAAAACAATGACCAAAAATAAAAATAAATAAATAAAAGCAAACACTTGCGTATTCACAGTAAGAAAAAAATGTGCTCATTGGCAGGGAGGATAAAGGCACCGCTTCTGTAAGGGTTAGTGTAATTAGACTGGTCAGTCTACAGTGGCACCAATGTCAATCCCACACTCACCCTCATTCCACTCAACCCATAAAATCAAATGATTAGTACTGCACTGTTTGAAATGACATTTACCACACACACTGATACCCATTATCCTGCTTGTGTACTGCGCCATATCACAATAAATGAGAAGGCCTTTCCCCACTGAATGCTTAGACCAGCATGAATTTCTAGGCCAGATGGTTAGTCTAGAAGGTTTACGAAGATGGCCATGCTGCTCAAAATATATCTAAAGGGATCTAGTAAACTAGCATGGTCTTTCTGGCGAAGCTGGTTGAAGAAGGTTTGACATGTTATGCTAGTTAAGAAGCCTGGTGGGGACACCAGCATACAAAACATGCTGTGACAAACTATGCTGTTATTTTCAGCATGACATTGATTCCTTGAGGCAAAAACATTAAATACGGAGCAAAAGGACCCCTTGTTTAAAAATGAACAGAGATGTTGTATTTCTTAAAATGGGGCCTGTTAGAATGGATTCAGTAAATTGTATTTCTGGTCTAATGTCTAATTTTCAACGTATGTTTTTTCTAAAATAAAAAAATCTTTTTTTTTTCAAGCAAACATTAGTTTGGTGACAAATTAATTAAAGAGTGATAGTATAGACATTTATGTTACAAAAGATTCCTATTTCAAAAGAATGCTGTTATTTTGAAATTCTAAAAAAAAAAAAACTTTGTTAATATTTAAAAGTTAATATTTCCTCAAGATCCAAATCATGATATCAGAATGATTTCTGAAGGATCATGTGACACTGAAGACAGGGGTAATGATGCTGAAAATTCAGCTTTGTTATATATATATATATATATATATATATATATATATATATATATATATATATATATATATATATATATATATAACAATATAGGACAGTTTTAAAATATAATATTGTTAATATTATAATATAATAATGTTTCACACAGTTTTTACTGTATTTTTAAATGTAGCTTTGAGCATAAGAGATTTCTTTCAAAAACATGACAAATCTTAATGTGCACCCCACATTGAGGTATATTGATAGATTAACATTAGTCTAGGTTAATAAATGCTGTAAAATATTTGTTGCTCATTGTTAGTTCATGAACCTTAGTAAGTGTTACCAAAATGCAATGAAGCACAGTCTAATGCTTATTGAGTACATATAAAGGAGCTTCCCGCTGCAGGTGTTACCAAGATGTCCGCTCTGGGTGGAGAAACTGGCTTTAAAGGGACTTTTTCCATTGTAAAGTAAATTGATGCGTTTTCTGTAAAAAAAAAAAAAGCTGAGAAGCTGCACACAAAACGCTCATGATGTGGAATTTATAGGTTTATTTACCTGTGTGAAGTGCATCAAAGTGTGACTCTGTGAGTGTGCGTGTGTCAGCCGTACATTGGGGACACTAGTGTATACTGGTAGGGTTCTCGTGCAGCTGCTGATCCATGAAAAGATTAAGTGCCTTGGGACACCTGAGCACAGTCACTGCTCAGCATAAACAGGCTTGGATAGACTGAAACACACTCACCCTGTGCCTGTACACACACTTATGTAATGCACACCATCTAAGTAAAGCTCTACACTTATTTACTAATACCCTTCTTCGCTTTTCTGCTCACAAACACAGACTGTGTTTTAGTGTTTGCTAGGCTTCCTGCTTTGTATTCTCTGCTTGTTTTCAGTGTACTGGTTTTGTGGTTTGTTTATCACTGGAGGTTGTTTCTGTTTGCTCCCTGGTGAGCAGTACTAATTCTCAAACAAACTCCTTTCCCAATTACCGCAGGATCCAGAGACAAGGCCTCACAGGCAGCAGCAACCGCTCTGATCCTGCTCACCAAACAGATTCACATTCACCCTCTAACTCCCAAGATACAGAACCCAGGCCTGGACCTAGAAACAAAGCACTTTCGCAGATTACTAAGACTCTGCACCCCCAGGAATGATTTCCAACTGCATGCTATTTAAAGTTGTTGTCAAATGTAGTTTTCCTAATCTGACTGCATTGTTTTTGAGGTTTTATTCCTGCTGAAAAGACCAGTGTGAACTTTTATGGTTCTATGGCTTGTTAGGCTGGTGGACCAGTATATCCATTCTTTTCACTTACAAAGCTTCAAGTTCTAAGAAAAAATACTGAAAAGAAGCAATTTTAACATCTTTATCTGCATTAAACACTGTTTGAGGTATTTTTGAGGCATTTGCATACACATAAAAATGGTGCTAAATAGCACTAAAAAGTGTTCATTGGCTTGTAATCATATAGGGGAAGCACTTTAAGTGCTATATAACAGCTATCTTTAAAGGGGCTGTACAGAACCTTTGTCAAATGGTGCTATGCAGAACCATAAGAGGTACATTCATTCAAAGACTACAGCCAATCACCATCTTTCTCTCATCCTCCAATTGTATTCCTTCTTCCACATAATTGAAACTGCAACTGACAGCTCTCAGTTTTCAAACTGTCTTGTTGCATCCCACCATCGCCCCATTGTCCTCCTTAGATTTTAGGTATGTTTGCTATGAATGAGAATTTACAACAATGACAAAAAAGCTGCTTTGAATCACTTGTATGCCTTTCTCAAGTCAAAAAGTCTTGTGTGGGGGCTTTGGAATATTTCCTTACAGGGCAGCCTTGGGGGCAAAAAGATTGAGAACCATGTTATCTTCAGGAAATACACTGTATTTTAATGTTGTTTTAATCCTTTCCCCAACTAAACTAAGAGATTATGAGATAATTAGAGAACATTTAAAGAACTATACAGGGGCTTAACTGGTTATTTGTAAGGCAGTGGTGCTATATAGCAACTTAACCACCCCAAAGAACCGCTGAAGAACCACACTGGGCTTAAGAGGTTCTTTATACGGTAGCAGTGCTATATAGTACCTCAACCACCCCAAGAAACGCTGAAGAACCAATTATTTTTTCTGTTTGTATTGCTGGAGAGTCCAGGACTTGAACGATTAAAAGATTAAAAAGCCTGCTGCAGACATTGGCTGATGAACGATTTCAGGACCCTTTTTGTAATGCCTAATCAACCAGTTAAGCATTAGTTAGTTAAAATAAACTAACAATGAACAATACTTCTTACATTATCTACTACTGTAACCTTAATGTTAATATTAACATTTACTAGAAAATAATAAAAATAAATTTGTATCTATTTTTATCCGTTCATGTTAATGTTACAAATGAGACCTTATTGTAAAATGTAAGCTTACTTAAAAAAGAGAATACAAATATATGACATTTAATTTTACATTCTGTAGCTGATGTTATTTACATATAACAATTTAAAATGGTTGTATTAAAATACAGACATTTAGTTTACATAATTTCTAATCAGGCACTGAATAGAGTACCTTATACACTTTCTTTCAGCCAATAAAATTGCTTTAGGGCCATAGATGGACTTGATTCAACCGATTGAACTGAATTGTTCGTGTCCTGTACTGGGTGCCGTCCAAAACATTTTCTATCAATTTAAAATGATAAAATGTGGTTATGCTCATTTAACTTTTTAAGTTTCCCCGGAGTACAAGCTGGAAATCGGAGTAATTTGGATTAGCAGTAATCTTAGCTCTCAGCCTCTACATGACCATGTTTAACTCCGTCGCCAGTTCCTGGCATGGACTTGGCTGACTCTATCTCTCCAAGTATCTGCCATCATTGCAGCCCATGCCAGAGCCTTACTTCAAAGGAGACAGGACTGCCCATGCTCTATTTGCTCCAGTGGGAAATGAGTGCGATATGATATGGAAGCCCTTCAGAGCGAGTGAGAGATAGCTGCACAGCTGCTGGACACATCCTCTCCTCTGAGCTGCCCAGGAGCTTGGAACGTCCTGGAGTCTGCTAATATAGTAGAAATGATATTCTGCTTGTATTTGATAGTGACTCATATGTTGAGTAGCTACGCTAAGGCAGGAATCATGGGGGTTGTTATCGATAACAAACTAAAACTACACAGGTTTTTTTTGCTTTATTTTTTTTTCTTCAATAAAATAAAACACAAATATTAGATGAAAAACTTTAACTGAAAATTCTAAAATGTTGCCTAGTACAAAACTTACAAACTAAAATTAAATTTCGAAATGTATTAAAAAAAATTGACAAGGACATAAAGTTACAAAAAATGAAACTAAAATGAAAACAAATAAATATGAAATAAAAGCTAATTAAAATATATAAAAAAATAAAGGTAAATAGTAATGGCTGGAGCTGATTATTCATTTATTTATGGCAAGGCAAGTTTATTTATATAGCACATTTCATACACAATGGTAATTCAAATGCTTTACATGAAAAGGATACAAATATATAAGAATAAAAAAGAATGCATATAAAAAATAAATAAAAAAGCAGAGAATACCCATATCTGGATGGAAGAGTCAAAGGCTATGTTCACACTGCCAATCCAAATCAGATGTTTGTGTATTTCTGATTGGAATTCAATCAGATTTAGCAATATAACGGGGACATGTTTTGAATAAAGCTGCTCATACCAGCCTCCTACGTTTCTGCCTACGTTATCCTGCTCTCTCTTTTGGTTATGTATTTATACTTTATTGATTGTAATAGAAATTTATTTGTAGTTGTGCTTTAGACTTGCCAGTTGCCATTTTCTGTCTAGAAATCCGTGCAATAGTTCCAGATTGGGCACAGCATCTTGTTGGGGAAAAGGGGGCTTATGAGTGTTTAAGAGTGAAAACCTATTGCTGCTATATAAACATCAGAACTTCTGTGACTAAACTGAATTCCTATTCATGTTCCATTCCCGAAGGCCTGATCGCCCCTTGCATCTCTCTCACCTCTCCTCCTCAACCCTGTGGGTAGTTTCACATGATTGCAGCATCTACCCGAGACTGGGTTGTGGGGTGTAGCTCTCAAAGTGAACCAAACCGAGCTATGCCTTAGTCATCATTAAAGCTTTACTGTTGCAGACGATAGTTATTAGTTCTCTCTTCCTTTCTGATCCTCTGCCCCTTGCCCTCTTCGCTCTCATGCCATCACATTTATGTCACAGTGATTAGAGACAGATTAAAAAGTCATCAGAGAGCAGATGAGGGCTGTAACCATCAGTTCATCATGGAAGCTTCTCATTCCCCCCCCCCACCCCCACCTCCTGCTGTTGAATGAAAGTGTGTTTATAGCTTCGCTGGGATTAACGCTGTAATTAGCATTCGATGCGCTAACCGGGTTAAACCCTCTAACTGCCATGCTCACCGGCACCTTGCTCACATCTGGAGGGCAAGATAGAAGAGATAGGGTTGAGATAAGGATGTAGCGGACAATGCATTACACCCACTGAGTGAGATGGTTCATCTCCTTCTAAAATTGTAATGTAGTGTAAGAATCTTGTCACACAAACGAGACACATTTTCATTAGCAGCCTGTGTGCCCTGTCTCGTCTACATGACCAGGCTGCAGGGGCGTAGCAACCATTAAAAATGAGGAGCAATATTATAGATGACTAGGTTTCACTTTATATGAAGTGTCTTTAACTAAACTGACATTAAAATTAATAATTTTATACAGTTTTGCACATGCCCTTGACTCTTGCCTCTTTATTTATTTGAAATTTTGATTCTGACTACCATTAATGTTTTTAGCATGTTTAGCTCTGTTTACTACAGTTAACTACGTATAAATATATTTCACTCTATTTTGGAAAAGATTCCATCTGTGTCTATGACCACATCACAGCTGGTGTAAGGTGTAAGCTCCAGAAGAAAATTTCAAAATATATTTTTATCCTGTGAGTGTATCTGTAGAAATAGAAATGTACAACTGTCATTATTTGAATGTGAGGCTGTTGAATTGTATGGGTGTGAGAACATTTGGATTGTTCTTTTGCCCAGAACAATCAGCTGTTAAGTACACTTAATGCTCTTTTAGAAACCTTCACAAGCCCATATTTTTGTCTTCCTGTACTATTTTCTCTTCTCTCTTGTTAGTGAGAGAAGGAAAGTGGATTGCTTCTCTTGTGAAAAGACAAATCTGATTATCATTTTCAGGAAATCTCTAATCCAGGGGTTATGCAATTATAGTTCCAAGAGGTCTGGAACCTAAATGATGTCTCAACAATGGCAACTTGCACTGTTTCAGGATTCAGCATGCTGTATTGAAATGAAATGAATATTAATTTCAGGAACATATAGCGTTCTTTGATTCCCATTCATAGAGGTGTTAGTGAGGCCAGCAGGGGGTGCTCACCCTGTGGTCTGTGTGGGTCCTAACACCCAGTATAGTGATGGGGACACTGTACTATAACAAGCACCGTCCTTCGGATAAGACGTTAAACCGATGTCCTGACTCTCTGTGGTCATTAAAAATGGCATGGCACTTTTCGTAAAGAGTAGGGGTCTAACCCCAGTGTCCTGGCCACATTCCCTCCAACGGCCTTTAGCAATCATGGCCTCCTAATAATCCCCATCCACTGAATTGGCTCTATCACCCTCTCTCCTCTCCATCTATCACTGGTGTGTGGTGAGCACACTGGCGCCATTGTACTGTGGCTGCCGTCGTATCATCCAAGTGGTTGCTGCACACTGGTGGTGGTTGAGGAGAGACCCCTGTCTTGAGTGTGAAGCGCTCTGGGTGTACAGTAGTACAAATGAAAGCACTATATAAATTCCTCATTCATTCATTCATTGCATTGGTGATTTCAGCCATAGGGAAATGTACTTGGTCTCAATGTGTGAGGTCACAGGTTCATATCTGACTTGAATGCTTTTTAGATCTGTTATTATTGCAGCTAAATGTCAATGCATGACATTTTATTTTGTTAGCTAATTCATTGGAATGGAGAATGGTTTACAGATGAGTGAAGTGGACGTCTAAGGCTATCACAAATTTTAAGAGGGTTAGGATGAAAGATTGTTGCAGGATCCCCTTAGAAACAGCCAAATCATGAATCATTGTGAATTTAATTTTTTCAAAAAACGACAGTGCGCCTGAGCGCCTTATATATGGACCAAGGCGCTCTGTCAAAATGTTTCAAAATGTACAAAAAACCCAATAAAAACAATTTAATAATAATAAAATGTTTCAGTACGACTGGTAAACTACAAAGCTGCATCGCTTGCAGCATTACGGCTACCGTAGTCAGTAAACACTGGGACTGTGCTTTCGGATAATGACGAGAGAGAGCCGGGCAGGTCGGATGCCAGAGTCGCCCAACTGTTCAATTTGGACACTGAAGAAGAAGAATTCGGGGGATTTGTGGACGGGGAATGAATTGAAAAAGTGAGCTTTACGTGTTATACGTAACTGAACAATGTGGAGTTATGCACGAACGTTTGATTTAGTGGTATCCGACTGTTTCTATTACTAGGCTACGTGTTTACTGAATTAAGGAAAAGTTCCTCTCAACGTTTGGGAGAAAAGTTAGCAAGGCTGGGAGATATTGTTTATATGCACATCAACGTTTGAACAACGTTACCATGGGAGTGAACGGAGTTGTCAGAACGCTTAATAAAGTTTGACTTTATCTGACTTTATCATATCGCACTCATGTCCCACTGGAGCAAATAGAGCATGGGCAGTCCTGTCTCCTTTGAAGTAAGGCTCTGGCCTGGGCTGCAATGATGGCAGATACTTGGAGAGATAGAGTCAGCCAAGTCCATGCCAGGAACTGGCGACAGAGTTAAACATGGTCATGTAGAGGCTGAGAGCTAAGATTACTGCTAATCTAGTGGCTGCATAACGCAAACCCAGTTAAACGTTTGACTGCAGTATCTTCTATTATATGCACCCTATAATCCGGTGCGCCCTATATATGAAAACAGTTCTAAAATAGGCCATTCATTGAAGGTGCGTCTTATAATCCGGTGCGCCTTATAGTGCGGAAAATACGGTAGCAGTCACCTTAAAAGTAAGAAATCCTAAATGTTGATTCTCATTTTATTACGAGCTCTGTCGCATTCTCTGTTTGCCAGCAGACTCTCCTTTTTTTTTTTTTTTTTTTTGATGATTTCCATTTGAGAATGTGACAACAAACCTATGCCACTCCCACACTCCCCGCCCAATCTAAAATATAAACGCTTATAAATATAATTGCCATTTTTACAAAACAAAAAATGATTTCAATATTGATGTGACATACAGTAAGAAAAACAATAATGTGAACACATCAGTCCTGATTAAAGAAAACAAGAAAGTCTTCATTAAGACATCCATTAAGCATACTTTTTCATTGATGCATCCATTAGCTTCTTGTTGTAAAAGGTTTTTTTTATTTATATATATATATATATATATATATATATATATATATATATATATATAAAAACAATAATGTGAACACATCAGTCCTGATTAAAGAAAACAAGAAAGTCTTCATTAAGACATCCATTAAGCATACTTTTTCATTGATGCATCCATTAGCTTCTTGTTGTAAAAGGTTTTTTTTATTTATATATATATATGTATATATGTGTATTTCCACTTCTTTTAAACTTTTTCAATACCTATATGTTAGGTGAATAGACACAAATGAGATATAAGATGATGACACGATTGTGGAAAGGTCAGCTTAGGTCATTGGAGTTTGATTGCAGACTTTTGGACAGTGATGAATCTGAGTACAGTTTTAATGAGAAACTTGCAGAGATGTGAGATTACTGGGGTCTTTTTTTTCCAGAAAACTTAACCAAAAGTTACCATCTGTTATTCGTTTAATCGCGTTGCTGTTTGGGAGGAACAGTTCCGATGCTGAAGAGATCTCATTTGTGATTTTTCTTAGATCTTTTCAAGCTGAACCTCTTTGCTGCAACATTTCTATACTGTAGTCTTTAGCCATGTTCAAAAGCAAAGTTTTGTTTTACATGTGTTCAGATCAAACCATTTCAAGCCTAATGTTGATATCAGCAGGCAACACTTTGACATTTTAGTTTAACCCAGTGGTTCAGTAAACCTTTGATTATTGTGTGTCTGTAAATGAGGCAAGAGCTTAGCTGCTTCAATGGATGATTTAATTTGCTGCCTAAATTTTGGGTTTGATGCCAAATTTGGTTTTCAGAGGAGCTTAAAGTTTGAATAATATTAACATTAATTATAATCAATAATAATGTCTGTGATTCACAGCTTAATCAAGAGCCGTTTGACCCCATTAAATGTTTAAAAATGTTCTGTCCACCTGAAAAATAAATAAATAAATTGAACCACACAGTCATACTATATATAACTAAACTTTTAATTCCTCCTTAAACACATGTATGTTTTATTTTATGGTGATCAATTTAATAATTCTAATGATTTGTTTCTTCTTTTTTGCACTCCTCATTGACCACCACTGGATCACTTCTGCTCTTCATAAATGCAGGTAAGTCTCTCTGATTTCCTTTACTATAAAGCGCTGTGCCACATATTTAAGCATTTATATCTTAAGCCAAAAGATTTGACTTGGGCCTTGTGTGCATTCTGAGCACGGAGCTGTTGGTGGAGATACAGTCTTTACTTTGAGATTAGTTGCTTCTGGTTGTTTGTAGGATATGTGGTTTTCATTGTAACTTGTTTGAAAGTGGAGTTGTTTTTCTGCCAGTGAATTTGAAATGTTAAATATGTTCTCTACCCTTTCTCAATAAAGACTCCTGCAAGTTCCTGGAGTTGCATGTGTGTCTAAAACTGTTATAGCCCCAAACATTTATTTGGGAATACTGTCTGTTCTCTGCTCTGTAATGGTAGTTTGGTTGTCACTGCACTGTATCACTTCACTAACTTTGGCCCGAGGCTCTGCCATACGCCGGCTCTGCCATACGCCTGCTCTGCAGAGAGAGACTGAGATTGGGAATTGATACATGTCATTTTCAGTGACCTTCATTATTCTGCCTAGTGTCATAGTGCTTATTTTCTGTCTAGTAACTGAAAGTTTGGCTGTGGAACAGGCACTTGGACAAGTGTGCACACTTATCTACATATGGTTGTAAAAGTCAGTGTGGGTTACATTTGAACAAATGTATTAGTATGGCAGTTAATGCGTGTGTGTGTGTGTGTGTGTGTGTGTGTGTGTGTGTGTGTGTGTGTGTGTGTGTGTGTGTGGACTGGTAATCTCTACGGTATGGGGACAAAATGTCCCCACAAAGATGGCAATATCCAAATTTTTGTCCTTGTGGGGACATTTTTTTGGTCCCCATGAGGAAAACATCTTATAAATCACACTAAGTGATTTTTTTGAAAAAGTAAAAATGCAGCATGTCTCCTGTGATGGGTAGGTTTAGGGGCAGGGGCAGTGTAGGGGGATAGAAAATACGGTTTGTACAGTATAAAATGCATTACGCCAATGGAATGTCCCCATAAAACATGGAAACACAACATGTGTGTGTGTGTGTGTGTGTGTGTGTGTGTGTGTGTGTGTGGTTCAGGTATACCCTACATTATGGGAACAGAATGTCCACAGAAAGATGCCAATGTCTGAAATCCTCATGAGGAAAACAACTTATTAGTCATACTAAGCAATGTTTTGAAATGTGAAAATCCCGAAAGTTTTCTGTGATGGATTGTATATAAATATCCTGTAAGTTCTGGAGCTGAAAATTTCACCATGGATTCCTTCGTAAACAAGGGACTGAATTTGCAGAAGAATGAGATTTTTTTTTTTAAACGATGATGTGCCTTTTATATTGGATCCAACAAGAATGGTGCAACACACTTATCTTTTTTTTATATGTGGTAGTATTGCATTGTTACAGGTTCTTTGATATATACCAATTATGTGTATGTCTAACTAAACATAACTTACCACTCTGTCACAGGCTGAATCCTTTATTTGAGGTGTTGTTGGTTCATTGTGGTGTGATTCGTGATCAGACTCGAACATGTATGGGCCAGGGCTATAGGGCTGTAATCAACCAAAGAAAATCTTGGTCGACTAAAGTCCTGAAATTTTTGAGTAAAAAGGACGTCATGAAAAAGAAAAAAAAAACATCAAATTAATTAGCTCCGTACTGTGCGCAGTACTTGGTAGCCTTGTTGTTTGCCTAAATGAATAATAAATAAACATAAACTAGTAGGCTATTTACACTAGTGGATTTGGCACTGTGAGCAGGTGCCAGGTCGTGCTGAAAAACTAAATCTTCATCTCCATAAAGCTTTTCAGCAGATGGAAGCATGAAGTGCTCCAAAATCTCCTGATAGCTAGCTGCATTGACCCTGCCCTTGATAAAACACAGTGGACCAACACCAGCAGCTGACATGGCACCCCAGACCATCACTGACTGTGGGTACTTGACACTGGACTTCAGGCATTTTGGCATTTCCTTCTCCCCAGTCTTCCTCCAGACTCTGGCACCTTGATTTCCTAATGACATGCAAAATTTGAGCGACAGTCCAGTGCTGCTTCTCTGTAGCCCAGGTCAGGCACTTTTGCTGCTGTTTCTGGTTCAAAAGTGGCTTGACCCAGTGTTAATTTTGACAGCAAATTTTGATTTAGTTTTAGTCATAGTCTTTTGACGAAAATGCCATTTAGTTTTAGTCATATTTTAGTCACCTGAATTGTTTTTAGTTTTAGTCTAGTTTTAGTCAACTAAAAATCAAAAGATTTTAGTCGACTAAATCTACAGTAGATTTAGTCAACTAAAATCTAATGAGTTTAGTTAAATTGTAATGCATTAAATGAGCATTTAAGCATTACATAACCGACTGTTACTTGAACTGACATTGTGACATCATTGTGTTTGACAAAAATACACGAAAGAGAGCTCAATTTTTTTTAAACATCTATATAGTTTTTATAACTTTGTATTTCTGTTTTAGTTAGTATATCAGGTTAAGCTAAAGCTTAAAGTTTGTTTATTTATTTAAGTAATGGAGATTTTTAATGGTTTTATGAAACTATTATAACCCTGATACTTTATTGAATATGTGTCAAATACTGGTCTTTCCTCCTGACTATGAATTAAATGGGAATGAAATTAAATATAGTTTATTATGTAACCAAACACGAATATATAATGCATGACTTTTAATTATAAACAAGCTCGGAATTCACCGGGACTCTTATTTTGAAACACCTCACTATTGCAGTTGCAGCTGCTCTTTCAAGTTCAGATGAGGGAGATAAAATATGCATTGTTACAACCGTCTAAAGCATATTACTATATACACATCGTAAAGTAAACATTGTCCTTGTTCATCAGCATTAATTCATAAACTATTGCCTGATATAAATGTGTGCTATTCATTGATTGAGCCGCTCTGAAGCGCTGTATTGGAGATGCGTGAGCCTGGAGAAGCTCAACAGCTCCGTGTTTTCCAGCCTTTAGATCTGCACATTACAACCATAGACTGTAAAAGGTTACAACTCAAATGTGCGCATCTGTTACACAGGACATCAGGTCTGACTGGATCTCTTCCCTAATCGGCCCTCCCTGACATTTTCGTCTCGTTTTTATTCGTTGACGAAAATGACAGAAGATTTTCGTCATAGTTTTTGTCATCCAGCACTAGTTTTTATTTAGTTATCGACTTTATTTAGTTTCATCAGTGAAAAAAGGTTGTTGACGAAAATTATGACAAATTATTTGTCAACGAAATTAACACTGGCTTGACCTGGGTAATGCGGCACCTGTAGCCCATTTCCTGCACACGCCTGTGTACGGTGGCTCTGGATTTTTCTACTCCAGACTCAGTCCACTGCTTCCGCAGGTCCCCCAAGGTCTGGAATCGGTCCTTCTCCACAATCTTCCTCAGGGTCCGGTCACCTCTTCTCGTTGTGCAGCGTTTTTTGCCACACTTTTTCCTTCCCAAAGACTTCCCACTTAGGTGCCTTGATACAGCACTCTGGGAACAGCCTATTCGTTCAGAAATTTCTTTCTGTGTCTTAACCTCTCGCTTGAGGGTGTCAATGATGGCCTTCTGGACAGCAGTCAGGTCGGCAGTCTTACCCATGATTGCGGTTTTGAGTAATGAACCAGGCTGGGAGTTTTTAAAAGCCTCAGGAATCTTTTGCAGGTGTTTAGAGTTAATGAGTTTATTCAGATGATTAGGTTAATAGCTCGTTTAGAGAACCTTTTCATGATATGCAATTTTTTTTAGATTATTTAAGGTTCTTCATGGAACCATGAACCCAGCCAAAAAAAACATTATTTTTAAGAGTGTACCAATTTTTTGAGATAGGAATTTTGGGTTTTCTTGAGCTGTATGCCAAAATCATCAGTATTACAACAATAAAAGACCTGAAATATTTCAGTTGGTGTGCAATGAATCTAAAATATATGAATTTGTAATTTTATCATTACATTATGGAAAATAATGAACTTTTATCACAATATGCTAATTTTTTTAGAAGGACCTGTATATGACCAGAAGTAATGCACACGGCCGCTCGGGCATTAATAACGAAGCCGAGCAAAGCGAGTGGTTTCAATGAATTCCTATGAAAGTTATATGCATGAACTGAAAATTTGCAAGTGCGCACACACTGTGAATGACAGTTCATCCGTAAATGCGCGCTCTGTGAGGCCGCGCATATTTGAAGTTTCGGTTTTGGAGCACCAATTCGGGAGCGGGTTGCTTGAATTGTAGGTTCATTGGCAAACGCAACAACAACAGACTACAATGACAAACACGCTTAATTAGGCACCTTTACATTTCGCTTTGAAACCAAATCTTCCGCGATCATCTGGTCTATCTGCTCTTGGGTCTCCTCCTCAGCTTCGCGGCTGAGACACGACTATTAACTTAAAGCGTTTACTCTTAAACACAAAAGGCACGTCCACTTTAATAAAAAAAGGAATATTTGTTAAACAAGCCAGATCAAGAGCAGAAACGAAATAAAGTGCATAACTGAAAAATAAAGCATTGATATTAAGCATAAATAATATACAGCAAAGTAGCCTACTTCAATCTGTCTTTCTCCAGTGGGTTGGGCTTATCCAAGAGAAGTGAAAACAAGGGGGGAGTTCTGAAGACAGACTTTTACCTGTGAAACAGGAGTGCTCTGAAAACATCCCCGTTAGCAGTTAGTGCTTTCCAGCTGATGAAATGAATGCTGCAGAACTAATCGAATGAACGCGGCAAAATAGATTAAATGGATCAGAATTTTTGATCGAGCCAGAACGTATCGACTAATGGTGCGTTCACACCGGACGTGATTCTGATCTGAACTTTGGCGGATATTCGCGCTGCGTTAACCAATCAGGAGCTTGTTCTAGTCTTATATTAATATCTGTTTCAGACAAGTGTGCATATGACTATCACTGTGATAATATTAAATGGCATGAACCACAAGCAGTCTCTTATTGTTAAATGCTAATTTATGTATAATCAATAATACCTAAGTATAATCTTAAAATGTAAAATAAGCTATAATAAAGCAAACAGTTCAGTCAAACATTCAAAGTCAGTGCTAGTACGCTACAACAGTAAATTAAGGTTAAATAGCCTAAAAATAAAAAAGTAATGAAACTTAACTTTGCCCTCAGCCTAAACGATTTGCCAGGGAACAAATTATATATCCATGTGACCAAAGATCACCCGTTACATATACACAAGACGAATTATAGCTCAAGACACCACAGAGACATCCGCTGCCAGCGGCAAATGTGGGAAGGACTGGCAGAGGAAAGGCTGCTCTCGCCGGGGGTTAACGAGCGCGGCCGCCACTGATCCACTGGAGCTCACAACTCTGAAAACGGAAGATAAACAGTTCAAATCGGCACTCTTTTTATAAATAACCACAGATTTGAGCTTTAAACTACTATTATCGCCGGAAAAGTATTCAAACTACGTTTTGTCACACATTAACAGCAGTATTTTTTACAAAAAAAGACCTCAAGTGACCGAGTAAAGTGGCTGGTAGAAGCCCCTCCCATGACGCAAATTTGTGTCTGTTGTGTAGTGAATGGCACTCGCGAATTAAGCAAATTTCTCGCGCGAATGAAGCGAGTAAATTCAACATTTTCAAGCGTCCACCTTCGCGCCTATCGCGTCCGGTGTGAACGCACCATAAGAATCGACTAATCGACTGGGAGATTACAGCCCTACAGGTCTATATGTTTTCCTGTCGAGCTACCAAAATGTATGAACGGCCTGCCTGACAAGCTATCTTATATAATGAAATAACATTCCTTTCTTGATGTACATTGTTCACTCTCTTGTTATTTGAAGGAAAAATGCAATCACTTTGAAGTTTCGAACATGCTTATTTGTCTGCAGTGAAGTTTTGCTGATGCACGTATTTGGTTTGCGTGTGTGTGTGTGCGTTAGTGATGCATGGTTCACGGTTATATCCACCAATCGTGCAGGCCAAGCAATACAAAATAACATTCCAATTCATTGCGGGTGGATGAGAGGGAAATCATTGTGTTTGTTTGATAAAGACGCTTTGCGAGCCCTGTGGGCGAATCAATCCGGTTGCTTTTTTTCTACGTTTTCAAAACAATTCCCTGCGTGTATTGATAGGGCAGCTGAAGCTCATTATAATATGCAAAACTGTTATCCAATCAAAGCGATTGACATTTACTTCCAAGTCTTCAGTATACAAACCTGAGCATTCCAGGAGCTAGGCTCGAAACCAGGGTAGAAAATAGCCTATTACTTATTCATTATGATGTTTTTGAATGTAAAAACTATGTGAACATCATAAGTTGACCTCAGACAACAGTATAAAAAAAGGCAGTTAATGAACCCTTTAACAGCTTGTGTAAATGTCAAGATTCATAAGACATAATCAAAGGCCAGTTTGTATTTATCTAAAGATGTCAGAAGGAAGGATGATAAACAACACATTTATAATCTGTTACACTAATGGCAATATACTTGTGATGTAACGATTCCGAGGTGCAGTTTCTCATTATTTTACAATAGTGGCAAGTAAGAGCTGATGTGTCAAAAGATGGAAGCTTCAATAAGAACAAATATTGTTTGACTTACTTGCTCTGTTTGTTTTAAGAGAGAGCATATGTACTTTAAAGACATTGTTGAATTTTCTGTCAGTTTCCATTAAAAACGGTTATTTATCTAGTCAGCAATTCTCCATACTGTAAATTAATCAATGTAGTTCTTCAAGGATGGAAAACCCAATGGAAAATTATATGTATATCACCATCATATATCTTTGCCAATTTTATGCTGCGTTCGTAAGGTAATATTAAAGCAAAAAAAATGATGGTTTGACAAGATCTTTGCAGAAAGTCCGTCTTTTCCTTTGAGATAAAGAGCTGTGTCATCCATCTCGGTATAGTGGACTACAGTGTCAGATACTGGGGGTTTTTGGACTGTATATTACCTCTTTCATAAGAATTACTACATATTAGGACAGAAATACACACAGTCACTCAAGGATGAGACAAGCATTGCACAATAGTTGGCATATGTCTGTGATGGATAACTTGACTTGTGAGGAAACTTTTTAACAATGTCAATTTTGGTACAGATTTCCTGAAACCCTCTTTCACTCTCTTAAAAGCATGCACACACACTCTCAAAAGTATAATATGTATAGAAAGATCTGCCATTCAAAGGATTTCACTCTTCTTTCTCTCCCCTCAGTCTCTCTCTCTCTCTCTCTCTCTCTCTCTCTCTCTCTCTCTCTCTGGCTGTAGTGACAAAGGAGCAAAGAAGCACAGCAGTCAGAAACTTTGTGAGGAGTTTTGACTTATCTTGAACTTTTCCTTAAATGTGAGCTTGTCTTCATCTACAATGACTACACTTTGAACATATATAAGGAGTTCTGTGTGTGATATTTTGAATCCAATGTTGAAAAAGCAATGAACCCGTTCTAGTTAAACAAAGACTAAACAAACAAAAGACTAACATATTTTTAAACACCAAAGATGCATTTGTATATATTGTCATATAAGACGTAAATACTGGGTTGTTTGATGGTTTGATGTTGGAAGATTGCTTTGGGTTATCTGTCATGCATGAGACCTTACAGGTTCAAAACAAACAAGGTTTATAAGTCACAAAGACCATCTGTGGAACTGCAGTGATCTTGTATTTTGAAGAAACCAGAACAGTGTGTTCTACTAAAAGTCTTTTCTTTTGGGGTTTGGATTGAAAGAACATTGTCACAGGGGACATCCAGAGCATGAGATGAACAGAATGTAGGACATACAGCAAGACAATGATCATGAATCCACAAAGGTTCAGGCTGTGTCAGCCAAGTCAAAACTGGACTGAGACATGGCTTGTAAACTACTTCAAGCTAGAAACCTCAAAACATTTCAATGGCTTTTAGCTGTATTATGATATTCATAGGATGCATTTATTTGATCAAGAAACTTTCTTAGTCTTAATGACCCCGAACAACTAAATGATAGTGTGTACACTGCAGTAAAAACATTACAATTATTGCAATTAATACATTTTCTGTAAAACAGTTGAAATGTTTTATTCCTGTGATTGCAAAGCAGCCATTACTCCAGTCTTCAGTGTCATGTGATGCTTCAGAAATCATTCTAATATGCTGATGTGGTGCTCAATAAACATTTATTATTATAATCAATGTTGAAAACAGTTTTTGTGAAAACAGCATTCAGAAGTTTGGGGTAAGTTAAAAAAAGATAAAAAAATAAAACAATAACGTTTTTATTAAACAAGACTAATTTCATTTATTAAAAGGGACAGTAAAGGCATTTATAATTTAATATAAATTTTGTATTGATCAAAGATTCCTGGAAAAAAATGTATCACGGTTTCCACAAAAAAAAAAAAAAAGAAGTGCACTATTTAGAATTTTTGCAGTAAAATATCCAAAACCCACCAGGCCAGTGTTATATATTTTGTTCAGGTGAGTACTTACAATATCCCAAATGTTTCCAACAATTTGTAAATCGTGATAAAATTGCTGTTTTAACCAAGGAACCGGGACGTGTGAGGGAGTCACCTGTCAATGGAGTCCTATCTGTTACCTTCGGTTTCTGGTTTTATTTTTTAAGTGTTATAGCAGACACCGAGCGAACACAACAGCGTAACGTCATAACATCATTTTAAATACACTTAAATGTGTCTAATATGATAAACAGAGCTGTGTAAGCTCATACTCATGACCGGAAAAGCGGACAGACCGGCGATTGTGTCCCGTCATAATAAAAGTCCCGCTGCTCGCGAGCCATGTATTGCGTAACAATCGCTCCAGTGGCCTTGCTCAGCGCTCCCACAACACTCGGTCCTGCTCTGCTTCATACTACAGTAACGTTAATAGTCCTGTCCCGATTCTTTTCCGGCGGCAGGTGAAGACCACATGTCCCAAGATTCTGCACTCAAACTTGGCATCATCAAACTACGCCTTTGTTTTGAATAAGCGACCTCTAGCGGATGGAAAAGTTACATAGTGCACCTTTAAACAACAAAACCATTTTTAGCATTGATAATAAAATAACCATTATTCATAATTTATTACCAATAATAATTGAGCAGCAAATCAGCATATTAAAATGATTTCTGAAAGTTATTTTAAATTGTAATAAAATAGTTTTGATCCAAATAAATGCACCCTTGTCACCTTTCATTCTTAACCACTTAACCAAGCCCTAATTTTTTTTTTTCGAAAATCCACTACACTTGGATGTACATCACAATATGGAAGAAAAGATCTGTCACTGTTTCTGACTCATAAACATGTTCATTATGGACAAACATAATAAGGCTCCCAAGGCTCCCAAGTTGCATTCTTACTGTTGAACCCTGGAAGATATGTTTTTGAGATCGGCCTGTGTGTGACTGTGTCATGTGATCGACATCGGCCTGTGTTTAACAGTGTCATGTGATCGAGATCTGCCCGTGTGTAACGGTGTCATGTCATCGAGGTCAGCCCGTGTGTAACGGTGTCATGTGATCGAGATCGCCCGTGTAACGGTGTCAATTGATCGAGATCTGCCCGTGTGTAACGGTGTCATGTCATCGAGGTCAGCCCGTGTGTAACGGTGTCAATTGATCGAGATCTGCCCGTGTGTAACGGTGTCATGTGATCGAGATCTGCCCGTGTGTAACGGTGTCAATTGATCGAGATCGGCCCGTGTGTAGCGGTGTCATGTGATCGAGATCGCCCGTGTAACGGTGTCAATTGATCGAGATCTGCCAGTGTGTAACGGTGTCATGTCATCGAGGTCAGCCCGTGTGTAACGGTGTCAATTGATCGAGATCGGCCCGTGTGTAACGGTGTCATGTGATCGAGATCTGCCCGTGTGTAACGGTGTCATGTCATCGAGATCGGCCCGTGTAACGGTGTCAATTGATCGAGATCTGCCCGTGTAATGGTGTCATGTGATCGAGATCTGCCCGTGTGTAACGGTGTCAATTGATCGAGATCGCCCGTGTAACGGTGTCATGTGATCGAGATCTGCCCGTGTAACGGTGTCAATTGATCGAGATCGCCCGTGTGTAACGGTGTCATGTGATCGAGATCTGCCCATGTGTAACGGTGTCAATTGATCGAGATCTGCCCGTGTGTAACGGTGTCAATTGATCGAGATCTGCCCGTGTGTAACGGTGTCATGTCATTGAGGTCAGCCCGTGTGTAACGGTGTCAATTGATCGAGATCGGCCCGTGTGTAACGGTGTCATGTCATCGAGGTCAGCCCGTGTGTAACGGTGTCATGTGATCGAGATCTGCCCGTGTGTAACGGTGTCATGTCATCAAGGTCAGCCCGTGTGTAGCGGTGTCATGTCATCGAGATCGGCCCGTGTGTAACGGTGTCAATTGATCGAGATCTGCCCGTGTGTAACGGTGTCATGTCATCGAGGTCAGCCCGTGTGTAACGGTGTCATGTCATCGAGATCAGCCCGTGTGTAACGGTGTCAATTGATCGAGATTGGCCCGTGTGTAACGGTGTCATGTGATCGAGATCTGCCCGTGTGTAACGGTGTCATGTCATCGAGATCGGCCCGTGTGTAACGGTGTCATGTGATCGAGATCAGCCCGTGTAATGGTGTCATGTGATCGAGATCGCCCGTGTAACGGTGTCATGTGATCGAGATCAGCCCGTGTGTAACGGTGTCATGTGATCGAGATCGGCCCGTGTGTAACGGTGTCAATTGATCGAGATCTGCCCGTGTGTAACGGTGTCATGTAATCGAGATCTACCCGTGTGTAACAGTGTCATGTGATCAAGATCTGCCCGTGTGTAACGGTGTCATGTCATCGAGATCGGCCCGTGTAACGGTGTCATGTGATCGAGATCAGCCCGTGTAATGGTGTCATGTGATCGAGATCGCCCCGTGTGTAACGGTGTCAATTGATCGAGATCTGCCCGTGTGTAACGGTGTCATGTCATCGAGGTCAGCCCGTGTGTAACGGTGTCAATTGATCGAGATCGCCCGTGTAACGGTGTCAATTGATCGAGATTGGCCCGTGTGTAACGGTGTCATGTGATCGAGATCTGCCCGTGTGTAACGGTGTCATGTCATCGAGATCTGCCCGTGTGTAACAGTGTCATGTGATCGACATCGGCCTGTGTTTAACAGTGTTATGTGATCGAGATCTGCCCGTGTGTAACGGTGTCATGTCATCGAGATCTGCCCGTGTGTAACGGTGTCATGTGATCGAGATCTGCCGTGTGTAACGGTGTCATGTCATCGAGGTCAGCCCGTGTGTAAGCGGTGTCATGTCATCGAGGTCAGCCCGTGTGTAACGGTGTCATGTCATCGAGGTCAGCCCGTGTGTAACGGTGTCATGTCATCGATCGCCCGTGTGTAACGGTGTCATGTGATCGAGATCTGCCCGTGTAACGGTGTCATGTCATCGAGATCGGCCCGTGTGTAACGGTGTCATGTGATCGAGATCTGCCCGTGTGTAACGGTGTCATGTGATCGAGATCGCCCGTGTAACGGTGTCATGTGATCGATCGCCCGTGTGTAACGGTGTCATGTGATCGAGATCTGCCCGTGTAACGG
Organism: Gobiocypris rarus; assembly: GCA_023029165.1. NCBI lineage: Eukaryota > Metazoa > Chordata > Actinopteri > Cypriniformes > Gobionidae > Gobiocypris > Gobiocypris rarus. The sequence continues at coordinate 27,151,127 of CM040927.1, read as the reverse complement.
TGTCATGTGATCGAGATCTGCCCGTGTGTAACGGTGTCATGTCATCGAGATCGGCCCGTGTGTAACGGTGTCATGTGATCGAGATCTGCCCATGTGTAACGGTGTCAATTGATCGAGATCTGCCTGTGTGTAACGGTGTCATGTCGCCGAGGTCAGCCCGTGTGTAACAGTGTCATGTGATCGAGATCGCCCGTGTGTAACGGTGTCAATTGATCGAGATCGCCCGTGTGTAACGGTGTCATGTGATCGAGATCTGCCCGTGTGTAACAGTGTCATGTCATCGAGATCGCCCGTGTAACGGTGTCAATTGATCGAGATCGCCCGTGTAACGGTGTCATGTGATCGAGATCGGCCCGTGTGTAGCGGTGTCATGTCATCGAGATCGGCCCGTGTGTAGCGGTGTCATGTCATCGAGATCGGCCCGTGTGTAGCGGTGTCATGTCATCGAGATCGGCCCGTGTGTAACAGTGTCATGTCATCGAGATCGCCCGTGTAACAGTGTCATGTGATCGAGATCAGCCCGTGTGTAACGCGTGTGTGTGTGTGTGTGTGTGTGTGTATATATATATATATATATATATATATATATATATATATATATATATATATATATATATATATATATATATATATATATATACACCTGACAGTCCTTTGTGAAATATAAAGATCAGCCCATAGTATAAATCAGATTAATGCAGGGCAAAATATGTTTCCCATTCTTTTGAAATGCATTAGGACAGATAAAATGAAGACCTTTCATGCTGCCCGATCCCGAGTGCGTGCGATGGGTAGAGGTTGCAGGAAGGTTTACAGAGTGCTTTGATGAAAATGTATTACAAAGGCCATAATCCACAACTGGGTCAAATCTCCTCATTCCGTATACGCCTTATAAATGTTGATCTGCGGCTAGGGTAATCTCTCTCCTAGGTGCCAGGGCTAAATGGCTGCTCAGGGGATATCAGGGCTTAACTTGTCATGGTAGGGGGTGATTGCTGTGTTATGGTAAGAGGTGAAAAGGAGGGTAAGGAGGCAGTTTGTGTGGTGACTGATTGGTGCTGATGAGCTGCGAGACGCTATGCATGAAGTTATCTGTTGAAGGGGAGCGAGAGTGTGTCTGGATTTAAAATAAGAAGTGATGAAAGAGGTGTTTGTCGAGGCGCCACATCGTGACTGGAATCCACTCGTGAACTTGTTAGCACTGAACGTTCTGTGTTTGAGGGCATCAGAGGAAGGGGGAAGATCATCTTCGGCTGTGTTAAAATGCAATAACGTTAGAAATAGAGCCAACTGGAGTGCTGTCGGTGAACTGCCACCGTGGATTGACTGAACGGCAAGATTGTAGTATAAATAGAGGGCTTTCTCTTCCCACTCTCCTCTTTTCTGCCTTTGCAGTGACTTTGCTTTATATTTACATCTTTTTTTCCCCTCGTATCACGTCACATGCCTTTAAAGATTTGTCATCAGTGGCAGATGGAGAAAAGAAGAGGATCTAAAAAAAGCCGGTGTTGGCAAGATGAAGTGACATGCTTTCAAGAAACTTTTGCTCTGCCATTCACTCCTTCTCCACCCCATGTGACTGTAACCTTTTAGATTCCTGGGAAGGGGGAAAAAGGACGAAGAGAAAGGTATACAAGACGAGAGTATGTCAGTTTACGGAGACTTTCCAGAAGGCTCTCCTCCACCTGTCAAAAACAGAGAAATCTAGAGAAGCTTTTTTCTTTTGAGGGAAAGAGATGAGTGTCAGACGAGAGAAATCCTGTCGTCCTATTGATCTTGTTCTGTCACCAAACAGCCGCCGTCTGAACGTGGCCATCCTCCCACTCCTGTATCAGAGGTTATAGATATCAGAGAATTAAGCAGCTTAAAAGGCTATAAAAAGTTGTTTATTCCCCAATGCAGCCAGGACGTCAGCCTAAAGGCTAGGAAAAGGAAATGTCAGTTCAGTAAAGGAAGCCACGGAGTGAGTACATATACACTGCACGTCTTTATGATTCCTTCTGTGGTTGGATGTAGCTTTCTAAACGTCTCTGGGCTGTTGGTGGTTCCTGGTCTGTTGGACTTCAGTGCCACACCGCCACCCTCTCATTCGCCTTGCTGCCGTTCCTGACGGAACCAATTTCGCTCGGCTCGCTGGTTCCACAGCGTGAAAGTGGTTTGGAGGTGGCTTGCGTGCATGAAGGCACCGGCCGAGCCTCCGAGCTTGCAGTCTTTACCCTGCAGTTATGACCTCCTTGGTTATAAGCGGCCAACTCACTGGCTAACTGGGACAATTCCTTGTACCTCGGAGTGGCCAGATACTGACTCCACTACTGTAAGATTGTTTAAGCTTCATAATATGGGTGATGTAGTGTTACTCCCCACCAACAGGATTGTGTGGATTACAGTGCTTAATTGATTCTCGGGACATTTAACTTTCCTGAGTTGCCAAATCCTCCATTCCTGGGTGTAAAATCAACAAACCAGCAGTGTTGGGCAAGCTACTCAGATCCGATGTAGGTAGCCAAGCCAACAGCTCTACAGAAAAATGAACTGAGATGGAAGCTAGTTAGACCCTTTTTCATGAATATGAAATATTAAAAATAATTAGCAGTTATTTGATGCCAGGTGCTGTATATGACAGAAATGTTGCTGTTTCTATTTATTTAATTAAAATCTGATCTGAAGTACCACAATTATTTTTAATATTCTGCCAGAACTTAATTTCGTTACATCCTTTTCACTTAAATTTGTTTTATGGAAATTTATTTCATTTTATTTTGTAACTACATGAGTAATTTTGATGATATAACTAACTGGGCAATGGATTTCTAGCTCCCAGCATGTTTTGCATGAGACTGCATTAGTAAACACATACAAATTAAGTGTTATTGAATCATAAGTATTGTATTGTATAAAGACCTGGTAATGTCTGATGAAGAGTTACTAAAAGTAATTCACGTTGTAACCATTTAAACATTAAAATACATAGTCACTGATACAATGTTTTTAATAGAATACACTTCACATTGAGTTCACAGTTTGAATGTTCTGGTTTTCTTTATTTTCGAGGTCTGAGGTAAAAAAAAATCCATTGTTGCTTTTACTATGGCAATAAAGATCACGCAAAATGGTTCAAACTCACAATAAACTAGTTTATTGTGTACACTATAAATAAAGCACATACCGTAGTCAGTACCTGACATTATCATATAGTTTGTATGTTCTTATTCTAGCTGTGACTTCACAGAAATAGAACCCATTTCAAAAATGGAGGACAAAAACTTATTTGGACACAAACTTTGAATATCATGGAAAGGATTTTTATCGTATTAACTGTTTATTCCAAAAAAAAGTTTAATTTGTAAACTTCAAACCATTGTAGCATTTACTGAATAAATGGTCCATAACTTGACAAAACTTCTTTATAAGTGAGAAATGTCCATTTTCAAAGGTTTGAAAACCTTATGGAAAAAATATAGAAATGAAGGCTCATGTCTCTTAAATGCTTCTATTAAATCTGACTTCTCACCCTCAGGCCTTTTTTACACTAATGCATTTTTGTTTTAGTTTTTAATTGTCTCACCTTATGCAACCTCTAATTGCCTTAAACAAAATCAGCCATTACACCTTCAGTGAAATTCATAATCAGCTGAGGTATTGAATCCAAATCAAAGTCATTGTTCTGAGCAAATCGTCATGTCTCTGAATGTGTTCTGAATATCTGAGTACTTGCAGGGAAATTATTTATGAAATGGCAGGTTGCGACAAGATTTATGAATTCATTTACCTAGAACAACTACATGTTGAGCACAAATCTGTTGAATGGTGAGATGGTGCTAACATGTTGGTTGGCTTTGTAAAATTAGCTTTATTTTTCAAATTGTTTAAATATGGCTCTTTTGTTGTGGAGTAAGGGCATGTTCATTCATCTGCAGAAACCGTGAGGTCTTAATCTTTTTTGTGTTGTTTTTATCATTAACAAATTAAAATATCTTGAATAAGATATCAAGACTGCTATTATCATAAATTAGTGGATGCATTAAATTGATAAAAAGTGAGAGAAAAGACATTTATAATGACTTGATGTTGTTCTATTCTTCAAAGACTCCTGGAAAAATAAAATCATGGTTTCCACAAAATATTTGATAATTTATCACAAGAGATGTGTCTTGAGCACCAAATTTACATTTTAAAATATAGTAAAATAGAAAATTAAATTGTAATATTTCCGAATATTACTTTTACTGTATTTTTGAATGGTGTCTTTGTATTCTCTGGAAAACTGTGAAATATCTTTTGCAAATTTTGCTTTTCAACTACTCTTAGCTATTTTTTATTGCAAGTACACTCACCTAAAGGATTATTAGGAACCCCTTTTGCCTTCAGAACTGCCTTAATTCTACGTGGCATTGATTCAACAAGGTGCTGAAAGCATTCTTTAGAAATGTTGGCCTATATTGATAGGATAGCATCTTGCAGTTGATGGAGATTTGTGGGGTGCACATCCAGGGCACGAAGCTCCCATTCCACCACATCCCAAAGATGCTCTATCGGGTTGAGATCTGGTGACTGTGGGGGTCATTTTAGTACAGTGAACTCATTGTCATGTTCAAGAAACCAATTTGAAATTATTCGATGTTTGTGATATGGAGCATTATCCTGCTGGAAGTAGCCATCAGAGGATGGGTACATGGTGGTCATAAAGGGATGGACATGGTCAGAAACAATGCTCAGGTAGGCCGTGGCATTTAAACTATGCCCAATTGGCACTAAGGGGCCTAAAGTGTGCCAAGAAAACATCCCCCACACCACTAGTCAAGTCAAGTCAACTTTATTTATATAGCGCTTTTAACAATGCATATTGTTTCAAAGCAGCTCCACAGTGTTAAACAGAAAAATAATGCTACAGAATATATTTTGATTATCATACAGTAACAATGTGGGCTTTAGATCAGTAATTAGATAAGTAATTTGGTCTATATGGTTAATTTAGTTTAATAATTAGATTTATTTTGAAATATATTTAAAAAATAGTTTTTTTCCCCAACTGAGCAAGCCAAGCCAGAGGCGACAAGCCAAGCCAAGCCACTACACCACCACCACCAGCCTGCACAGTGGTAACAAGGCATGATGGATCCATGTTCTCATTCTGTTTACGCCAAATTCTGACTCTACCATCTGAATGTCTCAACAGAAATCGAGACTCATCAGACCAGGCAACATTTTTCCAGTCTTCAACTGCCCAATTTTGGTGAGCTCCTATTTGTAGTGGAGATGAGTGGTACCCGGTGGGGTCATCTGCTGTTGTAGCCCATCCGCCTCAAGGTTGTTCATGTTGTGGCTTCACAAATGCTTTGCTGCATACCTCGGTTGTAACGAGTGGTTCTTTCAGTCAAAGTTGCTCTTCTATCAGCTTGAATCATTCTGCCCATTCTCCTCTGACCTCTAGCATCAACAAGGCATTTTCGCCCACAGAACTGCCGCATACTGGATGTTTTTCCCTTTTTACACCATTCTTTGTAAACCCTAGAAATGGTTGTGCGTGAAAATCCCAGCAACTGAGCAGATTGTGAAATACTCAGACCGGCCCGTCTGGCACCAACAACCATGCCACGCTCAAAATTGCTTAAATCACCTTTCTTTCCCATTCTGACCAGGACCACACCCCTAAATGCATTGAAGCAACTGCCATGTGATTGGTTGATTAGATAATTGCATTAATGAACAGGTGTTCCTAATAATTCTTTAGGTGAGTGTATATTAGAGATTTTTCGGGAAACCTATCCAGAAATACCAGCACAATCTCATGGAAATTCATAGTTATTTAGCATTTTGCTTAATTGGTGGCTAATTCAAATGAATTTGTATAATATGCTTATGCCCCAGTGACAGGTATGTTTAGGGGTGGACCTTTATGCTTACTTTTTTTCCAATTTTTTTTTAATTGTAAAATTCACATCGTACAAATCCCTACAAAAATACCACCTCTTAATATAGTTACATTTTCCTGTGAGATCAGGAAATACTGATATTGACTATTATTTATGGAGTATCTTTATGGAGGTGTTTATCACAGGAGGGGAATTATTGTGTACAGCAGGTGCAACTAAGCACATTAGGACTGTAATGAAAATGAGATTGTTGTGAATTTAGTGTTACATCTCTTTCTGCCAAAGGCACAGAACTTTATTGAATGGCAATACCTCAGTGACTGCAACAGAGGAAGCACTCCTTAGCAGTCAACTTCATCTGCATCAAAGTCTTTGATATGAGCCGTTTCACATGAAAGCAACAAGAAAATGACAATTTTCCCTTAATTCAACAATTGATAGACCAGCACCAAATGCATTAGGCTGCCGTATACTAACTGACAGCTGTGTCTCTGCCATCTTATATCAGGGCTTCCTTTGATTGAACACGGCAGAGCTGTTTCACAGTTTGAGATCTCAGCAAAGAGAGAATATTGCTCTGAGGATAGCGCATCCCCTGAAGAGTCCTGTGATGGTGTGCTGATGAGCAAGAGTTTATGCGTGCATGTGTTTTTGGGCTGTGAGTTTCAGCGTTGCCTTTTATGGTCAGAGAATGAGGCAGCGCCGCACAGGTGTGTATTTACACAGATTTGTGTGAGATTAAGGAATAGGAGATAAAGAAAGGAAATAGAATGAACTATTCAAGGTTCTTTCTTATGTCAATGCTTTAAAAATAAAAAAGGCACAGTTATTAGTCGGAGATGAAACTGTGCAACCCGAGTGTGTCTGTGTGTGTGTGTGTGTGTGTGTGTGTGTGTGTGTGTGTGTGTGTGTGTGTGTGTGTGTACTGTGCATTAGTTCTCCGCTACTTTTATGCTTAGAAATGCTACATTAAACATCTCCAAAATGACTCATAGGATGACACAGTCATGCTGGAACAACCATGAGATAAAGGACATTTATTGTAGAACTGTTATGTGATTCACCCAGTAACAGGAAGCAAATTAATTCAGAATGGTGACACTGATGTTGTGCGCTTTCCTGTAATGCAGTAAATTTTTGCACCCCATGTGGCCGCCTGCGCCGGATTTTATGAGCTTTGCTCCAGCATGAGGAAAAAATTAAAGCGAAAAAGAAAAAAAAAAAACTGTTAGGAGACAGAAAGGTCTCTTGCTGCATCTCATTTGCATATGAAAGTCTCTCGTCTCTGGCAATACCTTTCCCTGGAGCCCCAGCTGGCAGTAGGGCTGGAGGTGAGCACCTGTGGGCTGGTCTGTCGGATCCCTCTCCCCTTTTCTCACCTATTCGTACCAGAAAGCAGCCGTTGAGGGAGGGACTCAAGCTGGGCTCCGAGCCCTCTGAGGTTCACCATGACAGGGTCTTGCTGTCTCTGTTAGCATGAGGACTAGAGCACGCTGACCTGGGGGGAGTTCATACAGGATTTCTCGGTGGTCGGTAGTGTACACAGGCACTCACGGAGACCATCTCAATAATAAATACATTTCGGTATGCATTTTTTTTTTTTGTATTCTTGCTGCCCCCTTGGATTTTAAATTTAATACAATTTAATGATTTAAAAATTGAATATAATTTAATTATAATTACTTGTAAAGTATTTAATGCTAACCAAGGCTGCAGTTACTTTGATAAAGCAGAGTTAAAACAATAATATTGTGAAATATTACAATTTAAAATGAATTCTCTTTTTTTTCAGCAGGCTTCAGAAATAATTTTAATATGATGATTTGCTGCTCAAGAAACACGTATTATCATCTTTGAAAGCAGTTGTGCTTTTTAATTTTTTGTGTGTTAACGGTGATGTATTTTTTTCAGGATTCTTAGATGGATTAAAGATGAATACAGCATTATTTAAAATAGAAATCTTAGAGAGAAAAAAAATCATACTAAATTCAAACTTTTGAACGTGTGTGTGGTTCATGTATTCGCTAAGGTATGGGGACAAAATGTCCCCACACGGAATGCAATTCCAGAAGTCTTTGACTTTGTGGGAACATTTTTGGAAACCCATGAGAAAATAACAGCTTATAAATCATATAACGTGGTCTACATATATTTATCATGTTCACGTGCGCGTAGCTATCCTTTTTTGACCTCCCAGTAATCTCCTGCCATTTCAGCTACGACTGTTTTGACACAATATACAAATAGTCACTCCCTAATCTTCTTAGCATCCAGGGCTAACATCATCTCTGCGCCCTTTTCTGAGAACCAGTGCCTTTTCAATTTTAGTCTTTTTAATCCTATGAATCCCTCATACGAAGCATCACATCATTTGACCCATGTCATGCTCATACATGCTCAGACACCAGATAGGAAGTGAGTCATCATTGAAGGCGTTGATATAATGACATCCATATCAGAGGCTGATTTTCTTTCGTCCTTGTCCTTATTTAACATGCACACCCTTATTTTTTAGGGTACTAATGGTGGGAGCAATAAAGCTAGATTGCACTCATTGTTAGATAGTCATAAAAATTGGGAAACACACTGATTGCATGATTATGTGCTTGAATAACACTTTTCTATCAATGCAAACCAATTCGGAATGGCACAAAATGTCTTGGAGAGTTATATAAATGAATAAAGGCAGCATTGTAATTCTTACAGTGAACTGACAGGGCATTTGAGGGAAGGCATAAGCTCCAATAAATGTGTGGTTTGGAAGCTAGTAGGAATGCAGCAAATTGGATTTCTGTAAGCACAACTGGACCCGCCTCTGAGATTCTCATTGGCATTGCATGTGTTAGAGCGTGTTTTGGCAAATGTTAAATTTGCATTCACGTTACATTCACAAACCCTTTTCCTCTATGTCCTTCAGACACACCATCCTCACACCATGAAATCATTATAGGCAACATATATTCCTTCAGGAGAAAAGGTTTGCTTTGGGATTAGGCCGAAAATACAAGAGCTCTCAAAATTGCAAGAGGTTGCAGAATAATAAGATTTTAAAAGTATTACTTCCTGTTCTGAGTAGTTAGCAGAGACTAATTGAATCTAGGAAAAGAGGCATAAATAGAATCTGAAGCACTAGTGTGAGTGTTCCAGAGAAAATCTCTTCAGCTCCACAATTGTGCGGTGACTAAACACTCCAAAACACCGCCACTGCTCACTTGTAGTGATTTTGCCGTCTGAGATGAATTTTGGAGATTGTAAGATTTATTTTGTCGTAGGGCGAAATCGTCAGTCTTGGATTTCTTGATGTAACATGCTCAGCTATTTTGGAATAAATCTGACATATTGCCAGAAATTTTGGTCTACAGTCCTGCAGCATGACTGCTGCCCAGCCCCAATCTAATGAAGAACCAGTAGGAGTGCATATTACATATTGCATTATACGAAACATAAATTACTTTAGTTTTTTAACCTTATTGTTGTACTATCAAAATTTTTTTTTTGTTTTTGTTTTTTCTCCAGATATTGAGTCCCATGACCTCTTTTTGTCCCAGTCACAACTGACTTTTTTCTTTTCTTTTTCTTTTTTGTTGCATTTTGCTTTTTAAAATTTTTAAAATTTGCATTTTGCATATAAACACAGACTTGTTGGACTGCTCAACTGATACTGTCAGCTGTGACCAAAGTCTTAGTTAGGATGTGTAATGTACGGTCTGGCATGGAAGAATGTTGGTGTACACAGTCTGTCGTGGCTTTTGCCCAAGATTTCATTGCGATCAAATCCAGCGATCTGACAAGCAACAAACACGTCTCAGTCAAACACGTCTCAGTGAACACTCAGCTTTAGTCAATGGTTCTTACACGCAGTCCGTCCGCTGCTTGCATGCTGAGCTAATTGCATGTTTGGTTTGCTTCCACTTGTCCACTTGTTTTTCTGCTGCAGATGGATACAGCACTGGAGCTAAATGAAAGCTGAATACTGGTGCCACAGGTCTGCTGGTAAAACAAACCACCGGGCTCGAGACACACAACTCAAGGGCTCCGAGCCCATCCATGCATTAGAGAGCCATCTGCCTGCACCGTAAACAGATATCACGAGTGCTGCTTATCCCTTCTCTCTTCTCATCACGTTTCGGTGGGACTCCCCTGAGTTGCACAGACTACAGAATGAGTAATACGAAGTGGCAAGCATTTATTCTCTGAATATTGATGTTCCTTGTCTTGGCGATGGTTTATTCCCAGGTGCTGGTCATTTGGAGAGTACTGTCCTTGCTTTGAACCAAGTCCCTCATGTTTCTGTACCTGCCTGCAGCTCCCCTTTTCAGTGCTTGGAGGACTGATTTCTGTTTACTTTGCAGCCCAAAGCCAGGATTATGTTTCAACACAATGCTGTAATTCTGTTATTGACCGTAAACTGACCTATTCCTTGCGGCCTGTCACTGCGCCCTTTCTCTAATCTCCCATTTCTCTCTACATACTTGATCTCATTCACTAATAGTGAATAGTAGTTACATAATTTTCTGAGAGGTTCTTTGATTTAAATGATAATAATAATAATAATAATAATAATAATAATAATAATAATAATAATAATAATAATAATTATACAATAAATTGTATTATATATCAATATAAATTAAATGTAGTGATAATAATAGCTTGGTATGTTCAAATACTTTATTATTATTATTTAAAAATGTTGTACATATATATACCGTACTCTGGCAACCTCTGTATATGTAAGTATATATTATGTAGGTATATGTATGTATGTATGTATGTATATATATATATATATATATATATATATATATATATATATATATATATATATATATACAGAGGTTGCCAGGAGAACGGTACTTGCCTGACTGCATTGTGCCAAGTATAAAGTTTGGTGGAGGGAGGATTATGGTGTGGTGTTGTTTTTCAGTGATTGGGCTTGGCCCCCTAGTTCCAGTGAAAGAAAGTCTTAATGCTTCAGCATACCAAGACATTTTGGACAATTCCATGTTCCCAACTTTGTGGGAACAGTTTGGGGATGGCCCCTTCCTGTTCTAACATAACTGCGCACCACTGCACAAAGCAAGTTCCATAAAGATGAGTGAGCGAGTTTGACATGGAGGAACTTGACTAGCCTGAGTCCTGATCTCAAGAACACCTTTAAGATGAATTAGAGCGGAGACTGCAAAGCGCAATCCTTCTTTGCCAACATCAGTGCCTGACCTCACAAATGCTCTTCTAGAAGAATGGTCAAAAATTCCCATAAACACACTCCTAAACATTGTGGAAAGCCTTCCCAGAAGAGTTGAAGCTGTTATAGTTGCAAAGGGTGGGCCAACTCCATATTAAACCCTACGGATTAAGAATGTGATGTTATTAAAATGAATGTGCATGCAAAGGCAGACGTCCCAAAATCAAAATGTTTGCACAAATTTAATGTGCAAAGGTTAGTGAATGAGACCCCCGCTCATGGTCTTTCAGCCTTTATCTTTATCTCTCTAGTTCTGCCTCTTTTTGCTCTTCTCTAGACTGTACGTGCATTATTCAGTATTTAGATTTTAGTTGATAGCATCGGTGACTTGTGTAGACATGGGTCATTGAGAGTCATCCATATCCCAAGTGCCAAAATATCACAGCCACCCAAGCAAAACGGAGCTGAAAACAAGCCCTGAAGGCAAGGGACGTGGAGTTGTGCAGTAGTCCTCTGTCTCTGCTGCCGTGTGATGCTTCAAAGGCAGCAGATAAGACATCTCATCTTCCTCAGACATCAATGATGGAGAATGAGGACTCCACCTCACCTTTCAGAAAGAAAAAAAAGCATTATATATTGAGACAAAGACTTGTGATGGTTTGAAGTCATTTGTGCAGAGTCCTTCTGAACCAGAGGGGTTTTCAAATGAGAAAATCAGATGATTGGGCCAAATTTCACTTGCAGCCTCAAGAATAAATCATTCATTCCTAATGAAAGTCAGAGAGTGGTCATGAATATATAAAGAAAAGGGCAGGAATCAAATCTCTTTATGACCACAAAAAACTGTGAATTTCACTCACTGTAATCAAAAGGACTGACAGCGGCCTATTATTTTTAAGATCCAGAGAGAGCAGTTTCTAATGAAAAAGCAGTATTAAACACCACAGGGAAAATTAACCTCAACTTGTTTCATTTTTTCACCCCTCTTATGGGCACTGTGCTGCTGTGAAAATGTAATCTATGAAGGATGCTAGCATTCCTATTAAGCACAATACAGTGCCAGATACATTATAAGGGAGGATGAAGACAGACAGATTTATTTAGAAATAAATGTGCTGCTTGCCTTATTAACAGAAGTTAGAAGCATTCCAATCAGCCAATCAAATCTGAGGGATAGGTTTACTGATTAGATCAAGTTTAGGCTTACAACCGGGGTTAGGTGCTTCTACATCATTTGTCTCTGTTTTTTTCTACATAATGCACACCCTCGACAGGTCAGGCATAACTTTATACCTAATATTCTGTCTGTCCCCCTTTTGTGGCCAAAACAACCCTGACCTGTTGAGGCATGGATACTAGACCCCTGAAGGTGTGCTGTGATATCTGGCACCAAGATGTTAGCAGCAGATCCTTTAACGGGCCAGCCTTCGCTCCCCACACTCATCAGTGGGCCTTGGCCGTCCATGACTCAGTTGCCAGTTCACCACTGTTCCTCACTTTTGACAGATACTTACCTCTGCAGACCGGGGACACCCCACAAGAGCTGCAATTTGGGAGATGCTCTGACCCAGTCGTCTAGCCATTACAATTTGGCCATTGTCTGGTTCAAATCCTTCCGTTAACTTGCTTCTAACACATCAACTTTGAGGACAAAATATTCACTTGCTGCCTAATACAGTGGTTTCCAGCCACTTTCCTGGAGGACCCCCAGCAGTGCACATTTTGGATGTGTCCTTTGTCTGACACCCACATCGGGTCTTGAAGTAGCTACAAATGAGCTGATGACCTGAATCAAGTGTGTTTGATTGAGGAGACATGCAAAATGTGCACTGTTGGGGGTCCCCCAGGAACATGGTTGGGAACCACTGGCCTAATATATCCCACCCACTTACAGGTGCCAGGATGAAGAGATAATCAATGTTATTCACTTCACCTGTCAGTGGTAATAATCTAATGCCTATATATGATGGCAATTTGCTTCTTGATTTTATGTGTTTAGTATTTTTCATTAATTGGTTATATATTAAATTAACATGTTTTTAAATAATAATAATAATCATTGATTTTTTAATTGCTGGCAAATATACGGTACAATTCTTCTAGACTAAGTTACAATTATTAATAATACTATGACAGAGAAACAAAATACAAAAGCAAGTTAGAGATAAACAAACAAATAAATGAATAAAACTAAATAATAATGATTCAAAAGAATCATATACCATAATTTCCTGGCTGTATCCACCTAATGTTATAAAGCAGAAATAAGATTTTTGTCAGGTCTTAATAATTGAATATGGGTTTTTTTTCATGCCTTGGTGATCAAATGTTGTGTCTTGTTTGAATAGTAAACTATGCTTCTAATAAGTTCTGCTGTATTGCATCACCAAATATGCAGGCACGTGGCAAATAGCAAGTATCTGTACTTGAATCCGATCTGTGAAATATGGTATCAGTGCATCCTTGCAAACTGTAATGCCTTTTCTTTTTCGGACAGTTTTGAGAGACGAGCTGTCACTGTGTGTATGTGGTTCTGCGGAGTAGTTAAACTGTGCATCCCCTGCATTGCAGGGTGAGCTAAAATTAGAATAGTCTTAGGGATGGAGCCGAGAGTGCCTCTTTCATCCCTCACACCTGTCCCGATATCTGCTGTAACTAAACCTCTATCTCTTTCTCTCTCTCTCTCTGTCTCTCTCTCTCTCTCTCTCTCTCTCTCTCTCTCTCTCTCTCTCTCTCTCTCTCTCTCTCTCTCTCTCTCATACACACACAGTCATGGGAGATGAGTGGATGGAAGCAAACGAGTAAAGGAAGCAGATGACTGATGAATGAAGCATTCCAGTGATAAGGAGAATGGATGCATGAATGGATAGATGGACGTATGGATGGATGAGCAGATGGATGTGCACGCAAGCCCCTGTACATATAGATAGACAGATGATTCTGCTTGAGTTCAGTCTAGTTGAAGACTATGTTTGTGTACATGCGTGCATAAAGCTGATCTGTTTTTTTCTAATGAGCAATTCTAATATGAGCTCCACCTGCAACTTTCTGGAATGTAGATGCATGAAATGAAGGACTGAAAAGTGGCGCTTTTCCAACAGCTGTGAGAAAATATGCATTGAGTGCGTGCACGCACACACACACACACACACACACACACACACACACACACACACACACACACACACACACACACACACACACACACACACACACATGTTGTGTTTCCATGTTTTATGGGGACATTCCATAGGCGTAATGCATTTTATACTGTACAAACCATATTTTCTATCCCCTACACTGCCCCTGCCCCTAAACCTACCCATCACAGGAGACATGCTGCATTTTTACTTTATCAAAAACATCACTTAGTGTGATTTATAAGATGTTTTCCTCATGGGGACCAAAAATGTCCCCACAAGGACAAAAATTTGGATATTGCCATCTTTGTGGGGACATTTTGTCCCCATACCGTAGGGATTACCAGTCCACACACACACACACACACACACACACACACACACACACACACACACACACATGTGTTTCCATGTTTTATGGGGACATTCCATAGGCGTAATGCATTTTATACTGTACAAACCGTATTTTCTATCCCCCTACACTGCCCCTGCCCCTAAACCTACCCATCACAGGAGACATGCTGCATTTTTACTTTTTCAAAAAACATCACTTAGTGTGATTCCTCATGGGGACCAAAAAATGTCCCGACAAGGATTTTGGATATTGCCATCTTTATGGGGACATTTTGTCCTCATACCGTAGGGATTACCAGTCCCCACACACACACACACACACACACACACACGCAATCTATAGGCCTCAGCTTAGCAATAACTAGCACTTTCCCCAGCAGTCTGCACAAGCTGATAAAACACAACAGCGCCTGCAAGCATATTTTTAGCCGGCTTTATGCTCACAGCATTCTGTATGTGATGATGGCTTTGCTCCAGAAAATGTATCCTCTCATTAATCTCAGCGTTTTGATGCAGCTCAGAAGTTAAAATGGAGTCTCTGCTGTGTTTGAGCATTAGAGGTTCATAAACACCAATGGAGACTGACAGGGTTTTCCGTGCGTTACAGATGGGGGAGTATTTGGCAACGGTAATATCTTTATACAAAGAAACAAAGACACAGGCACATCTCACGCCCCATTAATCGTGCAGGTAATGGTGCTCATCACACCCTTCTATCGGAGTTTGGCACTGTAGCCCTGAGGAGAATTTAGAGCCTGTCCACATCTTGCTTTCCTTTTATTTTTATAAATGTTTGATCCCCCAAATATTTCGGTTCACACATCTGCATAGTTTCTAGAAACTCCTTCTGCTTTTTTAATGCTTATGCATAATACATTGGCCTTTGTAATTTTGATTTGTAAGTAATCATAAGTTCCTAGTAATAGTATCTGTAGGCTAGGAAATGAATCCTGCAGCCAGGGACAGTTCCTTCTAGAAAAAAGTTTTAATACACTGAAAAACAACCCCATCACTTATAATATGTTGACATGGCAACACAGTATCCTGTATTGTACATTTGTTTTGAATTGTTTTTGTTTTTTTGTTTTGCATTTGCTACCTTGAGTACCCTTTTCTTTTATAAATCATATATTTTAGATTCATTGCTCACCAACTGAAATATTTCAGATCTTTTATTGTTTTAATACTGATGATTTTGGCATAAAGCTCATGAAAACCCCAAATTCCTATCTAAAAAAATAGCATATTTCATCCAACCAATAAAAGAAAAGTGCTTTTAATACAAAAAAAAGTCAACCTTCAAATAATTATGTTCAGTTATGCACTCAATACTTGGTCGGGAATCCTTTTGCAGAAATGACTGCTTCAATGGGGCGTGGCATGGAGGCAATCAGCCTGTGGCACTGCTGAGGTGTTATGGAGGCCCAGGATGCTTCGATAGAGGCCTTAAGCTCATCCAGAGTGTTGGGTCTTGCGTCTCTCAACTTTCTCTTCACAATATCCACATATTCTCTATGGGGTTCAGGTCAGGAGAGTTGGCAGGCCAATTGAGCACAGTAATACCATGGTCAGTAAACCATTTACCAGTGGTTTTGGCACTGTGAGCAGGCGCCAGGCCGTGCTAAAAAACGAAATCTTCATCTCCATAAAGCTTTTCAGCAGATGGAAGCATGAAGTGCTCCAAAATCTCCTGATAGCTAACTGCATTGACCCTGCCCTTGATAAAACACAGTGGACCAACACCAGCAGCTGACATGGCACCCCAGACCATCACTGACTGTGGGTACTTGACACTGGACTTCAGGCATTTTGGCATTTCCTTCTCCCCAGTCTTCCTCCAGACTCTGGCACCTTGATTTCCGAATGACATGCAAAATTTGAGCGACAGTCCAGTGCTGCTTCTCTGTAGCCCAGGTCAGGCGCTTCTGCCGCTGTTTCTGGTTCAAAAGTGGCTTGACCTGGGGAATGCGGCACCTGTAGCCCATTTCCTGCACACGCCTGTGCATGGTGGCTCTGGATGTTTCTACTCCAGACTCAGTCCACTGCTTCCGCAGGTCCCCCAAGGTCTGGAATCGGTCCTTCTCCTCAATCTTCCTCAGGGTCCGGTCACCTCTCGTTGTGCAGCTTTTTTTGCCACACTTTTTCCTTCCCACAGACTTCCCACTGAGGTGCCTTGATACAGCACTCTGGGAACAGCCTATTCGTTCAGAAATTTCTTTCTGTGTCTTACCCTCTCGCTTGAGGGTGTCAATGATGGCCTTCTGGACAGCAGTCAGGTCGGCAGTCTTACCCATGATTGCGGTTTTGAAATGAACCAGGCTGGGAGTTTTTAAAAGCCTCAGGAATCTTTTGCAGGTGTTTAGAGTTAATTAGTTGATTCAGATGATTAGGTTAATAGCTCGTTTAGAGAACCTTTTCATGATATGCTAATTTTTTGAGATTTTTGGGGGGTTTTCATGAGCTGTATGCCAAAATTATCAGTATTAAAACAATAAAAGACCTGAAATATTTCAGTTGGTGTGCAATGAATCTAAAATATATGAAAGTTAAATTTTTATCATTACATTATGGAAAATAATGAACTTTTATCACAATATGCTAATTTTTTTAGAAGGACCTGTGTGTGTATATATATATATATAAGTGGTGGGCCATTATCGGCGTTAACCTGAGACTCTTATCGGGCAATACAAAAAATATCGCCATTAATCTATTCTCAAAGTTGGGTTGGGAGCTGGGTCTATACTATGTAAGCTATGATTACTTTCACCGTGATATTTTAACGCGGATGTATAGCTTCCTAGCCGAATTGCACTGTAGGGAGCGAGAACGAGTCTTTGAACCTGTCTTCAAAAACAAAAATATAAAAGTTAGGTGAACAACGCTATTCATTCTGCCACCTTCTCGCTCAGCAGTTACCAAGTAACGTGGTAAACAACTACTGCTTTGATGACGCAAACTCACCCCGGTTTCGGACCCAAAAATATAATATGAACATGATCCAGGGAGCAATCGAACTCGGTTCGGTCCAGGCAATCGAACCAAGTGTGAAAGCACCAGTCATTATTTGAGTAGCACACATATTCTGAATGCCTTGCAGAATTCAAATGAGCCAGTTTAATCTAGATTAATCTAGATTAATTTCAAAATCACAGTGAGATTAAAAAAATTATCTATGCCCACCCCTAATATATATATGTATGTATATGTATGTAGGTGTTTATGTATGTGTATATGTAACGTATATAGTATGTATATGTATATATATATATACATATATATATATATATATATATATATATATATATATATATATATATATATATATATATAATTTATTTATTTATTTATTATAGGTGTTGCTTCAGCTATTTATCTTCAATAAACTCTTCTCCAACCAAATTACACTAATCATTTAGCCTTCAAGTCACAAGATAATTAATTGATGTTAATTTCTGCTAATTAGTGCATTGTCAGTGTCACTGCCGTGTTTTTCTTTAATCCAAATCATCAGGACTTTCTCTCTCCTTCACTGTGCTTTTCCACTGCCACTTCTGCATGACAAGTGATACCTGCAGAAATTATCTTCCGGAAAACACTCCCTCAACAGATGAAAAGCTGAAAAGAGGGAGGCGAGGCACGTGCGCAATTCGGAAGCATTAGAAGCCTCTGAAATGTACAACTCCAATGAGACAGAGGTCTGAAAATTTACTGCATGTTTTTCTAGCCGACACTCATCCATCAGGAAGAGCTGTGTGCTTGGCCATGTAATCTGTGGATTGCACATGTAGGTCCAGCCGTGCATGTCTTAAGTGTGTGTGCGTACATGTGCATCGCATGATAATGTCTTCGGTCAGTGCATGCTGCAGAAACAGTACATGCTTGATTTAACTCGCTGCTCCATTGCCATGTAGCCGGTAGGTTTGGGCGTAATACGGTAATATAGTATACCGCGGGATCTAAAAATAGCAACGGTGTCAGTTTCAATACCGTCTTACCGTCATAAAAAAAAAAACTTATATAGGAGACATGGATTAAATATTCGATATAATTTATTTAATGCCTAAAAAGGCATGTGTGGTTGTCATGCCTCCATCAAATACCTCCAAACTATGAGAGTCATACAGCGGACAATCTTGCTGCTGTGGAATGGCAACTTGACGAGAAAAAACTTTCAGCCATAACCACTGACAACGCTGCCAACATTTATTCCGCAATCAAGTCCCTGCATTGGCCATGGCTTAACTGCTTCGGTCACAAATTAAACGTCGCTGTCACAAATGCATTGTATGACCAGAGGCAAAAAACCGAGCGCGCCCTCGTACTATGCCGTAATATTGTCGGGGCCTTTTCACACAGCTGGCAACGTAAGCATGAACTCCACAAGGAGCAAGTGGACTTGGGACTCCCAAAACACAGTCTCATAACAGTAAGCATAAACGTGCAGCGAGTTCCTCAGGGCAGGGCTCAATTCTCAAATGTAAAAAAGGGGCATATGTATATGCTTTGCATCACATAAATTATATTTAGAAGTAGGCTATATTAAAATAGAAAATCATTTTTAAATTGTATCAAAATATTTTTTTTATCAAATAAATGCAGGCTTGATGCGCATAAGGTACTTATAAAAAAAATTGCATGCAAATTTTACCAAATGGAATAACATACGTTAAAGGACTTATTCATTCATTCGTTAAACAAATTAATTAATAAATAGGCCTAAATAAACAAATTTTGTTTATTTAGGCCTATTCATTAATTCGTTTATGTATGCCTATTAATTCATTAATTTGTTTATTTAGGCCTATTCATTCATTTATTAATTTGTTCATCACTGCGCAACTCGCTGGGTCTCCAAACTGGCAATGATGGAGCGAATCCTTTCATAGCTGAAATAGCCTACTGTTTGGAGCAAGTTACTCAAGGAGACGAGGACACTTCTCTGGTGGAAAAATGCTGCCGGGCGTTTTCCCCAGATGTCGCGAGTGGCACGAAAGTAGCTACCTGTGCGTCTGTGCCACAAGCACACCATCGGAGCGGGTTTTCAGCACCGCAGGTTAAGTTGTCGGTCCACAATGTGCCCGGTTAAAGCCGGACAAAGTAAACATGCTAGTTTTTCTAGCGAAAAATCTGTTTTGATGCCACTGACCATTCGTTCCTATTCGCACTGTGTTTATTTTTATTATTTAATGGATTCAGGTATTTTTATTTGGTTTTCGTTAAAACAATACTGGAAAGAATACAGGAAAGAAGTTTTTATTTAGGCCTATTGCTTTGCAATCATTTTTATTATATGGATGATTATGTTAATTCAACTCTGGTTGACTGTTGTGGGTCTAGTTGCACTTTTTTATAAGCTGCTGTTTATTATTTAAAGTTGTTCGGCAGGTGTGATTTAATTTAATTAATTTGTGTGCACAAAAACTGTTCTGGGCTGTGTTTTTCCAAAAGCATATTAAGCTTAAGTTGATCGTAGAACAATTGCCACCAATGGTCTCCACGATCAACTCTTACGATGCTTTTGGGAAACGCAGCCCTGGATGTTTATGTTAATTTAATTCTGTTTGACTGTTGTATTTGCACTTTTTACAAACTGCTATTTGTTGTTAATGAAAGTTGTTAATATTGTTGTGGATGTTATTTTGTTATTGTTTCAGTATTAGTGTTTGGTATTCAGTTTCTGAATGGTTTAGGCACAAGCCAACTGTTTGGTGACGCTGTCTGAGCCTTACGTCATAATTTATTTATTTATTTATGGTAATACCGTATACCGCGTAAAATAGTGAGGAGGTTTGACGGTATCAAAATTTGGATACCGCCCAAGCCTAGTAGCCGGTCCTTCTGGCATAGCTTTTATGTAATGAATCATCATTAGCAACACTAGCATACACATAGACATAAAAACAGCCATGATACTGTACTGCAAAAGTCCAGCTAACTCAATTGTCATCATGAATTGGAGGCACCACAGTGAAGGGAGAGTGCCTTGAGAGACGGTCGCACTGACGTTCTGGTCTCCAGAACCTTGGATAGTGTGAGATAAATGGCTCCCTGGTGCCTTTTTGACAAGAACTTTTCTGTCCTTATCAAAAGTTGTTACCACACCGCTGCCCCATGTCCACACACTCACACACACATACTATACCTGCAAGGGGCAGTCTGCCTGCGGCTTAGTTGTCCTGATTTTGCAGAACAATGGCATTGCACTGGCAGATTTTGTGAGTTTTAATAACTCTCTGTAAAAGAGACATCTTATTTTTTTCTGCACATAACTGTTGTTGCTCTTTATCTCGTTCCTTGTTGGTGTTTATAAAGCATAAAAGCAAAGAGCTGGTAAATGCCAGGCTCTGAGACAGATGGAAGGTCAAGTCTGACAGGAAATTTTAAAACAGTAAAGGTGAGGAGATTACGAGAATTAATAACAGGGGGTACGTGGCAAGAGTTAGTCTGTGTTATTATGTGCATGACTCCATTAATGGGAGAATACAGATAAAATGGACAATTCATTGACAATGCTGTCATTCATTGACTCACCCTTTCATTTCTTAGTGTATGTGGAACAGGAAAATATTTAGTTTGAAGACTCTTCACACTTCTCTTTTTCCAGCCTGGTCTCATTGTTAATACGTGGGTAGTATTACATAACATTTACAGGTAGGCTACATTTCAGTGGCTACAGAGGCTGTCGAGGAGATTAAATGTCATCACGCCCAACAGGTAACCTCAGTCCGTTTTAACAGCCTCATTATGCTTATTATGCTTTCATAAACTATTCTAACTCAAACAGTCTGGGAAAATGAATTGAGATAAAAATTGGAAGAGTTTTTGGAAGTTAAGTGATGGTGACTTTGAATTCATGGGACTGTGGTGTAGTCCGTTTATAGCTTACCATTAGCCTTTACTTCTGGTGACTGCATTTAGACTTCACAATTCATAAAAGTTGTGTTAATTATCTTGATGGACAAAATGTGCAAGTATCATAAACATGTGTTTATCACAGAGCTTGTTTTTAGCGATAACTTAAAAGCCTATGGGAAACTCCTATTGGGTTTTTCTCAAGGGAACAAGCTTGATGCTGACTGCCGGTGACCTAGAAAGTGACATCATACCTGCACCCCTCTATAAACGCTTGATGTCACTACCATAAAACGTGTCGTAAAGCTTCTTGAGGATGCAATTTATGAACTTCAGGAAATCTTTGAAAGTCAGGATTTGACTTTTACGGTCGCTGCTGAGAATGAAGATGACGCATCTTTTCCATATAAAAGAAGTTAGGATGGCTGTCCAAACTATTTTAAGTGTACTCTATAAAACTTTTGTATTGTCTTCTAAAACAAACATTTATTAACAAATTTCCCTCCAGTGAACTGTTAACTTGAACACATGTGACCAGATCACTGAGTCTGTACTTCATAAAAAAAAGTCATTTATTCTGAATATTGATGTATAGAAGAGAAATTGAAGAACCTCCCCATGTCTACTCAACATGAGGTTGAGTAAATGATGACAAAATATTCATTTTTGTCAAAACTGCCCCCTTAAAACCCATTTTGCTGTATAAAATAATTTCTGCTACTAAAATACACCGTCTTCATTATTGATGAAACTCCCTGTTGTCTGAAACAAGTGATGATGGTTTCGAAACTGTGAATTATGAAATTAACTTGCTGGCTCCCTGGTGGAGCCCTCGTCATCTGCTGCAAAGACAGTCCTGCCACGCTATGAGAGGGCAAGCCAAGAGAACGACACTTTCATTCCACTGAGGTTTTGTTAGTGCCTGATGAGAAATTGCACTGGGTGACACTTGAGTGACACGAGGCAATCTGGGACGAGAGAGGGGTCACACAGGAAGGAGGGCCGCACCTTCAGAGAAGATAGGTGTCCACTGAAAGCTAGAATAGAAGGAGAAATGGGGCAGAGACACAAAAAAGGCTACTCCTCCTGCAAAGCATCTTTTCAGTAAGTTTAAAACGACATAAGGGTGAGTAGGTGATATAATTTTCATTTTGGTGTGAACTATCACTTTAAACTCCATATTTGCATAGATGAAACTTCAGATATATGCATTGACATTCAAATAAAAAAACTAGGTGTAGAATTGGGGTGCTATTAAAATCAGCATTTCTGGTCTCCATTGAGTCACAATGGCTTCAGCAACAATTACCATTAAATTGAGCATGTAAATGAACTTAAGATCCTTAACCTCTCTCTTTCTCTGTTATTCATTGTTTTAACTTCTCTTGTTCTACACATATTGGGCTTCTTAGGGCACCTGAACAGCGGCCTGAATAAATCATGACAGCACAGTTAAGTACAGAATGATCTCATTAGTCAGCAGGTCATGGAGATGATAGTGTTCCTGCAGTAATGGGTCAGTGCTTCTCTCAAAGTTATCCATAGTGCTTGTTTTTGTCATTGACATGAGCTCTTTGATCCCTCGGTCAGAATTAAGAGCTCAATAGAGCCGTACTCAGTACATTGAGATGAGGCATCTAGTGAACCAATGAATGCATTTTTCTAAAGTGTTCATTCCATTATAGTATCACCATTAGTTGACTAATTATGACACTCTGTGGAACACAAAAGATTTTATCCCGACATGTTTAAATAAAATGAGGTGTTGGTGCTGATCCGAATAACGTAAATGTCTTTAGAAACCTGTATTAAACAAATTAAACCTCAATTTTTTTCATTCACTAAGAATGAATTGTATCTGCTGATATTGTTGCTTTTTGTGATTTTTGCTTTTTCTAGCACTAAATTCCCTAGGAAGCATCCCAACCAGGTAATGACGTAAAATGACTAAAATATTTGCGCTGAACGCTTGCGTCAGCAGTAATTATGTGCTTTATTTATGCCATTCAAAGAATGCTGACTTCTGTGAATGGGGTGCAATCTGTAGCATGCAAGTCTGTCCATTTAAAACATTAATTAAGTGCTGCTAATTGTATTTATAAATTATATTTATAAAAAAGTGTTAACACATAATCACTCCTGCTGACCCGTAAGCTACAACAGGGCACACACCTCCCAAACCACACTTACTGTACAGCTCTGAATGAGCCTAATAGAACAACTGAATGCATTGATTTAAGCTTAACTTCTTTTGTTGACTTTGAATGTCATTCATATTGTGAAATGTTGATAAAATGCAATACTCGACACTACTATAGTATATGTACTGTCTCAACTATTGAAAAGTACAGCACAGCTGTACCACATGATCACGCTCTGCATGTCCTTAAACGACCCCTAAATCTCCTTACAGATTGACAGACTCATTTGTAAAATGGATTGTTGTGGACTATAGAGCAGTGATAGATTTATGTTCAATCATATGAAGGTAAAACAACAAATCTATTGGCTTGTAAATCCACTTTCTGTAATGTCTGTTTAATGCTTTCATCTACCACAATAAAAGTAATGTCTTTGAATTATCTTCATTTTGGGGCTCAGAAATATTAAGCCTAATTTAAATGAAAGGATGCACACTAAATCAGCGCAGATTTTCAAAAACTGTAGCAAAGCAAAAATATCAACAACACATCATATATATTACATCTTGTCAAATGGTCTAAAAAATAACCTAAATGCTCCTCATGATTTATCCACATGTAGGGATATTCACTTAAATAATGTATTGTCTACATTCTCACCAAACCATGCCTCCTTTGAGTGTATTTGACAATATCCCCCATCCCCTATCTGTTGACCCTGATCCATCTATTCCTCCACAATAGATCTCATCTCATTTGTCTGTGACCACTCACCCGACCCACATCTCCCAGGCAGAGTAAATGACTCTGCGGTGTCTCTCTGCCACTCAAGACTATTCTGTCAACCTGCGAGAACAGTCACTCACCTGTTTCACCTCTAATCAGGAGTGAGCTTTGCTGAATGACATGTAACAAAAAACAAAAAAAAAGGACAGAGAGAGAGAAAGAGCACACCATGTCTTTGCAATTGTATGAGAGAGGGATCTGCTTTATCTCGCTTCACTTAAATGCAACATCTCTTTCACAGTATGGTATGTTTTATTGGACCCACTTTATTTTAGGTGGCCTTACTAACATTTAAATTGATACAATAAGTACTTTGATGTATATCTGGATCTAAGTGCATAGTAGTTAAGGCCACCTAATATAAAGTAGGAACATTGTATTTATTTGAGATTGAGATTGAATTAAAACTTTACTCTGGTTGATTAAATCTGGCATTTAATAAAAAGAAAAGTGATTACATAATAATTATATTATTAGTAGTAGTATTAGTATTAGTATTATCAGAAAAACAGAAAGAGGCCGTCATATCCCATCCCTTGCTAAATTTTAGAATAATTGTAAGAAACATTTGGTAAATTGCAGCATTATGGAGATGAGTTCTCTTTACACTCAGTTAACCTTGTAGAGGTGTTCCAGTTATAATGCTGGATTGTAGGTTAGAACCAGTGGCACAAGAGCTTGATGGCCTTCATCCTCCAAAGTATCAGCCATCATTCACTGCATGGACTTCTCAGCTAAAGCAACAACCTCGTGAGTGCAGTCTTTTGTGTGCGTGTGAGATAGTGTCTTCTACTAGTCCCACACATATAACTCTATACCCACTATATGCTCTTTAAGCAGCAGAGAGTGGAAAGAGCCATTACTCATGTTGGTTTAGCAGTATCTCAGGGGTGAAAAGGAGCGTGCGCAGAGAAATACTGTGCAGGAAGAACTTGTGAACCTTCACACAAGTATGAAACATGAGAGAGGGGGCAGTTGGACAAACTGTGGGAGCACATAACCTTAATGTGGGATTGTGTGTGTGTGTTTGAGAGGGATGTGAAGGAGGAATCTGAGTGTGTTGAGTAGTGGTTCAATGTTTCTTCTGTGAGCCTTTGTATTGATCTGTGTGCTTCTGTATCTATGAAGAGGATGTTTCTCAGTCCTGTAGAGAATGGCAGGAGGAGTACAAGAGCTCTCTCTCTCTCTCTCTCTCTCTCTCTCTCTCTCTCTCTCTCTCTCTCTCTCTCTCTCTCTCTCTCTCTCTCGCTGCATGGTGTCAAGACATGACCTATCTGAGATTTTACACATTATTAGATCTGTGTCGCAGAGCAACAGCTGTCTAGAAACGTTTACCTTTTGAGCTGAATTGTATAGACAAATCAGTGCTATGGATATTGTATGGAGTGTAACCCAGAGGTTTTCTACAGATAATCATCATCCGTCACTTTGACGGACTGGGTTGTACATTTTCTGTCTTGCTCTGATTTGTATCCATTGTTTTCCCCTTCAGAACTAATATAATATACACTGCCATTCAAAGATTGTTTTTGTTTTTTTTATGTTTTTTAAAAGAAAAATGTTATGCTCACAAAAACTGCAATAAAATAACAATATTATGTTAATATAATGAAATTATTACAATTTTAAATATGTGTAGCAGATTTAAATATGTTTTAAAGTTCAATTTATTAATTTAATGGCAAAGCTGAATTGTCAGAAGCCATTAAACCAGTGTCACAAGACCCTTCAGAATTCATTTCAATATGCTTTTATTATTATTATTATTATTATTAATGTTGAAAACATTTGTGCCGCTTAAAACTTTTTTCAGAATTATTTGATAAACAGAAATTTAGAAAATAGAAATAGAAGCATTTTGACATAGAAATATAGAAATCTTTTGTAATGTTTTTGCTTACTAAATTCCCAGATACCCATTTACCCAATATTTAGGAAAGGGCGCAGAGCCCTATTGTTTTTCTAAGGATTATTATTATTATTATTTTTCCTTCATGGTCTTTGGCCTTTTTGGGGCCCTTACCGTGCTCAAACTCTTGAAACTTTGCACATATGTCGGAATGCACAGCCATCAGGGCCGGGCCGAAGCTGGTACCCGGGCATGGCAGGGGAGCTCGACAGCGCCCCCTTAAGCGGGGTCTGAAAACTTTGTCCATGTATCAAACACAGTTGCACGCACCCAACAGGAAGTGAGCTATTATGGATTGTTCTAGAATTTGATATACTCCTCCTAGGCGATTCACCCGATCAGCACACAACTAAGTCAGCATGAGGTCAAGGCATTGAGGATGCTAAATTTCCAGCAGCATTTTGATATCTCAAACGGTTTGGCCGTGGCGAGGAGACGAATTTATGGCGAGAAAAGGAAAACAGGAAGTGTGTTATAACTTCTGCAAACATTGACTGATTTAGATGAAACTTCAGCTGTGTGTTCGTTGTAAGAGGCCGATCACATGGATATTACTTTTTCGAGTCAGTTATAGCGCCATCAACTGGCAGCAGAAAGAGTCACCTTAAAAAATGTTTTGAATCACCGTCTTTTCACCCGATTTACTTCAAACTTCATCAGTTTAATGTGAAACCATGACAGATATAGACAAATGGATGGATTCCTGATACTTTAAATACTGTTGTCATGGCAACGTCTCAAAGTTTAATGATCTTTTTGGTTGTTTTTGAGACTCTTAGCATGCTTCAAATTGCATGAAACTTGACACACGTCCTGAAGATTATATCATATGACATTAAAATGAATCTATATTTAAATGACATAGGTGTGCCTTGTGGTCATAGTGGCAGCAGCTGCTGCGTTAAATGCGGCATATTCAAGCGTTTTTAAAATGATCTCCTGTTTAAATGCATATTGCCTGTCGTGCACAGTTGCCCTGAAGCCACCAGGGTGGCGGTGCCACAGGCTTGGGCCCGTCATCACTGCTCGCAGCTTTAATAATATTTTATGTTTCTCTTTATGTTAGGTGTCTTACTATGTACTATGCATTTCTGTGATTGCAGCTTTAGTTAATTACACTGTGACCCTTCCCTTTAACCCACCCTTATACCTACCCATACCACCAAACCTGTCGCAAAACTTACCCGTATCCCACCTCAATAGTGTTTTGCAATACACCAACAACACAATAAGTTGTTGCATCAAATTTTTTGATGCAAGTACATAGTAGTTAAAGACACCTAATTGTCACGTTGCATTGGTTTTGTGGTTCTTGGTTTTGTTTTATGTATAATTTGTAGCGTTTTATTCCCATTATTCATGTATTATATCTTCCTGTGTTTAGTTCTTGTTTCCTTTGTTTCATTGGCTGCATCCAAAAGTTTAAAAATTTTGCCTTTGGTGGATGCATTGCAAAGGCATCAAGGCCCGTCCGAATCAAATGTTAGCTTCACTTCCTGTCTCCTGAGACCTTCATCTGATCAGTTTTTGAAGGCTGCATATATGTTTCCTTCACTGCCTTTGATATCTCACGATCCTGTGCTTTTCATTCTAAGACAGTTGAGCTAAAAAATAAATATGCCATCTGAAAGTAGCGGTTGATAGTCGATCTCTGTGTAAATGTACGTTTTTGACCAATGTTTTCCACTTCTGATATAATTTCTTGTGAGAGATTAGTATTGTAGTAATTAAATATTTGCTTAGTTATTACCAAATTTAGCTGTTCTGCCTAAGAAGTCTGTCCAAAATCAGTTTTGCGAGGTAACTGCTATAAAGGCATTCCCTGATATAATAATGTCTTATGATTCAGCATATGATACAAACATATAATTTTTGACAGCTCCTGCTTTAAAGTTAGTTTTTCTTGGTTTTAATTTTTGTGAGGAGTGGTTGCTAGCTGATGATAAAGGACCGGTTTGTTTTCCAAATATGTTCTGACTTATTCTGCGATTTGTCTCTAAGGTCTCTGATGATTTACAGAATGAAAGAAAAGACTCAATGAATTATGTGGAATATAGTGGAATAGTGTTCTAAGAACATAAAGGGTAAAGGGCCACAGCCGGTATAACACTGACCAACCTGGCCCTGCAATAGCCTGCAAGTCTGTTGATGTAAGTACTGTTTATCATATCCAGCAAGAGTTGTTTTATATAGGCAAACAACGTTCCTTATATGAAGTTGCACAGAGCCTTTTGAGGGCATCTTTACCTGCTCCAAGTCCAAGTTAAATAAGTCTAATCATCTTTCCAAGGCAGGGCTGCCTGCTGTGTGTATGTAGATACTTCTGCATTAGACTGTGCCCACTGAACCACACATCAAGTCGTCTTAAGCTTAGGATCCTGCTGAGAATCTGGTGAAAAAGGTTTTTTGCTTTCGTCAAATGTTTCATGTTGCTTTGAGAACAAGAATGATAGAGACTACCTTGAAATTATGCCAAACTTTGCTATAAGGAGAGAGAAAAAAAATGGAGGATAAGAAACCCTAACATTAAGGATACACCATTATTGACAACACACATTGCTGTTTATTTATATCATTATTTAAATGTTGACAGGGGAGCAAGGGTAATATATGATAATTAATATTTGACAGCTATCCCTTCTAAGACTGAAATCCTAGAATCATGGCTGCCGTTGAGTGATCAATTTGTTGTTTTCAATAAGAAATAAGCCTTGATTATCTGAATAATGGGCATAGCTGCTAAATTAGGCAAGTCAATGGTCCTTCCTTTGAGTTTGGTGGAGTGCCTGAGGACAGTCTTTAAGGTTTACGTGTGAGAGTGAGAAAGAGAAAAATATGTGTGGCTATTGCCTTGTGATCAGGAGAACTTCACATACTCTGGGATGTGTGGCTCCTGGCTAGGCGGTGGAATAATATTAATGATTTATGGGCAATTACATTAGAGCGAATGAAAAACAGAACAGACAGTTCAGTGGAGAAAATCACATCAACCCACTCCTCCCTCTCTTCTTATCTCTCTCGCTCTGCTGCTTATCTCTCTCTATGTCTCTATCACTCGTTTTCTCCCTCACTATCTCTATCTCTCTTGCTCTCATTCGCCCTTTCTCTCTCTGTTTAATCCCTTATTTCCTTGTCCCTCTCTTTCTCTCTTTCTCCCTTCAATTCATATTTCTTTCCCACTCTTTATCTTGCCATCTTCTCTCTTACCTCACAAGGTTTTCCTGTTTTTTTTCTTTTCTTCCTCCCCTCAGGATTCAACTCTGCAAGTTAATATCTTTTCCCTGTTGCTGTCCCAACAGATTTTTCTGGTGTACTTGTAATTCAAATCTGCGTGAGTGAACAGAGGGCTTGTGAGTTTCCCATACAGCAGGAGATCCTGTCCCTCATTTGTGGATGAATATAAATCTGCCTGTTGTTGTCTTCAGTTTATATCGTGAGCCGTTTATATTGCAGAGTGGAGATTATGACTGAATTTTTCATCCCTGTCTCTTTTTCTCTATTTTTTTCTCTATTCTCTCTCTCTCTCTCTCTCTCTCTCTCTCTCTCTCTCTCTCTCTCTCTCTCTGAATAGCGTTTTCTATTGGAATTGAGAGAAAAGATTAGATTAAATTACACATAATGGGGAGGCCATCAGTAGAACATTTGTTCTGATTAATGACTAAAAAAGCAAATGGGTGAGAAATATCTCCAAATTATGCTGCCAGATCAAACTGCAGCACATCCATGTTTACTGCTGAAAACCAGTCAATCTCTTTCCCCCACGCCAATAGCACTTTATGAATTATGGCAGAGGATATCTCATCACTGTGCAAATTTCGTTGCCTGGCTTCCCTCCAAGTCCTCAATTAGGCTGTGTTTTCCTGCAGCTAGCAGGCCGGCAATACTTAGTCATTGATCAGTGCTTGGATAGCTGCCCGGCATGGTGCCATGGTGAAAGTCTGCGAGTGGAGAACGGCTTGATGACGTCCAGTTCCTTATTACTAGATGGACAAAGAGTGTGTTTGAAAAGGATTGACAATCATCTTGTGACCCTGCTGTCACATTTACTCACATGAGGTGATCAGGTGAATTGCGTGGGATACACATATGATGCCCAGGTTTGGTTTAAGTGGTTTCATTCAGGTTGGTCTCTGGATTAACTATCCAATACAGAAAGACACAATTGGAAAATTGACCTCAAATTGACGACTAGAATATTGCTGTGCTCTCCAGTGTCACCAGCTGAAAATCTGTTATTTTATTTTGCAGGTTTTGCTGTCTTTAATATCATCCTATCTGATTAAGTATTTTGAGATTAATTTATTCGTGCTTAAGGCCTTTTTTGTACAACAAATGCCAATTTGTATTAACCTGTACAATTACTGACTTATTGATGCAAGTACAATTTTCTCTTCATATTTACACATTTATGCCCTGCAGATGTCATTAACAACCCATCATTTTATTCCATTAAGACTAAATGCATAACATTCACTCTCAATGTACTAAACTTAAAATGATATACTCATGAGACAGATGTTTCCATTTCCAATAATCCTAATAAAGGATTTTTTGTGAGAGTATTATACATCATTTTGATATAGTAACACATGGCTCAGTAGCATCTTTTCTGTGATCACATATGCATTTAGTGTCTGTGGCTGACTAATACATCGTGCCTGTTCTACAGATAGGGGCGGTGCAGTAACAGTCCTGTTTTACAGCAGCCCACTGCCATGTTTGACACTTCAGAGGCAAGTCTGATATTTCTGCGCCTCGATTTTGCAACCAGACATCACCCTGATGTATTGGGATGACCTTTCTGCCTGCAAAACTCAAATTGGCTCGCCTTGTCTCCTCGTTCGAATGAGATAAACAAAGTCTTTGTTTTTAGCAACAGCTCATGATGGGCATTTCTAGTCTGGTGTGTTTTTCAGCCTCTGCACACATTAGGAAAAAGACAATGAATTCTCACATTAGCACAAAAATCTCTAAAGCGAGAAACATATTGCACTAGTCGGATTATGTGAAGCTGACTTGATTTCCTTTCGCAATAAATATTTTCAGAGCTGCACTAGTGTGCATTAGCAATCAGCATACTTTAAAGTTGAGTTGTTGTATAATATTACAACGATCATGTTTGGGTTTGCTCTTAGCATTAGCACTCCTACTAATTTTCATTCAGCTGTCCTGCTTGCACAGTCGTTTTCATCATTGGTTTCTCTGTGAAAGAGTCAGGCTTAATTCTTCATACAGACTTCATTTAAAGCAAATTCATACACAATTTTCTATAAAAACGTACAGTATGTGGGTGGAACAATTCACTGCTGTTTTTTCACTGTCAAGGGTAATAACAAAACTATTGGATCAACTTATTTTAGATGAAAGCCTTCAGTTCACGAAAAAAAAAAAAAAAAAAATTCTGTAGTTATTTACCAACCTATGGCATTTTAACCCTGTATTGTTTTGGACTCCATTGACTTTCATTGTATGAACAAAACTTTCTTCAAAATGTCATCTTTTGTTTTCCGCTGATAATGATGACAGAATTTTCATTCATGGCGAACTATTCTTTAAACGACATAAGAACTGAAAAGAGTGATAGAGATCGATAGGTGCTGAGCTACTTTTTTGGAGGCACTGTAAAGGGCGGACAGCTGATGGTGTGGATGGAAATGGGGTAGAAACCCAACTTAATGGCTTATCACAAAGGCTCTCCCCCGTGACAACTTATTGATGGACTCTATTTGGTCTTAAATGGCAACTCTGCCCCTTTTACTAGGTGGAGATTGAGAGACTGGAGAGCGAGAGAGAGAGTGAGAAAAAGAGGGGCAAGGGAAAGAGTGATGAAATGAAGGAGATAAAGATGGAAATGAACTGTGCGGTGGAGATTCTGACCACTCAAGTGTTTCCGAGCCAGGTCGCTCTTATTGCATTCTTCAGAGATATGTTTCTACGCCGTAAAGATTGCTCTCTTTCAACTGCAGATGTCACATACTTATGAAATTTAAAATCGCTCCCCTTTTTTTCACCTCTCGCGTCACTGGGGGTATCTGTTTTTATTAATTTGAAGCCTTCTCTTGGTTTACATTGGGGAATTACCAGTCATCCTGTAATTAATCCAAAACAATGCTGGGTTAGTGAGCCATGCACATGAAATCTAAATGAGACCAGCAAAGGTTAACAAGCTGATAGCTCATTAATGTAAAGCCCTATGTTTATTCATAGGCAATAATAGCTGATAATCATAGATAAGGACATTGATGTGCCATTCACACTGCGAGCTGTTTGCTTGGAGGTTGGTAATTTTAACAGAAAAATGAACAATTGTACAATAAAGACTTGTGGATTGGTTATCTATTTATCATTTAAAGTGATATTGTTAGATTTGTACATTACAGTATACTGTACAAAAGAGTTTCACTCAAAATACTGTAATTGTTCTCTGTAATTAAATGTGTTGTATGTAAAACCCTAGCCGTGACTCATGGAAAATGCCATTTTTATGAACTTAGCCTTCTGTTTTACTACCTGTATTTTTACAACATACTATTTGGTATCTAGTGCAATTTTAAAGTACAAAGCAGATTGGAGAATGCTGTTATAATCTTTTAACATTCATTCAGTTAATGGTCTATGTTGTTGTGAACTGTACAGGTCACTGTTAAAGTTCTGAAGCCACTACAAGGTCAAATTATAAACGAATGATGGAATCCTAAAAGAAAGAAAAAAATATTTTGAAAATTCCATCTTTTTTCAAAAAAGAAAACTAATTTCCTGCAGCGCTGCACAGTTTGCACTTGGGTTTGCGCCGACCAGCCGCATGGAGCATGTGAGAGATTCTCGGTCTCCTCTGCCCGTCGGCCCTGTAGTCCTGCTAAGCTAGCTCATTAGTATGCATTTGACACGTTAATGAGAGTCTGTTTCCGGGCGACCACACACTAATACTCATGAATATTTAACTCAGGAACGGGAAGATTATATAGAAGGAAGAAAAAAAAACGAACAGAGAGAAAAATATCAAAACCGTGAGAGGTTTGAGGAGATGATGTGGAGAAGATGCACAAAATAGCAGAAAATAATCAGAAGCTGAAGGAGAGAAATGATATTTTTGAAAAGCTTAAAATGAAATACGTGACTTTGGGGTGTATGAAAATAGATAGTAGTAAAGAGGAATAGAAATAGCAAATAAAAAGAGTGGCAGGGTCTAATCTGGGTAGAGGCCATCAAGGGGCCTATGGCGACCACAAGGAAACTGCAGGCCAGGCAGCTGGGGACTTTAGATTTTATTAGTAAACCTGAGAGATGGCTTTAGAGGGCTGTCTTCTTTTTTTTTTTTTTCACAATCTTCAGAGCCATTCCACTTGGCTTTTCCTCACATAGAGATGGATTGAAACATTTTCACTAATAGTATCTCTGCTGTCTGAAGGTAGAATTAATCTTCACTCTTCCAAAATAAAATCACACCCCTTCTCTATTCTTTCCTCGCTTTCAACCTTTTGCTCACATCTATTGCTGCTGCATATTCTGTCTTTTTTCCTGCACCTCCACATTCACTCCTGCTGCTCTCATTCTGTGAGTGAGAAGTTTTTCAGTCTATCTAGCTGAAGAGTTTTGTGAACTTTTAAACTGTAAGATAGCCATGCTTTGAGCTGAAACTTTAAAATGTTTAGTGGAACTCTTGCACTGGTAATCCATCACAGCCTTTATAGCCGTGCATGTTTGTGTTCAGGAAAAAAAAAGAATAAAAATGGAATGTTAAAATTGCAACATTCCTTTTAATGGTTTGCATATCACTTGAAACAAATTGAATGACACATTTGAATAAAACAAAGAGGGTGATAGAGAATAACAAGTAAGCACAAATGACACTATGACTTTTACATTTTTATAAAATAAGAAAAAATATTTTGTTTTTTTGATGACTGCTCACTCAACCAGTGATTGTGTCCTCTGCTGGTTGGCTGGTGCAATGACGCTTATGGCACTGACATAGCAGCTAATGTTCATAGAGTGTCTGGGCTGCATCCACAGTTGAAAGAAAGATATATGTTGGAGAAATAATACATAGCTGACCTATATTCATCACTTAAGGTTGAAATTTTCTCAGTACATGACTTTTACTCTGTAAAAACAGCAAACACATCTGAGCTTAAATCATAACGTGCATGTGTTTAGAGGCTTAGTATAGTTGGCAGTGCTGCGTCTCTGAGTTTAAGTCTGCATATTTGAAGAGGCGTGCGCAGTTTAACTTCAGCTATGTTTTTTGCATGTAAACGATTACAAATAAGACAAGTTAAATGAATCTGTGCAAGAATGTATAAATAATATAGTAATCCATCCAACTAGATCCGAAATAATTCCTCATGCGCCTCACATTTCCCAGATAAGAAGTGAATGATATGAGGATTATTAAAGAAGCTTCTCATTTCTAAGATTTGTTTCAAAGTGCTTGTTTACGGCATTGCTTTTAATGAACTGTAAGCATATTTTGTAAAAGGAAAGACTGAGGTCTGACGAGGATTTCCATTTATTTCACCTTTATCTCACCTTCCTTTCATGCCTTTTCCTTCTCCACTCTCTGCATCCTTCCTCTTGCAAGGACATAGCTTGTGGCTTGAGTGCATCCAGAAAAAGCCTTCTAAAATTTCACATGGGATGTTTTTATTTGTTTCAAGTTACTTGCTACTGACCTGTTCCTGTCAGAAAAAAAGATACATTGCTGTCACTGGGGCGGTGCCCTAAGGTACAAAACCGAAAAGGTACTAATATGTACCTTTTAAGGTATTAATATGAACCTTTAAGGTACTAATACGCACTCTTAAAGTACTGATATGTACCTTTTAAGGTACTAATATGTACCATTTAGAGGTGTGTTAGGTACATAGATGTACCTTTTCACTTTTGCACCCCAGTGACAGCACTGCACCTTTTTTTCTGAGAGTGGTGTGTAGATGAATGTTATTGGTAAGCACATAATTCACAATGCTATACTAAGATTTAAGCATAATTTATTTGCAAATTGCAGATAGCATTTATATTAATATCACCTCTTGAACATTCATTTGAGCTCCATCAATTTGAACAGCCAGTCATAGATTGAGGCGTTGGCACCTTCCTGAGAGTCATTTAAGTGATTTTTCCATTTGAGATGTCTGTTTTTGTCTTTCCTCTTTATATTTTTCCTCTTTTTCTTTATCTAGTACTCAATATGATACAATCCACCCTGCAATACTTATTGTCATCATTATGAGTGATTTATAGACTGTGTTTTTTTTTCATCTTTGTAGTCTTATTGTTCTTATTTGAGTGGTTGAGCAATCTCATCTCCGGCTACAGATTTTCTTCTTTTTTTTTTTTACAACATGTAACAGATGCAACATAATTTTTTCTTCCTGCGAACTATAATTTACAACAATAGACTGCATATGAATAAACTCTATACTTCACAGGGTAACTCACAAGGTATTGCAGGTGAAAACAACAAGATAGATCAGACAGACAGATATGTTTATGTAACATATTCATTCAACAAGTACATTTGACTTGAGACAGGGTTACAGATACATTTTAATGTGCTTACGGCTTTAGGGTGATTTTTAAGTGATGACTACCCTTCAGTGATTGGCCATGCCCTATCAATCTTGTGGATGAGGGGGCGGAGCAGACCGTTTCTGTTTGGCAATTGCTGTAACTCATTAGTAGTGGCGCTATCACTGAGGAAAACCTTTATCGCAGCAGCAGCATGTGTATGAAGCCATCAGCCCACAGGAGCCAGAGCAACCACTGTTTGGACATGCATGTTGACAAAGGTTCAAAAAGGAGAGAGTGTATAAGGTGTATAACATACACCGATCAGGCATAACATTATGACCGAATAACTGATTATATGAGGTGAATAACTGATTATCTCTTCATCCTGGCACCTGTTAGTGGGTGGGAAATATTAGGCAGCAATTGAACATTTTGTCCTCAAAGTTGATGTGTTTGAAGCAGGAAAAATGGGCAAACGTAAGGATTTGAGCGAGTTTGACATGGGCCAAATTGTGATTTCTAGAGGACTGGGTCAGAGCATCTCCAAAACTGTGTGGGGTGTTCTCAGTCTGCAGTGGTCAGTTTCTATCAAAAGTGGCCCAAGGATGGAACAGTGGTGAACCGGTGGCAGGGTCAAAGGGCCATGGCTTATTTATGCACGTGGGGAGCAAAGGCTGGGCTGTGTGGTCCGATCAAACCGACGACCTACTAGCTCAAATTGCTCAAGAAGTTAATGCTGGTTCTGATAGAGAGTTGTCAGAATACACAGTGCATCACGGTTTGTTGCGTATGGGGCTGTATAGCCGCAGACCCATCAGGGTGCCTATGCTGACCCCTGTCCATCTCCGAAAGCAGCAACAGTGGGCATGTGAGCATGGACCACTGAGCAATGGAAAAAGGTGGCCTGGTCTGATGAATTCCATTTTCTTTTACATCACGTGGATGGCCGGGCGCGTGTGCGTGGCTTACCTTGGAACACATGGCACCACGATGCACTATGGGAAGAAGGCAAGCCGGTAAAGGCTGTGTAATGCTTTAGGCAATATTCTGCTGGGAAACCTTGGTTTCTGCCCTCCATGTGGATGCTACTTTGACATATACTACCTTGGCCTACAAATTCTCAATCCAATCGAGCATCTGTGGTATGTGCTGAACAAAGAAGTCCGATCCATGGAGGCCTCACCTCGCAACTTATAGGACTTAGAGGTTCTGCTGCTTACATTTTACCTAATTCTGTGCTAAATTTGCAAATGTTTCCATTTATTTCCCTCTATATATGGGATGATGGGTACATAAACTCATGTCTATATGTTAACATTAAGCAAAAAGTTCTTAAAATGACTGAAAAGAGTATTTGTTGTGCGCTTGCAGCATGCGTCTGTAATTGCACTTCACAAGGCACAGTGTAAATACAGTGCTTGTGGGGGGGAAACACAACATCCTGTTGGGAGTATTTAACTGATGATTGAGTACTTACACTAGAAATTTAATTTATGTAGAACGAACAATATCTGAGCCAAAGGCAAAAGCTAAATATGAGATTTGAATGACAAGCTAATGGTCACAGTTTGTAAAGTACATTTCTTGCAAACTCGCAAATGATGCAGCTCATATTGTCATACTGGGAGGATACTATCAAAAAGACCTGGGGAGCTTCAGGAGTGATTGACATACCGGCAACATGGTGCTGTCAGGCACTCAGAACATGGAGTGTCATGCTCATTTCGCTGTCTCTGTGAAGGTGGATAAGAGACACACACATACTTTGTGACTTATCAAGCACTTCTTACATTGCTGTGACAGGCTCTGACACGCGTCTCTCTGCTGAAGCTCATTCAAACTGACCATTTACCCTGTGTGCCTCAGCACCGCGGTCATCACATTTAGCAGGTATTCCATGCTGATATCCAGCCACTGTATTCTAACTGGCTAAAGGTGGACTTTTGATCTACAGTTATAGGTACGTGAGTAGTCTGCATTAGCAGAGTGAAGCAGAACATTGCAAATGCAAGGTAACTACTATGTGAAGACTATTGTTTTGCAGCTCTCGTTTTCTAGTAGTGCTTTTCTAGGCAATGTCTCAGTGCTGACTAAATGGCTGAGAGTGCTTATTTACGGGATCTCTCAGGCATAATGGTTTTGTACAATATTCTATTCTATCCCCTCACGCTAACTCTACCCCTAAACCTAAAAATCAGTTCAGTATGTTTTTTAAGCCATTTGGTATACAAGGACACAGGAATTGTCCTCATAAACCATGTTTAGGTCATAATACCCATGCCATTATACACATGTTCTTATAAACCATATATACAAGAAAATGCCCACATATTATACTTTGAATCCAAAATGTTCTAAAAAAATTACCCCCACTGTCTTCCTCTCTTTCTCTTTAACGCATATTCACACATGCATGCACTGTTTCCTCCACCAGTATAAATGAAAATATCTCCTTGTTCTCAGTAGAGCAGTATCCTGGGAAAGACAGCATGAGCCTCAACAGTGTTAAAGCCACTTTTCTAGAACCTGCAGGATAAATAAAATTATTGTATTAATTTGAGAATGTCAATACATTGTTTAGTCATTTGTTTTAGTGTTTCTGCAATTATTTTTTTTCTAAATGTTTTTTTCTAAGTGTTGCTATGTGGTTGCGATGATGTTTTTATCATGATCTGAGTGTGGTTTCTGGGTGGTTGTTTACTGACCCAAGCCCACTCCCAAGTGTCTTTCGTATTCTGGTAACATGATGATTTGTTACCAGAGCGAGCACTACTAATCACGTTCTTACGTCCATTTTCTCTTGTGCGACAGCTCATGAGATGACGGCCCACGCTTACAGAGTAAATAGCTTCAGTGATTATAATAGGAGCACTTATCCTGACGCGCCGCTAGTTTTGTCGCATCATGACGCTCGCTTAAAGTGACAGTATAACAGCACCAGCACTGAAGAACTTTACACTGCAAGTTATCAAACATGAGGCGACTTCCATCTCATTTAGTCACACACAAGGAGGTCTATAATAACTGGAGAAAAATATATGTTAACATTCCCATACATCTCAGTTGCAGTTACATTAACCTTAAACAGTCATAAAAAATATAGGTTCTTTATTAAAATCAATGGTTCCATGAAGAACCTTTAACATCTGTAAAAAATTATTATTTGCATCTGTGTTTCATCGAAGAATCTACACGAAACCTTTCCATTCCACAAAATGTTCTTTTATAGTGAAAAAGTTTTAATTGGGATTATTAAAATGTTCTTCACACTAAGGAACAAGTAGTTCTTTTAAGAACTGCTTATTGAAAGGTTCTTTGGGGAACCATAAATTATTCCTCTATGGCATCGCTGTGAAATCCACCTTTCGGAACAATTATTTTTAAAGGAGACATATTATGCTTCTTTTTACAATATGTAAAATAAGTCTCTTATGTTCCTAGAGTGTGTATGTGAAGTTTTAGCTCAAAATTCCCCACAGATCATGTTTTATAGCCTGTTTAATAGCTTTTTTGGAGTGAGCAAAAACACACCCTTTTTGTGTATGTCCCTTTAAATGCAAATGAGCTGCTGCTCCTTGCCTGCTCTTTCAAGAAGAGGGCGGAGCTTCAATAGCTCGTGCATCAACAACAACAGAACATGTCAGAAACGAACAGTGTTCAGTTCGAACAGGACTCTGACAATAATGCCTTCAAACCAGAGAATATATGTTGCATGGAGATAGAACAGGTATAGTTTAGTCAGGTTTTAACATATTTTGCCGTCTTGCTTTTTATCCACTATTAATACAAGCATGTTGTAGCAGAATTATGGCCAAAACTTTACTGATTCATTTAATAAAGTTTATTGTTCGTCGCACAAAAGATGGAGCATCTGTTTTCACTCCAGAAAATCACTGTAAAAGCTGAGTAAAACAGAACAAGAAATGCGCATTAAAGTCTTTTCCATAAACACACTATAATCAGCTACACAGCGAATTACACAATGGCACTCGTTATAAATATATACAGACTGTATGCCTTTTCAGGGGGTGCTTAATAAACTAGTGAACTTTATAGCCGTAAAACAAAAGTACTGGGTTGTCCTTTTTCACTTTTTCTGGGTTGGTAGATGCACTGGGGACCCTATCATAGCACTTCAACACAGGAAAAAGTCCGATTTTTGTGATATGTCCTCTTCAAGAGTAGTGAAATATAGTTCTCGTGACTTAATGTGTATTAGGTTACTTTTTGATTAACTTTCCTAGCACTGCACACATGCATATTCCAGGCAACAAGCTCATCCCTTAGGGAGACGGTATAATTATTTTTCATTATATAATACTACTGAAAATGTGCCTTAGCACTGAAATAGACTGTGCTATTGCAAGTTTTTAGTTGGAGTTACAGTACTTGATTCAATACTCTTGCATTTTCAACAGTACGATTTGCATTTCAATGTGCCATTTTATGTATCTCTTGCTTCAGTGAGCACCACATAAACATGAAGAACACTGTAAACATATTTTACACCAAGAAGCTCTCAACCATTCAGTCAGCATTGAATTGTTGCCCAGAAAAGCACTGTTAGAAATCGACAGATGCACAACTATACTCTGTCCTGTCGTTTCATTACTTTTATTTTTTTCTTTGCGTCCTTGCAAAGTGAAGCTTCAATGTGACCTGGAAATAGAAATATATGTAAATAAAGTGTTTTATATATATATATATATATATATATATATATATATATATATATATATATATATATATATATATATATATATATATATATATATATATATATATATATACACACAAATACATAAACATACACATACATACATACATACTCCCCTGTCCTCCTAGTATTCTCTTTAACCTTTACTTGCTCCATCCTGTCAGGTAGAGCTGCTGTTCCTATCCTATACAGTGTTCGAGTCATATCCCTTCCCCTCCTGCTGAGCGTGTATATGTTTTTTGTTTTGTTTTGAGTGTTTTGAAAGCTGTCATTATCAACTTCCTGGCAGAGTCACAGACTTAAGGTGAACATTAGCTGCCCTTCCACCTCCTCATGTTTCTGTTTACAGAGATTGAGATGTTGGACATAAACATTACTTATCCCCAGTGCAAAAAGGGCAGAAAGACGTAGCGAAACAAGAAACAAGAGTGTAGTTAGGAGGACAGGTGAGCAGGTTTATCTAACAAACAAACAGAACGTCTTAAAGTCTTAAATGTTTATACTCCTGCACTACTTTATATTTGCATTAACATAGTTTTAAATTAATTTTCCTATGATGTCAGAGCTGAATTTTCATTACTCAAGAATTTTTTTTTTGTTGCTCAATAAATTTTTCTTATTATTATCAATATTCAATGGTTGTACTGCTTAATATTTTGTTGATACTGTGGACTATTTATTAAATATAACATTCTAAAGAACAGCATTTCTTTGAAGTCTTTCATACAATTATAAATGTCTTTATAAATGTATTTGGTCACACTTTAGTTTAGGGTCCAAATCTCACATACAAAATTATCCTCTGCCTCAATTTGTTGCACAATTAAATAATTTATTAATGACATATGATCTTCACATCTGTTGGGGTTGTGTGTTGTGTAGTTAGAGGGTTGGAAATATAACGCACATGTTCTTTCTCATTTCAGTAGTTAGCACTATTGTACTCTGAACAGTAGGCTAAACATGTAATTAATGTGATTAACTACACCTACATTTAAAATGCAAGGTTCATTAATAAAACTTTACTTTCAAAAAAGCAAACCACGAGAGAATATAATATCCTATGGCTGAAGTTTTTGTTTTGTAAATAGAGTTTATTTGCATGAACACAAACTGACAGTAGGACAAACCCATGACCAGCAGGTGGATGGGATGTCATGGTCTTTTGTTAGCTTTGTATTGGATCAGTTCCGTAATCCCATGACCACCCTCTACATGTGAGCAATGTTACAGTTTGTTTAATTAGTTTGCCAAGCTTATGCCGTTTCAATGGCTGCTTTGTTGGGGCAGGTCATGCTAAGTAAGCAGAATGTGGGCGTCATTATTGCAAATGATCCTTCATGCATACAGAGCTTGTGGCAATTCTCATTCTTAATGACTTGCATTGGTAACAAGCAGACAGTGCTAACTATGGCTTCTCTGGCCTTTGTTGGGCCTAGTGACCCGTTCATTCAAACAAACAATTCCCTGCCGCAGTGCCACAGGACAGTGCTGTAATAATGACAAACACACTCTGGCAATTTGAATCGATTAAACTGCGTTGATGTTTGACGGCCATAAAAATCATCTAACTGGTGAACCGTGTCTCCATCTTGTTTCGCTCAATCTGTTTCATCTGAGCTGGTGTGCTGAGTGGACAACTGCATTTGTTTGTCGGCTGTCATTGAAACTAATAAGCTCACAGCACGCGTTATAAAGCGCTCACGCTTTACCTTCACACTACAGTAGCTATACATCTACAGCGGCATGTTTACGCTAGTCAGTGCCCATATCTAAATATGCAATCATGAGAACTTGTGCACTTCACAGCTGGATCCTGATGTTCTTGCAGCTTCTTATGGCACGACTGAAAATACCTGAGCCGGATGCAGAACTCTAAAGTGATTGTTCTGCTGTATTGCAATAGCAAGCAGCAATTATCGGGGCCAAGCCCAAAAAACAACTCATGCCGCCATTGCTGGGAGCATCAGATCAACAGGAGCAATGAGCAATTAAAGACTTAAGATGATTTTCAAATCATAAATACACTCACTAGTAATATGATTTAATGGTTTATAACTTTTGACCAATAGGTGGCGTTGTGGCCAAACTGATGTGGTGTGGTCAGAGTGAGGTGAGATGGACACGGTGCGGTGTCAATAGGACAGCACTGCAGAGATGCAGCCTCAGAGTCATTTTGGCATCATGCCATCAAATTTGTTCATTTGTTATATGAAAACTATTTCGTCTATCGACACAAATCCATAACTTTTTGTCGGCACAGTCTGAAGATGACCTGACTTGAATTTGGAGAAAATGGGACAAACTGTCTAGGAGGAGTTTGAAAATGTAGGTTTATAAAGAAAACCAAAATGGCAGACAGGAAGTCCAGCCGACAATGTCAAAATTGTGCTCAGCATGACCCAAGGAATTTATTAAGACCACATGGTGACGCTGTCCCGAAACATTTTGAGTACCTTCAGAGTAGGGATGGGCATTCGATTAAATTTTTTTAGTCGATCGTCAGGAGAATTAATGATCGACTATCGATTAATCATAAATATTTTTTATAATAAAAATAATTATTTAACTTTTATAATTCAAAAATGCAATAAATACAAAAATACAGCGTGTTTTTCCTCGATGAGACCTTTATTACAAGATCAACTTGTGGCAGACAGTTAAACTACGCTCAGTTAGGCAAACCGAACAAATATTTTTCATGTACGTTAATGTTATGTTTCCATGACTGTGAGGTAACATTTAATTGCGAACCTATTATTTATTTTGTAAATAAAGCATTGTTCTTAACTCCTGTCATTAATATTCACGTAAAACAGCATTCACATACAAAAAAAAAAAATGTTTGGCCGACCACGGCCGGTGCTACACAGCCACCACGCTGGCGCTCTACCACCGTAGTGGAGTGGATGTCACGTTCACCGGCACAGACCTAGACCACCGCTGTGGTAAAAAAACTGCCACCATCACGCATGTTTTGTGCTAAATATAAGCATGACTCTGAATCTCAGACGCGACCGGCCGCAACCTGGTGATAGTCAGTCCAGCCGCTGAAAACACCCGCTCTGAGGGGACTGATGTTACCGGGATGCACAGTCCTCCGCGCTAACTTGGCCAGCCCGGGAAACCTTATTCCGTTCACTTTTCACCAGTCTGTAGATGTGAAATTCAGGGGTGGGGAAGTCTCCCTCAGAAAGTTCTGAAGTTCTGCTTCGATGCCAGCCTCGCACTGAGTGGTATTGCACCCTGGTGGTAAAATGTTTAATTGCTGCCACACAGTGAAATTTATTTAATTGCTGACTCACACTACGCAACGCAACCTGCATTAGATAAAATAAAATAAATGCATTAGATTAATCAATAACAAATTAACATGATTGACGAAATTCTTAACGATCAATTATCGATCGTCGATTAATCATGCCCATCCCTACTTCAGAGCATGGTGCCAAAGACACATACCGAGTTTTGTAACGATATGTTAAAGCAGTCTTTTTTTTTTTTAAATGTTCAACACTCAAAATGGCTGATATGGGAAAATTGAGTATCATTCAACTCGGCATGCTGCACTGAATTTAAAGAGATCAGTTTTGTGCCAAAGCCTTCAGAAGTTCTAAACAAAAAAGCCATTTTTCATATCTCCTGCCCACTAGGTGCCACTGTGCGGGTACTCCCAGGTCATGGTTGTCACAACACACACCGAATTTGGTCAGAATGATATAGCCTCACGTTCATTTTGGCACGCACTTCGTCAGATTCGCTCATGCTTTATTTGGCGAATCGACTTGAATTCCATAACTTTTTGTTGACATGGTCTGAAGATTATCTGGTTATTTTTTTTGTGCAAATCAGAGCAAACGGCGTAGGAGGAGTTTGAAAAAGTAGGTTTCTAGGTATCTGTGTGCCCAATTTCACAACTTTCCCGCAAGCAGGTCTATGGGCTGCCATAGACTTCCAGGGTGGAAGAAGAAGATCGCCAACGATTACAATAGGCACCTTTGGTGCTTGGCCCCAGAATCTGACACCCTTAATTCAGTACATAACCAACTGCAAACTACTGCGACAGCTGTGCAGGGGTTTCCGACAACGGAAGGTCAAAGTAAAAAATTCAGTAGGTCTGGAATTTATTATTTATATGCATCTTACATTATACACTATCATTCAAAAGTTTGAGATCAGTACGAAATAAGTCTCTTCTGCTCAAAACATACAATAAGCTGTAATATTGTGAAATATTTTATTTTAAAATACTTGCTATTAATGGATTTTAAAATGTAATTTATTTCTGTGACGGCAAAGTGGCATTTTCAGCAATCTTTACTCCAATGTCACATCATCATTCAAATCATTCTTAAATGATTTGTTTCTCAATAAATATTTATCAATATTTCAATAGGATACTTTTTATCTATATATAAATATTTTCAGAATACAGAAAGTCCAAAAGAACA
Organism: Gobiocypris rarus; assembly: GCA_023029165.1. Lineage (NCBI taxonomy): Eukaryota > Metazoa > Chordata > Actinopteri > Cypriniformes > Gobionidae > Gobiocypris > Gobiocypris rarus. The sequence goes on along the minus strand of CM040927.1, from coordinate 27,106,200 downwards.
GCGCTAATTTGAAATATTTTGCAACAATGTACAAGTCTTTACCGTTACTTCTGATAAACTTAACGCATCGTTGCTAAATAAAAGTACAGTCTCCAAAATTTCCAATGGTTGTATATCAGGCTGGGTATTGATATTTCACAATTTGATTCAATATCGAATCAGTATCAATTATTTTGGATATATCGGGTACAATACATAACACATTTTCTCAAGGAAAACATTTCTAAACTAATGTTGTAAACTATGGGACTCAATTGTAACCTATAGGCTACTTTAGCCTACTATAATATTGAAGGTGATAAAAACGTGCCGGATGTATTCATAGATGCATTACATATTGAAGAACATTAAAAACTATAATGAATAACATATGTAATATGGCGCATATATTTAGCAAAATATATTCTAGCTGACTACTGAGTTTATGGGCACTGGATATGGTTATGGAGGTAAATGTGACGTTACAAGCGGTTTTACTGACGTCTTTCCACGGCTAAAACACTGATTGAGCGATTCCATGTGATATGATATGGATTTCGTTAAGTTGTATCTTTTAACACACTTTCAGATGCTCATTTATGTTTATTTCGCGCTGTAACTGGTTTTAAGGTCAGAAGAGAAGATCAGTTCACGAGCGTTCCGCACTGCAAAGATAATTGTGATTTATTGGATGGGAGGCGCGCTACAATGTTCCTTTCTTTCATCAACTGAAAACAGGATGACTAATGGATTCTTGGGATTTAAGAATCGGTTTTGGTTCGTAAAAATGAGAATCGATTAAAATCGAGAAATCTATATTATTTTGTTAGCCAGCCCTTGTAGTTTATGTGCTATGTATCATATAAGTATAAATATCCATTCATGTGGCGCAGGAGGAAAATGTATCTCAAACAATGACTCAATGTAATAGTCATCTTCTCTGGCATATTCAAGGAAACAACCTTGATGGGAATAAATACATCTGTATGAGCATGTATTCACTGAGCTAGCCAGGAAATGAGGCCGCAGTGTGGCGTGAAGTCCAGAAAGATTTCAGAAGTGGCCTATAATTAACCTCAAACATGCAGTTAGAAATATTTTGTCATCTCGGATGATGTTTAATTTAGTGATATTGTCTCCTATAATGAGACAGACTGTTGAGTTTGACTGCTCGCTTTTCAGCACTACAATCTCTGCTTTTTGTTTCTTTGTTGCATAATTATGCGAAGTACAAGAGAAATAAAAGTCTGACTTTTGAAGGAACTACTCTTGAGAGGGACAGCTCACCCCAAATTAAATTGTTACTTTTTATGCTGTTGTTCCAAACCATGCTGTTTTTTTCCACATTCAATACAGAAAAATGTTTTTTTTATAGAATATTCAGTTAGAGCAGGGATGCCCAATCCTGTTCCTGGAGAGCTACTCTACCTTTCTGCAGAATTCAGTGCCAGCCCTGCTCCAAGACACCTGTCTGTAATTATCAAATGTTCCTGAAGATCTCATTTAGCTGGTTCATTTCTGATTAACCTTTGAGCTGATCTTTGCAGGAATGTAGAGAACAAGGATCGTTTCCACTCGATGGCAGTGTATAGTGACAAGATCTAAAGCTCCAAAAAAGACAGAAAATCACTATAAAATCACCATAACATAGTTCGTTTGATATACTTCAAGGTTCCTTAAGGTTTTGAAGAACTGTCTTTACTCCTGTGCAGCTCTCAAATCAAATATGGTGCAAATTTGACATCTTGATTTTTTTGGGGTGCAAAGCATGTGGAAACCATATCGTTTGATGTTTTTGATGTCCAACCTGTGCTATATTTCATTTTGAGAGCTGCAGTAAAGGTGGACATTATCAGATTTCAATTATCAGCTCCGTAACAATTCCTGTAAGTTCCAAAGGAGGAAAAAAATCTTCTCATTTCCACCCTAAAGGTTAGTGGCACTATATCAAATCAAATGATTTTGGTGATAAAGATGGTGGCCTTGATGATGGTAATAGAGCATGTAATTGACTTAGCGTTCTGTGACAGTGACAGTGTCCAAATTAGTGCCTTATGCATGATAGAGTGAAACCCTAGAATTTAAAGGGTCTTTAAGTTGTGACAACATTATGAGTCAATGAGAGTCTTCTTTTTTTTTAAAACTGAACACAGATCTTAATGTAATGCTCATCAAATGAAGATGGGTGTTCATTAAAGCATTTAGCTGTCTGACAGTCAGTTTGTAATTGTGCTCTCTCAGTCTTTAGTGTTAAGTGCATCAGAACGAACAGTAAACATCAGGCAGGCCTATGCTTTTCTGCACAGATATTTCAGCAAAATATTTTATTGGAGGTTTGGCCTGCTCCAAAACATTGAGCTATGAATCTCATGGGTTTGAATCTGGCTCATAACCAAGAACTCCCATTTCATTTCCCACTTCTACCTACCTGATGTTCACGGACTCCATTGTCTTCTATAAAAGTTCACACTGTTTGACAGAAAACTAATTTTAGCTATTGTTGGGATTCGTTGGCTCAACTATTGATATTTCTTGTTTCAGTTTGTGAATACTTAGGGCATGTTCACACTTGGCGTCTCTTTTGACAAGAAAAAGTTGACAAGGGCACTTTTTTTGTAAAGAGTTTTGTTTCAAATAGCAGCCGAGGGCGTCTTTTGTTGCTATAAGAACAGCTATTGCTGAGCGAACATGAATGCTAGCCAACGTTAAAAGATTTTGTTGTCAGTTTCGTTAACGACAAGTAGATATACTTAGCTAAACAACCAAGGATCCGTCCAATCTGTGCCCACAAAGCTTCTTTATGATGTATAATTATGTTAGAGTTTTGTGCTCATATAAATCCTTGTGCTCCAACACTAGTACAATAAGTCCATCTACCATCACCTTCTCCATTTTTTTCTTATGTAAAGGACAAGTCTCGCTACTCGCTTGTCATTAGTCAGCTGTCCAAAAGGCGCTTGATGTAGGGCGTTTTATTCAGAAAAGACGATCTGACGTACCGTCAGTGGTGGCGTTTAAAAAAAGTCCTCAGGACTTCTTTGAAAACACAGTTTACTCCATAGGATTATGATGTAAAACAGACGCTGACAGTTTCAAAAAAGACGATAAGTGTGAACATAGCCTTAGGCTGAGTTCACACTTGATGTCTTTTTTGCCTAAAAAGTTGATGAGTGCTCTTTTAGTAAAAAAAAAAAAAAAAACTTGTCAGTGTTTGGTTCCAAATAGCAGCCGGGGGCATCTTCTGTTGCTAGAACAACAGCTGCAACAAGAGTGTTACGGTTTTGATAACTGTTGCGGAGCGAACGATAATGTTAGCTAGCAGATAGTTTTGATAATGACAAGTAGATGATACACTTGAATAACCAAGGAGCCATCCAATATGTTGGATGTTATAGTACAGTTTTGTGCTCGTATCATACATCTCTTTTTGCTCCAACACTAGCACAATTAGTCGATCTACCGACAGCTTCTCAATTTTTCTTGTTGTTATAGAAACAAGTCAAGTCAAAAAGGCACTTGACAGTAGGGTGTTTTTATCAGAAAAGTTGAACTATTTGAAAATATGGTTTACTCTATAGGATTATAATGTAAAACAGACGCTGGCAGCTTAAAAAAGACATCAAGTGTGAACACGCCAATACTTTTCCAACCTCACTGGAAAGACGTGCCTCTACATGTCTCCAAAACTAAAAACATGCCTATAGATGCAATTAATTGCAGTTTCCCTCTGATATGAACACTAGAGGTAGTAAAACACCAACAACTTTTATTCCCTTCCACACAAATTATGATTACAGTGGCAGATTATCGATTAACATAGACTTCTTTTTGCACGGTTCCTTGCACACTGCTATGTTATAAACTCAAAACACCAATTTGCAAAATAATAGGGTTTGCTTTTGTTTAATGTAGGGTTTAGTGTAGGTGCTACGTTATTTTCAAATGTGATAAAGCATGACCTTTTAGTGCCTCTCATCTGCCATTTCATATATTTTATTAATCACAAGGCAATGTTTGCTATATGGAAACTATAAATGGAATGAGGTTAAAATTCAGATTTTTACTTTGGTTTGACACAATTATGATTTAAGCCTCACCCTCATCGAAACACACACCAAAAAATATAATTTTGTCACTGCAACAGATACACAGTCGCTTTGTTGCAACCCTGTTTTTCATTTCATGCCAATTGTATAATATGTTTGAAATGTTTGCTGGTGTTTGTTTGAGCCTTAATAAGCTAATGGAGCATATAGTGGCGCAAAATATCATTCAATTCCTATAGATATTTCACAGTGTTGGCTTTGTACCGCACCTCTGACTCTGTTCTCTTGTGATTGTGTGTATGTGGGAGGGTGTCAGGGGTTTAATTTTGTTGTGCTTCTGTGTGTTCTTCAGATACAGTGCTGACAGTTGTGTTTGGAGGCTTAAATTACAGCTGCTGAAGTGAGTTCACAGCAGGAAGGTGGTTTTCAATTCGTTAGATAATGCTCAACACAAGGATTTGTAGAAAGGGGCTTTTAAAATGATCCCAATGAATCCATGCATATGAAACAAGCAGTAAACAAAACGCCACATAAGCCTTGACACTCATTACTGAAAAAAAACTAAACAAAACAAAAAACAATCACACAATGACATGAAGAGGACTGTGAAATCACACAGCTGGAGATTATTTTGTAAAGAATCTAGGGGATGGCTGAGTCCAGGTACCCCCAACCCCTCCGCCCAAGTTCTTGATCTTCACGTGAGTGCGTCTGTAATGGCGTGTGGACAAGTCCACTCGTGAAGTTTGCCACTCACCAACACAATACAGCCGGACAGAAGGAGTCTAAGTGCCAGGCTTCTGCCCTACAATGCATTGATCCACGTACTGTGCTCAAGCCCTTAGAAGACACTCAGCCCATTGAGGAAAGTCCTTGTGCTGCTGTTATATTTTCCAACCCTTGTCCCACTTCTCCTACACAGATCTACAGGGGCCAGACTTTGCATTTAACAAGCCACTCAGCCTGGCTTTGTTCTGGAAAAACAGCCACACTTAAGCCATTTTCAGCCCTCTCTCTCTCTCTTTTCAGCAGGCCCGAATGGGTTCTTTTTCAGGCAATTACCTGGACTGCCTATCAGCTAGCGGTAATGGAGCGGGGTTCTTTGCTGATTAAAACATGGGGCGTTGAGAAGCTGTCAGGTGATGCATTAAAGATCTCAGTGGGGATGTACTGAATAAGTGTTTAAGGTGTGCGCGTGCCTGTGTGCAAGTGGGCCATGTGTCAAATCTATCTGGTGCTTTTTTTTTTAAGAAGGGAAAAATAAAAACAAGAAATGTGATCGAAAGGTTGAGGTTGAAAGAGGAAAGAAGAGGTTGAGGGTTTGTTTAACTCTTTATTTCAACACATCGTTTTTTCTTTTTACACAGCCCCTGATTTACCATTACTTTTAATGGTAAAATCGTGAAATTGGACTTGTATCAGGTAACTGACGAAATTAGATCCATGCATACAGGTGATATGAAGAAAGTGAGGAAGTGTGTGATCAGGCATATCTCAGGTGGCTAAATTGGTTTGAATGATGGTTACATATGCCTTTCTCAAATATCTTGTGCATACATACTGTATGTTCTCTGTTTATGTATAACTGAAAACCCTTGTCTTGACATGGGGCCCGGATCGTATACAGCCGTACGATTCAGGAAGTAAGCTGAATATTTGAGATCCAAAGAAACTTAAAATTTTTGAATGTTTGTGAATGTTGCTGTTGGAGATTCCCAGCTTTCAGCTGCCTTAAACCTTCAGCTATAGCCTCTCAATAATGCATGATCTCATGACTCCTGCCTGTTTCTCAAGGACAGCTCAGCCATTTTGATTCCACATCACGTTGCTCAGAACATAAAGTCTAACAACACGGCCCATTTATAATGCATACACAAGATCTATTTAGATACGTCTTAAGAGCTGTGTACTTGTAGACAATTGGCTGAATTAAGAGCATTTTGTATTCTCAGTGGCTTTGTCAAATTGTTTGCCCAAACTGTTTTCTTTCCTTTCTCTCTCTCTCTCTCTCTCTCTCTCTCTCTCTCTCTCTCTCTCTCTCTCTCTCTCTCTCTCTCTCTCTCTCTCTCTCTCTCTCTCTCTCTCTCTCTCTCTCTCTCTCTCTCTCTCTCTCTTTCTCTCTGTGTTTCTCTCTCTCCCCTTTGTGGCTTATTTTACATTTAAAGTAAAGAGTATTTGAGACTGAGTCAGAGGAAATGGGTTGCAGCTTTTTACAGACACAAAGCGATGTCAGCGCTCATCTCAAACCTGACGTTGTCTCTTTTATTCCAGACTAATGTCATCCAACTAGAACGTAAATGAGTCAGGCACCACATTCTCTCCTAAGATCCTGTCCTGGATTGCTGTTGCTTACCTGCTTGCCTTCTTACGTCTGCTCAACTCAAAAAGCCAATGTTATAGTATGCAAAAAAAAAATTATATGGAATTATGCAATTTACAATTTGCTAGATTTATGTTTGTCAGGCAGCAGTGGGTGGGATATATTTGGCAGCAAGCGAAGATTTTATACTCAAAGTTGATGTGTTAGAGCAAGAATAATGGGAAATCGGATTTGAGTGAGTTTGACATGGGCCAGATTGTAATGGCTAGATGACTCGGTCAGAGCATATCCAAAACTGCAGCTCTTATGGGGTGTTCCTGGTCTGCAGTGGTCAGTATCTATCAAAAGTGGAGGAACAGTGGTGAACCGGCGACAGGGGCGGAAAGAGGCGGCCAAGGTGGAGCAAAAGGCTGGCCCGTGTGGTCCGATCAAACAGACGAGCTACTGTAGCTCAGATTGCTCAAGGAGTTAATGCTGGTTCTGATAGAGAGGTGTCAGAATACACAGTGCATTTCAGTTTGTTGCGTATGGGGCCGTATAGCCACAGACCAGTCAGTGTCAAGTCAACTTTATTTATATAGAGCTTTTAACAATGCAGATTGTTTCAAAGCAGCTTCATACACTCGCCCAAAGGATTATTAGGAACACCTGTTCAATTTCTCATTAATGCAATTATCTAATCAACCAATCACATGGCAGTTGCTTCAATGCATTTAGGGGTGTGGTCCTGGTCTAGACAATCTCCTGAACTCCAAACTGAATGTCCAGACTCGAAACAGAATGGGAAAGAAAGGTGATTTAAGCAATTTTGAGCGTGGCATGGTTGTTGGTGCCAGAGGGGCCAGTCTGAGTATTTCACTATCTGTTCAGTTACTGGGATTTTCACGCACAACCATTTCTAGGGTTTACAAAGAATGGTGTGAAAAGGGAAAAACATCCATTATGTGGCAGTCCTGTGGGCGAAAATGCCTTGTTGATGCTAGAGGTCAGAGGAGAATGGGCGGATTGATTCAAGCTGATAGAAGAGCAACTTTGTTACAACCAAGGTATGCAGCAAAGCATTTGTGAAGCCACAACACGCACAACCTTTTGGCGGATGGGCTACAACAGCAGAAGACCCCATCCGGTACCACTCATCTCCACTACAAATAGGAAAAAGAGGCTACAATTTGCACGAGCTCACCAAAATTGGACAGTTGAAGACTGGAAAAATGTTGCCTGGTCTGATGAGTCTCGATTTCTGTTGAGACATTCAGATGGTAGAGTCAGAATTTGGCGTAAACAGAATGAGACCATGGATCCATCATGCCTTGTTACCACTGTGCAGGCTGGTGGTGGTGGTGTAATGGTGTGGGGGATGTTTTCTTGGCACACTTTAGGCCCCTTAGTGCCAATTAGGCATCGTTTAAATGCCACGGCCTACCTGAGCATTGTTTCTGACCATGTCCATTCCTTTTTGACCACCATGTACCCATCGTCTGATGGCTATTTCCAGTAGGATAATGCACCATGTCACAAAGCTTGAATCATTTCAAATTGGTTTCTTGAACATGACAATGAGTTCACTGTACTAAAATGGCCCCCACAGTCACGAGATCTCAAGCCAATAGAGCATCTTTGGGATGTGGTGGAACAGGAGCTTCGTGCCCTGGATGTGCATCCCACAAATCTCCATCAACTGCAAGATGCTATCCTATCAATATGGGCCAAAATTTCTAAAGAATGCTATCAGCACCTTGTTGAATCAATGCCACGTAGAATTAAGGCAGTTCTGAAGGCGAAAGGGGGTCAAACGCAGTATTAGTATGGTGTTCCTAATAATCCATTAGGTGAGTGTAGTGTTAAACAGGAAAATAATGCAACAGAATATATTTCAATTATCATACAGTGACAATGTGGGCTTTAGATCTGTAATTAGTAGGGATGGGCATTTTTCCAAAATACTGTATTCTAATATTTGGGCTCATAAAAAAACGAATGTTCAAATATTTGTTTATTTAAATGATGTTATTTTTAGAAAATGATAAAGACGTAATTATTTTATTCATCCAGTTTTTGTCACCATTTCTGAACAAACTTATGATTAGGTAACATACACAACAAGCTTACGTTATATCTTAAGGTTTTCATTCTGTTCAAAACATTAAACAATATGTGTAAACAAAATATATAACGTTAGGTCTAAAGAACAAAAGCATTATAAGCTCAAGCAGCGTGACCGCAAAAAACACTAATCAAGCAGACTGCCCTAGTTATTGTTTAGAACGTACATTATACACTCCAGTCAGAATATGGTTATCATGTTTATATTGTTTCACATTTTCATGTTGAGAAAAACAATAATATCATGTGGATGAGAACGCGTTCCGCTGACAGACGTTGCAGAGACTCAAAGATAACGGTGTTAAGTGAAGTTTCTAACAGCACTTTTTGTTTTCTGTTTTTAAACCTCGACATATGGAGGGATTTTTGGGTCAGATTATAAACTAAAAGTCTAAAACTAAAAGTCTTAAACCAAAACTAAAAATCTAAATTTGAAACTTAAAGTCCAAGTCGAAAATGTATTTGGTATTTAGGATTGGGCATTTGGTATTTAGGATAGGGCATTTGGTATTTAGGATTGGGCATTTTCTATTTAGGGTTGGGCATTTGGTCATTTAGCCATTTAGGATTTAGGACTGGGCATTTGGGGATTTAGGATTGGGAATTTGGTATTTAGGATTGGGCATTTAATCATTTAGCCATTTAGAATTGACGATTGGGGAGTAGGATTGGGCATTTGAGGATTGAGGATTGGGAGTGCATGCAAATTAGGAGGCGTGGCCCAAATACTGGAGGCTGGGTTTGAAATGGCTGGTGCGCAGAGGCACCTTATGGACAGCAGAGGGGATCCCAGTGCTAAGGAGCACACTGACAGAGCGTTCAGAGTAAAAATTGTGGTTCTCTGCGTGCTCTGCCATCCACGTTGGCTGCCATATTAACAATGGCAAAGCTGTTGCCGTTGTTTATATATATATATTAGAGGTGGGCATAGATAAATTTTTTTTATCTAGATTAATCCGATCATGGTTTTAGGTTCACGGTTTGATGCACGGTTCAGTATTTGATATGTTCAGGGAAAAAAGGACTACTGTCCAATAAAAATAAAGAAAATAAGAACAAATAACTTAAATACAAGCAGCAGCACAAATAAATACTATTGAGCAAAGATACTAATAAAATAAACAATGCTTTTCAGGTTTTCAGGTGGGTCTAACATTAGTTTTTAAGTAAAGAAATTGAATAAAGTAATCAAATGTAAAATTTGCATATTTCACTGTTTAAATTAAAGATTAATCCTTATTAAACTTACACGAGCTATTCAATCAAGAGCAGTGAGTGATCTTTTATTTGAGACAGCAGTAAAGGCTACTGCCCCTTTAAGACCTAATGAAGGGATATGCGTCGTCTTTCTCGACTCTATACAGTTCACTTAAGGCATATTCAGAGTATGTCTGCTTGAATAGAATGAATACTCATCAAGATGGACATGTTGACATACTTTCTGTGTAAGTTTGTCCGTTCAAGCGCAAGACTTGAAAGATAACTCAATATTTGCGCTGGCCAGAGCGTTTACGCGCTTTGGGACGAGTGCAGAGACAGATCTTCTCTCAGTGCGCGAGTTCTCACCCGCGTCTTCTGGCTCTACACGACGCGGGTGATGAAGGCGAAATGACTGTTCATATTCGGACATAAGGCAGCACTCGCATGCATTGAACAGTTTACAAAGAGAGGCCGTTTTTCCCACGTTTTTCTTTTATTATGGCTGTTGTAGTGTATCACTGAGAAGCCAGCACGTGTATCCATCGACAGAAACATACATAAAGGATTATTTTCAAGTTACAACCCATATTAAATATGCGTCATCAGATGTGAGATGAACCGCGGTGCAAGAGCACCTTTTGCACGGCCCCTGCTCTCGTCAGACGGCACCCCGGTTGGGAAACGCTGGTATAGACCCGGCTCCCAACCCAACTTTGAGAATAGATTAACTCTTATCGTCTCACGTTGAAAACAAGCGAGCGAGTTAGTGGCTGTAATCATATATATATTTATATCATATATGATTGCAGCCGCCACTCGCTCCGCTTGGTTTCATTACAGTGTGCTCCTTAGCACTGGGAGCTCCTCTGCTGTCCATAAGGTGCCTCTGCGCACCAGCCATTTCAAACCCAGCCTCCAGTATTTGGGCCACGCCTCCTAATTTGCATACACTCCCCAATCCTCAATCCTCAAATGCCCAATCCTAAATCCACAAATCCCCAATCCTGAATCCTAAATGGCGAAATGCTTAAATGCCCAATCCTAAATACCAAATTCACAATCCTAAATCCCCAAATGCCCAGTCCTAAATCCTAAATGGCTAAATGACCAAATGCCCAACCCTAAATAGAAAATGCCCAATCCTAAATACCAAATGCCCTATCCTAAATACCAAATGCCCAATCCTAAATACCAAATACATTTTCGACTTGGACTTTAAGTTTCAAATTTAGATTTTTAGTTTTGGTTTAAGACTTTTAGTTTTAGACTTTTAGTTTATAATCTGACCCAAAAATCCCTCCATATCGACAAAAACTTGATCCTCAAAAACGTAACTTTTGCTATCATACAAGTTATCTTATACATATCTCGCTCTCACTCGGGATACATCTGTGCTTACCTGCACTCGTGAATGCAGTGATGGACAGCTGTGTTTCCTCAATCGACTGGAGTTTGGGTTTCATGTGATTCCTCATTGTGTTCTTGATACGATAACTCTGTTTCATTACTTCATTTTATCAAAAGTAACTTCCTTTTGTAAGATCTTTTTCAATTTTCATTCGAAGTAATTCCAAACATTGTGAGGTAGACGACGCCATTGTGTGATCAAATGCACTCAACTTAACACGCTCCACAGCGCAACCCAGTGGATTTAGTTATAACTGTGGGTTTTGGAGGGATTTATCTTGGATTCACTGCATTTATGGACAGCAAAGCAACACACAGTAAAATTCAAATAGTATTTTCATTTTTCGAATATTAATTACAGATCGAATGCTCGAATATTCGAGTATTTGTTCACACCCCTAGTAATTCGATCAGTAATTTAGTTTGTATGGTTAATTTAGTTTAATAATTATATTTATTTGGAAATTCAGTTTCTCCCGATGGAGAAAACTAAACCTTGGGAGAAACTAGGATCAGTCGGGGTGCCAGTTCTCCTCTGGGTGCCTATGATGACCTCCGTCCACTTCTTTTAACATCACGTGGATGGCCTTGTGTGTGTGCATCTCTTACCTGGGGAACACATGGCACCAGGATGCACTATGGGAAGAAGGCAAGCCAGCACTGTGATGCTTTGGGAAATATTCTGCTGGGAAACCTTAGGTCATGACATTCATGTGGATGTTACTTTGACACCATACCACCTACCTAAGCATTGTTGCAGACCATGTACACCCTACCTGTGGCCTCTTTCAGCAGGATAATCCACCCTGCCATAAAACAAAAATGGTTCAGCAATGGTTTGAGGAGCACAACGTCGAGTTTGAGGTGTTGACTTGGTCTCCAAATTACCCAGCTCTCAATCCAATCGATCATCTGTGAGATTTGCTGATCAAACAAGTCCGATCCATGGAGGCCCCACCTTAAAACTTACAGGACTTAAAAGATCTGCTAACTTCTTGTAAAGCGATATTGTAACACGTTACTTTTAAAAGTAACTTTCCCCAACACTGGTTACGACATTTACCTGCAGAGGCTAACTAGGTTGTGCTAATCAGCTAACTAAAAATAAACCTATTGGTGAAATGTCAATGTTTGGAGCTGAGGTATAGCGTTCAACAACAATTGCTACAGCCTATGTAAGATTGTGCCATATTGTTCAGGAAATCTCCTGCTGAGTTAGAGAGGCATTTGAGAGCTTATTCAGCAAGAAGTCCATTGAATCAATCTACCGTGTGCAGCACACCCCAAATCGAAGTTTTCTGTGGGGATTTACATCCTTTTTCTAAGAAATAAAGATGCAAAACCACCCAGAACACTAATCTTGCATCAGTATCAATTGAAACACCAGTTTCAGGATTTCACATCGCCTCTATTAGAATGCAAATCTGCGTATAATAAATGAGAAGATTGCCAAACATTTGAGTCTGAGAGTGGAACCATGTTAAAACACTGTCATGACTAGAATTTATTTATCAGATGTTTCCTGGAAGAGTGATGTTTTGCCTAGAGTGTCATTTGGAAGGGTTTATTTGTTTTAGATATATAGTGTTCTCCTTCATGCTTGTGGGTGTTTCTGTGCATGTGCACTTGCGGATGCATTAGAGGTAATATATGTTGAGCTCCATCATGTTATTGTGCCGTTAATGCGTTTATACCTCTGTCACATGAGTTTGACCCCTATGCTATTAATACAATTACACTAAATTAATTTTACAAAACATCATAGCAATTTGCCATATTGCGGTGTTAGATTGCTCTGACTCACCAGGTCATTATGCATTATTTTGAGCTTAGCATGAAACATCACAGCTGTCATTATTGAAGGTTGCAGTTGCAGGTTTACTATATTAGTATGTAGGTAACTCTTTATAATTGTCCTTCATCTTTGCTTGATGCAGTGCATTTCAACATCTAATTTAGTTTGTGATGCAGACAGGAAGAGAGCATGTGACTAGGACAAATGAAAAGAATCATAATTATACCATTTATAGTGGGTAGGGCTATCCATGCCCTCAACGGAAATCCAGCTTGCAACGAATGGTATCTATATATAGTGCCTATATAGAGGAACAAGCTACCACACACTGACCAACTGCTGTTAATGCCATCTGTGGATGTGTGAGCAAGAGTGTATGTGGGAGAGAGGTTGAGATGCTACAATAAATCCAGACTGAACAAACAAGATTTTGACATAACTCTGACCTTCACATTAATCATGAGTTTACTTCTCTTCCTTTTTTTTTAACTGATCAGCTGGTGAGTAATAAAGTTTTATAAAATGGGTGGTTTCATTTCTGTTCAAATAAGCCATGCTCAAAGGCATTGTAAAATGGCAACCCGATGTCACGGGAAAACGTTTTTTTAGGAGGTGGCGATCTCGTATGAATTAGTATGTTTGGAATCGTACAAAAATGTATGATTTTTTTTTTAGAAAGAACACATTATGAAGGACCAACCGTAACCCCGCCCCTTAACTTACCCATCACTGAAAAGAATTCATATGAATTATCCAACAATTCAGCGAAACATAAAATAGTTACAAACTGCCTTGAGATTGTTTCGAAAATTCCAAGCCATTCTCGCAGCAATTCGTACGTATTTTACGAGGTGGCTAATTCTTACAAATTTGTACGACCTCGTTCTGATTGTTTTTTTTTTAATTGTACGTATTTCGTGAGTTAGTCAATATGTATAATTTCGTACGAATTACCTACCCCCTACCCACCCCGAAAACCTACCCATCACTGCAGTATAGAAAAATCTTACAAATTCATACGATTGAGGTCGTAAGAATTAGCCACCTTGTTCAAATACGTAAAAATGTTGCAAGTTGTTCTTATTGTAGAATAAACTTTAGTGAATATCCAATTTATTGGAAAAATTTGCCTCTAACTACATTTTTGCATAACCCAAACTCGTAAAAACATACAAATCACTGTAGTCCCAGATTAAATGAACACTAGAGACAGTAAAACAAAAACTTTCATTCCTTTTCACACAATTTATAATTACTGGGCAGATTATCGATTAATAAATATTTTTGCATCACGTAACCCACTCCATATGTGTGGCTTTTCTGATGTACTGTAGTAAATTTACTCAGAAAGACTTACTCAGAAAGACTTGCTGAAGCAAGCTAAAATGGCAGGGTTGCTCCAGCAAATGTGTTTTTATCTTATCTTTAGGGTGTAATGTAGGCGGTATGTTGTTATCAAATGCATTCACCAGACATTTCATTTCTGAACTCTGTGATGTGTACTGTAAAACAACTAACTTAACAAAACTTTGCCAGATTTACATGAATCTGTTTCTAGATAAAACTGAACACGCTCTTAGTGCCACTCACTGGACATTTCACTTTGAAAGTGTCATTGCAAAAGCCAATGTGATGTAGTTTTTTTTTTTTCTTCCAGAAATGTCACAGACATGCTCACAAGTCCCTGTTGTCCAAGTCAAGTCTCAAGTCTTTGAGGTCCAAGTCAAGTTTCAAATCTCTGAGGGTCAAGTCTTTAGGGTCCAAGTCAAGTCTTTGTTCTATTTTTAGCTAGTTAGAAAAAAATTAACATGTATTGAACTATCAAAACAGATTACTTTTACTTTGCATAATAAAGTGCACAAAATACTACTTAAATTGTTACTATTACTTTCAAACTTTGTACAAAATTGTACTGTTTAGAACCACCACAAGGGTCGGGTCCTGTGCATTTTGAGCTATTTGAGTTGCCGTAGTTTGCTGTAGATCTCAACCAATGCTGGATAATGTAGTCTTCCATTGAGCGCCGATGGTAACAAAACCTGAGTATAGACAAATGTTACAGTAAACGACACGAAGAACATTTCCATCTGAGTGTCTCGTTTGTGGAAATGAGTCGGACAGGGTCATTAATTGCGTAAGAAAGGACATGGAAATGTGTACTTCTTGAAAATTGACCACAAGCAAGCCTCTGCTGCTGTGCAACACCGCAGCTTCCCTTCGGATCAATTGATTGCTTTTCAAATTAAATGACAAAGTTTTGTAAGGTAAGGCTTGACTATATTGTTACTATTTGTTGCTAATTTATTTAACAGTAGTTTTCTAATAGTTAATTTGCGTGCCTTCAGATGCGTCACATGCCCGCTGGCTTTGTGTGTTTAGAAAGGTTTTGTGATCGCTGCTGCCGCACATATTTGGGAATGAATGAATAGTAAAAGGTGGTGTTTCATCCTATCATGTGGGGTAGTAAATAGAGAACGTTATCAGGAATGCCATTCCAAAAGTCCATGACAAGTCCAAGTCAAGTCTCAGGCCAGTTGTTTGTGAGTCCAAGTCAAGTCACAAGTCCTTTTTTTGCGACTTAAATGCGACTCGAGTCTCCATCTCTGAAATGTCGTCACAGAGTGCTTGGGTTGCGGATATCATTTTATATCATGCATCCTTTCCTTTTGTTATATATTATAACAAAATAATAATATATATAGTATTATATAAGGTGTTACGGACTCCCCTGCAATAGCAGTGGCTTTGTGTGTATGTGTGTCTAAGGTCACATCCATTCAGTGGTTTGTCCAGGTGGATCTACATGTTTCACTCTCTTAGATCAAACTGTGTTTATGCCAGTTGCCATCTGCTCTCCCCTTTCCTGTTTTCTCCTTCCATCTGCAGGCCTTTTATCACTTCCTCATTTGGTCAATTCATTATTTGTGGTTTGTTAATCCTCCTTAAAGGGATAGTTCACCCAAAAATGAAAATTTTCATTTAGGGCTACTCGCCCTCAGGTTGTTCCAAACCATGTATGCATTTATTTCTTCTGCTGAACACATGAATGTCTGTACTCAAACAGTTGATGGGCCACATTGACGTCCATATAAAAATGTTTCCTTACATGAAAGTCAATGTCAACTGTTTAGTTACCCATATTCTTTAAAATATCTTCTTTTGTGTTCAGCAGAACAAAGAAACTCATACAGTTTTGGAACACTTGAGGGTGAGTAAATGATGTCAGAATTTTCATTTTTGGTTGAACTATCCCTTTAATCTTTTTTCCTATCCTGTTGATCACATTCAATAGTTTAAAATCGCAAATTAAAGTTTAGAAAAGTGTAATGTTAAATGCTTAAATCTGTCTGTTTGAGAAACTGCAGGCAAAGAGTTATGAAATAATAAAAGTGTGTCTCCATAATGGAAAATATATTTCAGTTCTATAAGCAGTTCTGTTTATATTCTTTGATAAATGTCAAATTTAATCAGTGAAACCTGACATAACTCTTGATTTATGTAATAGCTCACCAAATATGATCTATGCTTATTTAACAGTTATTAGCATACATAAAGACATCCAAAGAAATATCTGCCTGCCATGAATTTCTTTAATCTCTTCATAAGTCATCACAGTGGTAAATAAAACCACAATGCAAATATTTTCGAAACCACAACGCTGGTGTCTGGGTTTGCATGATAAGAGGTAATTAGGCAGCATATGTTTGTGTGTGTTTGTGCTGGTTGATCTCATTTGTATTCATACATAAAGTGTGCACGTCAAATTTTGTACGTTTGAATAGGCACAACTAGATAAACACATTTGATTGACACCATCTAAAATATAACATTGCCATAACAAGTTCAGTTTTAAATGTGTGCAAATCTTCTAAAGATTGGTCAGAACTGGATTTTTTTTACAAAGGTTCTGCCGACAAGTTAAATACTCAAACACAATTATTTAAAAGTACATTTTGGAGAAACTTTGCCCTGGAAAGACCTTTTAAATGAAATGAAATATAATCCAGATAGGACTAATATGCAAAGTAATTTGCACTATATGTCTGGATTTTTTTATTATCAAATTAATGGAATGTAAGTGAAACTCTGTTGGTGTCAATGTGTGTATTATTAATGTGTTTTTCACACATTCATTTATTTTATCTCTGCTTCTGAATAACATTTTCGAAATCACATATAATGTAAGTAAACTGTTAATTTAAATTAATTTCGACATTTTCGACTGTGTTAAATATACTGTTTAAACATGAATTTGTGTTTTTTTTTATTAAATTAAATTAAATTAATAGTTTTATTCAGCAATAACACATAAATTGATCAAAAGTGACAGAAAAGACATTCATCCAATCTAAAAAAATAAATAAAAAAAAGTTTGAGTTCCCGCAAAAATATTAAGCAACACAAATGTATGTGATAATAAGAAATGCTTCATGAGCAGCAAAGCATAATAGAATAATTTCTGAAAGATCATGTGACATAAAGACTGGAGTTTGAATGATGAAAATTCAGCTTTGCCATCACAGGAGTAAAAGTAAAAATATATATTATTAAATATATTATACATTTCAATAGAAAACATTTTAAATAATATATTTTACATATTATATATATATATATATATATATATATATATATATATATATATATATATATATATATATATATATATATATATATATATATATATATATATATATATATATATTTTTTTTTTTTTTTTTACATATCACAAAAATGAATTTTTCCCCTGCATTTTTGATCAAATAAATTTAGATCAGAGACTTTCAAATATATACAATATTACAGACCTCAAATTTGTGAACAATCACAATGAATAAATTGAAAACCAACTATTTCCATTCATTCAGTATAATATCAGGCTAAACATTTGTTTGTGAAGTTGTCCATATGTTTGTATGTATATTGATATACATATACATTTAAGATACTGATCTTCAAAAAAATGTTTACATACAAATACCTTCAAAAACTACATCACAGTGGTGAGAGAAAGAGTAAGAAGACAACTCTGTTTTAGAAAACCAATAGCTGGCATAAATTTGCTCATAAACAAATTGTCGCTAGCTCTTCAGCCAAATTAATAATTGCACTATGACAAGTCTCAGTTCATTAACTGTTATCTGCTTAAAATGACTAATGATGTCTAATACATTGTTCAGAGGACTTTCACCCAAGAGCCTACATATGTTGGATTGTTGTTTCGCCACATGCTGAAATATTCTGTAGCATTTAAAGGTGATGTGTGATCTCTGTGGCACTAGCATCACAAACACAAAAATAATGACCCGTCTCATTGGTCAGCCAAATAGATAATTACACCTAACGTCGCTCATTGGTTGAGCTGGTGTTGGCGGTTTGGTGGCGAATCAACCATCAAATATCTTGTTTACACTGGTTTTAACAATAAAAAATTGCACACATTACCTTTCATTTTGGATGTTTTTCAGCCATGACAGGAGCTTAGATCTTGGGAGGAGTGTTATTGTACAGTGATTATGGTTGTTAATTATAGCATATGATTAGATGCAGAATCACGCTGTCAACATGCATGCTGATGCTTTCCCTTCCTGTGACACACACTTTTCTAGCTTGTGAGGTGTTGTTTTCACTTGTGCCGCAGATAAATTGGCAGACCGCCTGTGAGGAGAGAAAAATGTTTAATTGATGTTTTGATTTGTATGTGCATGTTCCCAATAAGAGAAGAGCTCTGTATATCTGGCAATTAACATCATTTCCTGATATGCAGCAAGATTCATATTGGCATTTTATCTCCGCCGATTATTTGCCTGAGCAAAAGACAGCACTTGCATATTTATTTCTAACAATGTTTGGAACCTCTTAGAACTCTGAATGCATCAGTTTTATTTGTAGTACTGTTCAAAATAAATGGCTAAATGTCTAAATAATGGTTAAATGTCCAGAATTAAATGTTTAAAATATAATTATGTTGACTACACACTGTTTTCAATATGGGGGGGGTTCAATATGACTGCACATTTTTTGAGCAAAGCCTATGGCAGATGCAACATCATTGGCTGTTGTCAGATTTATAATAAACATTAGCTAAGATGATTTATATTGTTGACTGTCATGAAAATAAACCTCACTGGTTCTACCAGAAAGGGAGGGCGACATTTACATTTACCTTTTTTTTCAATAAAGTATTAACAGATGGTAGTGAGCTACGATGATTTGTTTTGTTATATAGAAAAGTTATTTGGTGTAGGCCCTGTCCTTAATCCAAATCCTGGGGATGTAAATTCAGCTGATCCTACCTGTAGATGAAATTAGGGGTGAAGCCTACCCACGATGGGTTGACAGGGCCAACCTGGTGATGGTGGGGAGGATGGAGGGTAATGTTATCAAATGCGTACATGAAACAGAGAATTCAGTGTTTATATACTCCAGGTGTCAAGCAGTGATTGTTCAGACTAGGGATGCTCATATTGACCGTTTAACCGTTAACCGATAGTAAGAATTTTGGCCGATTAATACTATCAGTTAAACGGTTTAAAGGATTTTTTTTTTTTTTGCTGTATGGTTAAAGAAAAATATGCAGTATTTGTTAACTCACGGGGCGCATCTACACTTACAACCACACGTCTGCAGACATATTTTGCTAAATGAAGCAATGGGAAAAAAGCCTACTATGTGGGACCATTTCGGCAGAAAGGGCGACGAAGTTACTTGCAAAATATGCTACGCAGTATTAAAATACAGCAGTAGTACAAGCTCGAGACTGGTGGAAAGCAAATGAAAGGCACTTCCTAAGGCTGGCCCCTCTATCGAGGCGTTACCTCTGTATTCCCAGGGCACCAGTGCCATCTGAATCCTTAATGCCTTTTGTTGTGTGGTTCTGGTCAAGTTTACTAAAGTAAACTTTGCCACGTATTGATGGTTTATTGAACAATTACTCAGAGTTGCCCTCTGTCGTTTCAAAGAACAGCACAACGGTCGAGCACGTCGAGTAAACACTTCCTCAGACAAAGGCGCGCGCAGTCAGCGGAGGCTCGCACTGCAGAGACAGTATAAACGAGGCTTTCTGCCGCGGGTCTAACTGTCAACAGGCTGTGCTCCAGACTAACCCACATCATTTAGACATGTTACTTTTTTTTTAAATAAAAACCAGTCAAGTGGTGGATTGAGGTAGGCCTGCTTTTTTGATATGACGGGAAAAACTATTCCGGTCTTCAAAGCTTCAAACGGATTCAGTGTATTTTTGTTTTGTTATCTTAATTTGGTAATTATTTAATAAAAAATAAAATAGTGTAGGCATATTTATTTTATGCTTTTTATTTATATGATTTTATTCCGTTTTTCTCTGTTGTCAGAAAAGCTGCAGGTGCGTGAACGTGATAATTTGTGAATCCAGGTTCTGTTGTTGTCGATCTGTTGTGTTGGCTGCTGTTTGCTCAGTAAAATAAACCAGTGAAAAAAGTCATTTTAACGGGTCACAGACACTCATCAATTGTATTTTTATTTGATGTCCATTCAATATTATAATCTTATCAGTTAGCGGTTAATAATCGATTAATGAGCATCGGTTGTCGGTCGGAAAAATTCACCGAAATGAGCATCCCTAGTTCAGACCTATTATAATAAATGAATGATGTGGCATTTCAGTCTTCCTGGTAGAACCTATACTAAAACCTTATATTTCTTGTGGAAGCTCAGATTTGCGCAATAAGCTCAATAATACTGTGTAACACAAGAATAAACTGAACCTCATTGGTTCTGTTGCTTTACCACAACTGATGTGCGAGTTGATAAATGTTTATGTGAATAAAAGCTTAAATTCAATCTGTTCATCATATAAAGCGATCGTGTCTCTTCTATGATTTATTTTTACTATAGGATCAATGAAAATATGATTGAAATGACCTGAATATTGAGTCTGTCCGTTATTTTACCTGAAAGCATAGGCGTAATTTGCGGGTGGCACATGTATGCCCCGACCACTGCACAATATCCACGTGAAAGTGCCCGTTAACTTTTGCCCAGGCCCGGCCAAAA
Source organism: Gobiocypris rarus (assembly GCA_023029165.1). Taxonomy (NCBI): domain Eukaryota; kingdom Metazoa; phylum Chordata; class Actinopteri; order Cypriniformes; family Gobionidae; genus Gobiocypris; species Gobiocypris rarus. The sequence goes on along the minus strand of CM040927.1, from coordinate 27,085,316 downwards.
ATAAAATTCTGCCTACAACACTAGAAGTCCACCGATAGTGGATTTTACTGATACCGATAACTTGGTTGTATCGCATTTGCCGACAACCGATTAATCAACCGATAGTTTTTAAAATGGATATTGGATAAAAAATGTAAAAATAAATAAATTAAACCATACCACTAAGTAATGTTGCACGATATACCGGTACTAGAAAAGTATTGCGATACCCTGCTATTACAAACGATACAATATGGAATTTTATTACTACCGGTACTTTAAGAAGGACCGCACATTAATAAGAGCTGTATTTATTTGTGTCGATGAGTGACAGCAGGAGTCAGGATGTGTGTGCAGAGCTCTGCTTCCACCGTTCACTAAACATTGGACGCAGAAGAGTTAAATATACACACGCAGCGCATGACAAAGAAAGCAACACAAACATGCGCGCATGAGAAAATATAGCGCGGCGCGGGATGTGCTTTCGCTGCGGACTTTGATCTGAAGCTCGTGCACACGCCTTTCAGACAACATGCGATCGCGATTCAGTTCTTTCGGATAATGGATTTCAATGGTCAAAAATATGTAAAAATGCACATCCTGTGAGTATTCAGGTAAACACAGTCGGGGGTGTCTTTAGTGAACGTGTACAGTTGAGGTAATTGGATCGGTGTTAAGCCGGATCTAATAGGCTATTCTGTGTGATTAATGTTAATCAAACAACAATGAAAAAAAGAAAACCACCCCATGACTGGCTAAATAATTTTAATATATTCATTAAGAATCAGTGTATATTTAATTTATTGAGTGAAGACTAAGCAGTTTTTTTTATTTATTTCTTGACTTGCTATACTGTTAAATAGACCTATAGCTGAAAAATAAAGCACTGTTTTTGTCATATTGTTTGTAATTTGCATTTTTAGCTTATTTTTAAAAACAAAGAGAAAATAAAAAAATGCAATAAGAAGAAATGGTCAAAAACCAGGGCAGCAACATGCTGGCCTGGTGAGTTTTTAGTTAAATAAAACTATGAATAATAAGTTCTGTTGTCATTTTCAATTACTTTTTCTGGGTGGTATTTTGACCGTGGTGTCGATTTAGTATCGGTATCGAGGTATTTTAGTCTGGTATCATATCGAAGTCATAATTTTGGTATCGTGACAACACTACCACTAAGTAAAACAGTGCTGAAACCCTGAAAATGTGCTAAATGAAATACAAATGTAAATTTGAATATATTAAAATGAGAAGTTTTAACGGAACTAATTCTACAGAAAATAATTTAAATAATATTAAAATACTATAAATATAAATGTTTCTTTAGCTATAACCTAAAAAAACATACATTTTATAGGTAACACTTTGCTAGTCCCATTTTCTATCATGGCTGTATTAGCTAGCTTACATGATCGATGCGGTGTATTAATATTTGAGGTTAACAGATCCAAATAAAAATTAAAACTCAATTTAAAAATGTATACAATACATCTACAGCATTTATTAACTTTAGTTAATGTTACAAATGGAATTTTATTGTAAAGCGTTACCATTTTGTATAAATCCAAACAGCCAAGCTTTTTAGAACACTTGAAGATTATCTATTTAAAATAACAAAATATGTTGAAATCAAATGCATTTCTGATTTGTTTCGATTTCTGTCAGCTGCATGACGATACAGTTCGCTTTCTCACATCATTAGTGGGTACATCGTTTTACTGCTTGAGGTACTGCTAATGTTAGCGTCCTCAGTCTCAGTGACAAAGTACATACACTGAAAAAGATTTTCATTCATCCAATTAAAAAAATTTAGGGTAATGGTTCACATCTATATTTTATAACTTGAGCCAATTAAAATAAATAACTTGCCCTAAACAATATTTTCTATGTCTTTGTAAACTAATTTATATAATTTGGCACAAAGTATATTATCTTGTTGAAGAAAGTAAATTAATTTAAATTAGATTTTTGATCTAAACAAAAATATATAGATTTAATTAAACAGTTGTTTTTCATTTAAGAAATATGTATTAGAATTTATTTGCTTTATCCAATCAAAAAGATATAGATTTAATTAAACAATTATTTCTCTTTTTTTTTTTTAAATACTAGTTTATAGAAATTATTTAAACAAATAAAAAGAAACAGATTTAATAACACATGGTTTCCCATTAAGGAACATTTAATCTCATTAAAATGAATCAAAAACACAATTTTCAAGACATCTATATTTATTAACTTTTCCTTCCACACATCCACAATTTCAGTATTTAAGGGTCAGATATTTAGGCAAACATTTCCCTTAGAAAACAGCCTTAAATTGGGAACAATGCAGTGCATTAGAACTGCAGCTGCAGAAAGCATCTCATGATCTCTATCCTCATTGTACAGGGAGTGCAGAATTATTAGGCAAATGAGTATTTTGACCACATCATCCTCGTTATGCATGTTGTCTTACTCCAAGCTGTATAGGCTGGAAAGCCTACTACCAATTAAGCATATTAGGTGATTTGGATCTCTGTAATGAGAAGGGGTGTGGTCTAATGACATCAACACCCTATATCAGGTGTGCATAATTATTAGGCAACTTCCTTTCCTTTGGCAAAATGGGTCAAAAGAAGGACTCAGAAAAGTCAAAAATAGTAAGATATATTGCAGAGGATGCAGCAGTCTTAAAATAGCCAAGCTTCTGAAGTGTGATCATCGAACAATCAAGCGTTTCATTAAAAATAGTCAACAGGGTCGCAAGAAGCGTGTGGAAAAACCAAGGCGAAAAATAACTGCCCGTGAACTGAGAAAAGTCAAGCGTGCAGCTGCCAAGATGCCACTTGCCACCAGTTTGGCCATATTTCAGAGCTGCAACATCACTGGAGTGCCCAAAAGCACAAGGTGTGCAATACTCAGAGACATGGCCAAGGTAAGAAAGGCAGAAAGTCAACCACCACTGAACAAGACACACAAGCTGAAACATCAAGACTGGGCCAAGAAATAACTCAAGACTGATTTTTCTAAGGTTTTATATACTGATGAAATGAGAGTGAGTCTTGATGGGCCAGATGGATGGGCCCGTGGCTGGATTGGTAAAGGGCAGAGAGCTCCAGTCCGACTCAGACGCCAGCAAGGTGGAGGTGGAGTACTGGTTTGGGCTGGTATCATCAAAGATGAGCTTGTGGGGCCTTTTCGGTTTGAGGATGGAGTCAAGCTCAACTCCCAGTCCTACTGCCAGTTTCTGGAAGACACCTTCTTCAAGCAGTGGTACAGGAAGAAGTCTGCATCCTTCAAGAAAAACATGATTTTCATGCAGGACAATGCTCCATCACACGTCCAAGTACTCCACAGCGTGGCTGGCAAGAAAGGGTATAAAAGAAGAAAATCTAATGATATGGCCTCCTTCACCTGATCTGAACCCCATTGAGAACCTGTGGTCCATCATCAAATGTGCGATTTAGAAGGAGGGAAAACAGTACACCTCTCTGAACAGTGTCTGGGAGGCTGTGGTTGCTGCTGCACGCAATGTTGATGGTGAACAGATCAAAACACTGACAGAATCCATGGATGGCAGGCTTTTGAGTGTCCTTGCAAAGAAAGGTGGCTATATTGGTCACTGATTTGTTTTTGTTTGGTTTTTGAATGTCAGAAATGTATATTTGTGAATGTTGAGATGTTATATTGGTTTCACTGGTAAAAATAAATAATTGAAATGGGTATACATTAGTTTTTGTTAAGTTGCCTAATAATTATGCACAGTAATAGTCACCTGCACACACAGATATCCCCCTAAAATAGCTAAAACTAAAAACTACTTCCTAATAAAACTACAAAAATATTCAGCTTTGATATTAATGAGTTTTTGTGTTCATTGAAAACATGGTGGTTGTTCAATAATAAAATGAATCCTCAAAAATACAACTTGCCTAATAATTCTGCACTCCCTGTATTGTAGGATGCTACAAATGTTATCCAACTGTAAGAACAAATATTGTTAAAGTCAGGAATTAGAACGTCCCAGATTGCTCAGAACCTCTTGTCCCTCAAGTATGATGCCAATTTCTATGGGTACAGCTTGTGCATCTCTGATGACTAAGATGGCTATGGTTTCCTGTTCGAGAATTTGTTCAGCCCCTTCCTTCTCCGAAACCTGGAAAATAATATAGGAGGGGGGTCTTAATACAATTATTATAAAAATTCTCATGGATACAAACATGCATACATAAAGGGCTTGCAAAATTTCAAAATCCCTAGTAGCCCTTTGGGTAAGCACTCTTGAGATTTTGGTAGCCCAAAAGGAATTTAATTTGCCAGCTCAAAAAATAAATAAAAAGACCTTTTCTTTTTTTTACTTGGAAAATTGGACTGGAGTCAAAATAATCAAAAACACAAACATCTGAATTTGGTTCTAACTGAACTTTCTATGAACTTCTATCCTGACCTGTCATTTTTGGATAATCAGAACTGAAATAATGGTGTAAATTCATGTGCCTCTTCACATTTCCATAGACACTCTCTGACAGCGTTGCATCATGTGCACCTGCAAAATATCATTGCCTATGATTTCCGATAAAATGTTGTCAACTAGTGAAATCATCACAAGAACTTTTGAGGAATATGCAACGTAGTTTAGACAATATTTTTTGTCATATGTATTATAACAGTTCACCCAAAAATGAATATTTGTTTTCTGCTTACCCCAGGACATCAAAATGTAGGTGTGTTTGTTTCTTCAGTAGAAAACAAGTTAAGATTTTTAACTTCAACCGTTGCAGTCTGTCAGTCGTATAATGCATGTCAATGGAGTGTAATTGAGTGTAAACATGCACAAACAATTTAATTTTAAACCCTGCGGCTCATGACAACAGATTGATGTCTTAAGACACCAAACTATTGGCTTGTGTGAGAAGTATTTATATATTTTTACCTCAAATACAAACACTATGTACACCAGCGTTCACTGCACGATGACTTCCCGGTAAGTGAGGTCAAATGTACGATATGGCATAGAGATACAGGCGAGACATCACTTCCGCTGCTTGTATGCCATTGAGATACACCATATCCTGTATTTTGACCTCACCCAGCGGAAGAGATGGCACACTCGGCTGTGGACATAGTGTTGTATTTGAGGTATAAAAAAATTATATAAATACGGTTCAGTTTCTCACACAAACTGATCGTTTAGTGTCTTAAGACATCAATGTGTCGCCATGAGCCGCAGGTTTAAAATTAAGTTGTTTGTGTATGTTTTTTTTTACACTCATAGAATTACACTCCATTGACATGCATTATACGACTGGCACAGAACAACGGTTGGAGTTAAAAATCTTCATTTGTATTCTACTGAAGAAACAAACGCACCTACATCTTGGATGCCCTGGGGTAAGCAGAAAAACATAAATTTTCATTTTTGGGTTAACTATCACCATCTTAAAATTAAATGTCTCAGATGTGGTTAATGTTCAAACAGCAACAATACACACTAAATAAAAAAAAAAGTACAATCATAAATAAACCACCCCTTTAATTCACACAAATTTACCAGCGAATCAGACTTTCAAAAGGAACTGCATTTTTTTTTTGAAATTAGCCTTCAGACTGTTTTCAGACATACTGTACATCTGAAAATAGTCTGATGGCTAATTTTTAAGTGGACAGCCTTAGCTAGCATTTACAGATCTCTAAAGTAACCTTGCCTTACCAGGACATCTTGGATAAGATGTTACAGTTCAATCTCCTCTTTGTAGCGGTGTCAGTATCCTGCAAAGATAGTAAAAATGTATACAACTGGTTCAGTCGTGTGGGTGTGTGAAATGTTTTATATATATCTTGGACATTATTTTTTTGCTCCGCAGCCACTGTGGCTAACGTTACTGGTTTTCCAAAGTTACTTGCCACAGCATTTTCACTGGCCACAATTTTGTTGTTGCCATATGTAAGTGACCACTGTACACAACGAAACAAGTCTTCATGAAATGTATAACATGACAGGTCATCAAATAATCAATTGAATTCGTAAGTATTTTCCTAAGCTTCAAAACACTAACGTACTGGAGACTCATTCGACAGAGGGAATACAAAATGGCCCTGACTCGATATAAGTTATGTTCAGCGCTTAACGTTCACATTTTTATCATTGTAAAATTGTATGACTGTTTACTAATGTTCCCTACAATCGGTAAGGCATTTATTAACGTCGACATGGTAACTTACGTTAACTAACGTTAATGTAAACTAACGTTGAGCTACCTGTCACCAACATTTTCAAACGAAGAGAAAGTCAGTAGAGCTACATAATGTCTGGCATACAATTAACAGACTACTAAATACAGCAGCACATAATAAATTACTGTCAAACTTACCAGAGTTTATTCGCGATGCAACTTGATTTTCTCTGGTGCAGGTCTGCAGGAAAGTGAAGAGATCTACCATCGTGGATTTGAAAAGCGCGGTCTGATGACTGGTCGAGATCTGTATTTAATGCGCATGCGCGGCTTGCGTGTAACCTTGAAACTTTACATTCGTCAAAACAAATATTTCTTAGTTGAGCTCTTAATGAAAAATATTTAGATTTAACAATGTTTTGAAAGAAAAATATATTACTTGAAGAATAAAACAAATAATGGTGAATTGAATTGAACGACAAATTATTAATTGGATGAGGGACTGCTTGAAAACCTTTTTACAGTGTACATATTCTTTACTTGCTAATGCAGCATCTAGTCAACAAACAAATTACTTTAAAATGATTTGGCTACATGCACAACTGTTCTGTATTCTGGATTCATACCGTATTCATACTGTATTCATGTCTGTGTCAGCGCTCTGTGCAGCGTGTCCTTTATGAGCAGTGCACAGCCTCACGTGTAAATGTAAACGACGTAAGTGATAGTTTTTATTTGGCCTCTAGAGGCCGCTCTCGTGCTATATAATGCCAGCAGACCCTTCTCAGAGCTCTCGTACTGTGTAATGACAGCGCACCCTTCTCAGCCGCTCCAGCAATGGACGCAACCGGAAATATTATCGGTATGGAATTTTGCCGATAACGATTGTTCCACCAATCAGCTATTGGTACCGATTAATCTGCAAAACCGATGAATCGGTCAACCTCTATACAACACTGTTTGTCATACTTCTGACTTGGCTAGAGCCGTAATTTGGATATGAATATACAAGGTCCAAGATCCCAAGCAAATTGAACTCTGATCACCATTATGGTGACTTCAAAACAATTACAGTGGTAAGCAATTAAATTTCTTACAGTGGCATTGTTAAAGACTGCTTTATTATATGAACTCACTGTAAAACAAGAGCAGTGTATTACTGTGGTGTCAGCATCATTTTGCATTGATTTCACAGTACATTTCTGACTACAGTAATTTATTGTAAAATATTACTCTTTAATCCTAGAAAAGCTAGGACATTGTTTTTTTACAGTGTATGATTGTGGTGAGCAATAACAACTGCTATCAATCCTTCAGTAAGTTTGTTCCCTTGAAAGATGCATCTGAATGATGCAGATATGTTTGTCATATTCAAATGTGCGCTGCGAGTATGATTTTAAAGCAGTTGCTGATGCTATGCAGTTTTTTATGAATCCTACCGGCTTCTGTTTTAGCATAGAGATAATTGTGTCTACACATGTTTAGGAAAGAGACAGATGTGTCCATAAGACCTAGTTCTGCATGTAGCTCATCTCTGCTAACCCACCGATCTTTTATTGGCTACGTTCGCAGGCAAGATGGCTGCCAGAGGCCTCCCGATAATCCTGAGAGTGCAAACACAGCAGGATAAACTGCAGCGTTGCGTGGAAAAAAAACAAACAAACACTCCTAGTGTGAAACACCAGAATAACAGATCATCCTGATCATCAGATCCTGCCAGATCCTCCTGCAAAAGAACAAAGATTATGTAATAATGAAGTAGTACAACCTCACTTAAACTGACTAATAGAGTTAAGGTTCAGATTTTAAACTCTCTGATCTAGAGCTATTAAGCTATTGCGTTGGCTTATGTTTACAAGCCCCAGATTCCTTATATATCTTGCACTTTCCATGGATGGGATACAACACATGCCGCTTAACCTTCAGAAAATGCTGACTGTCATGCTCAATTACATATGAGCTTTTTTTGTTGTCTATCTATTTTAAATGAGGTTTATGCAACCCTGTTACCAAGATTATCATACATATTTTAATAACATGTGAAAGGGTTAAACTTTGTTAATAATTAAGGACAATGATTTGAATATTGGCTGCAAATATTGTTAAAATGATGACAATTTTGTATGATTTTACTTGATATTGCAGAGAAGGTTATGATCTCCTGGGGTGTAACGGCCCAAAATCCACATTTTAAGGATGAATACAGACATTTGATGATCTACTTTTCTTTATGTAGGTTAATTTTAGGTTAGGTAATAGTTTAACCAATCTGTGCCTGCACTTTTTGCTTTATTTTATTTTAGTTTTTTTATAAGTAATGGGACACCAAAGCGTATTCTCTTCATGGAAAGTGGCATATTCATTATTTATCTCTGTTTCTCAAAGTTTTTTCTAACCCCAGATAGCTTGTCGAGTGAATGCATCCACGGATAAACTAGGCTTTTGGCCTTATTTCTTTACTCTGTATTTACACATTTTCTTCTTCTCTTTCATGAGCTTAAAGCAGCTTTCACTTCCAAACCATCTTGATGCCGGACAGACATGTGAGGAGCTTTGAACGTTAGGTGCGTGTTTTCCATTCTTCCTCCGTGCATTGGTTATGGATGAATGGCTTCTGCGTGAGATGAGCCTCTCTGTTCTGCGGGCTCTACAGGAGGGAACGGCAAATTGAATCAAGGCAAATCTGCTACTGTCAGATCCACATAAGCACAGCAGATTTTCAACCCTGAGGCCCCTAGTTAATAGTATAGCTATTGATTTTCTCCAGTGAAATAAACAGAAAAGGAGGGATCATTTCAGTTGTGTGTGTGTGCAGGTATTAAGATGAGGCAGGGGGTGTGGCAGAGATTACTGTGCAAGAAAATGTCTTTAACCTGGCAACCAGCTATAGGCGACTTCCATACTCCCTAAAATTGCACCAAAACCCTTCCAGACCATCTCGATCAACTCCGATCTCAAGATTCAAGAGATTCAAGAGATTCAAGAGTTTTATTTGTCACATACACAGTTATATACAGAATATACAACTGGCAGTGAAATGTAAACAGGTCCGCTCTAAAGACAGTGCAAATAACAGTTACAAGAAAACACAAGGAGGAAATTAAAATAGAAATAGAATAAAAATAGAATAAAAAAAGTACTAAACATATGTAGAGTTATAAATAATCAAGTAGGAGATAAAAATATATATATAAAGTATAATGTGCAAACAATAGGTATAATGTAATGTGCAAACAGAAGTATAATGTGCAAACAGGTTTATAACAGGCTGTTACACAGTAACAATAGAACATAAAGTGCAGTGCAATGACAGTATGTGGATGTTAATGTTAAACTGGATGTTTATGTGTGTGCGGGGTGAAGTGAAGTCACGTGACTGAGTTCAGGAGTCTGATGGCCTGGGGAAAGAGACTCCTCCTGAGTCTTTCAGTTTTTGCCATCAGGCTCCAAAGCGTTTACCAGATGGCAGTGGGGTGAAATGGGATTTTGCAGGGTGGTTAATGTCTTTGATGATATTAGCAGCTCTACCTCTGCAGCGTTTGGTGTAAATGTCCTGCAGAGGCGGGAGAGCTGACCCTGAGATGCGCTCGGATAAGCGCACAACTCTTTGCAGGGCTTTGCAGTCATGACTGGTGCTGTTCCCGTACCACGCTGTGATGCACTGAGTCAGGACACTTTCTATCGCCCCTCGATAGAAAGTTTTCAGATCTCTCAGTATACTCAGATTCCCTTCTCTTCCACCAGTCTCCTTCACTCTCTGACGCTGTGATGCACTGAGTCAGGACACTTTCTATCGCCTCGATAGAAAGTTTTCAGATCTCTCAGTATACTCAGATTCCCTTCTCTTCCACCAGTCTCCTTCACTCTCTGACCTCAGTGCCTGGTATCAAGCTCTCCCTCTCTCCTTCTGGGGAACCGAGAGGAAGATGAGCATGGCTGCAACATTAATTAGTGATTGCAAAGATGATGTGAGAAAAATCAGCGCGCCAATTATAGCTGCGAGTGTGTGACATCTGTGCTTTTCATTCTTCGTGCTGACAGAATAATGCCCCGTGTGAGTCAGATGAGGAAGTGCGAGGTAAAGAGAGCGAGAGTTAAAGGGAGTCACTGTTCTCAGGGTGACGCCCGTGATGAAAGATAATCTTATACAGGTCCTTCTAAAAAAATTAGCATATTGTGATAAAAGTTCATTATTTTCCATAATGTAATGATAAAAAATAAACTTTCATATATTTTAGATTCATTGCACACCAATTGAAATTATTCAGGTCTTTTATTGTTTTAATACTGATGATTTTGGCATACAGCTCATGAAAACCCAAAATTCCTATCTCAAAAAATTGGTACACTCTTAAAAATAATGGTTCTTTGGCGGGGTTTATGGTACCATGAAGAACCTTAAATATCCAAAGAACCTTTCCATTGCACAAAAGGTTCTTTGTAGTGAAGAAAGGTTCTTTAGACCATAAAAAATGGTTCTTTAAAGAACCTTTCACAAAACGGTTCTTCAGTGAACCAAAAAAAGGTTTCTCCTATGGCATCGCCGTGAAAACCCCTTCTTCCTGGCACCTTTATTTTTAAGAGTGTATGTTATGTGTTATGTTATGTTAAGATTTGCTTTCACAGAATATCGCCTTGCCTTTAGGCATTTTTACTAAAAACACAAAAATAGAGATTGGTTTTAGTGATAGTGGTTCTGTAGACTCTGACAGTCTGAGAAATGTTTTCGAGAGAGAGAGAGAGAGAGAGAGAGAGAGAGAGAGAGTGTCTGGTCACTTCTAAGGTTGGGTCAGACAGCCTGTCTTTGATGCTTTATGCTGCAGCAAATCAAATGCATATATTCCCAGTATACTGAGAGGCTTGTGCAAAAACAAAGACTCAAAACAATATTTTCATATTCACTCTGCACCGGTGCCATATTTTCAACCAGGTCTCATGAGAAGTCATGATGGTGAAATTGTAAGAAATCGTACAAATTGGCTCATACAAAAACGTAAGACCCGAACCCAAACCACTCAGCTGCATTCACAACAATTTTCTAATGTTCACATTTAAAACACTAATCATAGTCTTAGGTACTGAAAGACAATGATTATAATAAGCAGGGAGACTCATATGTCATTGATATTGACAAACTTGACAGCCTTGCTAACGTACAAAAAAAAAATCACTGTCTTGTTTAGAATGTAAAATTACATGTTTTATTACATGAATTGTACTTATTAATGCGATCTACAAGATTGAATTGTTAGACATGCTTGAGTTAATAATTATGATTATGGTATTAAACAAGTACAAATGCCCTTGCTTGTACTAAGATGTTTACAAATATGATGGCGCTGTAGTTAAATGTGTTGACTCATATTAGCACATCAACATTAACTCCATCAGCAAACAGCCCTTTTGTCATCGGCTAGAAGAGGCAGCATACATACAGCACTTAGAGTATTATATTGCAGTGTTTAGGGTGACAGGAGAGTAAAATCAAATTATATTTTTCAGTTAATGTGATTAATCACATAATTCAAATTTGAATACATATATATATATATATATATATATATATATATATATATATATATATATATATATATATATATATATATATATATATATATATATATATATATATATATATTGTATATATATATTTTTTTCCTTTCCATATTTTTTATATCTCAAATTTGTTGTTCTTGTAAAGACAGAAAACGTATCAGTCTGTATACACTCACCTAAATGATTATTAGGAACACTTGTTCAATTTCTCATTAATGCAATTATCTAATCAACCAATCACATGGCAGTTGCTTCAATGCATTTAAGGGTGTGGTCCTGGTCAAGACAATCTCCTGAACTCCAAACTGAATGTCAGAATGGGAAAGAAATGTGATTTAAGCAATTTTGAGCGTGGCATGGTTGTTGGTGCCAGAAGGTGCCGGTCTGAGTATTTCACTATCTGCTCAGTTACTGGGATTTTCACACACAACCATTTCTAGGGTTTACAAAGAATGGTGTGAAAAGGGAAAAACATCCATTATGCGCGGCAGTCCTGTGGGCAAAAATGCCTTGTTGATGCTAGAGGTCAGAGGAGAATGGTCCGACTGATTCAAGCTGATAGAAGAGCAACTTTGATTGAAATAACCACTCGTTACAACCGAGGTATGCAGCAAAGCATTTGTGAAGCCACAACATGCACAACCTTGAGGCGGATGGGCTACAACAGCAGAAGACCCCACCCGGTACCACTCATCTCCACTACAAATATGAAAAAGAGGCTACAATTTGCACAAGCTCACCAAAATTGGACAGTTGAAGACTGGAAAAATGTTGCCTGGTCTGATGAGTCTCGATTTCTGTTGAGACATTCAGATGGTAGAGTCAGAATTTGGCGTAAACAGAATGAGACCATGGATCCATCATGCCTTGTTACCACTCTGCAGGCTGGTGGTGGTGGTGTAATGGTGTGGGGGATGTTTTCTCGGCACACTTTAGGCCCCTTAGTGCCAATTAGGCATCGTTTAAATGCCACGGCCTACCTGAGGATTGTTTCTGACCATGTCCATCCCTTTATGACCACCATGTACCCGTCCTCTGATGGCTACTTCCAGTAGGATAATGCTCCATGTCACAAATCTCGAATCATTTCAAATTGGTTTCTTGAACATGACAATGAGTTCACTGTACTAAAATGGACCCCAAAGTCACCAGATCTCAACCCAATAGAGCATCTTTGGGATGTGGTGGAACAGGAGCTTCGTGCCCTGGATGTGCATCCCACAAATCTCCATTAACTGCCAGATGCTATCCTATCAATATGGGCCAACATTTCTAAAGAATGCTTTCAGCACCTTGTTGAATCAATGCCACGTAGAATTAAGGCAGTTCTGAAGGCGAAAGGGGGTCAAACACAGTATTAGTATGGTGTTCCTAATAATCCTTAAGGTGAGTGTAATTTGTTTTGTTACATGTTTTATATTTTATGTTTGGGTAATTTTGGTAGGCTTTTTAATTCAAATCAGGGTTTTAAAATGTGTATGAATGTGGAAGTGGAAGTGTGTTTTTAGTATTTATTTATTTACAATAATTTTGAGCTTTCACTAATCAAATTATATGGCCTTGTAGGGCTAGTGCAGATATTCCATGCAAATCTCTCAAAAAATATGAAGCTATGGAAGCTACATGCATACTAACAAGCAAAATGCCATTTAAAATCGTGCTAGAATATAAAAAGTATTCCAAGTCAACAACCCATTTTTTTTATATATAGTGCTATCGACTGTTGTGCTCAAAGGTTAAATGTCAGACTTGTTGAGCTTTGACAATAATTAGTCCACCATACAAAGACTGCTAATTGCTACAAATATATTAAAAGACACATCCATATTTATAAATGCATAAATTACCCATTAAAACATTTTATTGTTGCTGTTCTTATTTATGACTGGTCCATTTATGAGGAATATGTTGCAGATATGTTGAATCAGGTAAGTTTAGCATTGTATGATTGTAATGAAACTTTTGATTAATCTCAGACATTAACATTTTTAACAGCCCTTTTTTTCTGTAAACAAGTGATTAAATAAACAGCTTAAACTAAAAATAGCTAGTATATATTTTTCCTTGCAGTGTCCTTAATATAAGCCTGCTTAACCTAACCCCTGAAGCTTTTAACTTTCACAGAAAGTAGGCAGGTATTGCTGAAGCAATTTCAAGGTAAACGTCTTATCAAATGAATGAAATGTTTCCTCATAGAATTAATTTATTATCATGGCAACAAGAGGTGTGGGACGCAATTCTTCTACCAATATGCAGGATACAAAATGTAAATTGGGGTGTGTAGCAAAGGGCAGATTAAAAAGAGAGAGAGAGGCAGTCTTGTGGTAAAACCACAGAAATTCTTTTTTTTGCTGCTTTAGTAGTCAGGTTCTTAGTAGTCTGTGCTTGATAAATATGCATATTAGTATCAATCAAATCAAATTAATCAATCAAAAAACTTACTTTACATTTTTTACTAAAGCAAAATGAATTTCCTATTATCACTGTAAAGTTGCTTTGAACCAATCTGTGTTGTAAAAAGTGCTATATAAAAAAATGGTGACATTCTACTAATCAAACAAGCATTTCAAATAACCACATGGATAGATACCAATATCTGCATGCCATTTTGTCTTGATGCACTGTAAAAAAAGAAAAGTTGACATAACTTAAAATTGTAAAGCAACTTGCTGCACAGTGTTTTTGAGTTTACTCAACTTTTACACAAAGTAGTTCACTCAACTCAATTAACTGAGTAAGGTCACGTCAATATGTGTATATAAAGGTGCATGTGTGTGAATAGCCTAGGCCATAACCACCATAGGCATTGAGGGGGACAAGTCCCCTCCAAAAATTAGAAATGGCCTGTATGTTGTTGTTGGGATGACAAAAAAGGTTTAAAAGTTTAATCTGGTCTGCCTAAGCAGTCAAACAACGCTCATCAATGTCAAAATAATTAAGATGGCCAATCAAATCAAGGTAGGCAGAGTTTACTGTTAGGCATACAAATAAAAGTATATATATGCATATTTTAATGCAATTTAATGCCTATTAATAATTACAGTATTAAAATGCGGTTACCTTTTTTACCATGTAAAAATGCTATTTTTATGTTATAAAAATAGTTTAATTCATTTATAGTGCCTCCATGTTCTTGTTGACATGATTGCATGCTCACATAAACATTATCTGGTGAGTCTACAGTGTTTGTTTACTTTGTCATTCAGTATTTGGAATCCACTTACCCATAAATCTATAAAATTGTTGACCCACTTTACCATTATTTTGTACAAAACTCCATTCTGTACTTGTTTACATTTGGCTATTCTGACATATTTTGAGCTCACAGATATGATAGTTTATACTTAAATATTCAGTTAAATTTTCCAGTACACTCATAAATCTAACTTGCATAATAATATTTAAGAATAATAAACATAAAGTATGAAGACACAGATAGGTTTAGTCAGAATAAACATTTACAGATAATGAAGATATTTACAGTATTGTGAATAATAATGCGATCAAATAGTACTAAATAAATATTGCGCAAAAAAGTGGGGTATTGCTTATATAGTCCTTATTACAGGTTTAGCCTATTTTCAGTTTCTGCCTGTAGGTCGGAGAGTGTCTAAGCTGCACGTTGGACAGAGTGATATGCATTCTTAATTGTGTTTATTGCGGTGTAACAGTGGTCCAGTATATTACTGCCTCTGGTGGGACATTTAACATACTGTCTATATTTTGGCAGTTCACGTGAGAGATTTGCTTTATTAAAATCCCCAAGAATGATTAAAAGAGTCTGGGTACCTTTGTTCTGTTTCAGCTGTTTCAGCTCTGCGCTAACACACACGTTTAGAGGGATGTAAACATTCATTCACAAGAACGAACAAGGAAAACTCTTGTAGCAAGTATAAAGGTTTACAGTTTGAGAAGAGCGCCTCTAAATTAGGAGAGTACATCATCATCAGAGTTATGTCTGTACACCAACTTTCATTAATGTAAATGCATAGTCCACCGCCTTTTGTTTTCCCTGTTGAATCCGCGATGCAATCCGCTCTGAACAGCTGGAAGCCCGGCAGATGTTACCTGGAATGGCTTCACTCAGCCAGGTTTCTCGGAAGCACAATGCTGCAGATTTTGAAAAGTCTTTGTTTGTGCAGGAAAGAAGTAGTTCATCCGTTTTGTTAGAAAGGGATCAGAGATTCACTGGATGGATACTTGGAAGCTCAGTTCGAAAGCCACATTCGCGGAGCTTAACCAGCTCGCCGGCACGCTTCCCGTTTCCATCTGAACCGCTGCCCTTCGACTAGAACGTTCAACAAAACGTCTGAGAAATCAAAAAAATTTGAAAAATGGTGTGTTGCCTTATGTCCAGTAGTTGGTCCCTGGGGAAACTGATAAGAAAAATATGACAAACAGGACAAACAAACAAAAATAGCTAAATAATTGGAGAGCTCAACCATTGGTAGCCATTCTTGGCACCATCTTGAACAACAGCACTGTGTCCTTTTTACTATGTGCAACAAGTCATTTCATTTGATTTACAAATGGGGAGAGAGAGAAGGGAAATCAGATTTGCTCAATGAGGCAAGATATAAGAGGTCTTTTTTTGTACAATGTGTGTGTAGAAAGAGACAGGGTACTTTAGTGTGTTTGTGCGTGTATTTCTGCTCTTCACATCACAGAGGATTCTCAGCTCTACGAATGACATGCATCCTCAACCCACAAATATCAATCAGCAGGCATCAGACCGTTCTAAAGGGTTTCATCATCTTTCTATTATTTGTAAAATGGTAGGGAAAAGCCTGATTGTGCGTGTATGAGTGTGTGTACTGTAGGACGCATGCATGCTATATTTTAGGTTGTTCTCAATCTCCTTCCTCTGAAGTTGGAGACCTGGCTGCCCCATACGGGGGATTAATTATAACTCTCAGTGGGGATCACCAACTGTGGCAGCCTCTAATTGCGTCATACAGTACTGTATATGTTTGTGTATGATATACACAGAGAAAGAGATTTGGAGATCAAGTTGCAATCAATTTCAATGACATTTGAAGGGCAGAGGTTTCAGTCATAAAAGGCAGCACATTCTGGCTATCTATATTGTTTTTACTCACAGTTTCCTGTACCTCAGCATCTATTTGCATCACAGCCTTACTGTCTTTCGTTCGTTCGTTGGTTCACTCAAGGCCAATTCCAATCAGAAGTGGGCATCCCTTTATACCCTACCTACTGTACTAGGTAGGGCAGAGACCTTAAAGTGGAAACTTTGCAGGGTGTAGGGCACTTGTGTGTCAAAATGAAGCAAAGGGAGCCAAGTGCATTCCAAATTCAAATGACTCTGTACGCAATTGGATAGTCCTTCAACCAATCAGACGAGATCAATGGGCAACGACCCATCGCTTCTGTATCTGTCATCGTGTTAAACCCACCAATAGGGTGCCAGTTTTATCATATTTATAAAAGACATATGCTGTACCGATTCTTTCTGAAAACAGCCAAGCTCGTGGAGGCATGCAGCGGGTACAGCTAAAGTGTCTCGCACACACACACAATACATCACGGCATTATCCCTGGATAATTTTCGATTCACTATTCGTTTGTGTTGTTTACATTATATGCACTTAAGCACCGAATGCCTATCTGACCTTCTTTTGGCTTAAACGTGGACATGTTTATGAAATGAAATCAGATTCATGACATTAGATTAGATACATGACAAACTTCTCTGATGTCACAGAACTCACCATGCAGCAAACATTTCATGTCCCTACACAGCAGGCTTAAATTTGTACCTCTGGCCTGATACGGCAACATGAAGTGGAGTCTGCTGACTTCTGTTTGATCACTCTTGATTTCTCTTTCCTCTTAATTCTCCAAAGAGACTTTTAATTGCTTCATTAACCTTTCCACGGCAGACCATTGGAATTATTTAGAGGTAATTTTTCTCAGGCTTTGCTCACAGAGAGATTTGATGATAGAAATGCTGGGAAAATAAATAACTTAAATCCCCAGGGGAGAAGACAGTTTAAAGGGTATGCTGTGTGCACTTTTGAGGTGGCGCTGTGCGTGTGTGTGCGTGTGCTTGTGTGCTTTTTCTTAACCCCCCACCCCCATTCTAACAATCTTTCACCACTCATCTGGCTTTCTCTTTTTCACTTGGTTTTGCATAGTTTAATGTCTATAGACATAAGTTATTAAAAAGTTAAAGTTGCTGTCTCTGTGTTACTCTCTTTTTTTGCCATCTCATTTTAATCTGTCTTCATTCATGTGTGTTTTAGCATGTGAGCTGTTTGCGTCAATGTGTTTTTGTTTGTTTGTTTGTTTTTTTTAAATAAAGTAATTCCCCAAGTAATTTTTTTTCTTGACAAAGGCCATTATACTACATGGGTAGAATTGTATCGTTCAACTGAGGATGTTGGGGCGATTTCACCAGAGGTGGCCAGCATCATGAGGAGATGACTTATGCGAGAAAAAAAAAATATATATATATATTTTAGGAAGGTTGTGTTAATCAAGCCTCCACTGTTAATTAGAAAAGTTAGTGTTATGAAGGCTACACACCATCGTGAAACACTTAAACGTGTTTTTGCGACATGAAGTGTTTTAATTTTAATTGTAATGAGAAAGATGCCAATTTCTGGATTATTTTCATCTGGGTTTAAAATATGTGATCATAACTGGATGTGTTGTGGTGATAACTTGAATTGTATTGTTGGTTAAGGGTTTAACATTAAAGGGTTACTTCAGCGATTAGCATTAAGCTTTGTATCAGTAGAAACCTGGGATTATATTTGAATTATCATACTTTCTCCTTATATGACCCTGAGACGAGATAATTATGTATTTTATTTTTGAAAAATCGGTTTTGGCCAGAGGCTAAAGACTACAGCCAGCAGGAGGCGCTATTTCCACATGTTTTCAACATCGCACTCACAGCACTCGCCGGGAGCTGCGGAGATTCATGTAAACGGAGCGGTGGAGAGCAAAGTGAGTGTTTCAACTTTTCAAATGAACTTCCAAAGAAAGTTAAGCTTCCAAAGACATGAACTGAAAATGCGCCAGACTGATCACGTGCTGTGAATGCAGCTGCAGCCGCGAATCCCGCGATTACCTCAGCTCATGTGGTGAATGTAATCTGACTCCTGCTGCGTTTGTGCCGTGACACTCAGGCTCACTCACATTATGTTGAACAGACAAGTTCAGTTTTTAATTGTAGTGTCTCTAACTGAACTGATTTTATGAAAATGAACGCTGTGGGCAAGTGATCCAGCCAGTAGCCATGCCAGGGCAGCAAAGTGTATTCTGGGAATTGTTGTCTTTCATGAGACAAAAATACATTTTCTCAGTCTAGAAGGCACCAAATTAAAAAATAATTTCACATTTCTACTACATTAATGACCCAGTTTAAGTACAGATTCATCTTCCCAGCGCTGAAGTACCCCTTTAAGGGTTTCATTACTCTTTAAATTAAATGAACATTTCAGCCAAAAGTGTGAATTCTACAGTACTACAAACTGTGCAGAACTTTTAACTTTGTTGAACAGTTTATTTTAAGGACTTTAAGCTGGTCTTTCTATTTGACCTACAGTTAACAAAGTCACAATACAATACTGTGGTCCATTTGGACCCGCTCTCCTCGGACCCGTTATATTTGTTGCCACACTCATTGCTCCTGTTGTGTCCCCCTATGGCTCCCTGTTCAAAAAAGACATCTGTCACAGAGGACATGGGGACTGTTATCAGCTTATAATGGTTATTGACTGCTTGTTATGATTCTAGGCGCAGCTCCGCTCTCTTTAGCCCTATTTTGTTCTCTGAGCCCTGAACTGCCAGCTGGTACAAAGACAGGCATGCGCTCTTGAGTTCCCTATGGGCTTCCTTTAGAAATACAATTCTCTGTATCTTCTGCACTTAAATCATCCCAGCACCACGATAAAGAAAAGCAGCAGGGGAGAGCTGACGCAACCCACCATCATATCTCCCAAACACAAAATACACTGTAAAAATTAGTGCAGAAAAAAGGGCACCAGTCATTTCTGAACTGATGTAAGTTTATTTATTAATTTATTGTCTTACATTTTTTAAAATAATTTTTACAATGAAAGTCAATTGAGTAAACTTGGCAACTTAATAGGAAATAGTGTAAAATAACTTGGTACGTGAAGCACAGCGAAGAGATACAATCAACTAACTCATCATTTTCAAACAAACTCATCCTGACATCACAAATGTGACTAAATCAATAACAGCTGTGTAAATAACACTGACAAACAGTCAATGTGTCTATTTTTTTTGTTCCTGCCCCACTGCATGTTGGAAAGATGGTGAATGGAACGGAGCCACAAAACCATTGTTTGCTGTTAAATTCTATTTTAAATGAGTCTGTTATTTGAGAGAGAGAGAAGGAGAGAGAGATTGAGATTGCGATTCACAATGTTAACTTGAAGCATCATTTATGGTCTAATTACCAAAGGTCAGAGTAGTGATTGCAGTAATAGTTTGTGACAACAGAGAGAGATTGTGTGCCTGTGTACTTACCTATTTATCCATATTTTGGGGACAAATTTGTCTCCAGAAGTGAGCTACATCTGATGAAATCTCTTTAAGGGGCATCCTCATTGGAAATCCAACGTTTGTGTGTGTGCTCGTGCGCCTGCTCGTGCGTGTGTGTGGGGGGCTTGGTTACGTTATGGGGACAAAATGTCCCAACAAAGATGACAATATCCATAATCCCTGTACTTGTGGGAAATTGTATTGGGCCCCATGAGGAAAACAGCTTAATAATCATACTTTTTTGAAAATGTAAAAATACAGAAAGTTTTCTGTGACGAGTTGGTTTATTGGTAGGTTTAGGGGATAGAAGATACAAATTGTGTAGTATAAAAATGTCTATGTCTATGGAAAGTCCCCTTAAAACATGAAAACACCACGTGCAGTGTTTCCCACTGGATTTTGTGAGACTGTGGTGGGTGGACCTCGATCCCTCTGCAACAAAAATAAGAATTCATCAATCTGGTGCACTTTGAAAGTTCAGTAAGAGTTCCAAGCCATGTACAGTGTGCAAATTTAAAAAAGACAAAAAGTTGGTGAGTTGACTTGGACCTGAATTTTAAATATTTTTTGTTTTGTTTACATTCACACTGGTGTTAGGAAGCCAAAACTAATAATAATGATGATGATGATGATGATGATGATAATAATTGTATATAATTATTATCCCTGCAGTAATATCTATATATTGTTTTGTGTGAAAAGTTTAAAGATATTTTGTGTTCATTATGAAACTGTGGTGGATCAGATAGACTATGGCAGGCCATCAAAGTCTAGTTAATGAATAGTGAACACTGACGTGTGTCCGTCAGTGTGTGTGTGTTTCTGAATGTGTAAATCCTAATGTATTACAGGTTCAGTGGTTGAAAATGAGACCGGACAGCAGTTTGACAGCACTCTCATTCTTGGAATTTAGAGGTTGCTTGGAAAAGATGGTAAGGGTCACCCTTCAGTGAGACAAGTCAAGTTCAAGTCCAGATGATCACTGAGTGATGGGAGACCCTGTCAAATCCTCCCCCAAACCAACTAGAATACTGCAAAATAAGAACAAACGGCTTGTTTCCTGAAGAACTTCAAGCCTGACCATCTTTTTAAGGCATTTTGGCAGGAAGTGATGGTACACAGCTGTCATTCCTAATTTACCGCCAGCCATATCCTGTTTCAAGTCTCTGCTTCCTGTGTGCCTTTGTTGTTTTATTCTTAGGTGACTGCCGTCCTTTGCCAGTGTGATGCATGGAAACAGAGCCTCCCTTGTCATAACTAGTAGACAACGCAAATAAAGCGATCTGATGCAGACACACTCCTTACCGTTACTTGAAGCATTTATCATTATTTAAGATGCATGTTTCATGTTTCAGTATGTATAATTATTTAACTTTTCTTGGGATAAGTAGTACTTCAGCACATATTTAAGAGCTTATGTCTAATTAAATGTGTTTTGATCACATTTTCTGATAGATTCATAATTCTGTGTAATGAAGCCAATGCATTAAAGGGTTCTGTTTCCCTCATGCAAGAATCTGGCATTATGAGGAAGAAATTTAGAAAGCATGAGATATGTCAGCCGCAATCCAGTCGCTCACGCAGAGTGAGAGAAGAAAGAAAATCTAATTGAGAAAAAAAATGATTTCATCTCCGCGTTATCGAAAATGAAGCAGCTCATGCTTGAGATTGTTTGAAGTTGTTAAATGGCTTTTCACGTTTAGGAAAGAGGACGTTTGGCAGAGGTATTTGGCACTTGGCTCTTACTTATGATATAATTTGTTACCTCATTTTGCTCTGACACTAAACTCACTAAGAAAAATGAACATTATGAAGGGTCTAAATAACATCTGTATTGTGATTAGCCTTGCAGATTTAACAAACAGTGCTTTTCTTCTGATTCTGTGTTGTAATGCCATTGTGGGACTGTCAGGTCATAAAATGTCACTGTTAATGGCTGAGGGTGCTCCAATTGATCGGGCGCTGATCGTTATCTGCCGACAATAGCTTCATATAGTTTGATCAGTGGTCTCTATAAAGGCGGATCTGAAGAGCCAGTCAGATGGCGCAAAACTTGAGACAATTGTTTTTATGCGTGTTGCGCAGCTAAAATTGCTTCACTACATTCACTGGTCTGGCAGTTCCACCAGGTGTCTGAAAAGGACAATACATTTACAATGCCTTTGCAGTTGATAAAGACTGTTCTGTCTTTTATTTGTATTATTTATTTCACAGGAATGCTATGTTAAGCTTATTAAAGTTCCTAATCACCTCTTAAGAGAGAGAATGTGGAATATGTTGCACGTGTTGCTTGCCAATCAAATAATAATTAATTTGTCAATTCATGATACTTTCTCATCTCTTATTTATTATTTATTTATCTTATTTTTTTACTTGTAATACATTGTTGGTAAGGAAATGTATTTATTTCGGTTATCTGTGTCAGTGATCGCATCGACCAAAACTGCTTCCAGTGATTGGTAATCAGTGATCGGCCCCAAACATCCTGGTCAGAGCACCCTTGGTAATAGCTTTTATTCTGGACCTTTTAAAACAGTAGTGTATATAATTTTGTGTGCAGGAACAGAATAATAATGTATGTGCTGAAAATCTTCCATGGCTCTCAAATCACATTCAATGAAATTCAATTGTGTGTTTTACAGTTTGTCTGTATACACAAGATGGCAAATTACATTGCATCAACCCTTGCAAAATGCATCTTGACATGAAAAATTGTGAATGTTTGAATGAGGGAACATTCATCAGTGTATAGTGAAGTAATAGTATAATTTCAGAAGAATTAGAATGGACCACGCAAGTAGAATGGACTACATTTACTATACTCATTTTGGTATCCACAGGAAGACAGAAGTTTCAATGTTGACAGAAGTCTAGTTTAGCAGTGGGTGAACTAATGGAATCCTCCGAAATAAGACCACCAGTGACGTTTTGCTGGAGCAGGATAGTAGGACTGACCTACATTACTTTGTATTTTTCACACAACCACCTTCTGACTTTTTAATCACAAACGACAACCCATTGTTTTAGGATTTCATTTTGATCCATCACCCCTATTTCATTGCTCTCTATTAGATTTTTCAGTGAATTCAGATTTATCTTGTACTTATGCACCGATGGCCTTCCCTATATACCACATTTAAGCCAGAGAGTGATTAAATGGGGTCAAAATGTGTTTTTGGATGAATATATTTGATTCCATCTGATACAGAATCATAATCATATATTGTACTGCAGGCCCATTATTGGATTGCTGATTTTCTGAGAAAACAATCCTTTGAGCTCACGAGCCCTCCCTCTACTGCTCCTCCGAAAACGCATCCCAGAATGCACTTCAATGGACTGAACAGTGTTTTTACACATTGGGAAACAATGGTTTTCCTTCAGCAGCAGAGCTCCTCCCCAACCCCCTCAAGTCATTGTGTTTGCCAATACAAATCATCTTCTAGCACACAACACTGCAATACCTCTCCATGTGTCACTTCCTATCCTTAATCAGAAGAGCCCCAGAATGCTTGTCCCACTTTACCATCGGAAAGAACGGCAGTTCTTGAGCTTGGTGTGAACCCAAAAAATATTCCTCTTATTTTCTCTAATTTTTCCTCCATTATCACATACGTTGAGAGACTAGGGTAAGACTTTGGGACAGAGTTGTACTTGTCCCAAAAGTAATACCTTTCTCTTGAGCTCAATTAAGAAATTCATGCTATTGCGCACATGCGAAGACAGCCAACACAACCATGAGGGAATTCAGGAAGGACTATGGAGGTGATGAAATGATTTTCCTCTCAAATTTGTTAGGATGATTTCATCATGTGCCCCCGGCTGAAGTCCGCAGATGTCTTACATGCCAGCCGCGCTGCACATTCAGAGCAGTCATTCTTCATACGCATGGATGTAAAAACTCTTCCTACATGTATACAACAGATTCTGTTTACATTTCTATGCGTTTCCAGTCTAATAAAGTCCTCGACGACTGCTCAACCCAGAGCTTACAGCCTCTGAAAGGATATGTTCTCAAACAGACAGATTTGTCTGTCATTTTTGATGATGCTTTCGGAAAGGTGAAGAAGTCATTGTGAACGTGTGTTGAAAGATCCCTTAAGGGTGTTGCCTGTTATGAATGGTGACAGGCCACTATATTTTGTCCTACCTGGAAACCGCAGTGAGATATGCTTTGTGCTGAGAGCAGGAATAGATAGATAGGTGAAGACTGGCGAGGGATCACAATTGATATGCTGTTTCATACGGCGTCATCTCATAGCTATATTCCAGGTACGACGTAAGAGGAATTTTAGCTGATGATAGGATGGATTTCTGCTTTTACACGGCTACTGACACTCTGATGTCTTTCAGTCTGATAAAGGCAAGTCTTATACTGTGTGTTTCTCTTGGTGAGAAGACTCACAACAGATCAATCTGTCCTGTACAATACTCTTCAAACTCCCTGAAATATTGATCTTAAAATAAACATCATTGTAACGTCTGGATACTTACCCATTTTTGAATGGTTGTGTGAAAACAACTAGCGTTCAAACACTCTTGCGCTAATATTATAAATTACAGTAGATTCATGATGCATTCATAATAGTAAAGGCGTTTTTGTGTGGTTGAGTGGTTGTTTGGGAGTAATGTTTGGAAAGAAGTGAATTTTCACCCCCAACCAGGCATCTGTCTGAATAATCAATGTTGAGTTTAGTGAGAGATTCCAGTAAATGGAGTATTGACAGGGTTTCTGAGAACTCATGAGTCGTTACGGTGATGTTGAACTTTGAATGATTGCTCATCGACAAGTGAACAAGTGCAAGGTTTTCCCGAAATTATCAAAAAAAGAATAATATTTTTTTATATCTGAGTCACTCACACATTACAAAATGTTTCTTGAGCACCAAATCAGCATATTACAATGATTCTAAAGGATCGTGTGAAGCTGAAAACTGGATTAATGGCTGCTGAGAATTTAAACTCTAATAATATTTGACAGTATTTTTTTTACTATTTATTTCAATGGTCCACTTTAGACTAAGTAACTTGTCAACTACATGTCAGCTAACTCTCATTAGAGTATTGGTAGACTGTTAGGTAAGGGTTAGGTGTTATGGTTTGGGTAAGTAGAAAAAAAATGACGTGGTTGCAAAGTTAAGTATATTCAGTAGAATGTCTGTTGGGGGACCATCAAAATAAAGTGTTACCAAATTGCAGCGGGCATTAAAAATAATGCTATCCAGGGGGCACAAACACATTTAGATGTGACATTATATTGATTCCTAACAAGGAAAATTATCAGCTGGCATAAAATTAACTATTTTAACGTTTGTCTTGTCTTGAAATTCCCATTACTGGATGGTAGAGAATATTTGATGTTCTCGAAATGCCCTTTATCCATCAATCTGTGGTTTAATTATCAGGAGTGTTTCCCCTTTAAAAGCTCCCAGTTTCCCTCACAAAAGCGAATCATTTGCTGTGCCACCTGTCTCTCTGTGCATAGAGCACATTGTGTGACATTTAGAGAGCACACATCATACTCCAGAGATAGGACATTTTCTTTTCAGAGGTGTACAGTTTGGTTTGCTCGTCACTTACAACTGTGTCTATCACAACAGTATCTCAGCATTAGTCACAAGCATCACTCACCACGCTCTTCAAATGAAAGGTGATGTCGTCCTCTTTCAGGGAGGAGATGAATTACGCATTTAGGTGTAGATAAGGGCACGAGGCCTGAGGTCCCAATTGTATTCCACTCCAGAAATACTTGCGGCCAGGATTTCTCTGTAAATGGTGTCCAGGATTGCGTAGTCATCCCAACAAAGAGCAAATGTGGTGTGTGTATATGTGTGCATTTATTATAATTTATACCTGGTCTCATGGTGGTGGGTCAGTAGGGTCAATATTTATAAGGTCAGTAATTTGTTTAAAATTAATCATTTTTATTCATCAAATGTGCATTATGTTTTTAAAAAATTGACAGCAGAAGACATTCATAATTTGTCTGGCTATCACCAGATCAAGCTCAATTTAAGATTGAACATTGGTCTGGGGGGTCTGCTAGGTATTTTCTACTTCACAAGAGGCATGATAAACTAGCATAAATTCAAATTACTGTACGCAATTGGATATTCCTTCAACCAATCAGACCACAAGAGGCATGATCAATGGGCAACGACCCATCACTTCTGTATCTGTCATCGTGTTAAACCCGCCAATAGCGCGCCAGGTGGATAAACCAGTCTGATTGGTTCCTGCAAAAGTGTAACAGAAGCAGGAAATGTACAGGTTTCTAGACTGAGTTGCAGGGCGAAATCAAATCGCCGGCAGATCAGGCTGGGTTTACCCAGTCTAATTCATAATTTTACAAAATAATTAAATTTAAAATAAATGCTGTTCTTTTGAACTTTCTATTCATCATATAATGCTAAATTGTATCACGGTTTCGACATAAAGTAATGGCTGCTTGAAATTTTGCTTTGCCATCAGAGAAATACATTTTATATACATTTACATTTTTTAAATTGTTATAACATTTCACAATTTTGCTGTATTTTTTATCAATTAAATGCAGCTGTGGTGAGCATAAAAGGCTTCTTTTAAAAACATTAAAACATCACACCAACATGTACCATCACACCAACCCCGTGTAAATTTGCTTTGTAATATTGCGTAAAGTTTGCAAGTAAATCTAACTTAAATCCTTTCATTTTACATAGTAATTTTTACTTTCTAATACAATCTAATACAATGGCATTAAAAATATAACACGAGTCAATATGACATTGTAGTGGCCAAATGTGATTCCAGAAAGTGATGCCCAGGAAACACTGGCTTCTTTGCACTTTATTCAATTTTTTTTCTTAAATATTAATTACATTTTTTGCATGCATGTCACATGTTCGTTCTTAGTCATCATGCTTGATCAACTTTATACAGCGCCGCACAGACTGATTGCTGGCTGACTTGAAGCAGTGCATGCCAGTTAGAAATTTTTTCAGACTTGACTGTGCCATCAAAGTGCCAAGAGAGTGATTCGAGAGCAGCCGGCTGGTGCATTTTGCGCCGCTTCTCCAGAGCAGCTGCACAAGCTCTGATGACAACACAGCTGTTCCACGATTGGCCGGATTCACTGCATGTCAGCGATCACGTGCGTTTTATTCCTTACAATGTTATACTGTCATGTTTATCAAAACTGATTAAAAACGTAGACCCCACTTCATTGATAGTTCACTTTTGCATAAGCACACTGTATTGAGCAGTATATAAAGCATTACATGACAATGTGAAACATATCATCATATTGCATTTATTTAACTTAATTTGTGATAAAGTATGCAAGCACAGCGACAGCGTCACTAGGGGAAACAGAAAGTGTCTGACTTCACATCTCCGTTTGCAGCTCCTCCCCACCTGTACGTGGTAACTCTCTCCGATCGGATGCATCCAGCCGCAGTCGATGCCTAACACACCTAATGTCATTGTCTTTACCTGAGACTAGATTGCTTCAACAGTTTTTGATTAGTCCTCACCTGTTCCCGATCAGTTAATCTTCTTACTCTGTTTTTTTATACCCTCTGTTCTGCTTGATCATTGTTTCATGCTGCCATTTTATGGTTGTGTTAACGCCCTGTGATCTCCAATTTTCTGTGTTGGATTATTTTAGAAAATTGTCTTCATGTTTTTTACTATTGCAGCCATAGCTGAAAACATGTTGTGAAGTTGTCTGGAGTGTAAAACTAATGTGCGCTCCACGATTCAGTTGTCATGATATAGTGAAACATACCAAATTATGTGGATGCCAAGTGGTCATACCAAGCTCATAATTTAACAACCTAGCATTGGATTGTGTCAGGTATGATCGTAGAAGACGACTGGAGTGCTTTAATGTCAAATGCATGTGTGGTGCCATTAAGCACGGCAGGGGAAATATAATGGTATTGGGGGCACGCATATCTGTAGCAAGTGTTGGAAGGGTCTACAAAGTCGCTTGCACTTTGAAAATGGACCAATACTTAAAGATCCCGCTGAACATAATGTAGCCAAGTAGGATCTGTTTGGAGAGCAAATGTGTATTTTCCATCTTGATAAACCAAACACATGCAACAGAGCTGCACACAATCATGTGTTCATGCTAAGCATTTTGAAGACTTGAAAGGCCTCCTCAGTCCCCTGAACTTAAAGCCATGGAAAACCTTTGGTAAATTATAAACCTGAATTGTGATAAGTGTTGCAGGCCTTCCAATGAAGCTCAACTTTTGGAAGAGCTTGGGTTGGAAAAAAGTTAAGTGAGTTGAGTCCATGGAGGATGGAGGCTGTAATCAAAAACAAGGGAAAAACAACAAAATATATATAACATTGTCAATGTATGCTTTATAGTACCTGTGAGCATTTTAGGTTTGGCATTTTGGCTTTCTTTGCATTTTACAATAAAACCCATAATTAAGTTTGCCTTTCATTCCAAATAATTTTAACATTTTAATACCTTAACTAAGTTTAGTGTATTCTTCTTCCCAATAGGACATATTCCTCGAATTTTTATTGTTTTGAATTATAGTTAGGCTATAGAATTCAAATTATTGGAGGTATTCAGCTTTTCAAATCCTGTAAATATTCTATTCTATGCATGTTCATACTTTTCAGTTGGCCAAGGATTTCAAAAAATTTAAGTAATATTCTAAGTTTCTAATATTTGGGATTTTCCTTAGTTGTAAGTTATAATCATCAAAACTAAAATAAATCAGTCTGTGTGTAATGAATGGATATAATATACAAGTTTCCCTTTTTGAAAGGAATTAGTGAAATAAATCAACTTTTTGATGATATTCTAATTAATTGACCAGCAACTGTACAGTCAAGCTTTTCTCGTGAGAGGTTATCTAACTCTGTGCTTTATGATGAAAGCCAAGTGTGACAAAGCCAGCAGATAAAATAGACAGAAACACTGAAAGTGGGACAGCGAGAGAGAGAGAGAGAGAGAGAGAGAGAGAGAGAGAGAGAGAGAGAGAGAGAGAGAGAGAGAGAGAGAGAGAGAGAGAGAGAGAGAGAGAGAGAGAGAGAGAGGACTGAAAGGTTGAGGTCCCAAAAGCTTTGCTTTCATCCTGGCACCTATAGATGAGCGCTTTATACACTCTCTGGCACGTTTGTTTGTTTGTTTGCTTAAGAGGCTAATGCTCTTTAGCTGTGGGACTGGAGTTGTGGATATTTACCCCAAATGCTAATCAAGATAGAACATGCTGTTAGAACTGGACCAGGGCCAAGAGAACATGGCATGGATGGATGAATGGACAGAGAGCAAGTGATAGGGGATAGAATGTATGGAAAGAGGGTTATGTTTAGACTGGGCGAATTTCAGCTCTGAGTTCTGGAGAGCTAGAGAAAGAGAGAGAGAGCAGGCATTTGAGAGATGCACTGTGAAAAAGGGGTGTTTTCATAACGCACTGAGAGATCCATTTTCTTGTCTTACAGCAGCTGGACACATAGGACTGTCTGCCCGCAAAGAGCTGATGGCTGAAGCTATTGAGATGCCAGCCAAAGTAACATAAGACTCTTTATGTTCTAAAATATCACATTAGCAGAGGCTAATCTTCCTCACAAAAGAGTTCTTTTTTTCAGTTGTGCAGACGCCACACGTGTCATGTGAGACGTTTGTCAGTTCAATCAGCGCGTGTTGAAGTTCTCCGTCACAGCAGAGACTTCCACTGCCATTCCAAACATCTGCAATGCAGCAGAGCACAGCACACACCCGACTCACAGCAGCCATTGTAAGTGAGAGAGCGTTTGTGTGTGCGGAGGAGATAGACACCATTTCTAAGCACTAGGTCATGGTAAAGCAATAAGCCACAAGAGGCTTTGCATTATACAGCGATTTTATGACAGATAGTGTTTTGTTATTATCATTGACGCAAAACATGATAAAATCACTGTAACTCACAGACTCGGTGAGTTATAGTTTGACTTAAAACGCCGGCTACAACAGTATGATAACAGAAACCAGTGTTGAATAAATAATGATCAGAATGATCTGTGATTAGACTCCAGCTGCAGGATGTTTGCAGTTTCCAGGCAACATGGCACACTTATATTGATTTGTGTATTAATATCGATCAAATTCGAATTTAGAGTTGGAAAGATATGTATTATAAATAATTTGTGTAATTAGGGCTGCACAATTAATTGTAAAATCAGGATAATGATATGACCTTGAGCATTTTTTTACAATGTCACTGTCCCTAAAGACAAAAATAAAGGATTGAGAGATGATGATGATGATGATAATAATAATATTCATATATTTGCACACCCAATCAATCAATCAATTAATTAATCAATCGATCAATCAATCAGTTGTATTATTTTACAATAATATTAATGTTGAACCTGTCTGCATGCAAAGGTGTGGAAAAGATTTGAATCTATATACAGATATAATGCAAAAAAGTAACTCTTTATATTGGTAGTGCAGGATTAGGGGGAAAAAAAGGACAAGTCATTGCATTGTAATTTTTGTAAACTATTGTGGTTTCAATGTGTTTTTATGGCGTTTAGCCTTTTAAAAGCAACAACATGATGCATCCTATCACATTGTGGTTCAAATCAAATTCAAAACATTTGTCAAAATATTTATTTTTTTATTTTTTTCAGATTCATCATCATTTTCAGAAATATAATGCACTTCCGTTCTCCTCTCTCTCTCTCTCTCTCTCTCTCTCTCTCTCTCTCTCTCTCTGTTGTTTAACTGTGTTCTGTATACATAGCTCTGTATCCTTTGGTATATCAGCTTTGCCTGCATGCCGTCCATCGATCGCCTTTACTCCACTGCATGACTGCAATTGATCGGAATATAAAGCAGGAAGAAGTGTGCTTCACTACAGGGATACACACGCAGACACGGACACACCGTGATACATATGTACCACACTGGCTGTGGTCAGACTTTATGTCTGATAGGATGCTGGGTGCTTAACAGATTTTATTGTGCAGATAAATGATGTTGCATAAGAGGTGGGGGTGAAGGAGACTTGCTATCTCTATTGAATAACTCAGAGTGAGGCCGTTATCATCAGCCATGATATGTGTGTCAGGCTCCTGGGTGTGGCTATCATACAGGTACTGTACAGGATAAGGCAGAACATTCATATCACTGGTAAAAGTGAGAGGATCATTTCACATGGCAGCTACTGTTTTTTATTGGGAGGATGTGGTCCCATTTTTTAGTTTGATGTGATTAACATTTATTATTATCTTAAAGGTTGTTTTGAAAAGCTTCTGAGACTTATTGGAGGTCTCAGTTGTTTTTAAAGTAGCGAATATATTGATCCCCTTGTAAGGGACCACTTCCTCAAAAAAAAAAAGGCAGCTATACATTTTCTTGTGATATGAAAATGTTATTTAATTAATTAAATTATTATTCCCAGTTTTTATAATTAGCCATTTTTTATTGGCATTGTACAATAGAAACCTGTACAATATTTTTTCTTCTTACTGATGTTGTCTATAGAATAGCTTGGTTATGATTTCTGACCAGACTTATTATTAATATTATCAAATATGTTAATCGTATTTCATTAATAAGTGCATATTCATTTCCCTCACATATTTTACATACCCCCTAGCATACCCCTGGTGAGGATAATCTGGATATTACAGAATAATATGAATGTTTGAGATGGTATTAAAGAGCACCTATCATGGAATTTTGAAATTGACCTTTCATGTAGTGTGTAACATAGATCTAAGTGAACAAAAACATCCTGCAAAGTTTGAAATATGACAGTGCACCGTATAAAAGTTATTGTCTTTCAAAAGTAAGCGTTGACTCTGAGTCATTTTTATGAATCGTTAGAAGACTGAAGCTTTTTCTCTGACTAGATGACATCAACTTGTCAAGTTATTTGAATACGATACACCCACTTATTGCCCACGCCAGTGAAAACTAGAAAACATCATGGCAACGAGACGCTGTGTTCTCAAGTGCGACTCAAAAGCAAACTTTTTTCATCTGAGCATTTGAAGACTAAGTGGCTACAATTATAATTACGACTGTACCACAGGAGTATAGTCCGAGCCTTGTGCTTTGTTCACGCCATTTTGATGACGATTGCTTTACCAACTTACATCCAATTAAACTTGGATTCACGAGCCGGCTGATATTGAAGGAAGGTTCAGTTCCAAGTGTATTTGCATCAGCTTCCTCCTCCGTATCACAAACTGTAAGTGTTATTAATAAATGTTGCTTTTATGTTTTATGTAGCATGCTTAATAATTGTTTGGTTTGTTGTGTAAGCACCGTTTGGCTTCTAGGTCTTCTGCATTTTTATTTATTTTTTGGTAAAAACATTGTTTATGCATCGAGTTAACGCTCCATTGGCCTGAAGTGACAACTAACGTTACATTGATGCTTACCATTGAGAAATATCCTGCTCCAGTCGTGGTGTTTGCGATTGAGTTTGTTGATCATTCGCATCTCCAGTTTCCCCTTCATATTC
This sequence comes from Gobiocypris rarus, assembly GCA_023029165.1. Lineage (NCBI taxonomy): Eukaryota > Metazoa > Chordata > Actinopteri > Cypriniformes > Gobionidae > Gobiocypris > Gobiocypris rarus. The sequence continues at coordinate 27,052,621 of CM040927.1, read as the reverse complement.
AGGCTCGAATTGATAGAGTAAAATTGATGCCATGTTTGTTCATACACTTTATACGCGTTTAAACTTGTTAAACCGAAAACCATCTATGGTGATGGGTGTTCCGTTTCCGAAAATATCAGCACAGACTATACCAATCACAACTGACTGGGTCATCGGACCAATCACCGCAGATTAGCGTCATGTAAAGGTGGGGTTTTGGAAAGTGAATCACTAAACGAATCATTTGAGAATCGCTGTCAAAACAGGTAAAAATAAATGCATATTATAAGAAAACTAAAGTCTTTTTTTGTGATTGCATGCATGCAAAACTGTTGTTGGGGACTTCTAAAACAATATTTGGAACATTTTAAATGCCATAATAGGTGCTCTTTAAAATCTCTGACTTTTGGGATTTTATGGGTCCAACTTTGGGATCTTGGAAAATATGAGAACAGATGCTGAAATATCTTCAATTTATTGGAATTTGAATTTAACTAAGAAATGAGTGATATTATTATTAATAGTAATAAGAATAGTTGTTGTACAAGTAAGTATTTTTTTTTCTTCTCTCAGGACAAACATGTGAGGGGTTGGAGACTTCAGCAAAAGTCTCCATTTAATCTCATTGCTATCTCAGAGAAAATAAAAGATGTTAAAGAGATCTCATTTATGATTTCTCCTTCCTATGGGAAAACATTTTCCCCGTTTCCATTGCTTGCTATATTGTTTTCCACTGAATGCCTCTTCCTCTGGTCACATCCATCATTCCTGTCACTTTATTCCCTGTGTTTTTCCCTACTGGCCCTGCTCTGTACTTGCACCTTGGCATGGCTGCAGACCAGAACATTGTGCTACAGGGGGACTTGAGGGCCGTTGTAAATGACTGGCAAGAGAAAGAAAGCCCTGAGCTTGTCAGCCAACAGGGGGACCACATGCACCGCCTGCTGAACTAATGGCATGGGAGGTGGTCCTCTTTTGGTGAAACGAAATTGCCATTGACCTTTGCATTTAGATAAGAAATGGAGAGAGCGAGAGATGGGTGAGATAGTAAGACAGCCAGAGAGAGATTGTCAGTATTTTCTGACATTTCTAGCCAACAACAAGAGTTCTGCAATGAGAGAATCCAAATCTATGAGGACAAGGCCGTTGGAGCTTAGCTATTCACTACATTATGTCCTTGATAAAACAAATTATTGAATCCTCAGCTTGTAAACTGTGATCTTTTTTTTTTTTTTTAAAGATTTGTATCAGTGAATCTCCGCTGCTGGATTGCTGAAGCTCTGTCAGAGACTTGACATTTTGCCAGATATGAGTATTCATAGATAAGCAGCTATTTTGTTGACTTGCTTCTCTGATATCACAAGCTTCTGATGCATTCGTTGACTGTGAACGAGAAGATCTAGTGGCTCAGCTTTACAAATCACTGGACAATGAAAGAGACTCATGGATACTTGGTCGTTACAAAATACTGGAGCTGTTTTTCAAAGCCTAACACTGCGTTCGCACGAGATCTTACAACGATTGTGCTTAATTTTAAATGGCTTACATTTTAAATGCTTCAACTGGTGTTCTTGTAGCTGGTAAAGTTGATAAATGGTGTAAACTAAATCTGCTGGATATTTGCCTGTTACTCTGATTTTGCTCTTCATATGGGCATAATGTTGATTCAGAAATAGGATACTTTTCTTCACAGTATATAGGGTGAATTCAGGTTGATTCTGACAATTTTTGCCATTAAGACGAATTGGAAGAAGTTTCCCAATCACCCTGATTTCACCCTTATATACAGTCAAACCAAACATTATTCAGACACCAGATATATATTTTTTACTAGTGGGTGCTGGACACCATAGTTAATTATGTAAATAAGGATAGCAAAATAAAGTAAACTGTGGACTACCAGTAAAATTGAAAAAATAGTTGGGACCAAAATTGACCTGACCATGTTTTGCTTATGTGTTTTTTCTTTTCTTTAATTGCCACAGACTGAACTAAATTAAGCATTGCTTGGTAATTGGTTAACCTAAATTGGTATTGTCTAATTGTGTACTTAAATTTAACAGCTGAAGGCTGATTGGTTGATTGTAATCCATTACATACCTTGCTATCAAAGTTATCTGAAATTATCCAAATTAAGTTGTTCTGACACAGTTTAACTCTTGAGTTCTTGCCATATTTTATTACCATTTTCTATATAGCGAATAAACTGATAATGTGAGAAAATGTTGAAGGTGTCTGAATAAACTGTATATATTGTAAGTAAAAGCAAGTGTATATTGTAATTTAGATTTGTGAGAAAATTTTGGTGGAGTTCTGTTCTAATATGACATGTAAAATTTAATTGAATGAGATAGGGTTAGTAAATGATGACAGAATTGAGACTTTTGGGTGTACTATCCCTTTAAGCTATCATTTCAGTGAGACACATAAATCATCAGCTAACTCTGAGAGTGTTGTCCGCACTTCTGTCTGTCCCCTGTGCGTTCTGTATTGCTGCTTCTGAGCTAATCGATTCTCTGTGACCTTCACTGTATGTCAAGCCGCCAGGCACTCTGGGGGAATGTCACATCTGAGAGACGGCATCAGTGCTTGGCCCAGGGGAATCCCATCCCTTAACACCCCACACCTGCCTCGGCCCACGGAAATAAACTAAGACAGAGGGGATGTCAGGGTCTGAGTAGATTTCCAATCTCTTAGACACTTGGCCCCATCTCACCTCCTGACAGAGGAAACTGACAGTCTGGAGGAAACCAGCCTCTGTGAATCCCAAAGAAAGGATTCAGTAATGAAGCTGATGGGCTACTAAGCTGTTATCAATATCATCAGTGTTCTGAAGGATGACTAATAGAGATCTTGTCCACTGCACAACCCTTTTTGCTTTGAACACAAAGCACAAGCGCTTTGCATTGATTTCGACAGCAGTTTGTCAAAAGGTCTGGCAATGCACCCAGATGCAATTTATTGGAGAATAAATTTAATTTTTATTAAAAAACATTTATAGTTTCATTTATTAAGGTTCTAAGATCCTCCTCGGGGGCGTTCTATCGCCTGGCACCCTGAACCCATGCCAAATTAGCCTTAGAAGACCTGGTGAATATTTTGAAAATTAATGAGGTTAAATATATCATCACCCACAGCTGATACTCAGACAAAGTTATAAGTAACTGCAAAAGAATCATGCAAAATTAACAATAATTTTGTTAAATATTTATTTATATATTATCATTATATAAAGAGTGCAATTAATCATGACCCTTCAATGTTTTTTCCTACTCCGCAGTCATTATCTGCAGTTGGAGGATTTTCTAACCAAATATTGATATCTTGTAAATCATTTGTTTAATTGACACATACAAGGATAATTGAATGAATGAATGCAAGGAAACAAGTCAAGTTTATTTGTATAGCACTTTTTGCATTGTTTCAAAGCAGCTCAACAACAGAAAATCATGATGCTAATGTTTATAATATCTTAATATCATTATGCCTTGATGCCTCGCAACTGTTGAGATTTGCTGTTTAGTATGCATTGCTTTATGTGAGAATTCTGTATATAAGTGGATAAAGTTGTATGTACTATATATCAAATTTTAGATATATTTATTGGTAACAAAATAGTTAACATTTTTCAATGATAGATATTCAAGCAGTTGAGATTTGCAACGGCAAGTACAGTGTACTGTATGTGGGTACAATTTGACACTATATATACAACTTTAAATATATCGCTAAGCAATATTTAAGTTTACATTTTGCAAAGATATAAACAATCAAGCAAGTGAAATTTACTATATGTCACTTGTTGTGAGTACTGTATGTATGTGGATAAGGTTGAATAAACTTACAGTAGTGGTAGTTTGGGATTATGAATTTGTTATGTGGTGATATTGAGATTTATGAAACCTGGAATTTTTGTTCAAATCAGGATTACAATTTTGATCATTTAGGCAGTTAATTTAAATGAAAATTGGACATACTGTAATACTTTACCATAACACATAATATATTTTCCATATAGAAAAGTATTTTGTGTAATTGACCATGTATTTTATGTTTTGGTAAGTGTCTTGTTTGTTTGTTATGCGAGGCGACCTTTCTCCACCTAACCATTGTCCTCCTTCTTTCACTTTATGGTCTGTGTCCATGACAAGCAATCAAATGTTCTTTATTTCCTGTGTATTTAATGTAAAGGAAATTTACATATTAGGATTTGTTTATTAATTTATAGGGAAAACAAACAAATAAATCGTCCAGCACTCATTTGAACAAATCCTAACTATCAACTCTGAAGTATAGATATTAATGTCCAAACTATAGTGAAAACAATATTTATAGCACAGTAACAGGATTAGCAGTTTAAGACATTAAATTCATAAGCACATAACACAAGAGTACTCTTTAAATACAAATAAGACTTTATTGGTTATTATAACACTAATATATAACACATAAACACGCACACATACATTCACACAAGTTGCAGAAAGAAAGAAAGTGAGGAAAGATAATTAATTTTTAAGAGAGTGAAATGTGAAATTCAATCCCAAGTTTCTGACCTGAATGAATCATCAATCATTAACTCAACACTTTTGTCATTTCTTAGGCAGGGTTATTAAATTGTATATCAATGCATCATTTTAGCTAGTCGTTGACTAAAGCTTTGCGGCAAAACTTAACTTAGACAACAAGACTCTGAAACAGAAAAGAAAAATAAGAGAGAGTAGTGAAATGGCTTGCATGAAGCTCTTCGGTCTTAACCCATTTTCATCGTTATCTGATTAGTTACATGGTCTCTTTAGACATGATTTCTATAATAATAATATGATACATTTTACACAGATTTGATTCACACCACAATTAAAGAAATGAGAAATCATTCACGCTGATATCAGACACTCCATGCTTCTATGGACTATTAAATAGTTATTAAAAAAGGATAAAAAAAACAATACAACATGATAGTCAAATGTGTGTGTTAAAGACATTATGTAGAATTATATAATGAAAATGTTTGATTATAAGCCCGTCTAGCATCGTTTTAGAATGATCTGATGCATTTTGATATGTAAAGGTAGTCTGTGGATTTATAGAGATTTCAGTCCTGTGTTTAAGAGATTCTGATAGACACTGTGATGGAAGAAATACAGAAAGGTTCAAAAGCGAGTGAAACACCAGTTTATTAAAAAATAAAATTCAATAAGTGTAGATAGCGCTGGTTTTCTTGAATGACTGCTGAAGAGTGGCTCGGTAACGCAGGGACGCAGTGGGCAATGGTGATCCGTGAAGATCCAGAGAAATCCAGAACCCAGGGATGCAGAAGAGAACGTCCAAAGACTCAGGAAACAGAGAGAGAGCAGACAAGCTCCCGACAAAGACACAGGAGAGCCTGAAATGATCTGACAAACAGGACAGGTTCACACAGACATTAAATAGGGCGCTACATGAGAAACAGCCGGCGCTGATCTGGTAATCAGCCACAATAATTAGTAACGCCCACACACACACACACAGTGCGAGGGCGAGTCAGTGAACCCATGAACCATGACAGCTCAGGTCAAACAAAGGTCTTTGGAAAGACAGTCTGTTTTGGATATCTGTCTTGGTGGTCAAACAATCCTTGGTGTTAACTCATGGTTTTCTTGTGAGACTCAAGATGTGCCATCTGAATCTGTCAAGCTAAATTTGACATCTAAGTGTTTGTTCTCTATAGTTGGGACTAGGCATGTGCCGGTATCAAATTTCCATGTTGCGGTTAATTGCTGAAGCTTTTATCACGGTATACGGTATTATCACGATATTGAAATTCGTTGCAAAAAAAGTGTTGTCATACTATAAAAGGTTTAATAATTTTCTGATAACAAAAAGAACCAAACATTTAAATACAATAAAGCAATACACAAATATTTAAAACAGAATAAAGTGCTAAAGAATTATAAAGAACAATCGGTAACACCTTACAATAAGGTGTAAGGTGCATTAACATTAACAGAGTGAATAGCTACATTTTTACAGTTATTATTCTTTGACAATGTTAGTTAAAAAAGCAACTGTTAGTTAATGTTAGCTCAGGTCCATTAAATAATACAGTTACAACTTTTGATTTCAATAATGTGCTATTATTTTGCTGAAATTTACATTTAACTAAGATTAATAAATGCTTTAGAAGTCTTTTTCATTATCAGTTTGTTAATGAATGAACTAATGTTAAATATTAGAGCCTTATTGTAAAGTGTGTGACTAAACAACAAATCAGAACATATTCAAACAATATCTAAGGCATGTAATGTAGTTTTTTTTTTTTTTAATTTGAAAATGAATATCCTTAAGTCTTTAAGTATTTGGTTATGTGATGAGCACCGTATCGTTTTGTTTACGAGGGTTATGCGCGTTCCTCTTTGAGATGTTGTTCATTTTAAACGTTTGATGGGTAAAGTATTCTTAAAATGCATTCTAAAAATTGGAATAATTTGTGATAAATAATTATTCACGGTATTTTGAAGTGCCCACGGTAACAATATTGTGCATGTTCATTATTGCGGTATATCGTATTACCGTATACCGGCACATGTCTAGTTGGGACCATAACTTACAAGCATGCACGGTCTTAAAATAAGATAAAACGACAGGATCTTCTGATTTATGCTCCTGGATTGTTGATTTGGACTCTCTATGGAATTTTCAGTTTGAAGGAGTCATTTCGGTCTGTTTAGCTCTCAGTTGCTACACATACTAATGTCGGTCAAAGTTTCTAGGGCATATCATTAGTTCTGTTTGCAAATGTTCAGCAGGTACGCTCACACACATTGTGTGGATTGTATTAAGTGCAAGGTTACCTTGTTATGTTGGCTTTAGCAAAGTGAACTTGGCATCATTAATCACAATGAAGTATTTTTTCCTCCTGTATTAATTCTAAGAAGCCAGAGAGAGTGATTACTTCATTATTCTCATCTATCATTCTTCAGTAATGCATCAGGAGCAAACCAAATTCATGCACACTGAACAACAGGCCCCTTCCTGCCAGCTGCAAACAATAGTCGGCATAATAACAAGGTAAAATGTGGTTACTTGTTTCAGAGAGTATAGATGAGGCCTCTTGCATTATCTGGTGGTTATGTGGCGATCTTTGATATTGCTTGTTTTTTTTTGGTGTCCATATGAGCAGATGTCTTTATGAAGTATTGTGGAAGTGTTGAAAGCTATTGATTTTAATGGTGATGAAATACTCTACCAGAAGACTTCAGAGCCCCATGTATTACTTCTTGGCAATGCTTGAAATGGTTTCATCCGAATAAAAAGCTGATAGATTGTGTTCAAAAACCTATAGTAAACTTTTAAATTCAAATGTAGTCCGATGTGATTATGCTATAGACTTACAATATAAATGTAATTAGAGTATTGTTAAGATAGTAAATATGTAAATGATGAAAGAATTAAATTTTTTCTGTTAATAATCCCTTATCTCATCCTAAAGTCATTGCAAACCTATATAACTTTCTTTCTTTTGTGGGATATTTTGTTTAACTATATTTTTCAAGTCAGTGTTGTATCAGTCAAAAACAAGATACAACTTTGAAAGTCGTATAGGTTTGAAATGAGATGTGGTTTATTACCCCTATAAAACTGAATTATTAACAACCAATATGTGGCATTATCCTCCAAAAAAATATGACATTTAGTGACTTTTTTGGCTTTCTTGTGAAATCTTTTACTCACCTAGCTGCCATATTTGTCCTCTTAATCTGTTACATGACATAATTTTCCTTTTCTTCTTTATCTTTCAGCATCACCAACTCTTCCGCCTTTGAAATCAGAGCATTTCAAGCCATGTCAGGAGAAAGACCTGGCTTATTGCCTGAATGACGGGGAGTGCTTTGTCATCGAGACCCTGAGCGGCCCACACAAACACTGCAGGTATGACTGCACTTCCTGTTTCTGCATTGGAGGGAAGGGGTCGGTCTACTGTTCACTCGAGAAATAAATGGAAACACTATGGATGGGAGGCTTTACGGTTTCAGACCGATGACAGTTCCATGTCCCATTTTAAGAGAATAATATCTCTCTCTTGCTCTCTCTCGTTTTATTTTCACCCTTTCCTTTCCCTCTCTCTCTCTCTCTCTCTCTCTCTCTCTCTCTCTCTCTCACTCTCTTTCTCTCTCTCTCTCTCTCTCTCTCTCTCTCTCGTTCTCTCTCGTTTTATTTTCACCCTTTCCTTTCCCTCTCTCTCTCCTCTTCGCATCCTTTTTCTACTCTTGCGTTTCATTTTCTACTTTTGTGTCTTCCTCTCTGGGACTCTCGCTGTTGCATGAAGCTCTTAGTCATGCTAACGATGACAGCTTTGTCATAGCCTGAGAGCTGTCTAAGGTCCCCTCTCTGCTAATTAAAAGTGGCACTTTGCAGAAGTTCATTAGAGGCTTGTTTCGGCTCTGTGGGCTTTTTTCAAGGTTGAAAATAAGATTCACAAAATGGAGGCAGAGAATTTCTGACACTGATGTGTTCACCTTTTGTACGAAGCATGAGCACCATTTCAAATAACATTTCCTGAATGTGAGGGTTCACTGCTGTAGGTTTTGCATGAGCAGTCTTTTCCTCATTTGCCTAATGGAACACAGAGAGACATTGCATGTTTGAAACTGAAGAGCCAAGAATGAGCAGAAGCCAAGTGTCCTCATTTTAATCAGTGGTAATTGGTGGTGTTGTTTTAGGTGGCCCGTTTATTTGACTGAAGCTTAGCTAGTTCAAATGTTCTGGCTCTGATTAATTCCCAGAACTACTCTTCCTTTCCAACTTAAAGCCAAGGACATCCATGCATCTGTCTGTTCCTCAAAAGCAAGGTTGTGATGCTCTCAGTGGATCAATTCACTGGAGAATATGGATTCTATAGAAAGGATAATACTACTAAAACCATTTGCATTGCCGCACTTTTAAAGACATTTTAATCATCCACATAAAGCCAAGTATAGAGTGTAGTTTGCGCTGAAGGCCTCTCTTTGCTGAAATTTCAAGTAGTTTGCATGCATGAATGGTTTACGGTTGTATAGAACTGGGCTTTTAGCCTTGAAATAACTGAAACCGGATGTGACAATAGTTTTGCTGTAAGATGTTTGAAATCTACATGAACAGTATTAAAGCTTTTTGCTGCTTTAGATTTTCATTAGTCCAGTCAGGTCCACTTAAAGGGTTAGTTCACCCAAAAATGAAAATAATGTAATTTATTACTCACCCTCATGCCGTTCCAGACCCGTAAGACCTCTGTTTATCTTTGGAACACAAATAAAGATATTTTTGTTTAAATCCGATGGCTCAGAAAGGCATCCATTGGCAGCAATGTCATTTCCTCTCTCAAGACCCATAAAAGATACTAAAGACGTTGTTAAAAAGTCCATCTCACGACAGTGGTTCTATAATAATTTTATGAAGCAATGAGAATAGTTTTTGTGCGCAAAACCCCCCGAAATAACGACTTATATAGAGATGGCTGATTTCAAAACACTCCTTCCTGAAGCATTGGAGCGTTATGAATCAGCGTATCGAATCATGATTCGGATCACGTGTCAAACCGCCAAACTGCTGAAATCACGTGACTTTGGCACTCCGAACCGCTAATTCGATACGCTGATTCATAATACTCCAAAGCTTAATGAAGCAGTGTTTTGAAATCATCTTATAAATCACTATATAAGTCATTATTTAGGGGTTTTTGCACACAAAAACTATTCTCGTCACTTCATAAAATTATTATAGAACCACTGTAGTGAGATGGACATTTAACAACATCTTTAGTATCTTGAGAGAGGAAATTACATTAATGCCAATGAAGGCCTGACTGAGCCATCATATTTCAACACAAATATCTTCATTTGTGTTCCAAAGATGAATGGAGGTCTTACGGGTCTGGAACGGTATGAGGGTGAGTAATAAATTACATTATTTTCATTTTTGGGTGAACTAACCCTTTAAGTCAAAAACTCCATAGACAAACTTTTAGTCAACTTTTTATTGGCATATTTTGAAAAAATTTACATTTGGCGATTATGGGTCTGTTCTATATTCTCCATTCTTTACATGAGCTCCATAAAAAGCCAAGACAGGGAGCAGATTCTGGAGACAACCTCCCATTTTTTTAAAACTGGGAGGGCAGCGAAATCCCCCATTGAGAGCAGAGCATGCATCAATGACAACAGAATGACATTAAGTTAAACACCCTTTAAGGAGGAGCTGGGGAGGAGGTGGGTTGCAAAGCAGCATGCAGCAAAAGCAGCCAAGCAGGCAGACTGAACTGAAGCTACGATTAAGTAAGGTGCCCTGTTTGAGAGCTGCCAATTGAGTGCGTAGGAATTGGATCAGCTGATACGGGCGGGGTTGAAATTTTTCCAATCAGCTGATAGCGGAGCTTGGCCTGCCTGAAATGCGTGATTTCAGAATGCTTGATTTATAGTGCTGTTTCCTACAGACCATCCCTAATCCTTTTTCCCCCCAGTGAATCCAAAGAGTGTCTTATTATTTTTATTAATATATTTAATAATGTTTGGTAAGTCCACCCTGATTTGTTTTAGATATTGATTGAATAATGTACCATTATTTAGTCATCATATATAAATAAAAATCCCTGTTGCCTTTAACCGACTGCCTAGTCTAGCACAGTCTGACAGGTTTGATTTATTATTAGACATGCAGTCTTACCCATCATGCATTTTACATTAGATGGTTATGTGCTGCATTTTATATTTACTGGCTCTCATTGAGCACAAAGTTTAAATGTATATATGTATGTTTTTGTTTTTTATTGTTTTTTTTTTTTTTTATTAAACAGTTTTATGTGTTTAAATGATTTTCTTTTAAATATTAATGTAGTTATCCTACCTAAACAGCAAGGTTAGCCAGAGTTTAGCAGACAGATGGAGAGAGAGTCACAACTGTTTTAAAATAGGACAAGACGGCGACTGGTACATACTGGCTCACTACGAGGATAACAAATTATTAAAATAATTGCTTGTGCTTGTGTGAAAAAGATGCATGGCAGGTAAAGAATCCTGTTTACTTGACAGCACCAAGTAAAACAACCCCTTTGTGTCTGTTGACCTAGATCTATAGAGTGTGTGGATTCTTCGTTGAGCTGCCTCATCTGGTCTATAAACAGGAACAGGAGGATGTTAGGGCTTACACCAATGTGATTACATAGTGTGCATGGTTGTGCATCATAACCCAGAAACCCTATTAAAATATAAAAATTTAAATGGTGGCTGTCATAAAAACTTGCGTTTATTTTATATATTGCATTTGTTCGATTTATTAAAACGCATTACATATTGAAGAACATTAAAAATTATAATGAATATATAATATGGTGCATATATTTATCAAAATGCTCTTCTCTTAGTAAATTTTTCTAGCTGACTAATGAGTTTATGGACACTGGATCCGGTTTTTCTGGGGTAAATGTGACATTGTGACATTGTTTATGAGCTGTTTTACTGATGTCTTTCCATGGTGGAAACACTGATTGAGCGATTCCATGTGACATAATATGGATTTCGGTAAGCTTTACTCTATCTTTTAACACACTTTCAGATGCTCATACATGTTTATTTTGCGCTGTTACTGATATTAAGGCCGGAAGAGAAGATCAGGTCATGTGCGCTCCACGCTGCTGCTTCTGCTGAACCAGAGCGATTAGTGCTTGGCGGTATGACCAAAAATTTATATCACGGTATTTTTCTAAATTACATCGGTTTCGCGGTAAATGACAGTATTTGTTTCCCATATGTATGACCAGGTGTTAACCACATTTTCTGCTGATTGAGAGAGGAAATACTGCAGTAGATTGACTAGAACTATTCTACTGTCATTCTACTGAGTAAATATTGTAGAAAAAAATCCACACTAGAGTTAATTCAGGTTAGCAAAGTCCCACAAAATGATGCTGTGGGGAGACAACAACCATTAAAACACAGACCAGCACACTCATTACAGACACATGAATATTACAACCACGGAGAGAAAAAAAACTTGAGGTTGAGGGCACCTTAAGCATTTTAATAATCTAACCCTATATAACAACAAACTGTTAAAACGGGAGAAACGTGGAAGAACTAAGGTTTTTTTTAGAATACTACGAATGATCCATGTAAGTTTAACACACAGAATAAAGCAATTACTTTTTGCCCATTCTTTGAATATATAGACCGGAGCAAGCACGTTTATCTCATCGCAGCACTTGCGCAGAAACCGCTCTCTCTCGCACGCCTTGTGTAGTTTGAATTCTCCGCTGTAATCAAGGGCTGAATGCGAAATCGTCCCCTATAACCTCAAATAAGGCATTATTTGAGGGGACAGCTATTTGTAGTGGTGTACGAAACCATAGTGGACATTATTGAATCCACTCATTTAATCACACATTGCATCGCAATAACGACTGTAGCCGATGTAGCCTACACACAACGGCTGTCCGAATTCACTCACTCATTTTCATTCACTACTTCAAGTGAACTAATGTTATATGGATAACGTAGGGAATAGTGAATGAGGCTTTAGGGGGCGATTTCGGATTCAGCCATAGGCTGTAATGCGAGTGTACTCTCACAACAGTGCAACAGTGAAAAGGGACCCTTCAAACAATGTCGCGCTGCGCCACGTTCCGATCGTTGTTTAAGCATCATATACCGGTATTGCGGTATAGTCAAAATTCATATCATAAGAAAAATAAATACCGGTATTCGGTATGATTTGGTATACCACCCAGCACTAAGAGCGATCTCACGCCACAGCGCCAAAACAATATTTATGTTTTTGAATTTCGTAATAAAATGGACGTAATTTGAAATCTGAGACTTTGTTTCATGTCATTAGTAACAAAGCACAACATTTTTTGTGATTTATTTGATGTGAGCCACGCTACAAAGTTCCGTTCATTCATCAACTGAAAACAGGATGACTGATCGATTCTGATAGATTAAAATCGAGAAATCAATATTTTTTTACCCAGACCATATACACACTCACCTTAAGGATTATTAGGAACACCATACTAATACTGCATTTGACCCCCTTTCGCCTTCAGAACTGCCTTAATTCTATGTGGCATTGATTCAACAAGGTGCTGAAAGCATTCTTTTGAAATGTTGGCCCATTTTGATAGGATTGCATCTTACATTTAACGGAGATTTGTGGGGTGCACATCCAGGGTACGAAGCTTCCATTCCACCACATCCCAAAGATGCTCTATTGGGTTGAGATCTGGTGACTGTGGGGGCCATTTTAGTACAGTGAACTCATTGTCATGTTCAAGAAACCAATTTGAAATGATTCGAGCTTTTTGACACGGTTCATTATCCTGGTACATGGGGGTCATAAAGGGATGGACATGGTCAGAAACAATGCTCAGGTAGGCCGTGGCATTTAAACGATGCCCAATTGGCACTAAGGGGTCTAAAGTGTGAAAAACATCCCCCAGACCATTACACCACCACCACCAGCCTGCACAGTGGTAACAAGGCATGATGGATCCATGTTCTCATTCTGTTTACGTCAAATTCTGACTCTACCATCTGAATGTCTCAACAGAAATCGAGACTCTTCAGACCAGGCAACATTTTTCCAGTCTTCAACTGTCCAATTTTGGTGAGCTTGTGCAAATTGTAGCCTCTTTTTCCTATTTGTAGTGGAGATGAGTGGTACCCGGTGGGGTCTTCTGCTGTTGTAGCCCATCCGCCTCAAGGTTGTGCGTGTTGTGGCTTCACAAATGCTTTGCTGCATACCTCGGTTGTAACGAGTGGATATTTCAGTCAAAGTTGCTCTTCTATCAGCTTAAATCAATCTGCCCATTCTCCTCTGACCTCTAGCATCAACAAGGCATTTTCACCCACAGGATTGCCGCATACTGGATTTTTTTCCCTTTTCAGATCATTCTTTGTAAACCCTAGAAATTGTTGTGTGTGAAAAGCAGATTGTGAAATACTCCGACCGGCCTGTCCGGCACCAACAACCATGCCACACTCAAAATGGCTTAAATCACCTTTCTTTTCCATTCTGACCACACCCCTAAATGCATTGAAGCAACTGCAATGTGATTGGTTGATTAGATAATTGCATTAATGAGAAATTGAACAGGTGTTCCTAATAATCCTTTAGGTGAGTGTATATATATATATATACAACAGTTAGTTCTGGTCCTCAAATCTGACTGGCTGATAGGCCTTCCAGGAGTGCTGATATATCACCAGTATCAGCTCTTGGGATGTTTGCGGTTTGTATCACTCTGCTTTGTCTCTCCACATTCTAGATAGGCATCTTTTCTCCCAGCTAGAAAGGAGAAAACCCACTATAATGTTTGAAATACTTCTGTTGTTGTGTCACAAAATGTAGTTTTGAGAGTTTTTCATGTGTTCGATTGAGCCGACAATGCCAAAATGTCAGATCAGATGAATGTCAATGTCAGAAATATTAGATATATCAGATCCGACCCTGTATGCTGAATCCTGCCAAAAAAGAGACTGTTTTGTTTGGTATCCTAACCCAGTAAGCAGAGCTTGTCTAATATCCCAAACCTGTTAACAGGTCTTAGTTAGTCTTAATTAATCAGCCTGAGAGTTTGACTGAGAAATCGCAGGAGAGGCAGTGATGATTAAAAAAAGAATTGATTGAATATTCTAAGTTGCGTATGTTTCAATGTTCAGACATTATCTGACCAGTACAAATCCAAAACAGTGTTATAACAAAGCAAAATAAGCTTAAGCTTTACCTAAAACCAGAAGGAAATTGTTGGTGAATAATAATAAATTGTTAACTTGTCCCTCAAATTTGATTGGTTCAACAAAGATGTTGAACCAGAATCATGTACTGCATCATGTACATGTACTAGCCATATTGCACTCCTACTTGTGTGGTAATGAATATATAAGCAAAATACATAGTGAAAATCTATTTGTATTCCCTTTGTTTTAATGTTATCGCACAGTTCTTTTAAGGATTATTACCAGCATTATTAGTAAAAAAAATTGTTAAATTATATGCATGTAAAATGTATTTATAATCATTTGTATTATTGTTTATTTATTTATTTTCTTTTAATTCTCACAGTTAATGTTTGCTGCCTTGCAAATTGCACTGTCCACTTCTCTCTCTGTATCAAATTTAGCTTGTGATCCATCCCAGAGCATCAGTAAGAGCAGAAAGCCGGTCTGTCTGAGGCTGAATTGTTTATGTTTCCTCTGTTTCTTTACCTGCGGGAATAGTCTCTTTATGATTCACTGTCTTGTCTTTCTGCTACCTCTTGAAAAATCTGACAAAAAAGCCTCCTCACCTGGGCTATCACTATACGATTTTAGAGACATAAAAACACAATCTGCCCCGGTGAAATTTACAGTAAAAAAAACGGCAGCTGTGGTTGCCAGAAATTTACAGTAAACATATGGTAGCAACATTCTAGATTTTGCAGAAACTTTTTTTTATTTATTTAATTATTTACTAAAACATATTTAATTAACTGATATTATATTAATATACCAACCTATTAAAGTATTAATATCTGTTTTTTACCATTGTAATACACTGACAACCACCAAAAAAAAGTTAGTGATGAGAAAGTCAAATCAAAGCTCATCACAAGGAGCTTTTCCACATGCTGAGAAAGCTTGAAACCCCTGTAGTGTTTCATGCTGTAAGCCAGACTGGTGTACGTGAGTTAACATTATGTGAACAGTACAGTTTTGTCATTTATTTGATTCAAATAACATTAAAACATATTTAGTATATTCAAACATTAAAGTATATTTCTAACAGGCAAATTAGTGTAAAAACAGGAAAATGGTAGTGCAGTAAAAGGTCAACTATATGACATCCAATCAAATTAATTGACGTGCATCACCGGCAGGTACTTTTTTTAAATCAGTAATTTTAAACCGAAAGTAAAATTCGCACAGCCGCTCGGGCATTCATAACGGAGCGGTGTGGAGCAAAGCAAGTGTTTTCAATGAATTAAAGAATATGAAAGTAAACCTTTCATAAGCATGAACTGAAAACACGCCAGACTGGACACACACCGTCAATGACTGTGCAGCCGTGAATGAATGACTTTTTACTTTCGGTTAAGAATTAGGTTAAGAATGTCATTATTCTTAATGAAAAACACAACAACAAAACAGTACAAACTCACTTAAATACATTTTGCTTTGAAACCAAATCTTCCGCGATCATCTCGTCTGTCAGATTTCATTCATCACGAGAGCGAATAGCTGCTCTCGTGATGAATGAAATCTGATTCCTACTGTATTTTTGCTGCAACTCTTGTTCAACTCACACTGTATTGAGCAGACATGTTCAGTTTTTAATTGTAGTGACTGTTCTCTAACTGAACTAAGTGATTTTATTACTATAAAATTCTTAACAGCGATGGAGGCGGTGCCGCGGTGGTGGCAAGTGATGTAAGCAGTGTTTCACCTGAACACTGGCAACATCGACTATCCAATCCTAGCCAAGACCACAAAATAAAAAAAGGGTCTCGGTACGGTTTCAAACAAACTCTGGTACGGTTCGAATGATATGTGAACCCAACACAGACCAAAGACCTGTTGACTAACCAAAAACCGGAAGATGAGACCCTGAAAAAGGATACGTACTTGTTTTTTCTTGTCATAGACGTGATGTTGTCTAACACCGTTTGTGCAGGCAGAACCGTGTCTCCTCGCAGCAGATCTTTGTGTGTGTGACGGAGACATTTCTGCCGCTGTTCTGCCGCTTCACACATTTTATAAGCTCTTCATGAGTTCTCAGCTGGTCAAAATACCATCATATGCAGGCTACGCACATACAACAAGCGCATTTATCGCAACACACTGCATTGTTTTGGATGTTCGGTAAGTTCATTCTGAAAATAGGCAATACATCATAAAAGCCGAGCAATCAGTTTGTGAATGTATCCATATGCCTTTAGGTGCGGTGATACAAACTGAACGCTAAGCAGACCAGGACTAAATGTTTTTGGTTTTTATTGGTCCAGACCAAACAAACCGAACGACAAATGTGAACACACCCTAAGACAGTGACTTAGCTATTGGCGATTTTAGTTTAAAATTTAAAAGTATCACGTTTTTACCATCATTGCGTATTTCCCCATTGAACTTCTTTTTTTTTTTTTTACTTAAAACATTATTTATTTTATAAAGGTATTGCCACAGGGGATGGCACTCTAAAATACAGTTTAGGAATCAATGCTGTAAGCCATTTTTTTCCATTGTTGCCAGCTATTATTGTACAACTGCTTGTGTTAAAAAACGGAATTACCAAAAGTCTGTGAATACCAAATAAGTTGGTCTCATGTAAATGTAGGTGGGATCAGATGAGTCATGTATTCATGTGGCTGTCTGTCATAATCTGTCAAGTTGTTTTTGCACCTTAATTTCAATAAATGGAATGTTCTTTTTCACTCTAAGCTAAACTTTTAATTCTTACAGTATGTTTAAGTGAAAATGAAAAAAGAAGTATAAATAAAAGAACTATAGGGGGTGTGAAATAAAGAAAAAAATTATTTCACTCAGCCAAGCTGGTACTGCCAAAGCCTTACTAAGTCACTGTTTGCTTATCCTATATTGGAGGTCAGCATTGGATATCTCCTCCGCTTCTTTGTAGTGTGTAAGAGCTTGACTCTTGTTAGCGTTGAGAAGGTAAGCCTCTATTGCCACAACAACACTGCACCAATCCCACCTATCAGTGTGCCACCGCATAGGGCTGGAACACGAGTTGAGACCTCACGAAAGCCCCTTGCCAATATCACTGCAGCTGAAGTGCCATGTATACTCTGCTAACGGCCGCTGGTCTGAGAGGACTGTTGGGAGGGAGCGAGATCGTGAGATTAATTTCAATAGGCTGTGATGTTGTACGGTTTTAAATTGGATGTGAATTTTGTGGTTACAGCTTATAGCCTGAAGCTATGATGCAAATATAGGGAGCATTTGCAATGGGTTTTGTCAGGGGAGGGATTATGAATGCATGCAAAGCAGATTTATTGTCAAATATGCAGACAAACATTGTCTCATGAATAAGCAGAGATAGAGAGAGAAACAGAAATGGATGTATTATTGAGTATGCTTGTGATACTGATTTTATTGTTAAAACATCACAACTCATCATATGAAACAAAATGCCTGCCGCTGAAAGTGTAGAATCAATGAGAGGAAAATCCACAAAGATGGAAGCCATTTTCGTGTCTCTATCTTCCAATTTGCAATTCATTGATCCGGAACAGTGAGAGTCGGCGCTCCCCAGACATTATTAAAGGCTTTTCTCTAGTCTTTGGTCCAGTTCACCGACAAGCAGCCCATTTTACTAGACCGAGGAACATTACATCTGATAAAGTAGATATTTGGGTCCGATAGGGATTAACAGCAAGAAAAAGCAATGTTAAATGCAACTAACCATACACACATGCACAGTTAGGATAGCAAAATACATTTTAAAAGGGAGAACAATACATGTTGTTCAAAAGGTTTGTATTTTTTTACAAAAAATAAAAAGGATGCATTAAAGTGGTCAAGTCTCACAGAAATGAATACTGTTACAAAATATTTCTATTTCCCATAAATGCTATCCTTTAAGTATATTGAACAAAAAAAAATTTAAGCTGTTGTCAACATTTAACTATTTGAAATTATTTATTTGAAATTATTTTAATAATTTTCTCTGCATTTTTTTTTGTATCAAATAAATGTAACCTTAGCGAAAATAAGACACTTATACTGTCAAACCAAAATGTATTCAGACACTTTCAACATTATCACTATAGTTTAGAAAATGGTAATAAAATATGACGAGCTCAGTGTCAGAAAAAAATTTGATAGAAAGGTATGTAATGGATTACAATCAACCAATCAGCCTTCAGCTGTTAAATTTAAGTACACAATTAGACAATACCAATTCAGGTCGACCAATTACCAAGCAATGCTTCATTATGTTCAGTCTGTGGCGTAAAAGGTCACATTAGCAATTAAAGGAAAAACATTTAAGCAAAACATGGTCAGGTCAATGTGTCTGAATAATGTTGGTCCCAGATGTTTATCAATTTTACTGGTAGTCCACTGCATGAAGATTTTTTGTATAATATGTCACGGTTTACTCTTTGCTATCTGCACTTACATAAATGAACAAGTGTCCTGTACCTACTAGTAAAAAAATATATCTGGTGTCTGAATCGTTTTGTTTTAACTATATATATTAGTTTTACGTTTTTGAACAGGTTGTGTGTAAGGCAGTAAAATCCTGTTAAAATCGGTGCTTGAGTCATAGAGCCCCAAAGCACACAGATTCTAGTAACTTTGCAAGCCTCTGATACAAACATTATAAAGATAAGACCTTCATCCAGTTGTAGTACATTATCAATAACCTCTACAATACTACAATAACCTCTGTTACCTACAGGTAAGTGGAGTACGATTACCCATTGAACTGGCCATTTAAGAAAAAAGGATTATGTCAGCCTCACAGCCCTGTAACCTCAGCAGATGTCTTGCAATGCTTTCCTCGGATTTGCCTTGCTTTCACTAAATATTCTAAACTCTTTGATACACATAAGGTTTGCCTTTGAAGATTCTGCCACTTTGGATGAGCCAAGATGTTTCTGTGCCAAATCTGAGGCAAAGAAAAGCCCCCTTCTTATCAGGCCAAACATGACCTTCCCATGCTGAACGAAGCACAACAGTGGGTTTCCATGTGATGTTCATCCACCCATGTTATGGAATAAGATAGTGATGATGTGATATCTGCCAGGGTAAAACTTATAACTGTGTGTAGAGAAAAAGAGTTTCTTTCACTCCGCTTCAGAGCACCTCATCTATGAGCAGCTATCCTGAGACTCAATACGACGCTCTGGCAGGTCAGATTACAGGGATAGAGAGGAAAAGAGAGTGTTAAAGAGATCTGCTGTGAAGTGCAAAAGAAAGTAAAAGAAATCTGGATTAGTTTATAGCACATTGTAATGCCAGTGTTATTTTACACAACTGGATAAAAGATTGGTGTATATGAACAAGCAGTGCTGTATTATGCAATAAAATAGACAGTTCTACAGTTCCAACTGTATTTTATCCCTTGGTAGGGTTACAGCATTATACAGTTCACCATATGACCACAACATTATTATTTATTTTTGTTACATAGCAAAATATATGTTGAGGATATCATTTAGCAGAAGCAGTGTATGTACCCTGTATTTGTCTAGTGCTGTAACCTTTCCTGAATTTGAATTACTTTTTACCTTCACTAGATCGTTTTAAATATTTGTGTGGACTACAATATTTCATGTAGTTATTTATAATGTTGTCATAAAAGTTGCATGCTGTAGCATAAAGCTGCTTAATTAATCGTTAAAAGATTGTGATCTCGATTCAAACTCCCCATCTTATTCTTAATTAGAGTCTATTAAATCTGCCACTGAGCAGAGCAGTTGTCATGTATAGCCTACAACTTCAAATTTAGCCTATAAATTTATAGCATGACAGAATGCTGGACATATCTACCCAGGATACAGGTACAGGATGTACAAAAATTGCGACCGTTATGCTTTCTGCGTCCCACTTGATGTTTTTAAAATGGTTTCTGTATCAGAAACACCTGGGAAATGTGGACAGGGGTAGAAATAGAAAAAAGTAAATATTGTTTAGCCAGACAGATCGACATAGTGAAGAGCTCTTCAGAAGAGAAGGCGATAGAAGAAATGAAAGTAAGAGGGATATATGGTGGGGGAAATTGTGAGAATTTTTGGTGAGGACATGGGTGTCTGTAAGTGAGGTGGGGGGACGATGTGTCAAGATAGGAGTGGAGATGTTTTGCAAGGATAGAAAGGAAGGAAACAAGTGGTGAGAATAGGCAGTTTAGATGGCAGAGGAGCACTTTTGTTTTTAGAGGGCTCATTTTTTGCTCTTGCAGGTGAGCGTATTCTTAACGAGGTTGAAATTGTTGGAAATTGAAGGCACTTGTAATTTCAATCACTCGTACAGGAGGCCGCTTGCACACACACTTGAATCAGAATGTAAATTCTCTTTCATAATTCATTTCAAGCACTTGTCGCATGTCAAACCGCAGCCTTACTCAACCAAAACAACCTAAAAAATCATTAATTTTCAGTGTCAAATGGAAATGCATGAGGATTTTTGAAGGGGGACTCTAAAGCCTAAATGAAATGATTTTTTCTATCTCTCTGCTACAGATGCATAACCTCTACCAGCAGTCTCTTTTATTCCAAACCATATGTGGTGTTTAGAGATTTCAGTTTCTCCCACAAACTCTATTTCATGCAGCGCTGATAAAGTATCTATAGTGGAACAATACAAAGAGCAAGAGCACAGCCTTGTCTTATAAAACCTTGTTCTCAAGGTCTACATTTCCCTTAAGGACAGCCAGTTAACAGCAAACACTTATCATGATAAATGTTAGAGACTTTTGTCGCTCTGATGTGAAGTGCAATCTACTTTATGCCGATAGATAAATCATTCCGTTTTCTTATGCATGTCTGTTTCACACAGCAGAAAGAGAAAGCTGAGAATAAGAGAAAAACATTATGTACTCAACCTTTGTGCACTTTGTCTCCCAAAGTGACAGCTCATTTCACAAGCATACTAGTAATCCAAGCACACCCTTAGGGGTAAGTCATATATGCTGCATCCTAATGAGTAGCAAGCGAAATTGCATGAAGGCTCAAAATTGAAGATATGAATTACAATATTTACTATTGTCTTGTTGTTTTTTGAAACAGCAAATGCAATCCAGCTACTGACCTTAACTACTGTATAATATAAACAGCAGCACTAAACAAACATAACATTTTGTAATTATTATGCAGATTATACTGGTTGTGCAGACTAAAATGAACTGACTCATAAGAATCATTCATCCAAGAATCGGGTTGGTTGTGCTGTATGTTTTTGATTTACTAAAAAGAACCAACTTCTCATTACTTCAGGAGCGAATTACGCTGGATATGCTGTGTTTCCGATTTACTAAAGATGACTGACTCATTGGAAGCATTAATTCTAGAAACGGATTATGCTGTGTGTGCTGTATGTTTTTGATTCACTAAACCATAGTATAAGACTCAGAATCCTTTGAGAGTCAATCCACACTGGCCACGCTGTAGATGCATTGTGTGTTACGAGACCACTGGATAAGTATTGTAATGGTTAACAGAACTGAATGTTCTCAGCTCCCAAACCCTAAGTATGACGGTACTATAGTGTGTTTTGATAAATGTATAACCATTCACTGAACTCTTTACTCCCTCACAGAGAGCCAAACAGCTGTGGTGGGATCCTTTGATCGTGACCAGCCCTTCTCTAAAGCCCACTTTAGTGAATAATTCTCCCTGATTAAGTCATGATTAGGATCACTCTGTTAATCTAGCCCCACTCCCGCCCAAGGCAAGAGTTCAGTCAGAATCCAATTTCCTTACCTCTTGAAGTTTCAATTGATTTGTGTTGACTTCATTGTTATTTCTAATTAATATGGTTTAACAAGATAATTGTGCGATTGTATTAGCTTGCTTTGTTTGATAAATAGCAGGGAATTTCCAATTAACATGGATGCAACCAGTACAATTGAAAGTGCAGTTCCTTTTTTCTGCTGTAAAGAGAAGGCCAAATACACAGATTGTGTGTGTGCGCTTGTTTATATGATTTATGAGGACACAAATTTGTATAATGACAAGTTTATTACATTGCATTACAACTTAAATGTGGTTTTTGAGGACATTTACTGAGTCCTAAAAATTTAAAATTGTCTAAAAAACGTTCTAAAAAATGTTTTATTAAAAATGTAAAATTGCAGGAAGTTTTCTGTGATGGGTAGGTTTATGAGTAGGGTTAGTGAAGGGGAGAATATACAGAATAAACATTACAGGATATACAGTTTGTACAGCATAAAAACCATTATGCTTATGAAATGTCCTCATTATGCTGGGTGCATCTATTTTGAAGATACAGTAGATGAGACAATGGGGCTCATCGACTAATTGGTTACTGACAGTATTCAAAATATCATATTTTGTGTTCAGCAAAAGTAAATGATCATTTGTGGGTGAACTATCACTTTAAATAGAAAATGTCAATTTTTCAAAACAGTAATGGTATACAAAATAAAACAACATTACATCAGGTATCAATCTAATACATTTTGAGCAACAAAAAGATCCTTTTGGATTGAAAGCTTGTCAAATACTGATAAACTGCTGTGATTAAAAAACAACAACAACAACAACAAAAAACTGACTTTGATGTACATCAGTGTAGTTGTAAAGAGAGTTTGTGGTATGACATCCAGATTTCTTTTTGGTATAAATCCATGGTGCAATGGCTTACATGTGAATGATACCACCGTTTTTTTATCTTTTTCATTGGGATTTGTGAATTCAGGCAATCCTTTTGAAACCACTTTAAATGTTGAACTTGAGCCTTTTGATCAATTCATTGACATAGTGTAGAAATTGTTTTATAAAACGTTCAAAACTCCTGTTAGTTAGACTAAGCTACAACCAAACTTTGGGTTTGCCCAACCGGTTTGCACAATTCTTAGTAAGTAATAAACAACCAACCCACAATACGCCTAGAAGAGCACATGCAATTTGTTGCACAAGCACAATCTAGAAATCTAAGTAAAGGTTTTTATTAGAAAGAGTCTCTGACCTGCATATTTATTGTTCTTTGCTCACATCCACACACTTACTGTAATAAAACTGCTAGAATTCACTGAAACTTGACAATAGGCATGCAGGCTTTGCTTCCTTTGCAGTCTTACTGCTGTCTGCTTTCAGTGACAGGCCAAGAAAGAAAATGAGAGGAAATGGGAAGGCTCATTACACACAAGCAACATGAGAAACCTCTCTGTTATTGTGTAAACAAAGTAACATAAACCTAAAGCTGTTTTTGTATATGAAGGCAAGAGAAATACAGTTTCTAAGCAAGGCATCCTTTTCAAGTCAAGAAGTTTGATATGCTAATTGCATGTAAATGTATGCAAATGAACCCTTCATTTCCCCCAAATTCTTATTGCGTTTGTGTAGAGCCATGCAAAAGCACAGTGATTCTCTTCTATAAATAACCAAACTAGAGCAAATGAAAAGATCATTTAAAAAAAATTGTGCAGACCATCATTGGCCACCAAAACAAAACAAGTGAGAAACCTTTAAACCTTGAGAAACATGTTATGATGTAAATTTAGTAAATTTAGATGAGAGACAGTTTCTGGCAACACAGAAATGCAACGTAAAAAATATAAAAACAGAAGATTAAAAAAAGAATCAGGAGTAGAGACGGATGTATCAAGGTTTCAATAAGTTGCATGGCTAACTCCGGGCCAAATACAGTGATGAATGTATTCATTTGAGCTATTACTATTAAAGTAGTATGTCACTGAAAGGTTAGCCATGTCTGTCTTTGCTTGCATCTATCAATCTATTTATAGTTCACAGCACAAGAATGATATTGATTTTTTTGGAGTGTAGAGGGCATTCGGCATCTTCCTGTCCTGTCCACTTATCTAGGAAGGTGTATTCATCTTGTTCCTGGACCATATAGTTCTGTCAATGTATCTTACTTCAATGATGTAATTGTTATTCTGTGTCCTACTGGCATATATATCAGCCACAACATTAAAACCACCTGCTTTATATTGTGTAAGCCCCCCTCGTGCTACCAAAGCAGCTCTGATGTGTCAGGCATTGACCTCTAAACGTGTTCTGTGGTATCTGGCACCAAGACATTAGCAGCAGATCCTTTAAGTCCTGCAAGTTACGAGATGCGGCCTCCATGAATTGGATTTTTTGGTTCAGCGCATTCTATAGATGCTCAATTGGGTTAAGATCTGAGGAATTTGGAGGCTAAGGCAACACCTTGAACACCTTGTCATGTTCCTCAAACCATTCCTGAGCAGGTGCATTATCCTGCTTAGAGGCCACTGCCATCAGCGAACACCGCAATGATGGGGTGTATGTGGTCCGGAACGATTTTTTGGTAGGTGGTACATGTCAAAGTAAGATCCACATGAATTCCAGGACCCAAGGTTTCCCAACTGAAAATTGCCCACATAGCACTACCGGTCTGCCTTCGACCCAATATGCATCCTGTTGCCATATTTTCTCCAGGTAAACAATGCACACAGCCATCCATCAGCACCCTATGCAGCAAATAATGATGCACTGTGTGTTCTGACACCTCTCTATCATGGACAGCATTATTTTTATATTAAAATATCCAAAACCACATTGAACAATGTTATATATTTTGTTGGCTTGCGTACATGCATTATCCAAAATGTTTCCAATAATATTTAAGTCCAGAGAAATAAGCAAGTTTTACTTGTTTTAATTCTGTAGAAAGCATCGAAACGACAAAGTTGCTTTATTATATTATGTTTTATTAGCAGAGATGGGACCAAGTCACACATTTGCAAGTCTCAAGTAAGTCTCAAGTCTGAGTATTTTTTTCTTGTCAAGTCAAGTCCTGTAGTTCAGTGGTTCCCAACCACGTTCCTGGAGTACCCCCAACAGTACACATTTTGCATGTCTCCTCAATCAAACACATCTGATTCAGGTCATCAGCTCATTAGTAGCTACTCCAAGACCTGATGTGGGTGTGTCAGACAAAGGACACATCCAAAATGTGCACTGTTGTGGGTACTCCAGGAACGTGGTTGGGAACCACTGCTGTAGTTGGTCAAGTCAAGTCCAAGTTAAGTCACCTTATTATTGTAATTTTACATGCAGAATCCACTAGAGCAGGGGTGTCCAAACTCGGTCCTGGAGGGCCGATGTCCTGCAGAGTTTAGCTCCAGCTGGCCTTAACACACCTGCTGGAAGTTTCTGGTATGCCTAGTAAGATCTTTATTAGCTGGTTCAGCTGTGTTTCATTGGAGTTGGAGCTAAACTCTGCAGGACAGTGGCCCTCCAGGAGCAGGATTGGACACCCCTGCACTAGAGCACATTGCATATACTAGGCTGAACTATATGAACCACTGTATAAAACAAATTTGACCTCATATGTTTTGACTATCACAAGTTAAAATTGTAATAAAAAAACAAAACATATATCTGTTAGGTGAGACTATACAAAGATGCCAAAATATGCTTAGATAAATATGACCATGCTATAAGGAAAATACAAAGAAAGTATTAGATAATTTATCGTTTATTTCAAAAAAAAAAAAAACACATCAAATTTGAATAACTAATTGGTACCAAATGGGCAAGAATGTTGCATGCCTTGCAACGTGCTGTTCGTCTTTTGCCATCTTGTGAATAATTGTTGAAGCCGAAAGCGATGACCCTCTGTACCCCTACGGCTGACATGTTGATGTGATATCTGATCTAAGTGGGCGTGGTGTGCGTAAGGTAAGAGAGGGCATGACTGATGATAGTGCCGTGATCCAGTCATGACAACGCTATTCTCAGCCTGCACTCCAGCTGGGGCAACTTTATTTTTTAAAATAATTTATATATTTTATATTCAAACTGAAAACATGATGTGATTAAAACTCAAATCATTCAAGTCATCATTTCTCAAGTCAAGTCAGAGTCAATTCTCAAGTATTTAATTTTTTGTCCAGTCACAAGTCATAAAAATAGCGACTCAAGTCGACTCGAATCCAAGTCCCCATGAAAAGGGAAAAACATCCAGTATCCGAATAATTTCAAATTGGTTTCTTGAACATGACAATGAGTTCACTGTACTAAAATGCCCCCCACAGTCACCAGATCTCAACCCAATAGAGCATCTTTGGGATGTGGTGGAATGGGAGCTTCGTGCCCTGGATGTGCATCCCAAAAATCTCCATCAACTGCAAGATGCTATCCTATCAATATGGGCCAACATTTCTAAAGAATGCTTTCAGCACCTTGTTGAATCAATGCCACGTAGAATTAAGGCAGTTCTGAAGGCAAAAGGGGGTCAAACACAGTATTAGTATGGTGTTCCTAATAATCCTTTAGGTGAGTGTATAAGGTAAAATATACATATAACAGGATCATCATGTTTGGAGTATTTGGTATAAAAACATTTGAAAACTCTATATCTATATCTACTATATTTTTTTCACTCTTCAGCTTTCAGCATTCTGATATGAACTGTAAAATGTATTTCTCTCAGTAGTAAAATAAACAAGGGCTGGTCTTAATAGCCTGGAGACATCGCAACACATTTAAGTATTCTGGGTTTATAGATATTTTGCTTTAGTAATGCTTCAACCTGTCAACCGTTAAATGTTTACAGTTTAAAAGTTTTGAAAATCCCCCATGCAGGTGTTTGCCTCTCCACTCAACATCCCCTCGCATCATGTCAACATCTCTTAGCGATTCAGTGAGCTGTTGCCGAGGTACCTTGCACCAGAGATGTTTGTTTATTTGCTTCTTTTACTCTGAACTCCTTTTACTTAGCTTGTTCAGAATAAGTGTGCAGACAGACACACTCATACAGACACACTTAAGACACATTTTCTCCATGAGGGGTTCATAGTGAGCTTTTCAAGGTCTTCGGGTTTATTTTTTAAGCATTTTTCTAAAAGTTTTGACAACTTTATGCATGATATTAGAAAATAACACTGATCATCACCGTTCAATAATAATTTGTTACGTTTTTATATCACTTTTCTAGGCACTCAAAGCACTTTACATGGAAGGGGGGAATCTCCTCAACAATATGCAGTTGCAATTGAAATGATTCAACCTACTTGACCTGCAAGACACTTTGCTGCCAAGAACAACATTTTATGAAAACGGTTCAACAAAGCCATCAGTAAACTATTATAGAAAGTTTATTAATACACATTTGAGTGATTCTGAGAATGTAAAGTTGATGAGAAATGAAAAAATCAAATAGGCTGTATACATTCATGTTCAAAATGATTCAACCCCCAAAAATCTAATCTAAAGTTTTTCTTTTGGAATCTCCTATAAACGCTGCCTGTAAGTGCTTAGAAGCTTCTGTCACTGCTCCACTGCAATCTCGGCCCAATCCTCGCTTGAAAAGCTTCCGGATCACTGATAATCTTTGGTTTTCACGCTACCACTGCTTTCTTCAAATTCCACCAAATAGTTTTGGTGGAATTTCTATGACTGATCCCTGAACCAAGATTAAATAGATTTGGATGTATACTTTGGGATGGCTGTCCTGCAGGAAAGTCTATTGATCACTAAGCTTCAGTTTCTGCACCGACGGCATCACCATCTTTGCCAAAATGTTTTAATGCTTCAAAGAATTCATGATGTCCTTCTTACAGTCAAGATTTTCACTTCCTGCAAAAGCAAAGCAGCCTGGACAGCCTCCGTGTTTGACCATGTAGATGGTGTTCTTCTGCTCATAAGCTTTGCCTTTGCACCAGACATCCTGCTGTTCCATGGGTTCAGTAAGTTCCAGTTTGGCCACATCACTCCATAACACATTCTTCCACAACTCCACATTTCTATCCAAATTAATTTTAGCATATTCAAGTCTACTTATGTTCTTCTTGGTCAAGAGTGGCATTCGGCAAGATGTCCCAACATAAAGGCCATGCTTGTCTAGTGTTCTTCTTATACCCTACACTAAGATGTTGTTTCCTCCTTTCATCAGGTCATCTTGCAAGTCTTTGGCAATAAATTGAGGATTTTTCTCAGCTCTGATCAAACATTTGTACATATCACATTGTGCTTTTTTTTTCAAAACCCACAAAGGTTTTCTGTTACAAGAAGTCTTGTGTAGGACATTTTTGTGTAGCCATAGAATTTCTAAAATAAATAGTTCTCTATAGCTTTTGTAAGAGCTCTTGAATAATTAATAATTTAATAATTTTGTTTGCAACTGTAATTGATAGAGATAATTAATACAAGTTTAATTCATTTTTGACAACAACAACAAAATTCCCACCAAAAATAATTAAAACTAAACAAGACTGTTCATAATGATGTTTCTTTTTAGTTGAATGTCATTCAGCAGTATCACTGTTGGGAATATGTCCAATAATGTGATAACATGTTTTCATAATGTGCCTCAGTACTAAAGTAGTTCAGCCCTGAAAACAATTGAACAGATTAATGCATAAGTGACGTAATAAAAAGGCTTGACCTTTGAGTATCCCTTAACCAAAAAAAAAAACCCCATTGCATTTCAATAACAGCAGCAAGCTACATAATAGAATGCGTATCTGTTCAAAGGACGTGGATAAAGAGAACTTATATGGAATGGAAGGAACTTCACCTGACTCTAATTGGATGAAACCCTTAAAAGGCAAATAAATCATATTTCTTTTATCCTCATGACACTAAGTGTTGATAAGAGCGCTGGCCTTTGCAAATATGCAAGCTCTAGTTCTCTGTGCCTATTGCACTTAATAATGGATTATCAGTGTGAGAGAATCTGAGCTGAGTACCCAGACTGCATGCAATATGCAGGACAATTTGGCGTATCTGAAAAGTTCATGAGAGGAAATGAAAGAAGACTTGAGGCATTCCCGTAAAATAAAATCTCATGGCAATTGCGTATATTTTCAACACAATGACCTGATATCTGAGAGTACAACACAACAGCACTGTGTAGTGCTCTTGTATTTGATACTGATGCATCGCTGCTTCCTGTAAATTGAAATTACATTTCACTTCGCAGAGAATTGGAATCAGAAGTAGTTGTGTCCGATTATTGAAATTTCAACTTGCTTCAAATGCAGTCAGAGCCATGATCAAACAGCAGATAAATTGGAGCTGACAAACGCCAATACTGAAGCATAATACCTTTATATAGGGACATGGGCGCAATTGTGTCATTCTTTTTCATTTTGTTTTTGAGAGGCATCTGCTTTATTGCACACTGAAGAGCTTTTGATGTAGTCCAGGATCTTTTCTGTCTTTACTCAAACCTAGGAATTCATTGCTTGTGAGTAATGGCAAGCATGTCACGCCGCTAGCCTTGGCATCCATCACTGAACCACACCACAAAACCTCTCTATTCACAAACACGACAGGACATCAAGCGTATTCATGAGTCTGATTCACAGAACCTCTCTGTTCCTACCAACACCAACTGTATTCATCTAACTCTCGGGTTCTGATGCAATGTGATTTGAATCTCTTTTTTTTGTGCTAAAATCCAATTGAACTGTTGCCATGACAATAAAAAAAACTCATAAATAGACCTTTGTCTCAGCAGGTAATGGTGATTTCTCTTTTTGGCTTGATTGTATTTCTATTTGGAGCATTTTAACAAAGTTTAATGAAAACAAAAATAAAAATATTGAAAAATTATTTTTATGTTCATGAGGGGTCGAATATGCACGGTAAATTCTAAAAAGTTTGGAAACCGATTCCCCTATTTTTACAAAGCAAACTTAAAGGGAAAACTGAAGTTAATTTAATAATCAGCTAAAAGTAAAGAAAGCTAACACCTCCCAAGTAAATTAATAAATATCAAGCTAGTTTAATGCCAATCTAGTTAACATACTCTAGAATATTTACTAATCTTACTTAAATTATAATAGTAAGGTTACTTGAGTAATTCCATTCCACTAACATTGCATGCTCTGCAAACATATGAAATACTAAAACACTAAGTGCTGTTAAGCTTAATTGAGTCAGTTTGCTCTTAAAGCATTTAAGTTTTGTCAACTTAATTATCTCTGTGATATGAGGAAGTGTTCTCCCAGAATGCATTAAGGCATGAATAAGTTAATTGCTGTTTTACTATTTTTGGCTTTATTTTACTATTTTATTTGCTGTCTTTTGACTGTATAACCCCAACAATGAGAGCAAATAAAATCGTAATGGTCTTAAGTAAAAAAAAAAAAAAACTTTTTTGTGTTTTGCTTGCTGAATGTTGAAGTCTGTGTGTGACTCAAGCATAGGCAGCACAATATCCACAAATAAAGACACATTATATCAACCCAATTAAAAGTTTGTCATAAGTGTTTGCAATTAAATGTTAAAAGATCATTATTTTACATGAAGTATAGTATATATATATATATATATATATATATATATATATATATATATATATATATATATATATATATATATATTCATTACTTCCCTTCCTTTGAACTCAAATCACTGTGATTTATTCTTGCATCGTTGCATCAATAGGAAGAACCATAATGGTGAGAGATTTTAGGAAATCAACATGAATTTATGAAGTCAATTTATGTGACGTTCTCCCAAAATGTTTTGTTGTATTGTCAATAGCATTCGAGATGACTGAAAAATTTGTGAATGCAAGAACGATGACTGCAGAAGTAGGAGGAAATTTGTGAAAAGTCTAATAAGAATTTCCCCGTCTCAAAAACCTTTTGCCACTGCCTGTTTGTTTGTTTTTTTGCTTTGGCAAAATGCTACTTAAACCAGTCAAGTAATGTTTACTTGGGTTTTCTGAGTAACAAAGGCATAGCATGCAAATAGTTCAGATTACTAAATTGTTTTAAGTAAGTTCAACAAATTATTGGACATTAAGTAAAGTAAAAGTCTTAGTAAGAACTAACATTTTTTTTCTATTTTGAAGGGGAAAAAAAGAAAACAAATGGTCCAAATTTACACAGACCATTAACAATGAACTATTCTGTATTTGTTTATTATAGGTATTTTAATGCATAAAAATACTTGTATAAGTAAGTTATATACTCATGATTCATGCCTTGAGAGAACGTATTGATCAAAATGTTTTGTGCAGACCTTATGGCCCCAATTTTTCTTTGCCTTGCTGTAGGGCTCCAATACGAACACATACACACAACACACAAAAGATGTTTTTGTTTCAAACATTTCCTCGAGGAAAATGAAAACATTTAAGGTTCCTCCATGCACGGGGAATAAACATTATTATGACCAGTGACACTGCCGGGTAAACGTGTGGCTCCGTTCCAGATCTCCTTTTGGAATGAAAGTTGCTAAAACTAGTGACCTTGCACCTGTTCCCGCATGGCAGGCTGGGCTAAGTTATATTTCCACAAACCTGCAGGCCAAGCAGACTGACATAATGGAATTTAAAAGAATCAACAGTGATTTGAAGAGCTCACAGAGGTGGCGCGGTAGCCTGCAGACACAGATGAAAAAACAAACACACAGTTCCTCTCCTCACATTGAAATATGGCTCATTTAATCTCACTGCTTTCCACATATGTCATGACTTTTGTTTTTCTCATGACATGCACAGGGCCTGTTACCATGGATGTCCTTGTCCGTAAAGCATGATGTTACAACAATGTCAGCTGTGTGATCCAAAAGAAAATAATTAAATATCACTTTTTTTGATAAAGAGTCTTCTCAATATCCTCTCTTGTTGAGGTTCAAAAGGCTGCAGCCCATCTAATCCAGGTGAGCATGAGAAATGATATGAGCAAACCAAGATAATAAAGAACCAATTAGGGCTGGGCGATATGGACAAAAAGTCATATCCCGATATATATAGGCTGAATATCGATATACGATATATATCCCGATATATTTTTTCCGCAAAGTGAGAGCAAATGTTCAGTCAAAGTCAAAGCCAAATATGACGTCACAAGTAGTTTTATTGAAACCGGCCATTTCAGTGAACAGTTGCAAAATCAAATGAATAAATAGTAAACAGGTGTCTTCACCTGGTTCATAATTAAATGCTCAGCTGTTCAAATAACAATACATGTAAAAAGGAGTATTTTTTTTTTAATCAAAGCTCCATAAGGTGCATATTTAAATTTTAAAAAAAAAATCTTAAAAATAGCCTATAAAATAAAATAGGCCAATTTTTTTCCGAAATAAATATATTTATATGAGAAGTACAATATCAAAAAAAAATTGTTTTACAACTATAAATGGCTTATTAAAATCCAATAACATATTTTATTCTCATTCCAAATAACAAACATTACAAAAGAATATGACAAACCCTAGTAACTTAAGGGCAGCATTTACATATGTTTCGGGGCTGGAGCTTTTTCGGGTTGTCGATTGTTTGCGGCTGTGGCTTCTGCAGTGCACAGTTTCAAAGACTCTTCGTACTGCAGTTTGTGCCACTGTTTTAGGTGGTGAAAAAGATTTGTAGTGCTTCCACCCCTGGCTGTAACTTGTTTATTGTACTCCCTACAAATAACATGATGTTTTTGCTAGGGCTGGGTATTGTTCAAAATCTTTCGATCCGATGCCAATTTCGATACCTGTTTCGATACCGGTTCCTACCGATACTTTTTTCGATACCATATGTTTTAAAATCCATTTCAACATCAACAAAAATACATTAAACAAATGTAATTAAAACAAATTCTAGCAACAGTTCTCACTCAGGGTAACATTATTAATAAAACTGGTTGTGCTTCTGCTTTTTGTCAGCAGACACTTTTATTACATTTTCTTTTTAACTTTTTAAGAAAAAATATATATATAATAATTTTTAAGTCTAATAAAGTAATGAAGGGTAAATTACACTGCATAGTTTTCACTGTATAAATTGATTAAAACTAAAGTTATTCATGCAAGAGCTGCCAATAATTTTCTCTTTGCCTCTTGTTGTTTGATTGACATTAATGGCTCAGTCGTCAGCAGGTTTATTAGACGCTGCCCCTTTAAGACCGAATGCTGATCTAATATCATTCTCCCATTGATTTCTTCAAACTGTTTAAGCCCATTTAAGATAAACTGTGTTTAAGTGAATACTCTTCAAGCCGGCCATTTTGACATATAGGCTATTTGTTGTGTATTTGATGGTTTAGTCGCATAATGTGCAAGTCAGTAATTTTCGCAGCAAAAATAAGATTAATATCACAGCCCACCGTAATTCATTAAACTGACTGTCGCACTGTAGCTCCGCGTGAGCGATCTCTCTCAGGCTAATGGAGGATTTCATGCACTTAACTTAGTAAATACTTTCAGAAAACAATTTCAAGATGACGTTGACTGTTGTGCTTATACAGTGTGTAACGTTAAATGAATGTCGTGATATTACTGTTCATGTGAAGATTTTGCTGCGTCGCTGTGAATACATTAGGGGAAACACTGCATGCAAGTACAGGCTCACACAGACACAGCCGCTTGGCTTTTGGAACCGAAATTTGGCACCGAAAGATAAATCATTTTTCGATACTCATAGTATCGAAGTTTTTCGTTCGATACCATAAAAGTATCGACGTTCAGTGCCCAGCCCTAGTTGTTGCTCATTTGATACTTTGAATCCAAACCATCTCCAAATTACTGAGCCACTGTTTTTTCTTTTATTAACCAATTCCTCCGCGCGCTCCGCAGACGTAGTTGCTTCCTCCATGTTTGTTGATGAGTGGATCTGTGCCCCCCGAAGACGAGGGGCGGTGGCGCAGGGATCAGCGCAAATTTGAACTATATCGATATATGGGATATGGTCTAATTCCATATCGCGTCTAAAATATATCGATATATTTTTTTATATCGATATATCGCCCAGCCCTAGAACCAATGAGAAGACATTAAACAGCAGAAATGTGTTTCCTTTTGCTCAGCCGGTTAAATAAGCTTGAAGTGAGGAGCTCTAAATGTGCCTAATTACGCCTCTATGTTTTCCTCACCCACTCTCCTCTAAAAAGAGAATAATCGCTAAAATGCGTCACAAGTGGCAACAGTATCTGTTTCTGCCATTAAAAATACATTAGTAAAACAGAACGAAGAACAGTTATGAAATCTCAGGCTCACAGCTTCTGTCTACTTTCTGTGTGTGTGTGTGTGTGTGTGTGTGTGTGTGTGTGTGTGTGTGTGTGTGTGTGTGTGTGTGTGTGTGTGTGTGTGTGTGTGTGTGTGTGTGTGTGTGTGTGTGTGTGTGTGTGTGTGTGTGTGTGTGTGTGTGTTTGTGTGTGTGTTTGTTTGTTTGTTGAATGAATGCACCGCTTGCGTATTAAACCAAGGTTACGTGCTTCATACACTTCTGAATGGGATCAGTCACCAGATATCTATTGTCAAGTGAGTGCTCTGAAGTACTTTGAACTCTTTCGACCATTAATTACACACAGAATAGATCAAATACTGTGATGATTAATAAATAATATAGAAAATGTAGGTATGTTATGTAGTACATGTGAGGAAGAACAAAACACTGTAGTGTTAACCCATTGGAAGTACATAAAAGTATACAGGTTTAATAATTATGCCCTCTAAATAATTTGTATTTAAATCATATCTCTCTTCACACATTGTGCTAATGCAACAGTGCAACTGCTGATATAATTTAAAAACCATTAGGTTTTAGTAGAAAACATTGTTTACGGGAAAGCATAGTTTACCGCAATATTAAAATTGTCATTATTTACTCTCCCTCATGTTGTTTTAAAACCTGTATAGTTTTCTTTCTTCTGTGGAACACAAAGTAATATTTTAACAGGGATTGACCGTCTCGGTCACCATACACTTTAATTCATCTTTCATTAAAAAAAAATAAAAATAAATAACATGCAAAGTAAACGATAACTGAGCCTTTCATCCTACCGAATTTGTCATTTTGTGTTCCACAGAAAGAAAATCATACAGGTTTGGATCAACACAAAGTAGAGTAAATGACAACAAAACATAAATATTTTACGAGGTTGTACTTTCATATGACTTTCATACGACTTTCAAATACAATGTTTCTTTTTTTCTTTTTTTTAAAGGACCACTGAAGTTAACTGTCAGTGGGGTGTAAGCAGATTGTACAATAATGTACAAATGTGATTATACAAATTTATACGTTATCCACTGATCTGTTTCCAAAATACAAGATATTTGTCCATATTATGAACAATAGAATGTCCATAAGAGTGTGTCGGGAAATTAATTTACAACATATAAAATTAATTTATATAATCATTTATAATTATATAATTTTTCTTACACAAGTGCATTGCTTCGCTTCAGATCTTTTTTAACACCCCGGAGCCGTGTGGATTACTTGTATAATGGATGAATGCATTTTTTTTGGCATCAAATTTTGGGCTGCCATTTACTGCCATTATAGAGTTTAAATTAACCAGGATTTTTTTTTTAATATCATTATATATATATATATATATATATATATTTTTTTTTTTTTTAAATGTTAATACCTCATTTTCTATAAAAGACTGAAAAGAAGGTTTTGGGTGGACCCAGTCTTAAAAGAACAGAGAGTCTGAAGGGGAGTATGCTAATCTTGTACAGGAGCTAAAACTTTATCATATTCGGTTCCGCACTTACTTTTGAATGTCCGTGGGACAATTTGAGGAGCTCCTCAAGACACAGTGGCACCGCATGTGACGAGACAAAACACAAACTTCAGGGAACCAATGGATCCGGAGCAACTATGTTTTTCCAGTTGAGTCACAATGTAAACATTTAAGTGCTACAGTCATACTGACAACAAGACATTCACTTCCCAAAGTCGCGGACACAATTGGGATTAGAAAAAAATCAACAGGTTTTAACTCAAAAGGTTATGTTATTGTTGTCTGTAGCCTACAGCGATTTGCATGAACTCCCACTGGAGCTGAAATCTTGTGAGAAATGCGATACCTGGCAAAGGTTAATGTTGATTGACTAGAGACATCTGCTGGACATTTTGCCACCTTAGTTTCCTTGAATGTGATTGGTTGAAGCCTTTTCCTTCACCACAAGAGTACAAAAAATCGTCATTGAAGCGTAAAAATTCAATGAGTACTGCATTGTCTTGGAAACAGCACGTAAAGAGTTGTAAGGAGTCGTGAAGAGGGGTTTGCTTGTGTTCATTGCTTAGTCTTAAGCTGCTGGACACTGGAGAGGTAAGACTGAAGGTTTTACTGTGGTGACAAAGTAACTTTATTACTCCCTATTAGTGTACAGCATGGAAGCTTATGGAGATGTAAAAAGGCAGATCGATGTGGTGCGAGGTAAAGTGAATGACCCGCAATGAGTTTAATAAATCTGAATGTCTTTGAGGGATGTTCCACCATCCTTAGCCATTAAGTTGTGTGCCTAAACACCAGTGGCTTTAAAGCTGGGGGTTATACAAGCATATAGACTGTTCTCTCTCGTTTCCTGTCTGTTGCATAGTGGGGCTCTTGAGCTCAGCATTGTGCCATGCTATATCTGTATTTATAGTCACATACATGAGGTTGATAACATTCTTTATAGCTTAATATAAAAACCCATTTCACAACAGATGCTGTAGGCATAATTACTATACCACAGGCTTCTAGAAAGATGTGTGGATTTGTGTAATTTGCTCAATAGCTCTCAGGATATTTAATTCTTGTACAAACAGCTCCATGTAATTATGACCTCATATACCAATTTATGCACCATTGTTTGTCATATTTTCCAGGGACTTATGGGAGCCTGATACTATGTGTCACTATGTTATTCCGTGGGGAATTAATGTAATGAAGAGAGCCGATCTGTAAAAGAGGTTTCACAGCACTATAAGCTCAAGCTACAGCAGAGACAGCAGTGAGCTTATAGAGTATTCCTGCGGCAGTGCCTGTCAGCATACACAAGTCAGTATGTGTTCAAACTATAAAAGGTGCATCCAATCCCATGTTTATTTTATTATAATTATTGTATTTTTATTTGTTGGGCTAGCATTGTATTTAATTTATGTTACATAGAAAAACATTTTGCTTAATAGCATTCTGGTCATATTAAAATGCAACAGTGGATTATGGAATTAAATGATTAAATATGACATAAATGTATCCATGTTGGTATATTCTATGCACTATTCTTTTTATTAATGAACTTTTCCTACCCGATCTGCCTTTTAAAATGCTTTAGTTGTTGTTGCATAAAATCAGGTTGTTTAGTGTTTAGATGATACCACATTAAGTAAATTTTTAAAGTTGATGTAATATGTTTATTTTTTTATTTTTTTTTAGAAGACCATAAAACACAAATGAAATGTTAACTTGACCAACTGGCTGTCATGGCAACATAGAGGTATTTGCAATCAGGGTTTGGATGTGACACATCAGCAAGTTCTGTTCATTCTAGAAGATGTGCTGCCTTTGATTTCTTCCATACATTTTTTGCCCATTTTATGCCATCTCTGAAACTTTTTCTGCCCTGATTAAAAAGCAAATGTGCAATGGCTCGCTGAAATGGCTCTGGGTTTTGTATTCCATGCTCTCTTTCTCTCAAACTCAAACTCTAGATTTACATGGATGCAACTTTTTTTTTTTACTTGTTGTTTGTTGTGTTGCACAAATTTAGGACACAACGCTTTTGTTTTCAGACTCTTTGTGCTATCTTTAGTTATACTTCTCTAATTTAATTAGACAAGCAGTATTCCATGAGGTTTGACATTTATTATAACAACACAGACTTTTCACGGTTTGTATCAATATGCTTGTCTGTGTTCATGGTGTTTCAGAGTTCTGAGTAATGCGGAGTGCAGCTGTGTGATTTTGCCTGGAGTGAAGAGCACTTTTTCAATATTACATTTTTGCTGATTTCTCTATATTCAGGATCACCCTGAGTGGGGTTTCGCATGCCAGTTAGTGTGGAGCAAGTGGAAAATGGAAAACCTGAAGTGGAGCTGGAGGGGTGTTTTTGCAGTAATTGCTCAGTGACAGGCAAAGCTTGATTTTTGGATTCTTTCTTATTTTTGTTTTTCATGAAAAGGTGGCAAAAGGCACTGGACCATTCTAGCTGTATAATCATCAGCCACAATTTGGCCAGAACCTGACTTTTTTTATATGTCTTCAATTTTCAGTTACAGACTTGTTCAATGAGCTGAAGGAGAGTTCTCCTCAACGTCTTTTAAACCAGTTGTGCAGAATGAAGCTACTGAAGTCTCCACTTTTAAATTATTGCAGATATCCTCAAAATCGCTGTTCAAGGTACAATAGCTTATGTCAGTTGCCTGGCAACTGCTGTCATAGCTTTGCTACCGATATGACCATTGAGTAGAAGATGAAAGAAGTTTTTTTTTTTTATTATTACTATTATAAAATTTTAATAGACATTATAAACTCAGTAATGAGACAGATGGGACTTTTTTTAGGACTAAGTAATGCCCTTGTGCTTTACACACGAGTGCCGCCCTTTTTTTAACATTCAGAGAGAACCAAAATTATAAAAATTAATAACAATTATTAGAATAAGGGGCATGACTAAAAGAAGAGTGTAAGATATATTTACACCAAGTGTAAATAGCAACTAGATTCTAGGGGTCTGAGGTCACAGAGGGGTCCTTACCAAGCATCAATATGTGACGAGTTGGGTGTGAGAACGCGTTCTAAATAGCAGCATTTCTTAGCGATCTATTATTTACGCTAGTTTGTTATTTATAAATAGTGTTGTTGTAGATTAAACAGTATGTAATAATTAAGAGTGTAAATGAGTGTAAACCTACCCCTAACCGATAAACACGTTAGACACTTTATTTCCTCTTTTCTAATATTTTATTGAAAAATAATAATGGATTTGAGAGAGTTCGGCAAAAGGCGTATTCGAAGTTCGAACCTTGAGTCGATTTGCATCAAAAATTTCTGCCGTGTGCCTTACCCCTATACTATTGCTGCTGTTTACAAACCAGTGTCTTCCGTCATTTTGTCTGGCCCAATCAGATGTCAGTGCGTGCAGTTAATGTTAAGTTAGTGCAAATATCATTTGCCAACAAGGCGGGTGTAAATAGACACTCTGTATAAACTAACACATGTGAGTAAGTCCTGTGTTTATGTGATTTTATGTGTATTTGTGCAGGAGTTCACATGCATTTGAGGACACTTATATTCTCATGACTGGATGGAAGTATAAGAGAGAGAGTCAAGGTTAGAGAGTAATTAGGTTAGAAAGACTTTTTTTTACACTCTACCGGAGGACGCATTAAGCCTTAGGGGTGGAAAATGATTATGTGGCCTGGCCATAAATGAACTTTGTAATGCAGAAAAAAATACTTAATTTAGACATTACTAACCTTGCTGGTCAAAATCTGTGAAAGTTAGTAAAATCAAAGCCCTGGACCAGTGCACTGTTTGTGATAACTCTGCAAAACTGTCTCTTATAACCTCTGGCTTTATGTCATCTACTTACTGGCTACCAAATCATCTCGTCCTTAATCTATGGTTATTGGTTTCATTTTAGAGCCTAGTTAATTCTGACTTGAAATGCCCTTAATAAAACTGTGGCCTCTAAGATCCCCCTCCACCCCCCATCTCAGTAAATAAGCCATTGATCCGCTGGTGAGGGCTTGCTGCCTAAATAAATATGGCTAATGAATAAATGATGAAAGGAAATTGGATGAGAATGATGAAGGAGGTTCAGAAAGATTGCTTGTTATTGCTATTTTTTTAAAGGGTGGCCATATAGACTGATTTTTGTCTGTCTCAAGTTTGTACTTTTGCAGAAGACAATGGATATTAAAAAATCTGGACTTTTAAATATTTTCAATACTTTGAGCTTTTTTTTTCTGTGTATTTTTTTCTATTCTGTAATCAACATATTTAAAATTAATTATACATATTTGATCATTTTATAGATTATTATAGATTTTACAGTCTTCAATATCACTTTCCATCCAGTTAGTCTTTTGAAAAATCCAGTTATTTAAAGTCGTAACGTAAGTATCGTTTGTAATTAGAATAATGTAACGTAATAGCAACAGATCTTTTTTCCCGTATTGTGATACTAGTGAAGTGTATTATCGAGAAAAGAAACAAAAACGTAAGGCGTGGGCTTGATTCTAACCATCGGCTGTTGATGAAATAGAAGCAGATCTGAATGCAAGCTTAGAGCTGATAGTAAAAAGAGGCAGGGTTTAAACGTACTAAGTGAGTGGAGAAGTCTGGCGTACATCACCAGAGAGAAGTCTAGTCATTTCACTGGAAGATCGATTTAGATGAATAGTGAATTTCCATTTCATGCCAACTTTAATTACGTCATTCTCCATGAAGTGACATCATTTTGACAGAAAATCATCAGCACAAACATCATTAAGTATTAGCAATGCATAAAATGAATCCTGGGAGGTTTTGTGGTATTAGCTGGTTTGTTTCACATATAACTGCATTCTCTTCTGAATTATAAAATCAAAATTTCAGAATGGTATCAAATTAACTCACTGCCTTTTAGCTCCTTGTTTCTACCCAGACAGCAACATAGTGTTGGTCCAGATCCAGCCCACTTATGTATCAGATTTGGCCCGGGTCTGGGCCGACACTATGTTGCTGTCTGGGTATTCTCTGATTTTTCTTGTCATTATATTTCTGAAAGTCTGGTACTGCATATCCTTCTATTTATACAAAACCGTCTTCGCAATACAAGTTTATTTTTGCTTTGTTTATTTTTCTTCTTTCTTTAAACAGTTCCATGGCTCAGAAGGTATACTGCATAACAGGAATGACCCAGCAAATCGATGAAGATCCTCAGTCATTCAGGTCATTGTAGAATACTAGACGTATTGTTTTAGAAGTGGAAAACGTATCCGAATGCTCCAGAATAAATTCCTTAAGATATTCTTAGGCAGAAAATGAAAAAGAGAGGGCAGGTTGCTGCTCTGTCTGTCTTACTCAGAGTGTGGAGGGAATTAGAAGCGATTATGTGACTGTAATTGAATCCCTCTGATATGCAGCGTGGCCATTTCAGTTGCAGCCGTGCGATCGATATGCAAGGCTAATTTAATATTCATTTAATCCCCACCCCCACCCCACCTTTCATGAGCGCTTTATCTATATCCACTGTTTCACTCGCTACAGTTTTTCTCCTCCTCTTTTGCCTCATACTTGCTCCTTCGCTGTTTCTCCAATATGGCGAACAAATGTTTTCACTAGTATTAATTTTGTGTTATTAAATGAATTATAAAAATAAAAAAAAGAAACAAATTCATTAAATAATCATGCCCGTAACTTGTATGCAAATCCGTACTACCAGTTTGAGCTCACACTACACTGCAAAAAACATCCTGTTAAATGCTGCTGCTTGAACAACTAGGCCTACTTCCACATTCTACTTATTACGGCTCACTCAGACATATTATATGAAAGTAGCGAGCAACTACTTTAAAACGGAAGTACGTCATGCTTAGGGATGGGCAACGATCGTCGAATAGTCGGAATCAGGTCGAATATCGAATAATGAATGTGACTATCGTTATCTCCATTACTAAAGAAACTCTTTAGTAATGGAGTAGAAACTCCTAGAAAGGCAGACTGTAACGCATTAGATCCAACCAGAGGGTGTCGCTAAAGTACCAAAACTTCCGCCATACATATTTGTGTGCAATTGCGGTACTGTTTGGCGAAGATTACAGCGGAGAAACACACATAACAGAGCTAGATAATTACTGCCAGGATATATGCCCACCTCTCCACACAGACCCCACTGCAAATATCCCCGCCTGTCAAAATTGGAAAACACATACTTGGGTGTGCCTGCTACATCAGTGCCATCAGAGTGTGTGTTCTCCGCAGCTATGCCGTTATTTTCCTGTCAAATCTCGAGAGCGCATTTTTGTAGCGCGAAAGTACATTAATATAGTGCGCGAGCGCGAATCTCTCTCTGCTCGAGCGCGGAATGCACTGCGAACGCGAATCTATCTCTGCTCGCACTTAAAACGTGTCCAGTGCAATCGCAAATCCCTCCTCTTCGCGTAAAGTATGCGTGTATGAGCACAGACTGTGTCCCGTGCGCTCGCAAAAAGAGAAAATCTCTTTGCGCCCCCGCATTATATTAATGTACTTTCGCGCTACAATAATGCGCTCTCGACATTTGACAGGAAAATAAAGGCATACGCAGCTGGACTAATTGTCAACAGATTGCGCACCCGTCTTCATCCCGAACATGTGGATATGCTCATTTTTTAAAACAAAAATATGGCATAGATAGATAGTGCTAGACTAGACTATGACCACTTACTTTCGTTAATAAAACGAGGTGTTAATAAACGTTCACGTTAGGCTATATTGCAGACAACTGTGTTCCGCTAACCTATAAGCCTAAATCATTTTGGCATAGATAGCACATTTTCGTATGAACATTTCATTTTGATAACAAAACGATGGGTGTAAATGTACAACTATTAATAGAGATTGATTTGTTTAAAGAGTTTGACGTCAGTCATGTTGTAGTCTCATTCCTCCAGCCAAATCATTAATGCTTGAGGCAACATTACGAGATTATCAGTGTTGAAGACTCGAAGATGATTAGCAGTTT
The DNA here is from genome assembly GCA_023029165.1 of Gobiocypris rarus. Classification (NCBI taxonomy): domain Eukaryota; kingdom Metazoa; phylum Chordata; class Actinopteri; order Cypriniformes; family Gobionidae; genus Gobiocypris; species Gobiocypris rarus. The sequence goes on along the minus strand of CM040927.1, from coordinate 27,009,582 downwards.
TTAACATTGAAAAGGTTATAAACAGTTTCCGATAGGCCATCATTTCCATAGACTAAAGACGTGTCTAGTTCAGTCATGCAGGATGCGTTCAGTAAAAAAAAAAAAAAAAAAAAAAAAAAAAAAAAAAAAATATATATATATATATATATATATATATATATATATATATATATATATATATATATATATATATATATATATATATATATATGTATGTAATAATGATGGTGAGCATGTTTCTGGTATTAGGCTTATTGGTGTTATATAAAACGTAATCTTATGTGATGTTCCACGCAGGGATTTCTGGGAATGCCATTTTATTTTCGCTGTAAATTGTTTATTCATAATTTTTACAACATGAATTTGACAGTTTTACTGGAAAAATGTGATGTTAAACTTAGTTTTCACAGCTTTCACAAAATGAGTTCCATTAGAATGTAAGCCTGCCTGTTACAAACTAAACAAACAAAACATCGACTTCTAGAGTCACATGTCATTTCTAAATGTGATGCTTTTGTCTGCAAAAATGTGTCTAATGTATTTGACTTCAATCCTGATGGCTTGTTCGTTCATTCGCGGTTTCATCGATCTGTCCCTTTTGTTGTTTGTCTGCTTCTTTCTGCACCACTCTCTTGCTCTCCTTTTCTTCTCCATCTCCACATCTCCTCCTGTTGTCAGCTTGTGGTACTGCTCAGGGATTACATCCACGTGAGAGAGGACTTCCTCCTGTTTTGACATGGCTATTATTCTAATTACACCACCAAAAGGGACAGGCCCTTCTTTAGTCTTGAAGGGATTGAAAAGTCTCTGAGCACCTTTCCTTTGGGCAAGCAGAGCACATCAATTTCACATAGCGGTCCTTTGAAAGCCCCTTAAAGAAGTCAAAGGCCTCTCTGTCTGTCCTTGCAATTAAAATCAAGCAAAGAAATCCAAGCTTCAATGTCACAAACTTTTTCTCATAGTGTCACTCTGCTCAGATGTGAGCCAAACAGCGGCATAATGGCCTTGCCAGGGTGAAGGGGTGTAAAATACATATTTTATGATCCTGGCTCTTTCTGCAGCTATTATAGTATTGATCTAAGGAGTTTATCAAGTGGACTTTAAACAGCTCTCTCAGTTGGGAATACGTCTAAGACAACAATTCATTCTTCAGTTTTAGATGAAAGGTATGTACGATGGTTTGTTTCCCCTCCAAAGAGCTGTAATAGATCACTTTTTAAACACAATGAAATGGAGAACGGATGACCTCAGTCTGCTGCCATGTGCCTTGTATGTAAGCGTCCAGTTTGGGTTTTGAAGTGTTTTCACTCATTCTTTTCAGCCGTTTTTTGAGGTTTTGTTCAGCTTGCCTTTTTAAATGCTGATGCCATGTTCTTGACCTTGCCCTGACCTCAAGATAAGCTCAATCTCCCTCTCAGGGAAAAAGAGTTGACCTCTGTACACTGGACTTGTCATAGTCTTTACTAAATGTCAGTGAATTGATTATCAAGTAAAGGAGGATGTGACACTCACTGTTGCCTCTCAGCATTCACATTTTTAGGGTTAATAATATCCTTGCGGCTCACTGTCATTACAATTGAACATTCAGATTGATGAATTGTGACTAATGTGTACAATAAGCTTTTCAATTTTATGGAAATTTGGCCAACCAAGCAGTGAAATCACAATTGTGAACATTTGTGCTATGCTGATGTTGGTCTTTATTTAGTCTGTTGAAAATGCCCCAGTCTTAAGGGCAAATCAATTGTGACGTTGCCGGAAGTACCGACCAAGTATTTACAAAGTGAACGTGCAAAGACTGAGTCAAACTGCCTTTACAAAAAAACGTTTTTCTATCCTACCCTACCATCCATAGTTTTTCGTCCTAGCCTATCGTTTTGCTAGATCCTCAGCTGGGATCATATTAGAGCCTTTTGAAGCTGCATTGAAATTACAGTTTGGACCCAATCCACCCCGCTGGACCCCGTTGAAGTCCACTATATGGAGAAAAATCCTGGAATGTTTTCCTCAAAAAAGACAGACATGAATATCTTGAATGACATAGCTATCTTGGGCCTTATCATACACCTGGCGCAATGCAAATCCAGGCTCATGTGACACAGGGTTTTTGCTAGTTTCAGGCCGACGCAGTTATTATTATTATTTTTACGTCTAGCGCCCATGTTGTTTAAATAGCAAATGCACTCGAGCCCATCTGTTCGGCCATGGACGTGCTGGTCTGAATATTAGGTGTGTTCAGGCGCATTGTTTGCATGTTGATATTTTGAGGCAACTGAAAACGACTGTGCCATTGACCAACAAAAACCTGGTCTAAAGTCAATTGTGGAGTTTTTTTTTATTTTTTTAAAGGGAGCGTTAGTAATATGTGCCTATAGGCGGGTGCACAACGTCGTACACTAAAATAATAGTTCAATAAAAGGATTACAGTGTAAAGAATTATTATTGTGTACAGGGTATTGGTAAAAATGCCTATGTGTTATAATGATTAGTCATTGTATGCATCAGAATTACCTATTTGCAGTAATGAAGAATGCAATTGGCTACTTATTTAACCAATTGTGGCAATACACATTTTGTTAAACTGACTTGTCAGGTTGAGGGTGTCTGTATTCCGCCATGTAAACAGCATTCCACCATGGTGCAAGCACAACTGACTTTTAAAGCCACGTTACGCCCAAAACACATCCATTACTCATTAAGAGACTAGGTACAACAATTTTGGACCATGCGCCTGAACTGTTTTTTTCTGTTATTGAACTAGCAAAATTGGATTTGGACACGCCCTAAGTGCACCTGCGCGTCAGACCATGCGCTCAGATCGTTAAAATAGGGCTGATTGTATTTATTCTCTGCAGCTAATATATTAGTGCCACCATGTCTAAGGCAAATTCTTGTTTCTATACAATTTAAGTCATGATGAATCTGTAATTTTTACTGGAAGACATCAAGGTAAAAAAAAGGAAGTAAATAAAAAATCAACATAGACAAGGATGAATTATTCACATGCATTCACACTATAACATGCATTTGCAAAATAGATTTTCATCCCGACTTTGAGATATAAAATATCAGAGGATTTTATTTGAGAGTAAGCACTTCTCAAAAAATAATATTAAAATAAGAATTTACATATTAATGAAAGTTAACTAACAGTTGGCCTAAGTGGTTGTCAAAAAGTCTGATGTTAGTTAAACATTTCTCATTTTTTAATTTGAAAATAAAATGTAAAAAAAGAATCAGTGGTCCTCAGTCTTGGTTCTGGAGTACCCCAGTACTGCACATTTATTTAACAATTACTCTTGAATTCTAGGCTCCAAGATCCAAGATCTAAACTGGGTTTGTATAAGGAAACATTATAACATGCAGAACTGTGTACATTTATTAATATTTTAGGCTAAATGAACAATACATGCGCAACACATTGACAACAGACAATTACCAAATATATCCATGCATCCTTAAGGTTTTTATTTATTTATTCATATTGCATTCTTGTTCTAACATTCTAAAATGATGCTTATTTGTATTGTATTTTTGTGTTTTTTATATATATACATATATATATATATATATATATATATATATATATATATATATATATATATATATATATATATATATATATATATATATATATATATATATATATATATATATATATATATGTGTATGTGTGTGTGTGTGTGTGTGTGTATTACTCACTGTATATGATAAAGGATAATTAGAAGTATTTAACTGTAATATTATTGAAGTTTAAAATAGATTTATAGAATTCAATTAATGTCCAGCCACAGGTGTGTGTCTGCATTCACTGTTTCGCGATTGCTTCAAACGTGGCTCATTAAATCAGATTTTAGACTTTTAGTAATATTAATGACTCATTGCTCCCAAATACTGAGACTGAATGAGACATTTAGCTTGAAACATAATTTTAAAAAAGCCTCATGCTGAGTCAAATATGACTGCATAAAATGTTTTAATTATTTAGTGTTGAAAGAGACATTGTGCTATAAAAATAATGAAGGCTCCCCTAATGCAGTCCTCATAAAGCACTGATACAGATATGGGCGATTTTGCTTCGCAGGCCAGAAATAAACTGGTTTTATATGCAGCACAAATATATGAGGGAGAGAAAAGAACAGAGCAGATAGTGAAGGTGGAGGAGTTCTTCGCATGACACTAATATGATTGTGCCTTACGGACACATCTCCTTTACTGGCATTTGGGAATGGATATAGAAATGTTCTGCTGTCTCTTTTTAAATGCTTTACTGTCTCCCTCTTTATCACACTTTTTTCTCCTTGGACTGTTTGCTGGGGGCAGTCTGCTATAAAGTTGCATCACTCATCAATTTTAAAAAACTTCAAGATATAAGGTTGGGAATCTTTTTTTTGTTTCCCCTTCCCCACCCAATCACAGACAGATTTGCTGACGCCAGAGCATCACATTTTTTCTTGATATGAGCCTCTTATACAATATCAGATTTTAGGGACGTATTCCACGTCTCTCGGGGGTGAAAGCCAACTCAAAGCTTCTGTTTTTCTCCCCTGCCACTTTATCATTCCTGGAGATTATATTTGTTGGAAATTAAAATCTTTGAAAGAAGTAGCATCAGAAAGCAGGAAATGAATCTGGAGGAATTCTGGTTGTATTCACAACTCTGTTCTATCTCCAGACTTTTTAGTTAAATTCAAACAGTAAATCAGCTACAAAAAAGCACATGAATTAGTATGAGAATAGTGTTGCTATTGGTGCTGTGTAGACTAATCAAATAAATATATCGAGGCTGGCTCTAGCAAGGTTTGTGGTCCTGTTTAAATATTCATGTGCTCCTAAACAATATGACACCCGCCGCTGCTCTCTTTTTTCTTTTCTTTTTGTCTGAATTGAAAATATCCTTTAGTTTGAATAATTCAGCATTATTTGTCCGGTGAATTGATTTTTAACGCAGCTTTTTACAGTGTCCATGAAACAAAGTCTTGGAAAACATTCCTTGTGTCTGCTGGTGACTCCTATTGATTGGAGAACAAGGGAACACCACAGATCTTTCACCTCCCTACTTCCTTCTATCCGCTTGTTAAGTCGTAACGTAAGGAACGGCGTTTCTGGGTAAAAGCCTCGACTCGTTTCACTTGAGAATGCCATCGACGGCCGATTATGAAGGCTATTTATTCATAATAAACATCAAAATTTTTAAAAGTTAAACACTTGAAATACTTACAGTCGACACAACAGTCTCTGTGCTCACAGTGTCACAGACATTAATATTTGAATGAATTATAAAAGATGAATCACTGTCTGGCCATCTGGCCATTTATTATTATTTTTTTTTTAGTATTACACCACATTGTGTGTGTATATTAGCACCGTTTGTTGTTTTTCTTGTGGTATGAGAGAGAACGTTTGGACCCGGAAGCGCTGCCGTGTGACATCAGACTTAACAACCGGATTATGATGTTATATTATAAAACATTTAAATAAAGAAGCAATGACTTCAGGGTGCCCGAAGGCCAACACTTATAAATTAAACAGGTATAAATTACCTCATGGACAAAACAAAATTACAAAGAAACTTCCCTTTCTCCCTGATCACTAACAAAGTCGACATAAATGGCAGGGCACCCCTACGCTTCTAAAACATGAAATTAACCCAGCTAAATCATCATAATCAATTGAACATAGTCAACTGCAGGGTTTGGAATCTGTCGACAAGAGAAGACACACGGAGCTCTTCACGGCTCAGGGCTAACGCCAGAGTAAGCTCCACATCTTCGTTTAGCGCTGCCCTTTTAAAGCGGTGCATCAGTAGATCCGCCAATCAGGCTCCTCCAACGACAGCCAATCCCTGCACACATATACAAAGAGAAGAGAAAAAAACACACAAAAAAACGGATACCAAGGATCGTAACAAGACAAACCTGTAATGTCTAATGTAGAAACAAAATAATTTGATCTTGTCTTTACGATAAAACTCTCTGGGTTCCAAAACAATTCTGGACCCCACTATCTTTACTGTATGAATAAAAAAAAAATTAAAAAGTAAAACATTTTCCACAGGAGAAAGAAATATGAGGCTCTCTTTCATTGCTGCATTTTTTTACAAGCAAATCTGTATTGGAGCATGTAAAATTTTTGGAAATGTTTAATGCATATGGATTTATCAAATCATTGAATGAATCCACTAGGAAAAACATTGTTTATGGTCGATTTGAAGCATTTACTTTGTTCACTTGGGAGAGCACAGCAAGCACTGAATCATCCTCCAATTTTGCCCTTGATTACATTTCATTGTCTGTTCGCATAGTTTCCTTCCTGAGCACAATCCCTTTGTTCTACTGTTTGTTAGTGCTCAGCCAGGCAGTGAAAGGAAGATGTTCCTGCTGTTTATGTATCATAACTATATCTAGAAGTATGACTGGAAGGTGTCTGAGATGTGACACAGGGGGTATTCCTCTACCCCTTCCACCAGACTCCTGTGTCTCTCAACTCTCCTGAAACAAAAGGCAGAATCCTTAAAGAAAGAAAGGTTTCCTGTTAGGTTAAAAACAACATCTGCTTGAGTCAGCTGACAGCACAGGTGTTTAAAGTGACAGGACAGGAATCTGTTTATCACTTGTCCTTAGATGATTACAGTTTTGTTCTTGGTCTCTGTATTTTGTTTCTAAAAACAAAACGGCATACTGCAAAACTTCTGTGGCCCATCAGTAACGTTTTTCCACACCAAAAGTATGTATGTATGTGCAACCCATTCTCACTCCCAAGGCATCAAAATCCGAAGCATGGTCAAGTGCCTTCTGCGTCACAATGAAGACGCTAAAGGTGCCCCTAGGCATCACTATATCGACACGCTGGGTACTCCATTCATTTCAGTTGTTTGTCCAATGTGTCAGATCAAGATGCATTTCAGTCTTTGCATTTGTAAAAGCAGACATGATTGTATGAATATGTGTATAGTGCTGATATATATACACTGATCAAGCATAACAATATGACCACTGACAGGTGAAGTGAATAACACTGACTATCTCTTCATCACAGAACCTGTTAGGCAGCAAATGGACATTTTGTCCTCGAAGTTGATGTGTAGAAGCAGGATAAATGGACAAGCGTAAGGATTTGAGCAAGTTTGACAAGGGCCAAATTGTAATGCTAGATGACTGGGTCAAACATCTCCAAAACTGCAGCTCTAGTGGGGTGTTCCCGGGCTGCAGCGGTCAGTATCTATCAAAAGTGGTCCAAGGAAGGAACAGTGGTGAACCGGCGTCAGGGTGGGCGGCCAAGGCTCATTGATGCACAAGGGGAGCGAAGGCTGGCCTGTATGGTCCGATCAAACAGTCAAGCTACTATAGCACACAGTGCTCAAGAAGTCTCAGAATACACAGTGCATTGCAGTTTGTTGCATATGGGGCTGCATAGCCGCAGACCAGTCAGTTTGCCCATGCTGACCCCTGGATAGCATGCATAGACTAAAAGCTCCAGTAGTGGGCACATGAGCATCAGAACCGGACCACGGAACAATGGAAGAAGGTGGCCTGGTCTGATGAATTACGTTGTCTTTTACATCATGTGGATGGCCAGGTGCACGTGCGTTGCTTACCTGGTGAACACATGGCACCAGGATGCACGATGGGAAGAAGGCATCCCATGCACCCTGTACCACAAAATGAGATTTCTTGCTTTCCCTTTGGAAGATTCCTTCTCTGTGCACTGCACACATCACTTTGTATTTTCTACAGCATCTTGCATAGTTAATGCAACAGTTACCTGCCGTCCCGTAACTATGGCAACAGCAATGTGGGTAATGACTTTAGCATGCTACAAAGGAGCTAATATTTTAGCCCGAGCATTAGCCTGCTTAAGCTGCTTCTCATTACATTACATTAGAATTCTCACGCTTAATGAGAGCCTGGGTGCTCCTACAACGCTAATCCACTTTCATGCCATCTCTCCCTGGGTGTCAAGTACTGACAGCTTCCCCTATTTACACGTAAATCAAAACATCAATTAATCCTAGTAATTAACAGGCCCCTCTGCAACAATGCTGCCTCTCAGCACACCATCACAAATCCTCAGCACGCTAAACCCCCACAGACAAATGCAAATAAAACCCCTCCTGTGGCCCGAGAGGTCATAGTTATAGGAGGATTTATCTGTCTAAATCCTCAGTCACTTGCTTGACCAGAGAATTCGCTTTGTATCTTCATCTCTACCAATCAGCACAAGGCCCGTGAACTTCCTCTCTGGGGACTCACAACTGTCCTCCATTATACTTGCTTTGACTGATTGTTTGGCCTTTACGACTGTTGCCATGACAACTACAAAAGCAACTACAAATCATAATTCTGTTGAAGGGCTTAACCTGTAAATGGACACACTTTTCTGTCATTTTTTACTTTCTGCGTACTTTTTCGTTAAAGTAGTAGAACATTCTATATGCTGATTTTTTTCTTCTTCTTTTTTTGTCAAGGCTGATGCTCAGAGACGAAAACACAACAGTGAATTTCTCTGACATGAAGGAGCTGTGTATATAAGCAGAGAAGATCCCCGTACTGCCTATTTGCATGTAAATAGATACTTAGTTCTAAAACAGCAAAGGGGATATTTCCAGAGACCTGCGGCACAAAAAAAGCATATGATTCCCTCCATGGATGTAATTTATGATGTATTATGATGGATTCAGAGAGTGCTAAGCAAGCTACCACTCTTACATGCATAATGTTATGTCTGTGATTGGGTGATGGGTTTATATGTGTTGAATCTCATAACTTGACAGTTATGTTATGCCCTGTAGCTTCGGATTCTTGATTTAAATAACCAGATAATAAAGAATAATCTGACTGGTATGGAATCCCATTTCGACTTGAGATGATATATATATCAAAACACGGCTTCACAAAGCTTTGGAGTTTTATGAATCAGCGTATTGATTCGGATTATGTGTCAAACCGCCCAACTGCTTAAATCACATGACATTTGCGATCCGAACCGCAGATTCGATACACTGATTCATAATGCTCCGAAGCTTCATGAAGCAGTGTTTTGAAGTGTTACTAAACAATATGTCCTTTTAGATACAGTGTATATCCTTGTATAGATCTATAAGATGCAGTATAGATCCCTGTGCATGCTGAATGTGTGTCATTTAAAGCGAATTGGCTCATAATACGGATGGTGTCCTCATTTACAGCTACAAATCTCATCTGATTGACTTGTTGAAGCTGATAAGCACGTTATTGGCTGTGTAGTGATCTGTGGCCTCTGAGTTCTGCGACCACTGACATCATTAAGGTGTAGGAACAGCTCCTTTTCAGATAAAGGGGACAGTAACAAGATGGTCGACACATTTCTTGAGGCTGATTTGTCGATAGAACACAGGCTATATGGTACAGAGGTTGTTTCCTTGGTAACCAGGTGGCGAGAACAAAGAGAGGGAAATATCAGTAGAGCCGATAGTCCAGTGGCCTGTTAGGACCAGAGAAGAGTACAGCACACTAATGAAGCAAAGCTTAAATGAGGTGATTTGGTTTACATATTAAGTCAGCTGCAAATGAGAGTAAAATTGATCGGAAATTTGAGAAAATATGATTTATACAATTGCACACATGGAAAACAAAAAGAGGAATCCGCACACCAAACAAATTTAGAGTTCAAGGTCCATTGAAAAGTTGCATTTTACGAAATATCCTCAGATATAACAACAGAGAGTACCAAAGTGCACTGTGCAAAAAGGAAACGTTTTAGCTCATGTTGGACTATTTTCATTGCTAAAGTGTTTACAGCATTAGTCAACGGCATTTATACATTTCAAGGCACTAATTACACTAAAATACAAATACACAGAAACACACACACATATGTTGGGTTTCTATGTTTTATGGGGACTTTTCAGACATGATGACTTTAGACGGTATGTTCCCATAAACATAACCCTCACCGAAAACGTACTGCATTTTTAGATTAAAATGATTTCCTGGGGGACCAAAAATGTCAATAACAAAAAAAAATATTATTACTTTCCTAGGGTAGGGTTACTATGTAGGGTTTACCAGGAAACCACCCACACACACACACTGTTTGGATTGTGTCTCTTTTGTCTCTTATGCTCTAAAACTACAAAAAATATATATAAATACAGAATATAAAAATACAATAAAAGGTTATAGTGATATTTTGACATTTTATTTCAATTAAAAATTGTACTGTTTTCTATTTTGTAAAATGTAATTTATTATTGTGATGACGAAACTGAATGCATGATCCATTTTTAAAGATTTCTTTGAGAATATAGTAAAAACTGCATTAATTTTACTTTTATTGTCACTTTTGATCAATGTAATACATCCATGCTGAATAGGAAATATGAATCAGTTTATTTCAGAAATGTTTTAATAATATACTGAGATTTGATACTATATAATATATATGAATATATAAATATATAATACAGAAAGAAAGAAAAAAAAACGAATTCAAGTTAAGTCTGTCTTAGATTAAATATAAATTAAAAACTCAACAGAGCAACCTTTTAATTGCTTTCTTCCTACTGTTGTAGTGCAGAGGTTTTAAAAGCTTTTTACACCAAATTTAAATAATTGGCTTTTGTATTGTTGCTCTACTGAAGCCAAAACAAATAATTAAAGCATTATCTAAACAATACATTTAGTTTGCTTTCACTATTTATTTAGACTTCAGACTAAAGCCACACACATGCTACAGACAGTGCTAGGTTTTTCACTTTGGATGGCAGAAGACTATAAAAGACTTGGAGGGTCTAACATCCTCGAAACCAAGCCTCAAAACACTTGGCCTGACATTCAGTGGGGATTCTGTGGCCTTTCGGAGTGTTTGGCTGGGGCTTGCAAGTCCAAAGCCTCCTCCAGTCATCCATTACATTTGAGAAGGGCTGGAAATCCAGCTAAGGGGCAGCAATAGGACTCTGAGCTGCTTAGAGAAACCAGAATCTCCTTCTGCTACTTCAGCTGCAAAATGGGCAGTCTGAGATTCACAACACGCTGCTAACAGATGCACACAAACACTCACATAAAATTTTATACAGAGTGCCAGCTTGATCATTTGTCAAAACTTTTACTCCACCATTTGATTAAACTATTACACTTTCATTTTACTGTATTTTTCATTAAACTTTTATACTACAGTTGGAACATATTTTGAAATGGATACCAATAAATGTTGCTTTTAAAATATGTAATCATCATTACTAGCAGCAGAAACCTGGCAGCTCCATTAGTTCAGCCACCCACATCAATACTGAGTTCATAGTGTTGTGCTCATAAAGGACATTTATAGGGGTAGTGTTAGTCACTGTCTGTTGGATAGCCTGGGAATGGGAAACGGTCATGTAAAGCACTCACGTGATTCTACAGAGCTTCTTATCGGGCAGAGCCTCCACTGAAAGCAATCAGGCCATTTATTATTTAATTAAACCTGGCTAAGGTCATGCTAGATCATTAGACAGAAGGTTATTTCAAAGAACAAGTGAAGAAGAATCTCCTCGGGGATACAGAAAGGCCAAGGAGAAACCATGAGCAAATGAACCTCGGCAGATGAATGTAATATATTTTTTTTTCAAGCAGACTTTGGAAGACAGGACCGTCAGTTTTAAGAATGCAACAAAAGAATCAGACTTGATGTGCTTTATGTTCTGAGCTGAGAGGGAACATGCCTACCAAGGGCAGTTTCATCTAGGTATCAGTCAGGGAGAATAAACATTGGTCAGCACTCTTTTATTTGCTCTGTCTGCTCACCTTAGTCTATTTGAAATAAAAAGGCTTTTGATTAAACAGTTGAATTACCATAGAACGTTGTTCTTTCAACCTTGTTTATTTGTTTTGAAGGTTACAGCCTTCATTTTTGCCCTCTGCCTTTCAAAGTTCTCTATGTAATTCCCAAAGCACAGGTGAAACCAGCCTTCCTTTTTTTATCCTGATGTAAATCTATGTATGTTCAGCACTTTCTGGAAATGTATTAATATGGAATCCACTAGTGGTATATGGTTGATTGGCGTGTTCTATATGTTGCTATCAATCCAATGGCAAAAATCTCTCAACCCTCTGGTTTTTGCTTTGTCATAAGGGTTTTCGAGTGTAGATTCATGTGAAACGTAATTTTAGCAATATAGCTGCAACATAAAATGTAACAAATATGAAGGGGTCTGAATACTTTCCAAATGCACTGTAGACATATAGATCATGTCATTATTAAACCTTCTGCTCATTGCAGAGGTGTCAAATAACGAAGTACAAATACTTCGTTACCTTAATAAATAGAAATTTTGGGTATCTATACTTTATTGGAGTAATTATTTTTCAGCCTACTTTTACTTCTACTCCTTACATTTTTGCGCAATTATCTGTACTTTCTACTCCTTACTTTTTTTAAATAGCCTCGTTACTCCTTTTTTTAGCTTGTTTGTTAAAAAAACTATGCAGATAAATCGCGTCATCCGGATAGTGTGAATTTGACTGTGGTTGGATGAGAAGAAGTGTAAACATATACCATTCCAACACCCTATTGGTTACTACGAGATCCATCGCGCCGCAAATGGTTCAGAGCACAAATCACTCACGGTGTTGCCAGATTGGGCGGGTTCCGCGGATGAGCACGCACGCGTTCAGCCAATCAGCGATCAGCAGGCAGACGCGCTCATTCAGATCATGACAGCCAGGTTTTTAGCGCGATAACTCCGTATAGCTGACTGTATATTCAAGAGATCGCTATGCTAAAGTGGCATATATATATATATAAGTAGGCTACAGTAAGCTGTATCTACAGTAAAGAGTGGGAGAGTGAACCAACTCTCAAAGCGAGGATTACACCTGTGACTCGAAGACTCTGTATAAATATAATCATGACTCCTGTCCATCATCATATACACACTCAGGACATCTGCAACCCCAACAGCTGCTTAAAGAGGTTAGAATCAACAATTCATCAGCTTTGACTGGGCTAAGTGTTCTACTTCACGAATGTACTGTCATTTTGTCAGAGCAAAGCTAAAGCGCATTGTTGTTATTTTTTTATTTGCGGATTATTGTACAGTATCGCACATTTTGGCAGCGGTGTGTTAATAACGTGTGAAATGCCTGTCAATTACGGTGCTTTTTCCGATCTTTTATATTAGGCACTTTTGCACTTAAAGTGGCTAATTCAATGATATTACATTATTTTCCCAGTTAAAGTTTTTTTTTTTTTTGAGCGGGCTGATTTTGGTGAGCTTTGGAGCCCTGCATGGGCTTCAGTTCTAGGCCCTAGCCGGTCCGAGTCCGACTGGAGCCTGTGTTTAGTTTGTTTTTGAATCCTCCTTATGACACACTGCTGCAGTCATTGAAACAGTTCAGCTTTGTTTTTAATGTCAAAGTAGTTATATTTCGTTTCGTTTCTTTATTAAGTTCATTTAGAAAAATGTTTGGATATTTTTAGTTTTTTTAAATTAAAGTTTTTATTTTTTAAAGTGACAACCAAGCAGTTAGCGCGATCGACAGTGAGTTACACAATCTAAACAAATAAAATAAAAATAAAACATGCTGGTTGTCTTACCTTACACCTCTCCGGGAAAGGAATAGCTATAAATCGATCTGTGAGTTCACCAAAAGATATGAGATATGAGACCAAAGATTTTATTCATAATCATCTCATTTCAAGATCAAAGACCGCAATATGACAAAAAGCGAGCTAAGCACTAGTAAGATCATTTAGTCTCATTCATTTTATTGAAGATGATTATGAGTGTGTCTCAATCTGATCCCTAGTTCAGTAGTCAGGGCACTGATCTGGGATCAGCCTATTGACTTATGTCCTGATCAGTGCCCTGACTACTGAACTAGGGAGCTGATTGAGACACACGCCATGTGTTTTTGAGCATCTAAGACTTATTTTTAGTTTCACTATGGCCGTTTGAGTGTTGAGTGTAGGCTACTCATTTGTGGCGGCGCATGTTGCAGTAACGCCCGTCGGATCTGGCTACAAAAGCCTATAACACGCTCTCACTCGTTTATCTTTTAACAATTTGCCAGGAGTGAAATTTACATATGTGGTTTAAACAACCAGATGCATTTATACTTGTCCAGTTTTGTCTGAAATGTTTTGTAGACCACCTTCTGAATTGGTTTGTTTGAGTGAACGCTCCTGATACTGCTGCTGGCGCAGCCCGGACTCTGAACACTGTGTGAGTCAGTTTTGACAATCGCCTATATCGCCTAATAATCGCCTAATAGCCTATCATGGTCTCATGCTGTTTCCACCAGCGCAGCACATCTCTCACTGTTTCTTTTAATTACTAAAATAAATATAAAATGAAGGAGAAGCCTAAAAGGGCCCGAAGCCAGGCCTGCGTTTGAGGTATGACATGAAAATTGGCCCAAGCCCGGCCATAGGGCGTTAAAAAGTCGGGTCCGTCGGGTTTGGCCAGAAATGTAGGGCTCTAAATCGTCGACCCAATCTAGCAACACTGATTACACATGTAGCCTACATTTACATTCCAAAAAGGTAATTGATAACATGCCCCGAAGTTTAATGTTTTGCACCATTACAATACATATAGGTAACTAGTCATCATATCTTCCGCTTGATGAAACACATGTTAATGCTCAGCAGTACACATATATGGTATATTTGCATTGTACTAAAATGCATTCATTTTCAATGGGTATATATGCGGCCTGAACAGGTAACCTAGTGCATCCCAAATTTTTCAACATTAATATTTTATTACAACATTATAGTTTTTGGCCTTTAGAAAAATGCTTTTTGAGGAGGTGGGGTAGTGCACTATAGACCCTGTCTGTAATGCACTGTAGGCCCCTGCGGCCTAAGCTTTTGTCCTTAATGGCATTTGTTCTCCTTACATTACTTTTACTTTTATACTTTAAGTAGTTTTAAAACTAGTACTTTTATACTTTTACTTAAGTAAAAGCTTGAGTTGATACTTCAACTTCTTTAGAAGTATTTTTAAACCCTAGTATCTATACTTCTACTTGAGTAATGAATGCGAGTACTTTTGACACCTCTGGCTCATTGTTATAGTTGTTATTATTTAAATTACAGACAGAGTTTTAGTGGCAGTGAGCAGCCCTATATAAGCTGCTTTTTAATACCGGTCTAATTGTACTTGCTGGCACTTCTCCCAAACATTCTTTACTATAATATTTCGAAAGCCACTGAAAAGGAATACATTTATTGGCAATAAGTCCCAGGCATGCAGTGTAAATTACCTTTGATACATCTGCAAAAGCTCCTAAAAGGCTTAGATATGAACATATAAACACAAGCTTTTGGAATTAAATTGGAAGCAATTGATGGGTAACAGGAAAAAAGAAAATGAAAAAACATTTCATTTTATGTGCTTAAAGTTCTATCTTTCTCTGAACTAGCATCTGCTCTGGACCACCTGTGAAGACAGTGCTGCTCATGCCCATCATGTCTGTAAATGAACATCGAAAAAAAGGTCACAGGCATGTCCATTAAAACGTGTGTGGTTCTGTAAACCAGGGGATTTCAAACCTGTCCTGGAGGCACCCCAGCCCTGCACATTCTGTATGTCTCCCATATTTAACGCTTCAGGTCTAGCAGTTTCTCATAATGAGCTTGTGTGTTGAATCAGGTGTGTTAGATAATGGAGACATACAAAAAGTGTAGTACTAGGGGTCCTCCAGGGCAGGTCTGAAAACCCCTGCTGTAAACTCTACATTACAAAACCAGGGTAGAAAATAGCCTATTACTTATTCATCATGATATTTTTGAAAGTAAAAACCACACAAACATCATGCGTTGACCTCAGACAAAAAAAGTAAAAAGCCAGTTCATGACACCTTTTAAATAGCCAAATTAAAACATTTAAATAAAAAATGTATTTAATTAAAAGTACTTTAAACATAAATTAAGTTTATAAATATAAACGTACTTGTTAAAAAGAGGTTAAGGTCATTTTGATATGGTTTATTCCTCACATTTCGAATGCAAATAGTCTCCGTTTAACTCAGTGTTTCAGAGTCACTTCAGTGTTTCAGTGTTGACTAGAGCCAGAGGCTCTTAGTGTTTGTTTACATTTACTTTTAGGTTTAATTATTGAAGATGCTATATCCTATTCTGTTTATATCAGGTCTATAATTTATGTATCTGCATATTAGGACACTGCTGGTTTTAAGCATTAATTGTCCTAAGCATGTTATTTTAGAGCTTTTTGTAATGTCTCTCTCTCTCTCTCTCTCTCTCTCTCTCTCTCTCTCTCTCTCTCTCTCTCTCTCTCTCTCTCTCTCTCTCTCTCTCTCTCTCTCTCTCTCTCTCTCATGACTTGTCCACTCATGATGTTTCTTTTAATCATATCAAAGCCAGAGCAGGTAAACAGACTGGGTGCTCAAAGCTCTAGGGAGAGACTCCTTGTCCCAGATACTAGAGCTGCTTTCACTTCTTTATCTACAGACAGACGCTATATAAATGTGTGTAGATAGTGTGTACCAAAGTGGAGTCCTCATTGTATACTCTGCTTGGGAAGTGTTAAATCACAGCAAAAAAAAAAAAACGTATCAGCCATTGTGCATGTCCTCATTCCTGATGTCAACACATGAGCTGCAGTAAATATAAGTGTGGAGCAGTATGTATTTGATTGCATTACCAGTACCAGATGTTCACCGGCTGTTCTAGAGCTGCAATAATGAGCATGGTATCAGCAGAAGGGGAGACTCGTGCCCACTCAAATGGAGTGGATCACCAACAGCAGACCGCCCACTTCAGGACCAGAGCAGATTTTGAACGGAGCTATTCCAGATAGCAAACCCCCGCACAGTTGGATCCATCTCGCTGGCGACCAGTCTAACCTTGTACATGTTTATTTCTATCATTGGAGCCATATTTTCAATTTTAAGCAATTTCTCACTTTGATATTCTCCAAAAAGAAAATTAAGTTAGAATATGAAATTGTATGGTCTCGGGATGCTCTTTGGGGATTTAAAATTGATCAAAAATGCCATGACTAAAAGAAGATTCTAAAAAGATGCATTAAGATCTAAACATACAAATAGTTTGTTACAAACAAACAGCATTTATTTAAATCTTTAGAAATAGAAGTCTTTTGAACATTTGTAAATGCCTTTTTTACTTTTATTTCTTAAAGTAATTTATTTATTTGTATTTATTTATTTTTGAACGGTACGTATTTCAGTGAATAAATCTTGAATCTATTTTATTTTTCTTATTCTGTTGATTTATTGTTGTAAATCTAAATTGAATAATTTATCACTGTAAAAAGTGATAACAGGCAGCTGCCATTTTTCTATACATTTTGTCTTGTGTAACTTCATGTATGTGTATATTGATTCAGTGATTTTAATTCATATTTTTGAGTTCAATAATACATTTAGATGTTGCCTCATGAAGCATATTTTTTAGGTTTAATGCATTCAGACATTTAAAAGAAAGTTAGCACACTACATGATAAGTAACTTGACAAGTGCTTCATGATATTCTTCTGAATGTTCATGATGTCAACCCAAACTCCGTTCTCCTGACCCATGTGACAGCTGCTGCTGAATCAGTCTTACATGCAGTGTGAGTGCATTCGGACAGATGCAATTGATTTTTCAGAAGGGCATTTGTTTCTGATGGTTGTCATGGTGGATGCCTCTCCATCAGGTATAAAGGTAGACATTTTCCCATCAACGGGAGATTCATTCATGCCAAGCTTCTCTCTGTTTTTCTGTCAGAGAGACTCGAGTCTTCATTTCATCAATACACAAGCTGGCTTGTGAGTTGTGTAAGTTCCTGGCTCTAGTTAGGTAATGAGAAATACTCTATTTTCTCTCCCCCGCTCTCTCGCCATAGGCATCTGTCAGTGTTGGAATGAACAGGGACTCATCAGTGGAGTTCTCCCCTCTGAGGCCTGTACTAACATGGCCAGATGGAGCCTGTGCTCACTTGGCACCCGCCAAACCAGCACCCAGGCAATATGCAGGGAACTCAAGCATTTTATCCCCCCACTCTCCTTCTCTTTCTTTGTCTGACACACACACACACACACACATACTTTTTACTCTCCCACGTATTTCTTTCCCATCCGTCCTTCATCTGTGATGTTGGTTTACTACACCTCTGAACAGTTGCAGTTCAAAGGCTTATGTGAACTCATGGGACCCCTGCAAGACAATTGCCTTTGTGGCAACCTAAGCTAGTAGCCATACTGTAAAAAGCATTTTATACCATATGGAGATTTACTTAATTTAAATAGAGAGCAAAACAGAGACCAGAGTTAAGATGTGGTTACAACTACACAGCCCAGCCTATATAGCGTTGATAATGGGAAGCAGGCTATTGTATGTGGCCTAATTTGCACGAATAAGCTCGCCTTTACTTTTGCTTTTTGATTCCTGATCGCACGTATTCTGTGTATAGAGATCGGCAGAGTGTGCATTCTACAAGATTTGTAGATATTTATCAGACGCTCAATCAGATTCTTCACAAATCCTCCGCCATTGTCCTGTCAATCCTCTCACCTTAATCTCGTCACGTGATCAGTGAACTGTGATTCCTGCTGCAGCTCAGATGCAGTCGCACACAGTCCAGTGCAGGGTTATTAACTCAACGAAATGCATACTATATGAGAATAATCCGATATTTATACTACCTAAACCTAATATTACGACTTATATCTGCACAAAATGTTGCTAATGCACAAGCGGACTTGACTGTGCTGGTCAGAATGTGTAATGAACAGAATGTGTATGTGTCCTGTTGTTTAAAACAGTGCACTGAAGCACAACTAAACCCAGAAAATGTACAATGTTTTATTACAATAGTGTTCTCATTTCAGTGTTATGTATATGACAGGCCCAGTAGTTATTAATATTGTGCATTTCTTTAATTAACTTTAATTAACTCAACCAAATGCATCCAATATGAGATTCATCAGATATACACAAAAGAAACATATTACAACTTACAATGCACATGCGAACTTGATTGTGCTAGTCATGGTGTAACTCATTCAACAAACGCACTGAAACGCAACATTCTTTTACAATCGTCTTCTCATTTTGTATGACAGATTTGTGCTGCACATGTTGCACTTAACTATATTTTACTTTTTCAAGTGATTGAAAATCATATCAAGCATTTAAACCCATCATGGCGGACAGTGTGCATCTGAAGTGTCTCAGCTGAAGAAAATAATACTTAATCTATCGGCTAGAATATATCGGCCAAATTTTCTTATCGGATTGATAACGATAACATAAAAAATGAGCATTTATCAGCCGATATATTGTGCATCCCCAACTACCAAAGTAATTAATAATTTTATTCACAATGCATTCAGTTGATTAAAAGTGACAGTAAAGACGTGTAATGTCTCTCAAATAAATACTGTTCTTGAACATTACAATCATCAAAAATTCTTGGAATTTTTTTTTTGCCAATATTTTTGATTTTTTACAGCACAACATTGTACATTAATTGTTTCTTGAGCACTAAATCAGCTTCTTAGAATGATTTCTGATGGATCATGTGACACTAAAAACTAGAAAAATGATGCTGAAAATTCATCTTAGCCATCACAGGAATAAATGACATTTTAGAATATATATCAAAACAGAAAACAGGTATTTAAAATTGTAATAATATCTCACAATATTACAGTTTATAGTATATTTTTTTATACATTTTTGGTCTTGGAAAGCATAAGAGACTTCTTTCAAAAACATTAACAATCTTAACCAATATTTTGAACAGGAATGCACGATGAAACGATAAACACCTTGATTGTGGAGAGTTGTATTGAATTTGGCTTGGTTGCAGAGATTTTCTGTGTACAAGCCAAGGCTCGTGAAGTAAAGCTTTCTAAACTATTTCTTGACGTCAGCCCTCACATTTTACTCCACAAAAGCTATTTCTTCACAGAATGTTTGCAATTTAACACAAGGATGAATGGTCGTGATGGTTTTGGAAAATACGTTGATGCCTCTTGCAGGCCCTGGAGTAGTGTGTGATGTTTTTGAGAAATACAGTCCACATAGCAGACTGCTTTAATTTTCCTCTCTTCTCTTCTCCCAGAACGTCTCTTCTTTCCCCCCTCTCTCTCTCTAAAGACCATGAATTTGCAGTTCTTATTTTAGCAGGGTGCCTCAGATGTTTGTGAGTGGAATGTGTGAGTATATTTATTTTTAAGTGTGTGTGTTGTGGGTTTGAGCACCTGTAATTAATATCAAACCACAGAGCCATTCCCGAGGCAGGCTAGAGCAGCTGTGTAAGTGTCGTCTTCTGATGTTCTAATTATTTCACCCTTTTCTCTGCTTTACACTGTCACCTTAATGAGTTTCCTCACTCTTCCTGGAATCAAATTGGGAGTCGAGAATAAGACTTTTGAAAAACCTGCAGAGGTTAAGGAGCCTGAAAAAAAGCTATCAGGAAAAAATTATTCTTGATAAATAATAACAAAAATATGTCAATTACGTGATTGTTTGTTTATTAATGTTATTGTTATATTGCATTTTTTGTTATTTCAAACACAAGTAATGCATCTCAAAGCAGGCTTTCTGTTACAGTATACTCTGTTTATAAGTCGATCCAAGAGGCATAGCAGCTGTGTTGGTTTAATTCATTTCAAATAGGCCTACACTAAAAAAAAATGCTTTTGTGCTTCTGGCCAATTCGCCATTTTCCCAGCATGCACTGGGTATGACTAACTATGCATTGTTTGTCAACTGTTTGCCAGTTTTATTTACACAGTTGTTGATTTTGTTGTCACACTTAATAGCTTGTTGACTTGTCATTTCAGGATGAGTTTTCCCTCTATTTGAGAGATTAGTGAGTTAATTGTGTACATTTTAGCTGCATGCAGTCCTTTCAAAGCAAATAGAGAAGCTACGGTGGCCGAAACAGGACAAAGATGTCGTCTGATACAGCAGAGAGTAGCTAGCATTCTGTAGAGCAGTTTGTCCGTTTAGGGCTACATGGCGGCGCAAAATTGTGACCCGTGGTGTATGTGACAGAAATGGCTCATTCTAAGGTAATAAAAACATAACGGTTCATTATGTAAGGTCTTTATACACCGCTGAAAACACAGTTATGCATATTATATTGCGTTTCTGTCAATAGATTCTCACAAATATTACACACTGCATCTTTAACCTAGTTATCTTTAATACGCACATTGAGTCAAGCTATTTTTGAGTGTGCCTTAGCTCATGAGTATCCATGCTAGTTTAGATAAGAAACACTCTGCTTTCGTGACGGGCATTTCTTAATATAAAAATAGAATAAAGTTCACAAGGTTTATTGCATAACACATTCATTGAATTTGTTGCAACTTAATAAACGTAACTAATAAATTGATTAAATAATAGGAAAATGTAAGTCATATAAAGTGCATTTTATACATTTAATTTACAATTAAGTAGATGCAAACTGTTGCCTTCATTTGTGCACCACATACAATTAGAAAGGCCTTTTAATGAATAAATATAATAAGTAGTTTAGAAATCTAGACTGATTTGTTTGTAATGAATTCATATTTTGTGGTGTGTGTGTGTGTTTGTAAGCTTGACTTTTGATTTATTATGTCTCATTCCAGATTCCAGATATATATTATGGCAGTCTATTACTCCTGCTTTAAACATGTTTGAAAACTTTCCAATTATAATACCCACGTTGAGCTGTAATTAGCATCGACTAAAAAACTTTTCATAAGGCTGTTCTGTTACATACACGCTATTTTAAGCTAATTTCTCCCTACTGCTTGACTGCTGAGGCTTCTTTTAACAGCTTCTGACATGAGACACTGAGTCATAATTATTCTCGTATAGCATTTGTGTATGCATGTATAATTACGGTACAATAAAAAGAGATAAAAGGGGTGGAAATGTTCATCTCAAGTATATTACCATATCATTTGCACACATCATTGAAAAGGATGCTGAGCATGGCAAATCATGTGGTATTCTTGTTCTTGGCCCAATGCCGAAGTGATCGCCCATTTGAAGTAATCATGTTGGGCTCAGTTGTCCATTGGGGGAAAAATCTGTTTTCCTTCCGATTACACAAATAATGTTATGCAGTCCTATATTGAGCGCAGATATCTTGGATATTCAGTGATAATTGTGTCATGCTTGAACGTGCCTGTTTTAAAATATCGACCAAATAAAATTAGTACATGAATACAGGAAATACTCATTGGAGAGAGATAGAGAGAGAGAACATTTTAAGCATTTTAATCTTAACATTAGTAAGCAGTTACTAAATGTGACGACAAAACCAACAATCTCAGTGTAAACAAAACTGGCAAACAGTCAAATAATGCAAGCACATTCATTATTTATAACCCAATTCATGCTGGGAAGAGGCTGAATGTTTATATTCATAAAATCAGTTTAGGTCTATTTTAAACTTAATGACACTCGATTTTTATTTATTATATTTTTTTATTATATTTTTACAGTATATGATGTATTTAGTCATGTTATCACATGCTTAATCCCCAAATGTCTTTTTGATATTGATGTATTTTGATCATTGAGGCCTGTATTTGGATCATTAGGTGATTTTGATCTGACTACTATCAAAAGACATGAATGGCTTGAAGCATCACCTGAGATTAGAATCAACAACATCCAGATTGATAACATGCACTTGACAAAATGTTTGATAGAAGTGGCATTTTGCATGGCACTACTTAAAATAAATAATAAAAAAAAACTAATCTGATAAAGAATGCCAGTGGATAGCAACATTTAAAAAGGATAGATAAGAGGTCTGGTTGTTTGAATACTCTGGAGGAAGCTGGTTGATAAGCAGGGAATTTAAATGCTTTGCTTATCAAGCTTTCATTAGCGCTTCACTTTTGAAGGGGAGTATCAACAGTCATATCACACTGTGGTGGCTTGAGCTCTTGTTTGCAGAGCTCATGCTGTGGTCAGGCTTTGTGACTGTGTTGGAGTGAATGTGCCATGGCCTTGGCAGCCTAGCTTTTCTCCCTGCGTGCTGTATACATTGAAAGAGAAGAGCATACATAGTCATGTGAAAAAGGAAGAACACCCTAAATGTTATGGTTTTACGTATCAGAACATAATAACAATAATCTGGTCGTAGATGAACAACAACAAATTAGCCTATATATTACACTGTCATTATTTCTTTAACAAAAATAAATCTATGGGTGACAAACTAAGTACACCCACTTTTAGCAGCTATAAGTTGCTGTGACAGTTTTGGTTTCTCGCATCGTTCTGGAGGAATTTTGGCCCACTCTTCTTTACAACATTGTTTCAGTTCATTGAGATTTGCAGGCATTGGTTTATTCATAGTTCTCGTAAGGTTCCACCTCAGTATTTCAATCAGGTTGCGGTCTGGACTTTAACTAAGCCATTGCAACACCTTGATTCTTTTCTTTTTCAGCCATTCTGTCATAGATATACTGGTGTGCTTGGGATCATTGTCCTGTTGCATGACCCAATATCGGCCAAGCTTTAACTGTTGGACAGATGGCCTCAAATTTGACTGTAGAATATTTTGGTTAACAGAGGAGTTCATGGTCAACTCAATGATTGCAAAGAGCCCAGGTTCTGTGGCTGTAAAAACCATCACCCCTCCACTGGCATGATGGACAGTTGAGGTGTACAGTAAACAGTATGAGGTGTTTGTGCTCAAATGCTGTGTTTGGTTTTCGCCCAAATGTAGTGCTGTGCGCTGTGCATTATGGCCAAACATCTCCACGTTATTCTCGTCTGTCCAGAAGTCTGGTTTGATCAGATGCAACTTTAAAAACCTAAGCCGTGCTGCAATGTTTTTTTTTTTGTTATTGTTGAGAGAGAGAGAAAACATGCCATACTTGTCCTGTCTTTTGTATTGTAGTGCCATGAACTGATCCCTGTAGAGTCTGAAGTGTAGTAATTGGGTGTTTTGCTATTTCTCTGAGCATTGCACGGTCTGACCTTGGGGTGAATTTGCTGGGATGTCCACTCCTGGGAAGATTGGCAACTGAAGAATGTTTTCCACTTTGAATGTTTTTGAATAATCTTCCTTACTGTAGAATGAATGTTTTGAAATGGCCGTATAACCCTCTCAGATTGATGGCAGCAACAATTGTTTCTGTAAAATCATTGCTGATGACTTCCCTCCTTGGAATCTTGTTAATACAAACCTGCAGGCCCCAGACCAGCAAATTGCCCAAACTTCTGCTTTTATAGAGTTGGTCACTCTTGCTGATGATCATTTAATCAAAGACGTTTGATTAGCTGCATCTTGACTGCTACTCACCCTCTTAATTTCTATGAAAGCAGCAAGAGTGCACTTACGTTGTTGGTCACCCATGGTTTTTCCATTTTGGCATAGCTTTTGTTAAATAAATAAAGACACAGTGAAACGTGTTGTTGTATCTCTGAGATTGTATTTACCTAATTTTAAGACCTGGCAAGGAATTTTTTGGGTGAACTAACCCTTTAAATCCCCTTTCTTCCACATTCCGATGCCCAGTTTGAACTTCAGAAGATCGCCTTGACCATTTCTACATGCCTAAATGTACTGAGTTGCTGCCATGTGATTGGCTGATTAGATATTTGCATTAAAGAGCAGTTGAACAGGTGCACATAAAGTGGCAGTATGTAAGATGTATTTTTTGCTACAGATTTTGGAATCAGTTTTATTATCAGAATAATAATAAAATAAGTCTCATATGCTCATCAAGGCTGCATTTATTTGTTCAAAAACCCAGTAATGAGAATAATATTGTTAAATTATATCACAATTTAAAGTAACTATTTTCTATTTTACTATATTTTAAAATGTAATTTATTCCTGCGAGGGCGAAGCTGAAATTTCAGCAGCCATTACTCTAGTCTTCAGTTTCACATGATCCCGCAGAAATAATTTCTGCTGTGGTGCTCAAGTAACATCATTATTTAAAAATGCAACATGATGCCGATAGCCATTCTCGTTGAATGGACCGAGCAGCTTTGACCTTTCTCCCCTTCAGTTGGAATATCTCCTTGCGCTCTACCACTATCATGTCTAAATTATTCACTTTTAACCTTATTTTTCCTTTTGGTCATATTTTATCTTGCCTAGGGCAGTGGCTGAGTCATGACTTCCACTGGTGCCCCCTCAAGGAAAATAGGTGCATGGAACCCCTGGGTACAGCTGAGTGTAGGTATTTAAGGCTGAAGAACCTCTTGAAAAATAGGCTAGGTCAGCATACTCAAGTTGGAGACAAATCCTTTAAAATAGTAATAACTGTAAAGGTATTAGGGGTTTTCTTAAAGGGATAGTACACCCAAAAATTCTGTCATTCTTTAGTCACCTTAATGTTTTCCCAAAATTATTTTTTTATGTCCATACAATCAGTCCATTCAAGTCAGTGGTCACCATAAATTGGTTAACAACATTCTTCAAAATATATTTTTAAGGGTTTTGTTGCAACTGACCTTTAAAGTCGAGTCATTGTTAATCAGCATTTTTACAGATCAAAGTAATAAAATCATACAGTCTGCCTCTTTAACTCAATCTCACAAGTGTGACAATATTGTATAGCATGGCATATTTTCATGCTTTTGGCTATTTTCATGCTTCATGTTTTTCCCCTATGGTTACCAAATACAGAGAAAATGAAAACATGTCACAACCTCATATCAGTATGACATGGCATTTAGCTATTTGTGTTTACGCTGTAATAGAGAGTAAGTTGCTGCAGCTGGATAGATTTGAGCAAAGCTGCTAAAAAGGAAAGATGAGTGTTTTCAGTTCAACTGTATGTTCCCTGTTGGATTCCACTCTTGGATCTTTGATTTATGTTGCGCAATAGTCATCTCATTTTATTCGCCTCTCCTCACATCTGCCGGCAGACACTGAAATTGCATGTTAAAAGTTAAAGGAACACCTGTCACAGGCTTGAAGCTGATGGCAACATAAACACGAGTGCATGCACAGCTTGAGTCAAGCTGCTAGAAGAGGCCCTTATACTTCTTCAGGAAGGAAAGAGAGGAATTAGCTTTCCATCCATCTCCTCTCGTGTTTCGAAATGAGGTGGGTCACCTGAAGGTGAACATAAGAACGTGAGACAAGTCGAGCTATCTTTTTATTTTCATGTTTGCTGACACCAGAATGTAAATTATTTAAGGAGGCCAGGCTGACAAAAAAAAAAGAGAGTGAGACTGAGCGAGGTCTCAAAGTCGACATCCGGTTGTGTATACAAATTATTTGCAGCATACGTAAGGCTGGAATACACTACATGAATTTTAAAGTCTGTAAAGATTTTAAAATACTAGGCATCATACACTTGCCTACTATGAAAATGACTGCATAGAAAAACTGGGCATCAGCTGTGAGCAAAGTGACACACCTCTGATGCAATAAAGTCAATTATCCAGTTTCTACTCCAAATTAAAGATCACTTGCATATGGCTTTTAACAAGGCTTATTTATAATAATAATCATTTTGAAAGATTTAGATATAACTTATGTAATTAGTATACCCTTAATCAATAACACGTATCATTTTAGTTAATCAATCATTAATAGGCACTTTGTTCAAATTAATATAAATAGACTATATAAAGGTCATACAAATAAGCTTTCTAATCAATAAATAAAGCTATAAAAATAACTACATGTGAGCTTTAAATGTTCAATTTTCTCTATATATCAACTAAACATGGTAAGATTTTCTTTAAGTTGTCCTCTTTCATTCATAGACAGCTCTTTTCTTTTTCTTGCGTAAATTTAAATTCTTAATATTGAGAGAAATTAATCTCACTGCTTCTCTCGCAAGAAGTGAATCTCAGTTTCACTGAGCCAGAGCATGTGATTCTCTGTTCACTACTGAGGTCACAGCTAAACTCCTAAAGTCCGGATCAAAGCCTGAGTTGACATAGAAAGCTGATGATTAGCATCCTTGGACCAACAAAGCCTGAATTGATTGGTTTGGTTTTGTCAACTCGAAACTAATCCTGTAATCCTGAGTTTGTTAAACTACCATCATGGTACAGGCTTCAGGTTCAGCATTGAATCACACGTCACAAGAAAAGAGCTCAAAGGGCAGCAAATGTGTTTATCTCACATTTACTTTTGTTTACAACATTACAACATTATCGGTTAGTTTTAAGTAGGGTTTAGTGTTGGTGGTGTTGTTTTCCAACGCAAGAAAGCATTCAGACATTTCATTAACAAACTACCACAATGCATACAACAACCAACGTATTAAAATGTTGCCAGATTCACGTTCATCTCTTTCAGATTAAACTTAACTCGCTTTTAGCACCACTCACTTAACAATTTACTTTGAAATTGTAAAAAGCAACTTTGTATTATTTTGCAGAAATGTCGCCGCAGACACGTATTTCCAGAGAGACTTGGTTGTCGTAAAGGGGGCCCATTTCCCCAAATCACGTTATGTATCAGTTCTTGAACACACATAATGGGTCTGAATTACTTTCCGCTTTTTTCCTATTATCCTCTAACTTTCATCAGCGGCGTATAGTGCATACGCCAGCGTCTGAAACTAGGTTTCAGACAGCCAACATGAAATCAGACCCTCTCTTGACAGTGATAATAAGTGCTATTCGATCAGATCAGAGATAAGGTTATTGCTGAACCAAGGCGAAAAAGAAAGAAAAAGGCTGAATACTGTGGAGAGGGATAATCATTTTACACAGATATTGAAGAGCAAATATTGTATTAACATAAGTCAATTCCTTAATAAAAAAATAAAAATAAAGCCCATTTACACTGAGGTATGTAAGTCAATATTCTAATACATATAATATGATAGCACAAAGTCAAATATATATATAAAAAATTATATTAATATAAACTTTTTCTGGATTTCATGCTACCAATTTTAAAAACTCTGCACAGTCTAGGCACAAAAAAGACCTATTCATTTTTCTCTCATTCATGTTAACCAACACAGAGAAAGGCCAGTGACAGGGAAGCCCGAGATGTTCTTAGTCACACTCTTGTCTACATTTCCCAGCATACTGCCAGGTTGACCCAGGGGTGCTAAACTACAAAGAAAATGGCACTCTGAGAGCACTTCAGAGTACCTGTACCCTCTCACAGTTCTCTTTACACAATTCAGCAGATCACAGCAGGTGAATGCTAGCCTCTGTGCTAACGATAATGGATACTTCACAACTGCACTGCACTGGTCAGGCGCATTGGATGATGCAGTGTGGATCTGTGATAATGATAGTTTAAACAGAACAAGTTGTTGCGATGCCCATAGGTCTTTGTTTGAGTGAAATTTTGAGACCTGGGAAATGGCTTGGCACTTTAAATGCCTTTTCAGTGCGAATCGATTGCATCTTTTTGTGTGCGTGTTGAAAGTGGCCACAGTTTTGATCACATATACCAAATGGTCAAAGGTTACGAGGGAAATCCATAGTTTCTGTTTTGTTTGAGTACCAGGAAATTGGCTCTCTCAAATGTTAAATCTTCAATGTGAATCAATTCCCTCCAAGTGCTTTTAAAAGTTTGGTACATAAGCCACTTCATACTTTGAACAAAAACTGTCTCACTTACTGTCTCATTTTAAGTGTCTGTTCTATTATTCACATTCTCCAAATATTGTTTACTGTTCAATTAATAAATACTCAAGGCGCCGATCTGAGCACCCACAGAGAAAAACAGAGATGATCTCTATTCATTTCAACCAATATAAAAACAATTGCAGCTTTTAGACATTAATTTCTTCTGGTTTTTATAGTTCATTTGAGGCCGTTTCTATGCCGTTGTTTTAATGACAAATGTCGAGAGTGTATTATTGTAACGCGAGAGCGCATCCTTGTAACGAATCGCTAGCAGGTGGATTTCTTTCACTCTAGCACAACTTGATGTACCCTCTCAAATATACAGGTCTCATGGCTATGCGCTCGCTCAGATATTACACGTGCATGTAAAATTTGTCCTGTGCATTTGTCTCTACCTGCTCTTTCTCTAGAATTGTATTCTCTCCTGGATTTGTTGTTACCAGAAGTTTTCAACCACCAGGCTTTCACGACTGACTGATAAAATAACACTGTGTACCTTTAAAGAGCATCTATCATGGAATTTTGAAATTGACCTTTCATGTAGTGTATAACATAGATCTAAGTGAACAAAAACATCCTGCAAAGTTTGAAATATGACGGTATAAAAGTTATTGTCTTTCAAAAGTAAGAGTTGACTCTGAGTCATTTTTATGAATCGTTAGAAGACTGAAGCTTTTTCTCTGACTAGATGACATCAACTTGTCAAGTTATTTGAATACGATACGCCCACTTATTGCCCACGCCAGTGAAAACTAGAAAACATCATGGCGACGAGACGCTGTGTTCTCAAGTGCGACTCAAAAGCAAACTTTTTTCATCTGAGCATTTGAAGACTAAGTGGCTACAATTCATATATACGACTGTACCACAGGAGTCCGAGCCTTGTGCTTTGTTCATGCAATTAAACTTGGATTCGCGAGTCAGCTGATATTGAAGGAAGGTTCAGTTACAAGTGTATTTGCATCAGCTTCCTCCTCCGTATCACAAACTGTAAGTGTTATTAATAATTGTTACATTTATGTTTTATGTAGCATGCTTAATAATTGTTTGGTTTGTTGTGTAAGCACCGTTTAGCTTCTAGGTCTTCAATGACAATTGTATTGAGATATGTGAATTGTTTGTTGTTGTTTTCGGAGTTTTCTTTAAGAATAGAGTCATACCATACCTCGTAGTAATGTAACGTTACTGCATTTTTATTTATTTTTTGGTAAAAACTTATGTTTATGCATCGAGTTAACGCTCCGTTGGCCTGAAGTGACAACTAACGTTACATTGATGCTTACCATTGAGAAATATCCTGCTCCAGTCGTGGTGTTTGCGATTGAGTTTGTTGATCATTCGCATCTCCAGACGTTTCCCCTTCATATTCAGGCTCGAATTGATTGTTGTTGGGGACTTCTAAAACAATATTTGAAACATTTTAAATGCCATAATAGGTGCTCTTTAAAATGTAAATAAATTGTGGATTCACCTTTGTTTCATTAGATTTTCAAGTTAAATTTAGTCAGCAAGTTATAGTTATTTAATTATGTATAGTTATTTTTGAGTTAAGTGCTTGTAAATAGGTATTTATTGAGTTTTATTTAGTGAGCCGGTACTGATCATCAGGTAGTATATAGGTTATATCTGCGAGAGTGCGAGAGTGAATTTGCAGTCTGTGTATTTTTCTTCACAAGACATAACATTTCTATCAGGACCACTTTCAAAGATGATTGACAATTAGCATATAGTTTGGATTGGCGGTATGGTTCTGATCTGGGCAAGAATGCCTAGCATTATCATCATCAATACAGATAACATTAACCCCTTACCTATCACCTGTCATATGTTTAAATGTATAAAAATATTATGTGAATGTAGTATAGCAACTTATAACCACAAAGTGAAGCCACAAGTGTGGTCATGCTTCATTTCAAATCTAAGGCTATGTCCAAAACTATGAATTTTATTAAACATTTTCTAAGACCATGTCGGGATTTTTTTTTTAGAAAAGATGTTAGCAAATATGTTGTTGGCCTATAACCCCCCATTTGCTGTCTTTTGTCTAATGTCTGGCGAGGAGAACAGCTCAATTAATGTTACAATGTGTAATATTGCATCAAGCGCACCATCGAAAGGAAGAAAACAGTACCCTTATTTTCAGATATTTCAGAAAAAACGTAAAAGCTTACTTTTCAATTTTACTTCAACAAAGCAACAGCAGCATCCAATTCCATGTCTTGGAGCAACATAATGATGTGTTCCCAAACGAATCAGAGTTTTGATTCACTGACTCACTAATGAAGGCTGTCCCTTGTTTTGTTCCTGCTGTGAATCAGCTTTTTTGAACAAATCGGTTGAATAATTAAATGACTCACTCATAAAGAGTCGCTTGTTTTGTTCCTGAATGAATTAGCGAGTTTTAATGAATCAGTTGATTCCAATGACTTGCTTATAAAGATAACCACGTGTCGCCACCTACTGGTGCGTGCAAAAAGGCTACATTGTACAAAAATATATATTTTATTATGGTTTGGTCATTGTGATGCTTTCTGTTGCTTATAGAATCTTGCTGTGGATGATTTGTGAAGTAATTTATGCAGCAAATAAAATATCTAAAAATGTCCATGTTCACTAAGGTGATTTGGCTCTCTAATGACAAACTGAGATGAATTCCAAAATATAAACAGAACAGCTGTAAACATAACATGATCAGACACAGCAGCTTGATCTAAATCTCAAAATGCCTGCATGAGTAGCATGGAAACATACTCCAGATCTTATTCCTTTTAATTAAAGGTTCTCATGATAAACTATCAGGTTGCTTTAATTGGTATTTATGCATGTTGCTTCTGTACTGATGTCTGTTACGTTTTCCATTATGAAATTATAAACTCCATAAATGGGTTCACATAGTTCTCTAGTTGCAATAAACATGCAGAAGCCTGATCATTAGCGGTGCATAGTTAAATGTGCATGTTTTTCTCACATTCTGGAAGAATCTGACAGCTGGAGGCTTGGTATTTATTTTTATCTGTGCATGTAAAGCTGCCTCTTAGTTAGAATGATCTACACCTCCTTCCCGCATCCCACCGACCTCCCGCATTTGTTCCTGCTAATTAATGACTGTGGTGCTAATTAAAAGCCGGGCAACACTCAATACATTCTGGGTCCTTGAGAAATATTAACATTTTCATTTGCAGGTCTCGGAGACTAATAAATATTCCATTGGAAAATTTCTACTGAAAAGTATAGGTTTGAGAGGAGCATGACAGAAAGACATGTAGGTCTATATTATGGAGAGAAAAAAAAAGATTTCACACAGAGAGTCCTGTAACATGACAAGGCCTCATGGAGTAAAGAAAAAAAAAATGGCCATTGCCTTGCTCGGTCAAAAAGTTTTTAAATTTTTCATGTTAATACAAACAAAACACTGCCATGGAAGACGGTGTGCACGAGAGAAAGAAAAGCATGAAAGAAAGGCCTCCGCTTTGACCATATGCTGAGCAACAGAAATCCTCCTACTGCGTTAAACATGTATCATCTTTACACATAAATCAAGCCTGTGAACTAAATGTCTGTGTTGGGCGAGATAAAAGGTAAGAAGCAGCCCAAATGTGGTCTCTTGGGCACAGTTCCACACCTCCACCTCTTTCCATCCACTCCCCACTTTTTAATTGCCACTGTTTGCCAATTGCCACCGCTCATACTGTGCCCATAATGACTGTTCCTCACAATACTGCCATAGCACTTGATCTCTCTTTTAATGATCCTCCTTCTGTAAATTTGTACTGCACTTGTTTCTTATCTCACAGATCTTTATCAGCTCTGCTTGCCTGTGGATACATTAATTGGGGAGCGATTAATTGACCACCGATCCTTCAGGCGTGACCTCTGTAAAGTGCACAGTCACTCATTTGCACTGCTGATTTGATTAGATTTTGACCCTCTATAGCTCCTTGGGCGCAATTAGTGTAAAATCTTTACCAGTGACGCATATGACAGTTACATTCAATTAGTCTTATTTAGATTTCCACTATAGAGTGAGGGATAATTGTTAACACCAGATTGGACAAGGGTGTAAAAATTCTATGACTCTTTTTATTAGGAAACATGAGTAGAGAATTTTTTTTTTCTTTGAATCATTTGTAAAGTCATTCCTATGTCAACATGTCAATTTACATAAGGTTGGTTTTATTCATATAGAAATCAGTTCTGCTTGTGTTTTATGAATGAGGCCCAGTGAATTGTTGCTGGTATACTTAAGATTTGCGGTTTTGACTGGGAAAAGGCAATTATTCAAATGTTTTTGAAATTATTCAATTTCATCAGTTTTCTGTGGTTCTTCTGGTAATAAGGAAATGTTGGGAATGATACAGAATGAAATTCTGTTCCATGAACACAACAAATTATGTGTAACAGTGCTTAATATGTACACGACAAAAAAACAGACAGTTACACTGAAAACAATTCTCTTCAGAGAATTCAAGGCTTGGGAAATGTTGTGAATTATTCCTAGTTAGTTAGGACTGGGACTTATGTGTTTGCAAGTTCCTGACAGACTGTCAGTATGTGATGGTTTTTTTCCGGTGGTGGAGATTAATCCTCCAGTTGCTGTGTTACACCAGTAGGTGCCTGTGCTCATGAGCAATTGAATCATTTATTCAACCGTTTCATTCAAAACACTGTTTCATTCTGGAACAATACTAATGGCTGTCTTTATTAGTGAATAATTCAATTATTAATTCAGCTGATTCATTCAACTCACTGGTTCATTCAAGGATAAAACACCACCACTGTTTGTGTTACAATGTGTCTACTATGGCTTCATTTGGAACAATTGTCATCGGCAGAAGTTATCTTTATTTTTCTGGTACCTGCCATGTTTTTACATTGTTACGGCATGTATGAACACAGCAATAATTCTCAGATTCACACCAAAGTAATTGGTCCAATTGAAAACGAATTCTGGAGCAGTTCACCTGTAGTAAAAAAGCTGTTTGAACCAATGGACCAACAAACCAAGCTGTATCATAATTCATATTAGGAAATGCGTTACGTAAAAAGCAGCAGTGTCTGAATCTTTGGAAGAGTACTACTTATGGCAGTTGAAAAACAAAGAACACCTATTTTCATTGCTCCTCTTTGACACAGGTGCATTGAAAGAATGCTATCCCGACGATGCCTTTATTTCTGCTATAAATATTAGAATACAGCAAACCGTTGTGAAAATGCCCTAATATGTTCTTGTTTTTGAACTATTATTATTATGTGTGCTGCTTTTTTAGGGGTCACACAGAATGCAAAGAGAAAGCTGATCCAGCAAAATGCTTTATATGTATTTATGTTGTATAATATAAAAACAGTGCAGATTCTGTCTTTTAAAATGCATTTTCTCAGTCTGGCATTTGTACAGTATAAGCAATATGCAGCATTAAATTGAGTACTTGATCCTCTGTAAAAGGATGAAATGCGCTGTATAGCCAACAAAGGCTTATGCTATCTGTTGAGGCTTGTGCGCATGGCATATGCATATGCTCTGTTTGTACTATGCCATTTAGAGCCAGGGACATTTTTCTTTGTCACATTGCTCTCCTGACTCAACCAGCTGAAAGCGGGATTAGCCTCCAGTGTCTTTGAAAAGTCAAGAAGTGAGGAAAAAATGTGGATAAAGTGATGACAGGATGGAGACAGAGCGAGGAAGAGCGAGGCAGGCATAAACACATGGGCAGTTACAAGCGAAAGGGAGCCAGAGAGAGAGCAAACAGCTTGGCTGGGAGGGACATGACATGCATATTTCATATATAAAAGACAAGCATTTCATTTCCATATTTAGTGAACAGTGAGAAGACTTATTTGAGCAGTCAGGGCTTTGCTGAAGTAGAAAATCAGCAAACTCACTGTGCCCATGTATTTCCAAATCAATCTACTGCCATCTGCAACAGATGCGTGACATGGCACGTCTGGATTTCCCATCTGATTTCCCGAAAACACTCTAACATTTTTCACTTTGATTGGCTTATCTATGTCTAGGAGCTTTATTGTTATGAGATGCACAGGGACCATCCTGGCCTCTGGAAAGTGTTTTAATTAGAGCGGTGGGGTGATTTAGTGGTTTAAAAAAAATATTCCAGGTTCAATACAAGTTAATCTCAAACTATAGCACTCGAGACAATGTTGATTACCTCAAAAAATCTTTTCCACCAATCTGGATTACAATAATGTTCTCGCAACCAGTGTTATTTCAGATATTATCATTCGAATATGATGATCATAATTTTAATTCGTTTTTATTTTCATGTTTTCCATTTTTATTTCAGTTCAGGTTTAGTATTTTTAGAACTTAACTTAGTTTCAGTTAGTTGCCAAGACAAACATTTTTTTATCCCCACAAGGAGACTTGTTTTGCTTTAGATAAAAGCATCTGTTAAATTACTTTTTACTAACTGTGGCTTTTTTGTGTATGTGTGTGTGTCCCAAATCAGGTGTAAAGAGGGTTTCCAGGGCATTCGCTGTGACCAGTTCCTGCCCAAGACTGATTCCATCCTGTCTGACCCAAGTGAGTGTTCTTTCATTTTGCATTAATGAATCAGATGCATGTAAACACACACATTTTTCTCTGCATTGTCTAAAGTTTATAGAAAATATCACATTTATGTATTATACAACCCTTTTAAATTGTTTCGAAATGAACGCACAGGGTCACTGATGTGAGTTAAGAGAAATGGCTGTGTAACTTTCAGCTTCTAACCCAAATGAATGCTTAACCTCCGTAACCCATAATCCATTTATGCATTCATTTGCCAATAACAACAAGGCTTTGCAGTTTGCATTCTTACAGGCACTGTTGTCATAGAAACCTTGTCATTACCAAAGTGTCATAACATTTTCATATTTTCCTGACAGGAACAGATTTCTAAATTTTCCCACCCACTCAGCTAATGGCCGTATATTCACATGCTTCTACCAAACCTGAATGTTTCTTTTCTGAATGATGTATACAATTCCCTCGAATAAGGCAATTATATTGTGTGCTTGCATGCATACATTAAGCTAGTGTGTTTGTGTTTGGTGCTGGTAAACCCAACGGCATGTGGACTAAATTTCCCCACAAAGATAATAGTACCAGTAATTTTTGACCTTGTCGGGGATTTTTTTTCATGAGGTAAACAGCATATTATTCATACAACAGGATGTTTTTTGAAAATGTAAAAATGCAGTTTTCTGTGGTGTAGGGATAGGAGAAACAATATACAGTTTGTACACTATAAAAAAGCATTGTCTATGGAAAGTCCCCATAAAACATGGCAATAAGTGCATGCTTGCTTGTTTGTGTGTGTGAACACAGGTAGTGATTACATGTCATGTGCAGTGAGTAAGCCCACTTGATGAGTCACAAATGGAGCATGATTATGAGGGGTTTTGTTTGTTGACCTTCTCATACAGATCTATCAGTGCCATTTTTATGAAGGATTATAAAATGAGCACTGTGTGCACATAGTAATTGGTGAAAAATGAAGGCGAGCTCACCAGCAAAGCACACACATTTGTACTAAACAAAAACACACACATACATCCACACTCATATGCCCACTTATCACATGATAACATATTTTTCTTTAATATACAAAAATTAATACAGCGAATGTTTTATTTACACACACACACACACATACTAGACATGCAGATAGAACTAAAATAGATTGCAGCTCAGTCTGACATTTATGAATTATGAATTATATTAAAAAATATTATGCAGACACTTAATATGTATTGAAATGCAAGTAAGAAAATATGTTAATTTATTATAAAACAACTTGTCATACATTGATAACTAATTACTGATACTCCAAGTGTGTAAACAAGTCAAAATAACAAATTGTAGGAGCCATGTAGTATATGAGGAAATATGAGGGGGAAAATGTGTGTAAATGTGTTGACATATCAACACAACATAAACACAATGTGTTAACCTTTTAAGAAGGCTATACAAACTAGTTTTAAATAATTTGAAACTGCTACGCCAGCTGGGGCAATGCGTGGGCATCAATATTTTATTTTAAAGTTATGTTTAGTTTTTACCTACCTGGTTCAGACAGTAATATTCCCCACATTCAAGCATTCCACACAGTGGTTTTAAACAGCTCACCCTTTTATAGCATATTTGGAACACATTCACAACTGACAGTCATGACCTAAATATGATTTTCATTTACAATAACACATATTAAAACGCAGCATTAGTAACTTTCGGCGCCATCACTCGGGTGTGCACTCAATCTCAATCAAAATGATGTATGATTTGTTTGAATCTGACTGAGCTACACATCTTTAAAGTCGATAGTCGGCAAAGTCGGTTTTGAGAAAAATCAAGTTAGTTTTCTGAAGGTTCCAAAAAAAAACAAAATCACGTAGCATCACATCACATTTTCCCCCAACAGTTAACCAAACATTCACTTAAGACATAACACATAATGTTGAAATACTGTAATTCTGTGTATATGTGTATTGGGATTGTGTGCTGTCTGAGGCGTTTTTGTGCGGATGCTTCGGATCTGTCAGTCAGTGAGAGTAAGATTATTTTGCATGAACAAAGAAAAGGTACTCCTCTCCGAAAACGTACAAATAAAGATACTTTTAGATGTTTAATTGCTATTTGTTTGTTTAAAGCCTAAATTTGACATAAGACCCCTATTTTGCCTGTAGCTCGAAATGATCCTGTGCATATTCCAACTAATTTTGCCAGCACGGGTCACATATTATGCGATTGATTTGAAATATATATATATATATACAGGAGTGCAGAATTATTAGGCAAGTTGTATTTGAGGATTAATTTTATTATTGAACAACAACCATGTTCTCAATGTACACAAAAAATCTCATTAATATCAAAGCTGAATATTTTTGTAGTTTATTAGGAAGTAGTTTTTAGTTTTAGCTATTTAGGCGATATCTGTGTGTGCAGGTGACTATTACTGTGCATAATTATTAGGCAACTTAACAAAAAACAAATTTATACCCATTTCAATTATTTATTTTTACCAGTGAAACCAACTCAACATTCACAAATATACATTTCTGACATTCAAAAACAAAAAAACAAATCAGTGACCAATATAGCCACCTTTCTTTGCAAGGACACTCAAAAGCCTGCCATCCATGGATTCTGTCAGTGTTTTGATCTGTTCACCATCAACATTGCGTGCAGCAGCAACCACAGCCTCCCAGACACTGTTCAGAGAGGTGTACTGTTTTCCCTCCTTGTAAATCGCACATTTGATGATGGACCACAGGTTCTCAATGGGGTTCAGATCAGGTGAACAAGGAGGCCATATCATTAGATTTTCTTCTTTTATACCCTTTCTTGCCAGCCACGCTGTGGAGTACTTGGACGCGTGTGATGGAGCATTGTCCTGCATGAAAATCATGTTTTTCTTGAAGGATGCAGACTTCTTCCTGTACCACTGCTTGAAGAAGGTGTCTTCCAGAAACTGGCAGTAGGACTGGGAGTTGAGCTTGACTCCATCCTCAACCCGAAAAGGCCCCACAAGCTCATCTTTGATGATACCAGCCCAAACCAGTACTCCACCTCCACCTTGCTGGCGTCTGAGTCGGACTGGAGCTCTCTGCCCTTTACCAATCCAGCCACGGGCCCATCCATCTGGCCCATCAAGACTCGCTCTCATTTCATCAGTCCATAAAACCTTAGAAAAATCTGTCTTGAGATATTTCTTGGCCCAGTCTTGACGTTTCAGCTTGTGTGTCTTGTTCAGTGGTGGTCGACTTTCTGCCTTTCTTACCTTGGCAATGTCTCTGAGTATTGCACACCTTGTGCTTTTGGGCACTCCAGTGATGTTGCAGCTCTGAAATATGGCCAAACTGGTGGCAAGTGCCATCTTGGCAGCTGCACGCTTGACTCTTTCCAGCCTATACAGCTTGGAGTAAGACAACATGCATAACGAGGATGATGTGGTCAAAATACTAATTTGCCTAATAATTCTGCACTCCTGTATATATATATATATATATATATATATATATATATATATATATATATATATATATACATACATACAGGTCCTTCTAAAAAAATTAGCGTATTGTGATAAAAGTTATTTTACATTATTTTCCATAATGTAATGATTAAATAAAAATTTCATATATTTTAGATTCATTGCACACCAACTGAAATATTTCAGGTCTTTTATTGTTTTAATACTGATGATTTTGGCATACAGCTCATGAAAACCTTAAAAAATCTCAAAAAATTAGCATATTTCATCCGACCAATAAAAGAAAAGTGTTTTTAATACAAAAAAGGCAACCTTCAAATAATTATGTTCAGTTATGCACTCAATACTTGGTCGGGAATCCTTTTGCAGAAATGACTGCTTCAATGGGGCGTGGCATGGAGGCAATCAGCCTGTGGCACTGCTGAGGTGTTATGGAGGCCCAGGATGCTTCGATAGCGGCCTTAAGCTCATCCAGAGTGTTGGGTCTTGCGTCTCTCAACTTTCTCTTCACAATATCCCACAGATTCTCTATGGGGTTCAGGTCAGGAGAGTTGGCAGGCCAATTGAGCACAGTAATACCATGGTCAGTAAACCATATACCAGTGGTTTTGGCACTGTGAGCAAGTACCGAATGACATGCAAAATTTGAGCGACAGTCCAGTGCTGCTTCTCTGTAGCCCAGGTCAGGCGCTTCGGCCGCTGTTTCTGGTTCAAAAGTGGCTTGACCTGGGGAATGCGGCACCTGTAGCCCATTTCCTCCACACGCCTGTGCACGGTGGCTCTGGATGTTTCTACTCCAGACTCAGTCCACTGCTTCCGCAGGTCCCCAAGTTCTAGAATCGGTCCTTCTCCACAATCTTCCTCAGGGTCCGGTCACCTCTTCTCGTTGTGCAGCGTTTTTTGCCACACTTTTTCCTTCCCACAGACTTCCCACTG